>CM060943.1:157017134-158267134 GCA_030765085.1 Allium cepa
ACCCTGGCATAAATGGATTATTTCCTTTGTATCATCTTCTATGATTTTCCTTAGTAATAGGATACTCTTTATATATACAACGTACTCCTACATTAGAAGTAGCATCAAACCAACCACATTTGAATAAAAATGTTCTAAGCTTCGATACTGTAGAATAAATGAGTTCAATTATTTCCTGTAACATATCATAATAATCTTGTAAATCATCACCATGCATGGTCGTTACCGTTAACACATACCCCACTATTTTAAGTTGTTTTACTAGCTCCAAACTCCTTTGTGTAAAATTTAAAGGCATTTACGTATAGGATTAGGAATTTTCTTTATTTTGTTAATGGAGCAAACACAGGAGTTTTACAACAAATATAACTAATTTCATTATCAACAACCTATAGCTTAAAGTAATGCACATCAATATACATAATAATTAACCTGTTTCATACTAATTATATTCAATACATACACACACACACACACACATATATGCATACATATTTCTGAAACCAAGCCTTAAATCCTTTATTGGGTTGAACCCTTGGATTTTGTTGTCCAAATTGACTGTTAAACAACTGATATTATAGAGATAAATGATTATGATATATAACATGGTATTGACAGTAAATAAACAAATATTGTATTACCTAATAAGATCTAACAGTTCTTCACAATTTAGTAGCACCATTATTCCAGCTATGACAAACTCTTTAAGTGTTTGAAAACTTCCATTCTTCCATTGTAATGACTCGTAAATTCGAACAAATTTAAAAAAATTAATTATAATTATTGAATAAAATATAGTTCTAAACAAAGAATTTTCAATTATTACTGTAAATAATAATAATAATAAATTGTTAGAATATAAAATATGATCTTAGATAAAATTCTAAAACAACTAATCTTTATTGAAATGGAAGGTGGTAAAGCGTATTAGAATACAATTTAATAATGTTGATTGAATGTAATTGACAACTGTATGAATGTAATTTTAATGAACTAAAACAATAAATGTTACTAAAGAATGGGATAAACAATATTCTAAATACGTTAGCATATAATAAGAAATCAATTATTTAGTAAGTTGATTTATACTCCTTGTGTAAATAATAAATTAATAAATATGAATTACTAAGTTGTAACAATTGAATTATTCCTCATCCCATTGATTAAACTGCTTTGGAATTTACTCAATGGAATTAAATGTAACTGAAATCTTTCAAATAAAAGGAAAGAGAACATTAATTGCAATTAATGGACATAATAATAGAAATGTATGTTTGAATTAAATAAAAGAGGAAGTTGAGGAAATAAAAAGAAAACATATGTTTTAATTGAAAAGAAACTTGATGTAATATAAAGAACATGTGAATCGAAATAAAAGGATAAAACTTTGTTTGAATTATTTAATGAAAATAAAATGATTAGTGTGTAATCAACATTCAATTGGAAATTTAATATTGAATTAACTGGAATTAAATATTTTAATCAAGGTAAAGAGTAATAGATCGTAATTGATTCAATTAAGAATAAGCAACATATATTGAATTGAATAAAATTAACATTTAAAGAAGACAAACCAATGTTAATAAAATGAAGGTCCAATTTAGTCAATTTTAAAATATATTGTTATTTGAATTTAAATAAAATTTAAAGGTTAAAATTAAAGAACAAATTTAGGAATACTGAGTAATATATTTTTCCAAATTCAATGAAATAGAAAATTTTCTAAATTTTTTAAATTTTGGTCAAACTTAGTCAAAATTTGACCTTTGGTCAAAAAAATTAAACTTGAATTTTAAAATTTTGTTCTTTTTTTATGATACTAGGCTGAATTCTGATCTTTTCTCCACTTTCGTTTCATCAAAATCAAATTTCTGTTGCTCTAAATATTTAAATTTCTATGAAAAACTGACATAAGTTTGTAGTGTTTAGTTGTGAAATTTGGCTATGCCCTAATGGATTTTTTGGTCTAATGGGCCTTGGTTAACCAAGAAACTCTAACATACCAAGAGTCTTGTGTCTATTGCTACGCCTACGACCATTTGTTCCTTTTTGACTAACTTGTACGTACATAATTTTCTCTTCAGAAAACTTTTTCAACACACTTCTTTCTTCCTCTCCAAATTTACAGAGAGTTCTAGATCTCAAATCTCCAAAACTTCACAAATCAAAACTCTTTCCTCCTCTCCATCAATCCTTCCTCCTCCTTGTACCGCCCTCTCTTCCACCATCCAAGCCCACATCTCCTCCTTATTTCGACCACCAATCACCAACCAAAGCCAAAACCCTACCCCTCTTTTCCTACCCTAGGACGAGCCCTCTTTGTCTCTTTTCTCTTCCATTTAATAAAAAACAAAGTTACATATTTTATTTTGGATATCCGTTGATTCTAGCTTGCTTTGCTTTGGAATTAAGATTCAAATTCATAGCTTTTTTGTCAAATGTTTCCTAGCCTCGAAAGGTGGGCTATTCACTCATGATTTATAATCTTATGCTAAGTGAATGGATATCAATTGATATGTTATTGAAATGTTGCAATAGTTAAGAAATTTTGCATAGTTGGTTATGATTTGATATGACATATGTTTACCGATGTACCCTTATTATTTTTGACATGAAATCGTTACTGATATTATGTTGTTTATTTATAAAAATAGATGTGATAATATATTTATTAATATGCTTCATGATGTTAATATTAAATTGCGATGTTGAGAAGAAAAAAAGGAAAATGTTATATTGATTTAAAAGGTTGACACTTTTGTGATGGAAATTGTCATTAGTATGTTATGTGAAATTTATGTGTGAAAAAAAAAGAAAAGAAAAAAGAACAAGAATAAAATTTATATCAATATATGTGTTATGTTGGAAACCATCTAAATTGCTATGTTAAAATGGTTACGTATTGGGTTATGTCATGGTAGGAATCTTATGGCACCTTCCATGTTAAATATGCATATATGCTATATTATGTAGTTTCTATGTAATTATGTGTTATTTTATGTAATTGGTTATGTAAGTAATATGTTATGTGATTCATTTTGTAAGTTCTGTGCCATCTTATGTAAATTTTTATCTATGATTTTGTGTTATGTTATCTATTTTATGTAAATCATGCTGCAACTTCCCTCAGTTTTAGGGATTCCCTGTAGGTTGAAATGATACATACCCGAATGATCTTTAGAATAGAAAAAAATCGTTATGGGTTGAAATGATAAACCCAAGCGGTTTTTATTGATTTTGAAAATTTGGGATTACGGGTTGAAATGATATATACTCGTAATTTGTAAATTATTGCGGACTAAAATGATAAATATCTGTATCACTTGATCCTAGGATAGAAAACTATATACAGACACCGGTAGTGTAACGACCTGGATTTCTAGCATTCGGATATTGGGCAATTAACTGATTTTAATTATTGGAATATAAATTTTTATTAGTTGAATAAATAAATTTTATGATGTTTAAAATATCTAAATGTATAAATTAATATAAAAATTATGTTTAAATTATAAATATAAATTTTTGGATATGGTCAATTTCTATAGATATATGTATATAAACTCCACCATTTAAATTTAAGATAAAGTATCCATAAATGTGTATATATATAAACACGTACAAGCTTTATGATGTTTAATATATATATATATATATATATATATGTATATGTCTAGATATATATGGTTATAGAAAATATAGTATATGAAAAACCTATGCTATGAAAGTTAAAAAAATAAAAAAAAAATATACACATATATGTATGTATGTATAGTTATATACATTATAAAGGTAATATATATATATAAAGATGTAAGATAGGAAGTAAAATAAATATGTACATTGTATAGATATGCATATCTATATATATATATATGTATATGTATATGTATATGTATATGTATGTATGTATGTATTTTTGTCAAAATATATGGTGTGAATAAATTTGAAAACAATTGGATATGCAATTATGCAATTGTACATGGTAAAAAGTAGGCATATAAGGATATATATATATATATATATATCGGTACATATAAATGTATATATAAACACATAGGGGAACATCATCATGGCAAACATTAAATTCAAAATATACAAAATATTTAATCAAGTCATACAAAAATCAAATCACTTATAAATTATCAAATCATATGAAAATATATCAAATCATCCAAAAAGAAAAGAAAATAAAAATAAAAAAAATGTGAAAGCCTGTACAGTATATGCTACTAGGCTTACACAGTACACTGCATTGCTATATATATGCCACTATATTTGCTCACGTTTACATTCTAACTTTTCAAACATTAAAACAAAAAGAATCTGCGATTAAAACATAAATAAATCAAGATCTTCAAAGGCTTGAAGGAAGAAGGCTTAAACAAGCAGCAGTGTTAAAAAATTTCTTCTAACTATGAGTAAAACATCACCTTTTACTTACTGTAAATCTTTTATGCTTCTATATGTTGAAAGAATGAATGGACTTTTCTTTTCGGTCAATAATTTATGTGTTGATAAAGTCTATGTTATATATATATATAACTCTGTGTGTGTGTGTATATCTGTTAGCCATCCTGTGCAAACTGTAAAACGCAAAAACATGAAACAATAGCTCTGTTTACTTTGAAAGACAATAACTTGCAACTTTAAAATTATCTCCCTATCCACTGAGTTTTAGATCATGGTTCCAAAAGCAAGATTGTGTGTTTTTGAATGTGGTTTATTTAAAAAATCATCTCGTTGTTTATCACGAAGTGTAAGAGGTGGAAAGGGCATATGACAGTAAACCACTTAGAAATGACAAAAATTCGAACGTTGTAATTTGAACTCTAGTCTTCATGAATGTGTTAATTATTCAAAATCGTGATTTATGAGAGTAGTTTGGTGATTTTTAATCACATATCGAGTGAGATAGAGGGAGTTGAATGGAATTGGGCTTTTGGTCAAATTCTGGTGATGAGATGGACTTCGGGGAAAGGCGGTTGTCGTAGAGGAGGCTTGGGTGATGAGGAACCCATGAAAAATGGTGCGTAATTTTCTTGACGCTCGTGTAAGGTAGACGAGATCAAGGTAGGGTTTATGGTGGGTTTAGGTTGAGCTTCGGGTTCGTTGCAATGGCGTCAAGGTAAGGGGGAGAGAAGGGTGCACACATGGGGGAAAATATTGAGGAAGTGATGGCAAGCCATAGGTGTGTTCTGGTGATTGATGGTGGATGGAATGGCGAGACGAGGCATTTATGGGTTGTTCGTTTGTTCCAGTATTTTGGTTGAGGGGTTCATTTTCGAGCCAGGTGGTCGAACTCGGTTTCAGGTGGGTAGGTCGGGTGCGGTTGTTGTGGATGACCGGTGTGGATGGTCGGCGACGAGTTTGTGTAGTCGGGACAGCGTGCACGTGCACACGCTTGTTGTTCTCAAGTGAAAGAAGAATGGAGAAGGGAGAAACTGGAAGGAATATAAGAGAATAAAGGAGGGTGAGTTTGGGCCGGTGGGTATGGTCCAAAGAAATAAAAAAAGAAAAAGAAAAGGAAATAGAAAAAGGGAAAAGAAAGAAAAAGAAGGGGTAGAAAAGGAAAAAGGAAAAAAAAAAGAAAAGGAAGAAAAAGAAAAGGAAAACGAGGAAAGAAAATGGAATTTATATTTTCTTTAATATAATAACTTAAAGTATTAAAACTCTAATTCTATTGTCATTTTAAATCTAAATCAACGTGAAGGTTTTTGCATCTTAATCCTACTACCTGGTATTATAAATTAGTATTATGGATTTTTCCAAAATTTAAAGTTTAATGATATTTTATAATTAAAGTAAGTAATTAACTATATAATTTGACTTAAATCTTATATGATAATTAATAAATTATTTATTAAGTAGATGTTTGATTTTTAATTAACTAATAATAAATTGTTATAATTTCTTAAATTTATAATCAATTTGGATTAAAAATATAAGTGAATTAGGTCTAATTTAAGTTGATTAAATTCGGATGTGGGTTGTTTAATATTAATTATTAATCGTTAAATTAGTAACGATCTATGCTTTGGTTTATAGTTATTGGATACTTATTTCCGTTATTCTCGTCTGTCCCATTAAGTAGCCAAATTGAATTAAAATGGTTAGGATAAAATATTGACACGTTTTGTTGGAAGCGAACATACGTAATAAAATTTCTGGTTGTTGACACCCTGAATATGAACTGTTTATTTTAAATGACTTGGACATTTAAAATCTATCATTTTGAGTTCGAGGAGACTGGAATCGGATATCAGTGTTATCCGAAACCACTTCGATTTGATAATCACTACGGACCTTTACGGTTTGACTATAGAGTCTAATATGCTAAAATTGGATAAATTTGACCATTTTAAATAAGTAATTGTACTTAGACATTGTTAACGTATAAATGGATTTCTAGAAAAGTGTTTTGGTTATTATATGACAAAGACTCGTCGTGTTTGTACGGGTTGCTTGGTTTTTCAAAGGATTTGATAACTCAAGCATTTCAAATTTAAGTGTGTTTACTCACGCTGGTTTCCAGCTTGACTCGGGTGTTACTTTATTGCAATGCGAGGATCAGACCGAGTATTACGGTTTCAGGTTAGGACGCCTTTAGAGCTCCGGAGTCGAGATGGATGGTGGATCGTAATGCGCGTATTTTGATCATATTTTGTTGTGTATTGTAGGCTGTATCTTCAGCATTTAGGGACAAGTTATTATAACTGTTCGGGTTATATATGGTGATTGTACTCTGATAAATTGTATGTATATTAACAGTAACAGTTTTCTTTTGTATAAAATGTTGTTATTGTATATTATATTTTGTTACGTTGCGATGTAAGATTCTGTGTTGTTATAGCTTTATGTTTTCTTCTTCTATCTCTTTTCTTCTGAAACCCTAACAACCTGGTATCTTCGGTACCTGATTGTTCAGGACTCTATACAGTAAACGTATTAGTGTCGATATTCGGGGTCAAAAATACTCGGTCGTTACATGTGGTCTGTTTTTAAAGTGATTTCTGAAATTTTGGAAAGATGTGTCTGGAAAAAAAAAGGAAAATTATTTTTAAATTTAATATAAATATTTTATTTTAAAATATATATGTAAAATTTAGATTTTAAAATTATATGTTTTAAGAATTCTAAATTTATAAGTAAGTTTTAAAATGTAAATTTTAAGGTTTTACTTATAACTTTATTTACCTTTTTTTCTTTCATAATATAAGATTTAATTTAATAAAACTTAAGAAAAATAAACTATATTATGTTTAAAATATTTAAATTAATATATTTGTTTTAATATATAACCTATTTTAATATATAAACTATTTCTAATATATAAACTATTTAAATCTATAATCTATTTTAATATATAAATTGTTTCTAATATATAAACTATTTCAATCTATAACCTATTTTAAAATATAAACTATTTTTAATGTATAACTATTCCAATATATAAACTACTTTCAATATTCAAAATGTTTAAAGTTGGAACCGTTATGATTTAAATTTAATTGATTTAAATATGAATATTTTGATATGATGGTTTAACTTAATTTGTGGTTATGATTTTGAAAATGAATATGATTTCGGAAGTGAATAAGTGATATGATTTTGAAGTGAATATGATTTCGAAAGTGATATGATTTTGAAGTGAATATGATATTTTTGATATAAATTATGAATCGCTATTTTGATATAAATTATGAATCGCTTTTGAAAATGTAAAAGAACCAACTGGTGTGAAATAAGCGTTTGGTTGTTAAAGAAACCGAGATCGGATATTGTCATGCTCTCTACCAATACCGATAACCACTCTAACAACTGTGCATGTGGTGGAGATTCTAGAATGAAGTAGGATGGTTTGGCGAATGATTCTATATGAGGTATTAACATAGCTCTGACTCCCTCGAGTCAGCTTGATGTGGCTAAACAGGAGCTATACCGGGCCAAGTGAGGCCGCTCCTCCCATTGGGCACATTTCTTCGACACCATATTATGACTTTGTGATTGATTTGGTGGCCATCCCTTAATTTGATTATGGGATTGTATTCCGAGGTGGACGGTAGTAGCTGCTATGCTTACCACCAGTCTGGGAGTGAAACGGTAGGAACCCTGGCATTGCCTCGCGTGCCTTGTCACATGCCTTATCGCGCACATTGCGAGTTTGGTTTGTGTCGTACCTATGTAGTGCTCCCTGATAGCCCACCAGTTTACGCTGGAGTTTACAGTACTGTATAAACTATGGCATTTATATAAAATGTGTTAAAGGGGATATGGGTAAGGCCTTAACGCTATTTTAATATTTTACTTTACTGTAGACATTATTTATGTAGTGTATTGTATTATATATGTAGATAGTTCCACAGATCCTTAAAGGATGGAAATCCCAAACATTCTTTAAGTTATTGCATTTCATTTTGACATTTCACTTGAGTTGGCTTACTTGCATAAGATTGTTAATCCTGACTCGAGTGTGTTGTAATTTTCTTTATGCTTGGGTCAGCCTGAGTATTACAGCATTTGAGACTCACTTTTGGAGCTTGGAGCTTTGCTTGGAGATCTATCTTTTATCTATTCAGCTTTTTCAGTTATATCGGTTATTTTCAGTTATCTATGTTCAGACTTGTCATTTGCTTATGTATTAAAGACTTCTTTGTATTTATGATTTCTGTTGTATTTGCTTTAAACTCTGATGTTGTAGTAGCTTCATGAACTACTATTTATCTATTCTGCTGCGTACTGTTGTATTACTCTGTGTTTATGATTTTGTGATTGATTTATTTACTATATATGCTAAGTTTTGCCAAATATAAATAACAATCTGTATTTGAGCAATTCAAGTCTGACATGTGTGGTTTATTATCGATTTGAATGGTTCAAAATAGCGGGTTGTTACATCCATGTACCTAAAGGATGTCCACATTTAAAAAAAATGGAAAGTGGTATTTCAAATGACTCGTCTATAGCATCATCATTAGGAGTATTAGTGTTATAATCCAGCTTAACATGGTCTTCAAAATAATAACTAAAACATGTGGATGCTTCTTTGATAATGTGTGCTTGACATATTGAACCTTCATCGTGTGTTTATTGTTTTACCTTTTTAAGGTGACCTAGGTACCTTCATATCAAAAAGTTATCAATTATATAATTATTATTTTGATTTTGAAAAAGAAAATATAACTCCTAATTATATTTTACGTACCTGTCAAAAGGATACATCCATCTGTATTATACGATCCTCACATTAAAGCTTCAGTTGGTAAACGTATAATAGATTTTCAATGTAGTTGAATACTCTAAGAGGAAATATTTTCTCCAATTTACATAATAATTTGGACATACCATTTCCATTTTTTTCAAATTACTTTTATTAAGTGTGGTTTAGCACAACTCTTTATAGAACAAACTAAGCTTAATAAGGGGCATCCACATCGTTGGTGGCAAAAGATCCTGGAATACTATCGGGAAAATAGTCCCTAAGAAACATGACAATTGTGACTCTTCAACACCGGTAGTTGAAGATCCTTCATATCAACGCATCTTCTCGGGTTAGAAGCAATTCCATCTAAAAACGTCAAATTTTGAATCAACTCTAATAGTTTTTGTCGACGCTTATTTTCTGTAACGGCCTACCTTTTCTGTCCTCAAAAGTCTACACTAATACATCCACGGTATTCACATGTCGAGTATTCAAGTGCTGGAAAGACATATTGTTAGGGGGAAAGAAAGAAAAGACAGAACAGAATCTCACATCTTGACGAGTAATATATTATATACAAAAATCTTTATAAACGAAAACTGTAATACATATACATCAATCAGAGTAAACTAACCAATCATTAGTTTGGACAGGTATAACAACCTGTCCTTACAAATGTTGACAAACATAAACAACCAATGTAGTAGAAATAAAATATACGTGAATATGTCTTGGAGGCATCCAGCTTGTCACATGAAGCTCCAAAGCATCCAAACTAAGTCTAAAAAACATGCTCAGGCTGACCCGAGCATTATAATAAAATATCGCTCAAATCAGTCAAGTAAACCAGCTTGAGAAACACACACCATATGGATTTTTAATGTTGTAAAACTTTTTCAAATAAAGGCATATCGTAAGACTACTCCACACATAAACACGGACGGGATTTTACCTTACGATAACCAAACCATTTGACAAAAACCTTGTCATATTATGATAATTTTTAGGGTTTAAAATAAATAGTTAATCATAGCTGAAATGGTTACATTAATTACATTCCAGCATAATAGTATAAACTAAGTCCGTAAAGGCATGTATTGGAGAATGGATTCCATATAATGACAAGGCTAATGGGGTATCGCCTATCACAGTGCACCTTCAGATAAAATGTAACGAATGGCCTCACATGGACCTCCTGCATGGCAGGACCAACTTACCCCTTCATGTATAGTACCAAATATAATTACCACCCAGGTTGCTTTTCAACCTTTCCCTCGAGAGCTCTCATGCACATCCCAAATCCAAAAATTTCATTGATGATCTAGAAAGGTGATAACCATACCCTAATGGATGCGACCCACATGACCTTGCGACATATCCCATGTTTTAGTCATTCTTGATTGTGAGGCTAAAGATTCAGTTTTACCATTTAGCAAATCCCACTTGGAATGCTAACACCGCCCTTTGGGCAACAATGCAATACCAGCATTCATCCATACAATTTGTTCAGGATATGAACAAACTGAAGGCATTACTTCTATTACATCCTTTTTGGAATCACCCTCATATCAGTAGTAAGTAACCCTTGCACTTCAAAAAACTCTGTCTTTGGTTCCATTATCTTCAAGATGTCCCAATTAGAATGCTTATTTTGGTTCGAAATGGTTTTCGGATAATATATCTAATATCGGTCTCTCCGAATCGACAATGATAATTTCAAAACCGATCAACATTCGATAATTGGTTATTTAACTATCAATAAACAAACAATTGAACTAGAGAGTTAACCAAGCATAGTTAAGAATAAAGCAACCACTAAGCCACCTTAATTAATCATTTCACCAATTAAAACCACTTTGTAAATTCTTATATTCAAATACTTTTACAAAGATATGTTCATAAACCCCCTCCACTCTTTTCAATACTTGAAAAATATTGACATACTTATCTCAATTGTGTAAGTATACTCACAAAACATTTCACTTTCAAAACTTAGAATTCTTTTCCATATACATAAGTCAACAGTATAAGTATATTCACAAAATACTACATTCCAATACTTAGGAAATGTATCCTTATACTTATCTCAATGGTATAAGTGTAACGATCCCAAATTTTGAGTCAAATTTAAATTGGTAATTATTTAAATTTTAGAATTAAATTGTGAGTTAATTTGATTTTATCCAAATCAAATGAGATATTTGATTATTTATTTATATAAATGGATTATAATCTTAAATTTGATTTGAGATTCAGGAATAAATATTTTGAGAAATAAATTGGATTTAAGAACTTTATAAACAAGTAGAGATTTTTTTCTATTATATATACATGTATGTAAATATATACATTGTGATTGGAAGATAAGATTTAAGATCAATATAAGGATCATTTTCTTAAAGATGTATAAATAGTTATAAAAGGAAATATAAAGAGAAAATAATCTAAAGATATTTGAACTTAATTTTATGAAATGGATTTTAAAAGTTGTTTGAAGTTAAACCTTTATTCTAAAGACTCATATACATATATAATCTATATATGTGTTTATTATTAAAGTACAACTAAACTTTGAAAACAATTTCTTTAAAAGTTATGATTTGTACAATGACTTGAATTTAAAATTTAAAACAAGAATGGATATAAAATATATACCTTTTGAAATTTAATAAAATATATTGTAAATAAAATTGATTTAATAAATAAATTAGATTTGAAAAGCTTTATAAATTAAGAATTATATGTGCACATATCTTTTGAAAAACAAATATAGTTTGTAAATAAATTCAAGACAATTACGTAAACATAAATGTTTAAGCGAACAAGGGCTAAAAAAGTTTAAGTCGATAAAAAAACCGTTTTTAACCGAAACAAGTTGTCGACAAGTTGTTGCAACTTAAAACATTTTCTCACATATAAGTACAACTAAACAAACTATGTTACATGTTACATTTAAAAAATGCACTTTGAAAAGTCAAAGTTTACAAATAATTCAAAAAATACATGATTTGACAAAAGAGTGCAAAAGTAAACACAAAAGGACAAACATGTCAAATCAAACCAAACATAATTATTACTTTACTTTTCTTACTCTTAAAGTGAAAGTGACATAAAGCATGATTTGAAATGTGATGTTAAGTGTTGTAAAAGGTAAGGTTTCTTAAAAAGTAAGTAAAGGGCATTTTGGTCATTTTACATAATAATATTTTATTCCAAACCTTTTCCTATAAATAGTCATGCATAGCTCTTCCATTTTCATATAAATCATTCTCTTCTTCTTTTAAGATATTTTAATGGCTTCTCTCTTTAAGAGAGGTGGGAGGGTTGAAAATAGTAAAGTGCTTAAGCACTAATCCACTTGTTACTCTCTAACCTCTTCTTAATTCACTTCTTCTCTTCTTAAAAAATGGCGCTTGGCCATGAAAAATATGGGGGTGGGGAGGCATGGTTGAGAACAAAGAAAAGGTAGAAGCGATGGCCGAATACTTGAAAAAGGTGGAAGAATGTTTAGGTGGTGGTTTAGTGAAGCGTTGAATTAAATGAATGTTGCTAGGAAGTTAAACGTTTTGGGTAAGGGTGAGAAATTCTCATCGCTTTCGAATTTTTATTTTGGTTATGTTAAAACAATCATATTTATGCCCTTATGACATATGAATGTTTATTTGATTGTTATTGTGGATGTTTGATTGTTGGTTAGATAATTGAATTGTGATAATGTATTTCATAATAGTATAAATAGTGAATGTTGGATTTGAAATCATATGTTATGTGATTGACTGAATGGATGTTATGATAGTAATAAAGATGGATATTGGTTATGTTCATTTTGATTAAAGTAATCACCTTTATTAATAAGACCACATTTTAGTGATATGAGATATTTTGGAAAAATAAGTCTCCTTTCAATTATAAGTGAAATTAAAGTAAAAATAAAAGAGAATTTGAAATTTGAAGTGAAACTGATTTAAAAAGGATAGTTAATTTGAAATTGAAATTAAGATGGTTAGTGAAATCGAAAATAAAATCGATTTTGAAAAATTGAAGTTGAGATTAAAGTTAAATTGAAGTTTAAATTGAAATTAGATTTGAAATCTAAGTTTTAAATTTGCTTAATTTGAAGTTAGAATTGAAATTGAATTGAAATTGGAATTAAAAATTTAATATTAAAATAATGTGAATATAATAATATGGTAATAGTGAAAATTCATTTTTAAATACTTTAAAAAGTGAAAATATTGATTTAAAATGATTTGTAATGATTTTATAAGTGTTAAAATTCAATTTGAATAGATTATTTCAAGTATTGAAAAATAAATTAAAACTAGGTGCGTCGCACAATGGTAGTTCGCGATTTCATGCCGAAAAGTTCAAATGAATGTGTAGAGTGGAATATCGCTCGGAATTCTTCGAGATAAGAAAATTTCGGATTATTTTATCCATATCTTCTAAAGAAAGAAAGAAAATCAAAATTTCGTCAAATAGATTTTGAATTAAGTCCAAATCAATTTTCCAGAAAAATCGCACTAGTGCAGTTAAGTGACCATAACAGGAAATCTATTTAAATGAATATTTTCAATTATGGAAAAATATGAAATAAATTTGATAAATCTATTTAAATAGTATAAAAGAGATTTGGATTGGAAAATATGATTTATCAAAGTTTAAAAGTTTGTTAAATCAGATAGGCTTATATAGCAATTTCTGCCGCACTTTTCTGCTGCGAATTCTATAACTTTTGGAATATGAGTTTAAATGTAATGACGTTTCTCAGAATTAATTGTTAATGTTTTAAAAAGTATAATTAAGCGTTTTGAAAGATAATTTGGAATATTTATAAGCAATTCCAAAATAAAGTTGAAATGATCGAAAGGAAAGCTGGAACTAGGTTAGGATGGAGCAACCGGTGCTCAGAACTTACCTGGCCTATGTTTTCTTTTCTTTGGCGAGGGGTGGAACAGATCGAAAGGAAAGCTCGGATACTCTTAAATAAAAAGATCATATTGAGTTTTCAAAATAAAAGAAGATTGGTATTATCCAAAATCTAAGCAATCCCCAAAATGAATGATTTTTATGATCCAATTTATTCAAAAATGTTTGCTAAGATTTATTTTAAGGTTTATCATAAACGATGTCTTAAATAACATTGTTTTTTTACCCGCCTAAAAGTTAAAGAATTTGATCAAGAATTAAGTAAGGAAATTTGAGATATTTTCCAAAGCAAAAGAATGAATTTCTTAGAAATTATCCTAAGTCAAAAGGAAGAGATTTTGAAATCGTCCGAAAAGAATTAAAGTGAAAAGAGACTTAATAAATCATGTATACTCATATTCACTTTTATTGATATTGGATTTCGAAGGAATCGGGGTTGGATTTGGGTAATTCCTATCCGAAAACCACTTCGAACCAATGTATATGCTTGAACGTGAAGACATGTTGAACATAATTGAAGACCGTGGATCTTTATAGCGTGAGGACTGCTTGTTGACTTGCTCTGGGTAGCTCCCTAGTTATATATAGCAGTGTTCACCTCGTTGTGAAGATTTTTTGGATTTTAAGGACTACTCGCTACTAGTGGTAGTAGGAGAGTGCCTTCGGGTTGTCCTGTTCCTGGACAACTTGTATGGACGTTTTTCTGACATTGCATTTCTAAATATTACGTACATTGGTTTTTACAAACGTACATCAGTGGTGGCGGAGAAGGCAACTTCTCTTAGCTTAACATTCTCCTTGAGACGTATGAGCTCAAGGGTTGTATTTTTGTGAAAGGCAATTAGTAGTTAACGGAAATGGCAATGTGGCATCCAAAGATGTGATATGTGCTTTGTGAAAAGGTAATCGTCGCCTTAAGCCACATCAAACCGAAATGACTGAAATAGGATTAGATGCGGCAAGGCTAAGTAGGTCATTCCCAAGTTGGGTATGGTCATCCCCTTCTAGATATATTTTTCCTGCTATGGCGTTCGGGATGTAAATTAATGTGGTGTATAGAAATCGAGCGCTAGGATAAAGGTCGGTAAAGACCGGGGGATGACATATTCGGTACTATCTAGTTACAGAGGTAGGCCGGTCTTGTGTTGTAGAGGTTCCGTTTTGCTGTTCCTCGGGGCATCCATCTAGAGGTGTACCCATTTTAGAAGGCAGATCCTTCACCTGGTCATTTGTATGGAAATCCATTCTCCAATAAGAACGTACGGTTTTGTTTGTATTGGCATAATGAATAGCCTTGAAATGCCATATAGGTAACCATTTCGGATAAGATTAATAAGTTTATTTGCAAATGTTTTCAAAGAAATGTCATTAGAAATAATATCAAAGGTTTTGATATAAAAGTGTTTTAGTTATCATAAGGTAAAATCCCGTCTGTGTTTATGTATGGGCCTGGTCTTATGAGATACTCTTTCTTTTTAAAGGATTTCATTCAAAGGATGATATATGATGCTGTCATTTATTATTGAGTTTTTCTCACGTTGGTTTATCAAACCTGATCCGGGTATTTTCAATACTCGGGTCAGATCCGAGTAGTTTCAGGTTAATTGAATACGGTTGGAGTTTCTAGAGGAGGGCTGGAGATATTCATCATACATATGAGCATATTCTATTATCCGCTGTACTTAGTTTGATTTAGTTTATGTTTGTCAGCAATTGTAAGGAGAGATGTTTATAACTGTCCAAGCTGAATTTAGGTTAGACTCTGATATATGTATTTAAAAGTTTTCCGATGTAAAGAAATTTGCTCAATATTATATGTTATTCCATTCGAATGAGATTTTGTTCTGTCTATTTTTCTTTATTACCCTTCATGTTCCGTATTTTCATGCAATTTGAGTTAGATATGAGTGGTTTATTGTCGATTCAAAGGGTATGGAAAAATGGGACTTGACATTGGGACTTCGAAGTCGAGCGACAACGTGGGGTAATTGACAGCTTGCGGCTATTAGGGCTAACGGTGCCTAAGGCATGTGGCGAATTAAGGTTGGGTCAGTGACGTTCGAAGTCGAGGGGGAGACGGCGATGATAATGTGGTTTTTTGTTTTCTTTATTTAGATTGCAGTGTGGAAAGAGACGTCGGTTGGATGGTTATGGGGAGGGGTGACGTCATACCGACGTCCCATCGACGTCTATATATTAGCATTGGCAAGGCATCGGTAATGATGCGTAGGTAATATATTCCCTATGACTTACCATCTTGACATCGTTAATGTTAAGTAGGTAAACAACAAGTTTTCTAGTAATGATTATATATATATGTAATATAATATTTATATAAGTTGAAAATAATATTTATTAAATAATAAATATTGTATGGTAGTACAAATTGTTGATATTGATTAATAATTGGAGACTAGCCATATTTATAATAGGTAATTAGTCTTTTTTATCTTGTTAATGACATTAATTAATAAGTAAAATATGGCCTATGGATATATATAAGAGGTTTTTTTAGTATCTTAAACTATTGATATGCCCACAAAACCTCCATTTAACTTGATACAATTTTCCTCCTCCATTAAAAATTAAATCTTCCTAATGTACTTTGCAACTTTATTACAAAGTTGGAGAACGATTGGTTCAAAGGCAAAGATAATGAGCGAACGTCTATTTAACCGATGGGATTATAGATGATTTTTTTACGTTATATTTACTAAATTCAGGTTATAAAATTGATTTTTAATTCAATTTGTTATAAGCAATTTTTTCTTGCAACGACCTGGAATTTCAGATATTTGAAATTGAAATATTTAATCGATTTTAAATATTTAAAATTTAATTTTAACTTGAATTTCAAATATAACTATTTATTTGATAATTTAATTATTGGATTAAATAATTGGAAATTGGGTAAAATATTGAATCTTAAGTTTAAGCTTGTTAAAATTAATTTGAAGGCTTATAAAATCTATATTGATAATAGTGAAGATAAAAATTTTAAAATTAAATTTAACAGTGATTTGTTCAGTTTTAAAATAGATTGTTTAAATTGACATTTAAAAATAGCTTTCCGAGGCTGTGACGACCCGCCCTTTTCGACCCTCGAAAATCGACACAAAATACTCCACAGTATGATATGCCGACGATCAAGTGCTGGAAGGGACAGATTGTTGAGGAAAAAGAAAGAAGATAGAAGAGAGAATGAACTAAACAATATCAGAATCTAACTATCGCGGCAGAATAAAATATAATATATAACATATAATATCAGATCTTTACACAAAATGAAAACTATATCTATTTTATACAATATATCATCAGAGTATCTCAAACAAACAATATTTTCCAGTTTGACAATCTCAAACAATCACAACAGCGGATATAAACAAGTACGGATAATACGTCTTGGACTCCAGCTCCTCTCCTGAGCTCCATAGCATCTTATCCTGAACATATAATACTCGGTCTGACCCAAGCAATTATAATGAAATAACACCCGAGTCAGTCTGGAATACCAGCTGATAAAGTTACACCCAAATTGATTATTAAAGTTTCAAAAATCCTTTAAAAACAAAAGCATCTTGTAAGACCACGCCACAAATAAACATGTCGGGTTTTTACCTTACGATAGCTAAAACACTTTTTATAAAAATCCTCTGATATTATAATAGGGTCTATATACAAATACTTATAAAATAGACGAAATTGTTACATGATTAAATTCCAGCTACTAGCCACAAAGTGGGTAATACAAACAAAACTCGTAAAAGGCTCGTAGGGAGAATGGATTTCCAACTAATGACTAGGCACTGGGGTACCACCTGTCACGGCACCTGGTCTAGATCAGTGTACCGAGGACCACTCCTGATCCCCTACAACATAAGGCCGGGACTACCTCTTACTGGATAATCCGGAGTAAGATCACCCCATGGTTGGGATCAGCAACCGCACCACTAAGCCGAATAAAAAGAGACATCTAGACAGGGATGACCTCACCCTGAAATGGGTGCTACCCACCTAGCCTTGCTGCATAACCCCTGATTTTCAGTCATTCTCGGTTGATGAGGCTTGAGGCTAAGCGTTACCTTTAGAATGTTTCACTTAAAATGCCCATCGCCCACCTGACGATGTTCCGTAAGCATTCGTCCATACAAGTCCGTCCCAGGTTCGAACGGAACCGAAGGCACTATTCCTACTACATCCATTTTGGAAATATCCTCAGGATTAGTAGCGACTAGCCCTTGCACTTCACTGCTCCATCTTCGACTTCGAACTCGGCTTTCCCACGAAAACGTACAAACCGGATCGAAGTGGTTTGCGAGAAATTAATCCCAATCCCGGTCTCTTCGAAATGATCAACGCATTGGCCAATATTGATAGTCGGTGATTTAACTATCAATTAACATTCACAAACATCCATCAAACAATAAATAATTTCCCACATTATTTATTTTCCTCAAAAATATCTTTGCAAGATATAATTCCATTTTCAAGTCCTTTTTAAACAGTTTTCAAACCCAACTCTTCTCATGGAGTGAATTCTCAACTCTTTACTTCCTCTGAAAGCATCCAAGTACCCATACTTAAGATTTAGAATAGTTTAAATTCTTTATTCTTGAAATAACATTAAAACATTTATATTAAAACTACTTACATACTTAATTTGAAACATATATATATACTTTTAAAAATATTTCGAATAAAACTGCTTTATAAAATATAAACTATTTTCTCAAAATAAAGTTAAGTCATACTAAATTTTAAATATAACTATGAAATCCTATACAAGTTTCAAATAAACTTTAATTGATTAACTTTAAAATAAAACCATTTTATAAAATACAAATATTAATAATATTCCTTAAAATAATTACTTCTATAACTAATTTGATAAATGTTCATTTTAAAATTCTTACAACTTAAATAATTTCTTGGAACCATTTTTTATACAACTTCAAAACTTCTAACTTTTTCAAAAAAAATCTGCTTTAAAAACATACTTGGCTATTCAGGAAAATACAATTCCATTTTAGGATAACATCAGAATTCTTTTTATCAATCCAACACGATTTACCCCAATTCAATTTTACGTTCATCCCGTAAATTCCTTTTCATATTTTAAAAATAAACTCCTTTATTTTTAAACACGTTGCTATTTCCTGGAAATCATTTTCAAACATATGTTTAAAATATTTAAAATAAAGCTTCTAGAAACTTCTTCATTGAAAATAAAACATAAGAAAATATGCAGAGATTTTCGAAGTAATTTAAGCCAATTTAACCTTTAAAATAAAGTTATTAAATTAAATATTTATATTATAATTTTCTTTTGATAACTTAATACTAATTTACTTTTAAAAACAATTAAATACCATAATTACTTAATCAAATATTTGCTTTCAGTTAAAAACAATTAAAAATAATAATAATTTTTCTAAAATATTTTAAAAACAACTTTACCAAACTTTCCAGTTTCTAAGTAATCCCTTAAAAGAAATCTCGCTATTAATTTAAAACAATTCACATTTCCTTTATAAGTCACAATTTAAACACTTCAACTTTTCAACCCATTTCTTGAATTTAATTCCTTGAACTCCTTTACTTAAGAATTTCTTTTATTTCCTTTAAACCCAATTTATTTATTTATATTTATATTCCCAGGTTGTATTCACCCAATCATACACAACACAGTTTAATTTTCAATTTAATCTTTCCCATTATATAAATAAAACACAACGTAACAAAATCTAAAACAACTTATCACAGGATATAAATGAGATATATCAAAGAATATAAATAAAATTTCTATTTGTGAGGAATCCAGTTGGATCCCTCCAACATGTTTTCCTGCATCCACAGATATTAGCACGACAAATAGAATATCGATCAAATCTGATAATAATTATCACATACAACAAATCAACCAATTAACCATTTAAATATTAGCTATTTAAATTACTAGTATCCAGATGTGAGTGAGATTAACTCAACTTGGGTTTTCGACGAGCGTTCAAATTTAAATTAAATCGAACGGCATTCGATTTAATCTAAAAATTTTACCTGCACAGAATGATCCCAGAACTGCTTCAATGCGTAGTACTCGTCTCTGCGATTCCGGCGCTACCAAATTCGTCGAATTCTAATAATGCATGCAATAGTTATGAATTTACGAAGTTTGAATATATTTTAAAACAAAATTTTCTTTTTAACTTAAACTAGATCGGACCATTGGATTTACCAACAGAAATCATGGCCGTGAAAACCTTCTTCTCTCTCGCACGTTACAGGATAAAGCCGAACACATCACGCAACGAACGAGCGCCGTCTTCCCCCCTTCATCATCGACCGGACTAAGATCTGGAACCATCACCGCGCGCGGCCAGACTCGCTCCACCCACGATCCAAAAATCACGAAGCTCGGCTACCCCTATCACCAGAAAATCACGTGCGAACGGCCAGCCATCTCGGTCGATTTGTCGCTAAATCGTTATGCCACAACCAATCTCAGCCGTTAGATCTAAAGAGGTCGAGGAGCTCTTCGATTCCTTAGTTGATGATTTTTGTTGATAATGAGACGATGGGAAGAAAATCGAGAGGGAAAATTGCAAAGCATAGGCCATTAAAGTATTTCATGGCGGCTCGTGAATTAGGGCTAGGGTTTAGCCTAAAATGTGTATATATATACGTATAACCCAATCATATTAATATTTGATTCACTTTAAAACAACTTTTTCACACGATCTCCAAACGACATGTGACGACAGGCATTTCTAAGGTTTTACCCACGTTTCGAACACAATGGAACGTGTTTCGGAGGTTAATTTGATCATATGCGCGAGTTACGGAAATAAACGATCAATTTTAAATTAAATCGATTAAAATAGTTTCTATGCGTTTTGTGCTGCCAGGGTCAAAAGAAAACTCCGATTTCTACGAAAATTGAAATCCGATAATAACTAACTATTACGGATCCAATGGAGCTAGTTTTGTCGAATTCCGAGACTGTGCCCCGGAAGGCTATTTAACTCGTCGATTATTTCAAGCGATTAAAATCGTCGAAATCATTTAAAATTTCACCTTTAAAATTTTATTAACTCTATTATAACTCGTATAAAATTTATATTCACATTAGAAATCATTCTGATTCAGTTTAAATCAAAATCTGATTATTTGTATTATTATATTATTAAATTCCATTATTAAATTAATATAAAATTCCAAATTTAACCTATCGACTTCTAATTTCATCCAACAGTCCAATATTATAATTCAAATCCAAATAGACTTAAAATAAATTTTGGAATCTATTTTTATATCTATTTGCACCCAGAATCACTAATTATCCCAATTCCAATATTAAATTATTATTATTCAAATTTCAATTATATTGCCGTATTTGAAATTTAACTAATTCTATTAATTTAACCGAAATCTTTTTACTTCAAAATCAAGTTCAAAATTCACATTTAACATTTAAAATGAGTTAAATGTTCAAAATTAACGACTAGAAATTTCTAGGTCGTTACATTCCTCCCCCCTTATAAAAAAAATTTCGTCCCCGAAATTTGCTAAGGTAGAAGAATGTTCCAAACCCAATAGCAAAATCCACTTAGTTGAAATCTCAAATTCACTTTGCCTAAACTCTTTAGTTTCGAATCAAAACTACTAGTTTCAATTCCTATTCCAAAATCCTTTTATTTTAATTTTAAATTGAAATCAAATTGTAGTTAACGAAACGTTTCAAAATTTTCAAATTTTTTCTAACTCCCAAAATTTCTAGAAAATTTTAGCAGAGTCTCCCTTCACGGAGGAGCTTTTGCAATATCACAATAGATAAATATATATACATCGACCCACACGGTCAGAAAACCAAAAACAGTTCATATTTCCTATTTTTATTTCGTAGGCGTACCTTTATTAGCATTTTAAAAGCAAGCAGCTAAATAATATTGCATATACTCACTCCAACTCTATCTATTGCCTCCCGTACCTGTACTTACTTAAACAAACACATCAGTTTCAATAATATGAGAATTTATTAACATTCTATTCGTTTATCTTAGCCAAACATATTAATTACATACCCAAACAACCAAATTTCATAATCATGCATGTTAACTTTCTTTATACGCAATCCACAAATTCAACACCATTTTAATCCTCTTTACAAATCCAAAATTCACTTTGTTTCACACTAGTAATTTACATATAAGTTTACTACATATAAGTCATATTTAACACGACCAATTCATCTTTGCACCAGTTAAGCTCATATTCACATCAAATTGGTTTATAAGCCTTATTTACCTAAATTTACTCCTATTCCATTTTCCAATTGATGGGCAATCAATTTTATTTTCAATTTGATTCATTGGCATCTCTTATGATTCATTTGCATTTATATACAAGTCCACTTAATGAGATTTCGATCCATTTTGTGATGTCCCGGAAATTTTTGGCAATATAAATTTAATAATCTGTGTAAAAATTAAATTAATTTGATAATAATTGTTAATAAGATTTAAATTAATTTAATAATCTTCTTTTAAATAATTATTTAACTGATGATTTATCTTTTAAAAGCTAATTTAAATTGTTTCTATCATACATATATATATTTGTATATATTGTAAATAGGTAAGCTTTGTTTTAAATTTAACAAGTAAAACATGTTTTCCAATTTTAATATTTTTAGTAATTAGGAAATTTGATATTAAGCTATTAAATAGATATCTATATGGTTTTAAATACTTAAGATAAATGTTTAATAGTTAGAACTTATTCTAGCTTAAGTTTAAATTTAAAATTTAGTAACAAAAAGATTGTTTTATTTTCTTTTTAGCATAGCTTGATAAAATTATGGTTTAAATATACTCAAGATAAAGTTAAAATTTGTTTAGATTATTTTAAATTAAATTTAAATTTAACAAAGTTTGTTGCTCTTTTCTAAATACATCTTGATGAAAATAAGTAATTAAGTAATAATTTCTTTTATAAATTATTTTAATTTAATAATGAGCTATATTAATAATGTGATGTCTTTACAAATGGATTTTTATAGAAATTGTTATTTCGAATTTTTTTATATAAATAGCTATAATTTGAAATATTAAAAGTAAGTCTTTTAAAAATGTTAAACTAAAATAAACCTTATTAATACTAACACAAGTATAAAAATAATAAATAAATTTAGTATTTGATAGTTATGTTAAAATAAAAGAGAGCTAAAATACTTAAGTTAAAAGGCTATAACAATAACTAAAACAACTTGATAATATACGTGAAGTGTAGAAAACATACTCAGGCAAGTGAAAAGAAAATTTGTTGCCTGTAAAGAAAAGAAACGCAGAAGGTAAGTGTAAACAAAACTTAAGCTAAAAATTTATATCAATAACTAAAGTAACTTTTTATATGTACTTGAGGTAAGTACAAACCAGGGTTGTATACGAGAAGCCTGTAGAGTTTTGAAATGCAAAGGCATAAGAAAGTGTAGACAACCTGTAAGAAATTTAGAAAAAAAATAAAAGAAAAAGTAACAAGGTAAAAAAATAGGCAGGTAAGAAAAATGTACAAAACAAAAATATCTGAACATAAGATAAGATTAGTGGAAAACATATAGTACATTAGCATTAAATGACTCCATTTCTTAGCAGCTAACAAAGTCATTTCGAATTGTATAAAGATCAACTCAGCCTCCTAATACAAAAAAATCTGGCCTGATACAAACAAAAACACAATAGTGTACCAGCTTTTGCAAAACCCAGATGCCACCTTCCCCTGTAAACTTCTTTATATACATCTTCTTATTTTTAGTTCGTTCACTAAACATAACAAAACTGAAACAAGGAAATAAGTAACAAAACATTTCCATTTTTATAAAACTGAAACGTTACAACAACAAAGGCAAGATGAATCAAAAGAAAATCAAGGCAAGACTAAGTTTTCAAGTTTTCTGGAATCAAAACAAAAGCATGCAAATACTCTTTCCAGTTTCAAAGTTGTTTTCTGTTTATTTTCAGGTGAGTAACTTTAATTTCTAAAGCTTAAGCATTTAAAACTAGTTGCAAGGTTAAAATCTGGAATAGTGTGATTTGTATGCATGTATTCTTCTGCGCATATGGATGTTATCTGGGTACATTTTGAAGTCTCTGTAACAAAACTATTAATTTTGTTTCCAGGCTTGAGTTTGATTCAAAATTTTTATCTCTTGATCTAATAGCTTTCAGGACTTAGAGTACAAACAAAAATTGTTTGTTTCAACATAATTTAGAGTTTAAGTTTTATTTAAGTTGAACTAAATTTGAATATTGTTCTGGAAAATCAAAATAACAGAGTAAAAATTGAATAAGAGAAAAACCAAACATTTTAAATTATAAATTCAGGAACATACTCTGAATCTCTGTAACAATATGAATTTTAAAACTTAAATCAAGATTTTTAGTACTAGGAGTTAAGTACAGTTCTGGTATGAACTGAAAATGCAAATTTTGGATTTTTGGGGTGATCACTGTTATCTGGGTGGTCGGGCTTGTTTGTGACGATGGAGGGGCCTGCAGTGGTGATGGGGAAAATGTCTGGTGGTTGGTCTGAGCACGGTGGCGATGGTAGTAATCGTTTGAAGTATGTAACCCTAGTTTAACTACGCTATGTTGTTCGATCAACCTCGGGTGCTACAGTGGACCGAGTGCAATGTGCTTTTGGGGATGGGTAGGAGGATGATAGTCGAAGCGGTGGCGGGAGTTTCGCGTGTTCAGGTGGCCGAGGTTGGGTGAACGGCATGCTGACAGGTTTGGGTAGAGGTGGATGTTGTGTTTTCCAGGTTCTGCTTTTGTTGCTCGTTTTATATTTGAGTTGTGCTGATGGATTCTGGTGGACGTGATGTCTTCTGGAGATGATCGGCGATGGGATGTAGTTCTGGCGGGTGGTCGGAGGTGGCAGGGGCCATGGTGCACGTGCATCGTGCCATTAAAGTGCTGGGGTGTTTTTTTACTTTGTGTGCAGAGTTTTTCAGCTCGGGACATACTCGAGTCATTCGAGTATGTGACTCGAAGCAGGGATGGTGAAGACTCGAAGCATTTTTGGTTCGAGTCAAGTCAGTGTTTGTTTCAGACATTGTAAAACCTGGGAGCATAAATTTGATTTTAAACAAATTCAAATGAAACCTAAGAAATAAATAATAGATTTAAACAAGTTTAAATCCAGTTGAAGTATGAATTCAAATTTATTCTTGAATTCAAATCTGAAATAAAAATAAAGTTTTAAAACAATTAAATGTGGGTTTTCTTTCAGGTTTAAAAACCTGACAGTTTCAGATTTTGAAATTTAATTTAAAATCTGAAACAAAAATTTAAACTGTGTTTTAAAATTAAAAGTTCAAAGTATAGATTCAAATGAACTTTTGAATCTATGTTTTTAAAAATGAATTTGGATTTTAAATCAAGAATTTAAAACCAGGTTTTTTTTAAAAAAGCAAGTTAAAACCAAAGTTTTAAATTCAAAGTTAAACTAATGAATTCAAGTTTTTCTCGAATTCAAATCTGAATTTTTAATCCGCTTTTAAATCTAAATATATAAAACCAGTTTAAATCAAATAGTTTTTTTTAAAAAGAATTTTTTTTTCAAATAAATATTTGAATTGGTTTTTATAAAGTTCTTTTGAATGGAAGTTAAATAAATTGTTTTAACTTGAATTTGCAAATTAAAATATTAATGTATTTTGGTAGTTTAAATTTAAATAAAGATTTAAGTAGTTGAATTTAAAGGCTTTTCTTATATAAGTTCATATGTAAATAATAAATGTTATCTACATACATTTAAAAGATTATAAATTGAATTTAAATTAGGTTAATGTTTAAATAAATAATTATTTTGAATCTTAAATTCAAAATGGAATTTGAATTTAAATTTAAAATGTAATGTTCTAATACACTTTAATATTAATGAAGTCATTAATAAAGAAATAAATTATCTTAGGAATAATTAAGATATTTAAAATGATTAAATGAATAAGTTAATTAAGGAATGACTTATGTATTTAATTTATAAATTAATAATTTAGATTAATTTATAACTAGAGATTAATTAAGAAGTAAATTAAGAAATGTTATTAGTTAATGAAGATAATTAACTAAGGATTATTATTAATTAATTAATGTGATAAATTTTGATAATTAATTAGATTAATTAGATAATCTATTGTAAATGGTTAAATGTAATTACTTGATAAAAGTAATTAATAGATTAATTACTTATTGTAATTAATTTTGATAAAATGATTAATTTAAGTTTATTAATTTAAGAAAATCATTTGATAAACTGATAAGTGTAATTACTTAGTGTATTTAATGGAGCATGATTACTTAAGGAAGTAAATAATGTTAATTACTGAATGTAATTAGTGAAAGATGATGTGTTAATGAAGTAATTTGGATAATTACTTTTGTAATTAATCAAGGGATTAATTAATGGAGATAATTAATTATGGGATAATTAATTTATTAATATGAGTAATTAAGGGTAGTTAATTACTGGTTGATATTAATCATAAGATTAATCGCTTAATGTAATTAATTTAAATAAAGAAATTTAATTTAAATCTAAATTAGAGATCATTAATTAATATAATTAATGATGTAATTAAGAATTGGTTAATTAAGAAATAATTAATAATATGGTGATTAATTTATGTAATTAATTAAGAATAAATGTAATTATTTATATTTAATTAATAAATGAAGTAATTAAATGTTAATTACTATAAATGATTTAGGATAATTAATTTGTGAAATTAATAAAAGACTAATTACTTATTGTAATTAGAAGATGATTAATCAAAGGTGTTTAATCAAGATGAATATCTAGAGAATAATTAATTAATTTGATGATTATATAAGCAGGATTTATAGATGAAGTAATTAATTCTATTTACTTTAAATTAATTAGAGATAGAAGTAGTTAATTTAATTCATTTTAAATTAATTATAAATGGTATGATTATAAATCATTGCTTATGGATGGATGATATTGATATTTCATTTGATGATTGTGAACTCAGATATGAGATGAATAATATCTATGTAATATGGATGCTTGGTTTAAGTATGATAATAGTAAGTATCTGTTTGGATGATAATATTGATTATCTGTTTATGATGATAATGTGATTATCTATTATGAGATGTGAATTATCTATCTGTGTGTATATTGAAAATATTGAATTGAACTGTTAAGACTAAATAGACAACTTGGCCTTAAAAGATACGTTTTGGATTTCGATGAGACCGGGATCGGGTTTCCATATTTAGACATCTGAAAACCACATCGATCCAAATTAACGATAGGTCGTGAATCTAAAGTGAAGATGAAGATTCAGAGTGCAAGGGTTATTGTCGTTAACTCTGAGGGTGATTCCAAAATGAGTGTAACGAGATAATGCCTTCGGTTTCATTCGAACCCGGAACGAACTTGTATGGATTGAATGCTTTCAAAACATCGTCAGGTAGGCGATGAGCATTCTAGGAAATGTATTCTCTAAAGGTAATCGCAGCCTCAAGCCTCATCAATCGAGAATGGCTAAAACAAGGGAGGTGCGGCAAGGTTAGGTGGGTCATGCCCAAGCAGGATAAGATATTCCCCTGTCTAGATGTCCCTTTATTTTTCGGCTGTGTGGGCGGTTGATTGCAACAACTGTTGGGGTTATCTTGTTCGGGACTGTTCAGTAAGGAATGGTTCCGGCCTTGTGTTGTAGGGGGTTGGGAGTGATCCTCGGTACATTGATCTAGGTCACGTACTGTGACGGGCGGTACCCCAGTAGCCCTGCCATTGTATGGAATCCACAATCTAATAAGTGCCAACGGTTTTGATTGTATTACCCACTTCTGTGGCTAGTAGCTGGAATTTAATCATGTAACAATTTCGGCTATTTTCTATTTACTTGAAAACCCTAGACCTATTATAATATCACTGAATTTCCTATCAAATGTTTTGGTTAGCGTAAGGTAAAAACTTACCCATGTTTATGTGTGGAAAGTCTTACGTCATACCTTTTGTTTCAAAGGTTTTCAAAATTAAGCAACTTTAACCTGTTACTCACACCAGACCCATGTTTGACCCGGAGTTTATTTCTGTTTTCCTAAACTCTCATGTACTCAAATTTTTACGAGTAGCCAAGGGACTCAGGTTAGCTTTGACGAATTCTGGAGGAGCAATGGAGCAGAAGGCTTCAGCGTTGTAGATATATATATAGCTCCGCTGTATTGGTATCTCTGAGTCGTATTTTTTTTAAGTTGTATTGTGTTGTGTTGTAATAACTAGACAGGTGTTTATAACTGTGTAGTATGTGATGTATTATCTATATAACTCTGATGGATCTTGTATATTATGTAATTATGTGATTAATATAATTTATTCGTTCCGCTGTGAGATTCTGATGTTGTTGTTCTTTCTTCTCTATCTTTTCTATTTTCTCACCCCTTTCTTTCTTCAAGACGAAACGGATTTCTGAGGTCAGAAACCCCGGGTCGTCACAGTTGGTATCAGAGCGCTAGGTTGAGTGAATACCTAGGCTTTTGAGTGATCTCTTTCTTGAGAGAGCGTATTTGTAATTTTGATATATATATATATATATATATATATATATATATATATATTTCTACCTATTTGTTGGGTTACCTGTTCAGGTTTTTCAATAAGCTATAAAGGTAGATAAGGTAGTGGTGTGAGTAACACGACTACCGATGGTTGGAGTTTAAATGATTGAGGTTGGAAGTGTATCGAACGAGACTGTAGACCTAATACCGTCTCGAGTGAGCTTTGGTTGGTGTAAGGATTTCATTAATCTCTAAAGGAAACCTATTAAGGCTCGGAGTTCATCTATGAAACGTAGTTTGGATGAGCTAGAGTTTGGATCTGTCGGTTGGACAGAAGCCAGGCATGATATCATGATACATCAAGGCGTAGTAGCTGTGTGATGAGACACAGTGACCATGGATGTCTCCGAAGATGTTTCTTTGGAACAAGTTAAGAAAGAGTGTCTGCTTCGGTGTTGTGGCTGTGTTCAGCTGGGTGTTACTGTTTGCTTTGAGGTCCGAGTTTCTCGAAGAGCTTTGGATTAGGTAGTCTTTGGCTTTTGAGCCCGCAGTGGAGTTTAGAAGCTGCAGAGTAGATTCATTTCTTCGATGGATCGGCCGCATAAGCGTAAGCTGTTCTGTTTGGTAAAGAGAAAGCAGTATCTTTGGAATTAGGCTGGATTGATCGCAAAAGTGACTTGCGATAGTTTGAGTGTTCTCTTGCGTTTCAGAGATTTTTTGGATGTCTTCAAGAAGTCAGAGATTTGCTAACATCTGGAAATTGAGTTTGGTGAAGTAGCTCAGGTTTTGGAGTAACTTCTGAGTTTTATTTTTGGATATGTGAACTTTATTTTTGGAATGTGTTGTCCAGTCTGTGTTCGACTTCAACATTTAGATCTGTTCAATCAGAGTGGCGCAGTGGAAGCATGGTGGCAGCTATTTTAGTTTGGAAGCGATTGGATGTTGCAATGTTTGGATTAGAGAGTTCTACAGGAAAATTTTCAGGATCTGAAGCCAGATTGGAGTGCACCTGTTTTATCTTTTCTGGATGAGAGAAGTGAGTTCTGTTTTCTGATTTGGAATAGAGCTTATGTTCTAAGTTTTGGTCGATCTTGGAAAGATCATTTTGTTGGATTGTCTTTGGTTGCATCAGCAAGAGTTGAGCTGATCAGGAAAGATGTAGGAAGCCCAAGATCGTTCGAAGAATTTTGAGGATAAGAGACGGAGGAATTTGGATTCCAAAGTCGGAGATTTGATTTTGGATAAGTGTTTGGTCTTTAGGATTGGATTGTCAGTTTGGATAACTGGAATTCGTTGTGTTTCACGTATCTCTGAGGGAGTACGTGTAAGATCTATCTCTGGTTGTAGAATCAGCAGTTCAGGGAGTTTTGGTTGTTGATTCAGACTTGTCTGTAGTCTGATATCCTATCTTGTTTTGTAAATCTAGATGAGTGGAAGCTCTATAGCTTAGTAGCTAGATTGTTTGGATTCTGTAGAGCGAGTATCCCGGTATTTATATTTGGGAAACTCGAGAAAATTCTATCCGGAATTTTGTTTGGATAGTTAGATTTGTTTGATTGGACAAATTAGTTGCTATGATTGTTAGCATATGATTGATATATGCTTGTGTTTAAAATTTAAATCTTTAATTAGATTATTAAATTACCTTTGTTTTAAATTTCGAGGACGCAATTCTTTTAAGGGGGGAGGAATGTGATGTCCCGGAAATTTTTGGCAATATAAATTTAATAATCTGTGTAAAAATTAAATTAATTTGATAATAATTGTTAATAAGATTTAAATTAATTTAATAATCTTCTTTTAAATAAATACTTAATTGATGATTTATCTTTTAAAAGCTAATTTAAATTGTTTCTATTTATAATGTGTATATATATATATTTGTATATATTGTAAATAGGTAACCTTTGTTTTAAATTTAACAAGTAAAACATGTTTTCTAATTTTAATATTTTTAGTAATTACGAAATTTGATATTAAGCTATTAAATAGATATCTATATGGTTTTACATACTTAAGATAAATGTTTAATAGTTAGAACTTATTCTAGCTTAAGTTTAAATTTAAAATTTAGTAACAAAAAGATTGTTTTATTTTCTTTTTAGCATAGCATGATAAAATTATGGTTTAAATATACTCAAGATAAAGTTAAAATTTGTTTAGATGATTTTAACTTAAATTTAAATTTAACAAAGTTTGTTGCTCTTTTCTAAATACTGCTTGATGAAAATAAGTAATTAAGTAATAATTTCTTTTATAAATTATTTTAATTTAATAATGAGCTATATTAATAATGTGATGTCTTTACAAATGGTTTTTTTATAGAAATTGTTATTTCAAATTTATTTATATAATTAGCTATAATTTGAAATATTAAAAGTAAGTCTTTTAAAAATGTTAAACTAAAATAAACCTTATTAATACTAACACAAGTATAAAAATAATAAATAAATTTAGTATTTGATAGTTATGTTAAAATAAAAGAGAGCTAAAATACTTAAGTCAAAAGGCTATAACAATAACTAAAACAACTTGATAATATACATGAAGTGTAGAAAACATACTCAGGCAAGTGAAAAGAAAATTTGTTGCCTGTAAAGAAAAGAATTGCAGAAGGTAAGTGTAAACAAAACTTAAGCTAAAAATTTATATCAATAACTAAAGTAACTTTTTATATGTACTTGAGGTAAGTACAAACCAGGGTTGTATATGAGAAGCCTGTAGAGTTTGAAATACAAAGGTATAAGAAAGTGTAGACAACCTGTAAGAAATTTTAAAAAAAAATAAAAGCAAAAGTAACAAGGTAAAAAAAAAGGCAGGTAAGAAAAATGTACAAAACAAAAATATCTGAACATAAGATAAGATTAGTAGAAAACATATAGTACATTAGCATTAAATGACTCCATTTCTTAGCAGCTAACAAAGTCATTTCGAATTGTATAAAGATAAACTCAGCCTCCTAATACAAAAAAATCTGGCCTGATACAAAGAAAAACACAATAGTGTACCAGCATTTGCAAAACCCAGATGCCACCTTCCCCTGTAAACTTCTTTATATACATCTTCTTATTTTTAGTTCGTTCACTAAACATAGCAAAACTGAAACAAGGAAATAAGTAACAAAACATTTCCATTTTTATAAAACTGAAGCATTACAACAACAAAGGCAAGATGATTCAAAAGAAAATCAAGGCAAGACTAAGTTTTCAAGTTTTCTGGAATCAAAACAAAAGCATGCAAATACTCTTTCCAGTTTCAAAGTTGTTTTCTGTTTATTTTCAGGTGAGTAACTTTAATTTCTAAAGCTTAAGCATTTAAAACTGGTTGCAAGGTTAAAATCTGGAATACTGTGATTTGTATGTATGTATTCTTCTGTGCATATGGATGTTATCTGGGTACATTTTGAAGTCTCTGTAACAAACCTATTGATTTTGTTTCCAGGCTTGAGTTTGATTCAAAAATTTTATCTCTTGAGCTAATAGCTTTCAGGACTTAGAGTACAAACAGAAATTGTTTGTTTCAACATAATTTAGAGTTTAATTTTTATTTAAGTTGAACTAAATTTGAATATTGTTCTGGAAAATCAAAATAACAGAGTAAAACTTGAATAGGAGAAAAACCAAACATTTTAAATTATAAATTCAGGAACATACTTTGAATCTCTGTAACAAAATATGAATTTTAAAACTTAAATCAAGATTTTTAGTACTAGGAGTTAAGTACAGTTCTGGTATGAACTGAAAATGCAAATTTAGGATTTTTGGGGTGATCACTGTTATCTGGGTGGTCGGGCTTGTTGGTGACGATCGAGGGGCCTGCAGTGGTGATGGGAAAAATGTCTGGTGGTTGGTTTGAGCACGTGGCGATGGTGGTAATCGTTTGAAGTATGTAACCCTAGTTTAACTAGGCTATGTTGTTCGATCAACCTCGGGTGCTACAGTGGACCGAGTGCAATGTGCTTTTGGGGTTGGGTAGGAGGATGATAGTCGAAGCGGTGGCCGGAGTTTCGCGTGTTCAGGTGGCCGAGGTTGGGTGAACGGCACGTTGACAGGTTTGGGTAGAGGTGGATGTTGTGTTTTCCAGGTTCTGCTTTTGTTGCCCATTTTTGATTTGAGTTGTGGTGATGGATTCTGGTGGACGTGATGTCTTCTGGAGATGATCGGTGATGGGATGAAGTTCTGGTGGGTGGCCGGAGGTGGCTGGGGCCACGGTGCACGTGCACCGTGCCATTAAAGTGCTGGGGTGTTTTTTTCTTTGTGTGCAGAGTGTTTGAGCTCGGGACATACTCGAGTCATTCGAGTATGTGACTCGAAGCAGGGAAGGTGAAGACTCGGAGCATTTTTTGTTCGAGTCAAGTCAGTGTTTGTTTCAGACATTGTAAAACCTGGGAGCATAAATTTGATTTTAAACAAATTCAAATGAAACCAAAGAAATAAATAATAGATTTAAACAAGTTTAAATCCAGTTGAAGTATGAATCCAAATTTATTCTTGAATTCAAATATGAAATAAAAATAAAGTTTTAAAACAATTAAATGTGGGTTTCATTCAGGTTTAAAAACCTGACAGTTTCAGATTTTGAAATTTAATTTAAAATCTGAAACAAAAATTTAAGCTGTGTTTTAAATTAAAAGTTCAAAGTATAGATTCAAATGAACTTTTGAATCTAGGTTTTTAAAAATGAATTTGGATTTTAAATCAAAAATTTAAAACCAGGTTTTTTTTAAAAGCAAGTTAAAACCAAAGTTTTAAATTCAAAGTTAAACTAATGAATTCAAGTTTTTCTTGAATTCAAATCTGAATTTTTAATCCGTTTTTAAATCTAAATATATAAAACCAGTTTAAATCAAATAGTTTTTTTTTAAAAGTAATTTTTTTTCAAATAAATATTTGAATTGGTTTTTATAAAATTCTTTTGAATGGAAGTTAAATAAATTGTTTTAACTTGAATTTGCAAGTTAAAATATTAATGTATTTTGGTAGTTTAAATTTAAATAAAGATTTAAGTAGTTGAATTTAAAGGCTTTTCTTATATAAGTTCATATGTAAATAATAAATGTTATCTACATTTATTTAAAAGATTATAAATTGAATTTAAATTTGATTAATGTTTAAATAAATAATCATTTGAATCTTAAATTCAAAATGGAATTTGAATTTAAATTTAAAATGTAATGTTCTAATACACTTTAATATTAATGAAGTCATTAATAAAGAAATAAATTATCTTAGGAATAATTAAGATATTTAAAATGATTAAATGAATAAGTTAATTAAGGAATGACTTATGTATTTAATTTATAAATTAATAATTTAGATTAATTTATAACTAGAGATTAATTATAAAGTAAATTAAGAAATGTTATTAGTTAATGAAGATAATTAACTAAGGATTATTAATTAATTAATTAATGTGATAAATTTTGATAATTAATTAGATTAATTAGATAATCTATTGTGAATGGTTAAATGTAATTACTTGATAAAAGTAATTAATAGATTAATTACTCATTGTAATTAATTTTGATAAAATGATTAATTTAAGTTAATTAATTTAGTTTAATTCATTTAAGAAAATCATTTGATAAACTGATAAGTGTAATTACTTAGTGTATTTAATAGAGCATAATTACTTAAGGAAGTAATTAATGTTAATTACTGAATGCAATTAGTGAAAGATGATGTGTTAATGAAGTAATTTGGATAATTACTTTTGTAATTAATCAAGGGATTAATTAATGGAGATAATTAATTATGGGATAATTAATTTATTAATATGAGTAATTAAGGGTAGTTAATTACTGGTTGGTATTAATCAAGGGTGATTAATAATTATGTTTAATTAAAGATTAATCGCTTAATGTAATTAATTTAAATAAAGAAATTTAATTTAAATCTAAATTAGAGATCATTAATTAATATAATTAATGATCTAATTAAGAATTGGTTAATTAAGAAATGAGTAATAATGTGGTGATTAATTTATGTAATTAATTAAGAATAAATGTAATTATTTATATTTAATTAATAAATGAAGTAATTAAATGTTAATTATTATAAATGATTTAGGATAATTAATTTGTGAAATTAATTAAAGACTAGTTACATATTGTAATTAGAAGATGATTAATCAAAGGTGTTTAATCAAGATGAATATCTAGAGAATAATTAATTAATTTGATGATTATATAAGCAGGATTTATAGATGAAGTAATTAATTTAATTTACTTTAAATTAATTAGAGATAGAAGTAGTTAATTTAATTCATTTTAAATTAATTATAAATGGTATGATTATAAATCATTTCTTATGGATGGATGATATTGATATTTCATTTGATGATTGTGAACTCAGATATGAGATGAATAATATCTATGCAATATGGATGCTTGGTTTAAGTATGATAATAGTAAGTATCTGTTTGGATGATAATATTGATTATCTGTTTATGATGGTAATGTGATTATCTATTATGAGATGTGAATTATCTATCTGTGTGTATATTGATAATATTGAATTGAACTGCTAAGACAAAACAGACAACTTGGCCTTAAAAGATACGTTTTGGATTTTGATGAGACCGGGATCGGGTTTCCATATTTAGACATCCGAAAACCACATCGATCCAAATTAACGAGTGGTCGTGAATCTGAAGTGAAGATGAAGATTCAGAGTGCAAGGGCTATTGTCGTTAACTCTGAGGGTGATTCCAAAATGAGTGTAACGAGATAATGCCTTCGGTTTCATTCGAACCCGGAACGAACTTGTATGGATTGAATGCTTTCAGAACATCGTCGGGTGGGGGATGAGCATTCTAAGAAATGTATTCTCTAAAGGTAATCGCAGCCTCAAGCCTCATCAACCGGGAATGGCTAAAACAGGGGAGGTGCAGCAAGGTTAGGTGGGTCATGCCCAAGCAGGACAAGATATTCCCCTGTCTAGATGTCCCTTTATTTTTCGGCTGTGTGGGCGGTTGATTGCAACAACTGTCGGGGTTATCTTTTTCGGGACTGTTCAGTAGGAATGGTTCCGGCCTTGTGTTGTAGGGGGTCGGGAGTGATCCTCGGTACGTTGATCTAGGCCACGTACTGTGACGGGCGGTACCCCAGTAGCTTTGCCATTGTATGGAATCCACAATCCCATAAGTGCCAACGGTTTTGATTGTATTACCCACTTCTGTGGCTAGTAGCTGGAATTTAATCATGTAACAATTTCGGCTATTTTCTATTTACTTGAAAACCCTAGACCTATTATAATATCACTGAATTTCCTATCAAATGTTTTGGTTAGCGTAAGGTAAAAACTTACCCATGTTTATGTGTGGGAAGTCTTACGTGATACCTTTTGTTTCAAAGGTTTTCAAAATTAAGCAACTTTAACCTGTTACTCACACCAGACCCATGTCTGACCCGGAGTTTATTTCTGTTTTTCCTAAACTCTCGGGTACTCAAATTTTTACGAGTAGCCAAGGGATTCAGGTTAGCTTTGACGAATTCTGGAGGAGCAATGGAGCAGGAGGCTTCAGCATTGTAGATATATATATAGTTCCGCTGTGTTGGTATCTCTGAGTCGTATTTTTTTTAAGTTGTATTGTGTTGTGTTGTAATAACTAGACAGGTGTTTATAACTGTCTAGTATGTGATGTATTATCTATATAACTCTGATGGATGTTGTATATTATGTAATTATGTGATTAATTTAATTTATTCGTTACGCTGTGAGATTCTGATGTTGTTGTTCTTTCTTCTCTATCTTTTCTATTTTCTCACCCCTTTCTTACTTCAAGACGAAACGGATTTCTGGGGTCAGAAACCCCGGGTCGTCACACATTTCAAATTGATTTAAAAACCAATTTCAATTACTTCTTTAAACCAATTCAATTCCTGTTTACAATAATCGACCAATTTCTATGCAAATTTAAAGTTATCCAAGCAAGTAACGATCACTTAAGCTTATAGCCATTTAAAAGTAATTCCAACTTAGATTTATATTAATTTTATTTCATTTGGAATTTTTCACAATCCCAAATATTTTTATTTCCTTGCAATTTTTAAATCAAATCCTTATTCTCACTTCAAGATCATCATCCAACTTAAGTTTATATTAATATCATCCCATTCTATATTATTTACAACTCATACATTCTTATTTCCTCACAATATTTAATTAAAACCATTTCACTTGCATTTCAATTTTATTATCTAAACAAATTTCATTCAAGACCCCTTATAAAGCCCGACCACTATTATTTTTCCAATTTGCTTAAGTTCTTTCAATTTCACAATATTTCCATTTTTTCTTATGTCAATTTTATTTTAATTTGATTTTCATTCAATCAAATTCCAATTCATTTACAAATTTTAATTCAGTTTGTTTACTTACTCAGTCCATTTTAAATTTTAATTCATCTCCTAGATTCATTCTGAATTTTATTAATAATATGACCATTTTCAATTATCTTATACCCAAACTGAATTTTACTAGCATTTTGGACCATATCCATTTTAATTGATTTTTTTATTCAATCCAATACAATTTCCATTTAATTTAGCTTACACTAAATTCATTTATAAACAATCCTTTTTGAATTTAGTTGAGTGAGAATTTAATTCATTCAATATCATTCTTATTTAATTTAAATTCCATTTAATTCAATTATTTTCCCAAATTTAATTCAAGTCCAACTAAGTTATATTTAGCCAACTTAGATTCATACCATTCCTTTTACTATATTAAATAAGAACTTGATTCCATTCATTTTTATTCATAACACAATTGGATTTTTATTTTAATTAAATCCAAATTCAACTCAATTTCGTTTAATCAAAGTTAAATCCAATTCAATCCAATTTTAATTCTCCATATACAAGTTCAAAACCTATTTACTAACTTAAGTTCATTCACATCTTTTATATCTCACTCTACCTTATCTTACTTTACTTTTCATTTAGGATTAAGTTTGAATTTCACTATACCATTCAACTATTTCCCATTTGTGATTATAATTCCATTTTCTATTTATAAGTTCACTAACTTATTTACTTAAAAGTTTATATTGCTCATTTTAATCCATTTACATCTTATAATCACAATTCCAAATTTTATATATATGTATCACTGAATTCTTAAGGATACAAATTTTCTTTCAATTTAATTCTTTGCACAACTTTAAATCCATAATTTCAAATTATAAGTATAACACTTCGATTTACACTTCGATAGCTTATGGGTACAATTCACTACACAATGACCCACAATTACAAAGTCATTTTACACTTCGATTTAATCCAAATCAATTTAATTCTAAGTCCAATTTATTTAACTTATCCCAAGTTAAATTCAAATTTTCTATTCACTTCCATATACTCAAGTTAAATTTTAATTCCAGGATTAAAATTTTCATTTTCTTCTTATTAATATCAACTTCACTTAATAAGTTCAATAGTTGATTCATTTTAACTTTTCACATTATTTAAATAGAATTTTCCAGAATTCAATTACCCGGTTTACTTTCAAAACCATTTGAAATAATAATCCACTCATACCTACTTGATATATCAAATCAAATCTCTGGATTCCAAATAACTTGTTTATACCAAAACAAATTTCCTCCTTTGAAATTTCTAAAACACCTTGTATATCAAACAAATCTAAACAGATATCATACCCAATTACTATGGAAGCAATCCATCACTTTAGAAACTCGAAAATGAATTCTAATGATGTGGCCATCATCATCGGGATTATTTTCCAGCCACTGAAGTGAGTTCAGCGCTTCCTTACCTTCACAAATTCATTCCAAAATAGTTTCCATTCAAACATATTACCCAAAATAATATTCCATTATTGCCTTCAAACACTTTGGAAAACATTTCAAACATTCCCAAGATTTTAAATTTTCAAACTTTTGTTTTCATTACATTTAAAATACTTTTCAAAATTTCCAGGATTTTAATTCTGGTTTAATTCAAATTCAGTATTTCTTCTTTTGTATAATTTATACTCATGGAATTTTATTTGGTTATAACCATTTCAAATTTTAGATCAAATTTTAGATTCTTATTTGATTAAGATATCCACATCCAAACAATCAAATATATATAATAATTTCAGAAAATTATTTCTTTTATATAAAAATATAATTTTGGGTAAAATTATTTCATTTACCCTATTTAAAAACAATACTATGTCAGTTTATCTTGTTTAAGAGTTTAGAAACCCCTATCGATACGGTTGTACTTCCCGCACCGACCAAAATTCATAAACACTCAACCGATAAGTCAACACAGTATAAAAACAATTTTATATTCACTAACAAGTACGCTCTCATATCTATTATTACACTCAACTCATTATAGAGTACTATTGACTCTGTTTAATGAGTAATTACCCCACCAAAGCCTAGGTTGTCGCCAACCTAAGCTCTGATACCAAGTGTGATGACCTGCCCTTCTCGACCCTCGAAAATCGACACAAAAAACTCCACAGTATGATATGCCGACGATCAAGTGCCGGAAGAGACAGATTGTTGAGGAAAAAGAAAGAAGATAGAAGAGAGAAGGAACTAAACAATATAAGAATCTAAACATCGCAGCGGAAAAGAATATAATATATAATATCAGAGATCTACACAAAATGAAAACTATATCTTTTTATACAATATATCATCAGAGTATCTCAAACAGACAATATTTACCAGTCTAACAATCTCAAACAATCATAGCAGCGGGTATAAACAAGTACGGATAATACGTCTTGGACTCCAGCTCCTCTCTTGAGCTCCATAGCATTCTATCATGAACATATAATACTCAGTCGGACCCGAGCATTATAATGAAATAACACCCGAGTCAGTCTGGAATACCAGCTGATAAAGTTACACCCAAATTGATTATTAAAGTTTCAAAAATCCTTTGAAAACAAAAGCATCTCGTAAGACCATACCACAAATAAACATGTCGGGTTTTTACCTTACGATAGCTAAAACACTTTTTATAAAAATCCTCTAATATTATAATAGGGTCTATATACAAATACTTATAAAATAGCCGAAATTGTTACATGATTAAATTCCAGCTACTAGCCACAAAGTGGGTAATACAAACAAAACTCGTAAAAGGCTCGTAGGAAGAATGGATTTCCAACTAATGACTAGGCACTGGGGTACCACCTGTCACGGTACCTGGTCTAGATCAGTGTACCGAGGATCACTCCCGATCTCCTGCAACACAAGGCCGGGACCACCCCTTACTAGATAATCCCGAGTAAGATCATCCAACGGTTGGGATCAACAACCGCACCACTAAGCCAAATAAAAAGGGACATCTAGACAGGGATGACCTCACCCTGAAATGGGTGCTACCCACCTAGCCTTGCTGCATAACCCCTGCTTTTCAGTCATTGCCGGTTGATGAGGATTGAGGCTAAGAATTACCTTTAGAACGTTTCACTTAGAATGCCCATCGCCCACCTGACGATGTTCCATAAGCATTCGTCCATACAAGTCCGTCCCCAGTTCGAACGGAACTGAAGGCACTATTCCTACCACATCCACTTTGGAAATATCCTCAGGATTAGTAGCGACTAGACCTTGCACTTCACTGCTCCATCGTCGACTCCGAACTCATTTTTCCCACGAAAAACGTACAAACCGGATCGAAGTGGTTTTCGAGAAATTAATCCCGATACCGGTCTCTTCGAAACGATCAACGCATTGGCCAATATTGATAGTCGGTGATTTAACTATCAATTAACACTCACAAACATCCATCAAACAATAAATAATTTTCCGCATTATTTATTTTCCTCAGAAATATCTTTGCAATATATAATTCCATTTTCAAGTCCTTTTTAAACAGTTTTTAAACCCAACTCTTCTCATGGAGTGAATTCTCAACTCTTTACTTCCTCAGAAAGCATCCAAGTACCCATACTTAAGATTTAAAATAGTTTAAATTCTTTATTCTTGAAAATACATTAAAACGTTTATATTAAAACTACTTACATACTTAATTTGAAACATATATATATATATATATATATATATATATATATACTTTTTAAAATATTTCGAATAAAACTGCTCTATAAAATACAAACTATTTTCTTCAAAATAAAGTTAAGTCATACTAAATTTTAAATATAACTATGGAATCCTATACAAATTTCAAATAAACTGTAATTCATTATCTTTAAAATAAAACCATTTTATAAAGTATAAATATTAATAATATTCTTTAAAATAATTACTTCTATAACTAATTTAATAAATGTCCACTTTAAAATTCTTACAACTTAAATAATTTCTTGGAACCATTTTTTTTATACAACTTCAAAACTTATAACTTTTTCAAAAAAATATGCTTTAAAAACGTACTTGGCTATTCAGGGAAATACACTTCCACCAACATGATTTACCCCGGTTCAAATTTACGTTCATCCTGTAAATTCCTTTCCATATTTTAAAAATAAACTCCTTTATTTTTAAACACATTGCTATTTCTTGGAAATCATTTTCAAACATATGTTTAAAATATTTAAACTAAAGCTTTTAGAAACTTCTTCATTGAAAATAAAACTTAAGGAAATATATAGAGGTTTTCTAAGTAATTTAAGCCAATTTAACCTTTAAAATAAAGTTATTAAATTAAATATTTATATTATAATTTGCTTTTGAGAACTTAATACTACTTTACTTTTAGAAACCATTAAATACCATAATTACTTAATCAAATATTTGCTTTCACTTAAAAACAATTAAAAATAATAATAATATTTCTAAAATATTTTAAAAACAACTTTACCAAACTTTCCAGTTTATACTTCGAAAATCTTTCTTTAAAATATGCTTAGTTTCCGGAAAAGCATACACATCCCATCCCTTAAAAATAAATCTCCCTATTAATTTAAGACAATTCACATTTCCTTTATAAGTCACAATTTAAACGCTTCAACTTTTCAACCCATTTCTTGAATTTAATTCCTTTAAATCCTTTACTTAAGAATTTCTTTTATTTCCTTTAAACCCAATTTATTTATTTATATTTAAATTCTCAGGTTGTATTCACCCAATCATAGCACAACACAATTTAATTTTCAATTTAATCTATCCCATTATATAAATAAAACACAGCATAACAAAATCTAAAACAATTTATCACAGGATATAAATGAGATATATCACCGGATATAATAAAATTTCTATTTGTGAGGAATCCAGTTGGATCCCTCCAACCTGTTTCCCTCATCAACAGATATTAGCACGACAAATAGAATATCGATCAAATCTAATAATAATTATCACATACAACAAATCAACCAATTAACCATTTAAATTTTAGCTATTTAAATTACTGGTATCCAGATGTGAGTGAGATTAACTCATCTTGGTTTTTCGACGTGCGTTCAAATATAAATTAAATCGAACGGCGTTCGATTTAATCTAAATTTTTTACTTGCTCAGAATGATCTCAGAATTGCTTCACTGCGTAGAACTCGTCTTTGCGATTTCGGCGCTACCAAATTCGTTGAATTCTGATAATGCATGCAATAGTTATGAATTTACAAAGTTTGAATATATTTTAAAACAAAATTTTCTTTTTAACTTAAACTAGATCGGAGCATTGGATTTACCAACAGAAATCAAGGCCGGGAAAACCTTCTTCTCTCTCGCACGTTACAGGATGAAGCCGAACACATCACGCAACGAACGAGCGTCGTCTTCCCCCCTTCATCATCGACCGGACTAAGATCTGGAACCATCACCGTGCGCGGCCAGACACGCTCCACCCACGGTCCAAAAATCACGAAGCTCGACTACCCCTATCACCAGAAAATCACGTGCGAACGGCCAGCCATCTCGGTCGATTTGTCGCTAAATTGTTGTGCCACAACCAATCTCAGCCGTTAGATCTAAAGAGGTCGAGGAGCTCTTTGATTCCTTAGTTGATGATTTTTGTTGATAATGAGAGGATGGGAAGAAAATCGAGAGGGAAAATTGCAAAGCATAGGCCATTAAAGTATTTCGTGGTGGCTCGTGAATTAGGGCTAGGGTTTAGCCTAAAACGTGTATATATACACGTATAACCCAATTATATTAATATTTAATTCACTTTAAAGCAACTTTTTCACACGATTTCCAAACGACGCGTGCCAACTGGAGTTTCTAAGGTTTTACCTATGTTCCGAACATAATGGAACGTGTTTCGGAGGCTAATTCGATCATATGCGTGAGTTACAGAAATAAACGATCAATTTTAAATTAAATCGATTAAAATAGTTTCTATGCGTTTTGAGCAGCCAGGGTCAAATGACAACTCCAATTTCTACGAAAATTGAAATCCGATAATAACTAACTATTACGGATCCAATGGAACTAGTTTCGTCGAATTTCTAGACTATGCCCCGGAAGGCTATTTAACTCGTCGATTATTTCGAGCGATTTTCAAAATCGTCGAAATCATTTAAAATTTCACCTTTAAAATTTTATTAACTCTATTATAACTCGTATAAAATTTATATTCATATTAGAAATCATTCTGATTCGGTTTAAATCAAAATCTGATTATTTGTATTATTATATTATTAAATTCCATTATTAAATTAATATAACATTCCAAATTTAACCTATCGACTTCTAATTTCATCCAACAGTCCAATATTATAATTCAAATCCAAATAGACTTAAATAAATTTTAGAATCTATTTTTATATCTGTTTGCACATAGAATCACCAATTATCCCAATTTCAATATTAAATTATTATTATTCAAATTCCAAATAAATTCCCGTATTTGAAATTTAACTAATTCTATTAATTTAACCAAAATCTTTTTACTTCAAAATCAAATTCAAAATTCATATTTAACACTTAAAATGGATTAAATGTTCAAAATCAACGACTAGAAATTTCTGGGTCGTAACAGAGGCGCAGTCACAGAATTAACGAAACCAGCCCCATTAGATCCATAATAGTGTTTATTGTCAGATTTTAAATTTTTGTAATGTTTGGAGTTATCGTTCGTTCATACGGTGCATATACACGCTGATATTTATATCAAAAATTCAATATAATAATTGGGTCCAAAAAATTATCTTCTCCATACAATAGAATTAGGACTCGGAACTTTTTTCATTGCGTTCGAAATAGTTTTATAACATATAAACGCCTAGCGAAATGTCTCGATAGGAGGTCACGATTTTAAGCTACGGATTCGAGACGATTTAAAATTTAAATAATATATACATATTATGCTGATTGACATATATATTCACATCAGAACTTTTTGCCTTCTCTTCAATCACTGTAGCAAGCTTATGCAGACATGAAATCTTCCTTTTGATCCTTTTAAAAACAGCCGAGCCCCTCATTCCAATTTCAAAAAAAATAGTATCCTTCCTATCAGTCCCATTTCCCATTCCTTCTCTAAAAATCAGCCGCTCCATTCCTTCTCTTCTAGTCAAAATCGCATCCTTCCCCATCAGTTCACTTCAAATCAGATTGAAACGAAGTCAAAGTCGAGCCTTGGATTTAAAAAAAATATATAGAATGATTCACAATCGATTTTAGGGAGGAAGAGAACGCGGCGGGTAGCGTAGGGATTTGGACTTCGATCATTGTCGCGTGAGGCTAGGGTTAGTGATCGAGAGATGTGCGTGGCCGCGATGGGCGACGCGAGTACGGCACAAGGCAGCGCATGTGGAATTGGGTGGCCAGAGACGACAGGCACGCGAGGATGTCTGGGCATGCGAGGGGAGGGTTGCAAATGCCTGAGTGTTTGGGCTCGTGAGTTCTGCTTGGTGACGGTCCTGGTGGGATTGGATGATCGAGGCGGGCGCGTTTCGCTCGAGCGAGGTGGATGGTCTCGTATCGGTTTGCTAGGTCGTTGGAAGGGTTCTTGGCTGAGTGTCCTTCCTGTTTTGGTTAGGTGAATTCTCTGGTAATCATTTAACTTCTTTTATAATTACTAAAATTTGTTTTAGTTTTTTTATTTGAAAACCTAAATCTGGAAACAGCGGTTTATTTAACAGGTTAAGTCGAAAAAAAGATAGTATAGCCGAAAAATAATAATAAATATATTGAATAAGTTTCATAATTGGAACTGAGATCGTTAACTTATATGCTCCAAATTTTGCTTTTACAAGATTAAAACTGAACGGAATATGCAATAGAGCCAAAATTGGATCAATTAGCAAAATTCGAACAAGAAAATAAAGGTGGGTTAATCTCACTCAAAAATTGGAATACCGCAGCTAATTTTAAGTAGTTAAAATTAATTATTTGTTGATTTATTTAAATTGGATAATTATTATCAATCTCGATGTGTTATTATACGTAGTGTGTGTGTGTGTATATATATATTGGAGTGGTTGATATTCCCGCATATATTATATAGCGGATGAGACCCTATGCTCCTCGCATAATGGCGGATGACCCTATATACGGTAATATCATTCTCAAAGTGGGGTTGGTATTTTTATATTGTGCTAACATCTGCGGATGTAGGGAAACGGGTTGGAGGGATCCAATTGGATTCCTCAAAAATGTTGAAATTATTTACATATTCAGTAATATGATTTATCTGTTTTATTTACGATAGGTTATATTGGAAAATTAAATTTATTGGATGCTATGATATTGCTGGATATATTTTCAGGCATTTCAAATATCAAAATATAAAAATTGGAATTTTGAAGAAAATAAACAGGGAATTAGTAAGAAAAATATTTATAGTGAAGTTGGATAAATTAAAGGAATGAATTTTGGAAAAAAGACAAAAAGTTTGATTTTAAAATCCTATTAAATAAATTTCGAGTATGGAAAAAATAAAGATTTGAATAAAAGAGTTTTAAGGACTTAAGCGACATTGTTAAGAATAAAAGAATTTATTTTAAATTCAAGATTTAAATGGCTTTCGGAAATAAAAGAGAATTTGAAATAAAATATGGAATTGAGGTTTCAGGTAAATAAGATTTAAATCATAAAAAGGAAGTGGAATCTAAAACTAGGGGGTTTTGGGAATAATATTTGGATAAAACAAGAAATAACTTTTAAAATGGGATTTAATCAGGGAATCGATTTGAAAACCGATCAAGCGTGCGAGACAGAGATTAAAATGGGAAATGGGACTATGGAATTTATAAACGAAGTTTTATTAATAAAGTGAAGTAATTATCAGTGGATAATTTATAAGGAGATGGAAAAATCATTTTTAAAAATAAATGGTGGTTTATTTTTAGAAATGTGAGAAAGAAAATTTACGGGATTGGCACGTAAATTAAAACTAGAAGTAAATCGAGAGGGATTTATAAATGATTAGATGTGCTATATTGAAGTGGGAAGTGTATTTTCTGAGAAGTTAAGTATATTTTCAAAGAAAGAGTTTTACATATTTATTAGAAAGTTTAAAGGTGTTTTAAAAGAATGTTTTTAGGAGAAAATTTAATATTTAATTGTTTTAATTTTTTTAAAGTAATCAGTAATTAAGTTAGTTATAGTAGTTAATTATTATAAAAGGTTAAATTAGTATTATTATTTTTAAAAAGGATAATTATTCAATATTAATATTTTATATAATAGCTTTATTTTAAAAGTAGTTTTGGCTAAAGTTTTACTTAGAGAATTATTATAGAGTTTCATAACTATTATTTTGAATAAAGTGATTTAAGTAGCTTTATTTTAAATAATTAAAGTGTACATTTTTGGATAAAGAAATTTAATTTAATTAAAATCTAAATTGAATGAGAGTGAATGTTTCTTTCATTGGAAATGGAATATTGGTTGAATTGATTGTTTACTTGATAGTTAAATAACCGACTATCAAATTTGGACTCAAATATAGCTTTGGAAATATCTAAAAGAAGTACGGAAATTATATGGTACAGTTAGTGTTCGAGGTGCTATACTGTACGTATAAACTCGTTCGTTCTTCTAGAATGTTTATAAGGAAATTCGTCCACTAAATGTTAGGAGGTGGTCTCCGATATTATTTTTGTTTGTATATTTTCTAAAGAACCGGGGTTGAGTTTACCGAAAAATATCAAACGTTATTTCGAAGAGACCGGGATCGGATTTGTGATTCGAAAACCACTTCGATCCAACAAGTATGTTTTCGTAAGGAAGATAAGAGTATGGAGTCAAAGATAGAGCAGTGAAATGCAAGGGCTAATCGCTACTAATTCTGAGGGTGATTCCAAAGAATGTAGTAGGAATAGTGCCTTCGGTTCCGTTCGGACCAGGAACGGATTTGTATGGACGAATTCTATCAGTACATTGTCATTGGAGGACAATGAACATTCTATGTGAATATTTCTAAAAAGATAATGCTTAGCCTCGAGCCTCATCAACGGGGAATGACTGAAAATCATAGAAGATGCAGCAAGTCTAAGTGGATCGCACCCAAGTGGGGTATGTCTATCGCCTTTCTAGATAACCTCGGATATTATCACTAATTGTGAAAGAAGCTCGGAAAAGGGTAGGAACACCCAGGGTGATAGCATATTCAGTCTATTCAGGTTAGGAATAATCCGGTCTTGTGTAGCAAGGGATCCCGGAGTGGTCCTTGGTACGGTGTTTCTAGATAGCTACCGTGATAGGTGGTACCCCAGTGCCTAGTCATTATTTGGAATCCATTCTCCAATATGTGCCTTTACGGTCTTAATTATAGAGCCTAGTATTGCTGGAATTTAATTAATGTAACAATTTCAGCTATTTGAATAAGTATTTGTACTTAGACACTAATATAATATCAGAGGATTTTGATATGAAATGTTTTGGTTATCGTAAGGTAAAAACCCATCGTGTTTATTTGTGGCGTGGTCTTACGAGATACCTTTGATTTTCAAAAGGAGTTTGAACTTTAATAATTCAAATTGAATGTGTTTTCTCATACTGGTTTTCCAGACTGACTCAGGTGTTATTTTATTATAATGCTCGGGTCAGACCGAGTATTACATGATAGGATGCTCTAGAACTGAGGAGGCGATCTTGATGGAGAAGATGTATATCACGTATCTAATTTATATTCCGCTATGTATAGTATGTTGTATATTCAGCTTTGATGAGGACAAGTTATTAAAAATGGTCCAGTATTTTGCTATTGATGTATTGTAGTCTGATGATGTAATGTATAAAAACAGTAATAGTGTTTTGTATAAGGATCAGTTGTTATCTATTATATATTGTTCCGCTGTGATTGTGAGATTCTATGTGGTTATTTTTATTTTCTTCTTCTACCTCTTTCTTCTTTCCCTAACGATCTGGTATTTTCGGCATTCGGTTGTTCGGCATGTAATACAATAGACGTATTGATGTCGATTTTCGGACATCGAAAATTCTAGACCGTTGCATTTCTTCTCACTTCGTGCATAAGCCTGTGCACATCTTCCTCTTGATACATCACCGTCGTCACTGATATTTGATTCATGAGTATTTTGTAACGACCCGGATTTTCCGACGTTTGATTTGGAATATTTAAATGGTTTTAAATATTGAATTTGAATTTGTAAATTGACTTTGAATATGAAGAATTGGGTTTAATTTATAGAATAAATTCAGAATTAAATATAGGGATTTATTGGATAATTTAATTATTGAATTTAATAATTGAATATTGGTTAAATTATTGTATCTTGAGTTTTAAGCTCGATAAGAATAATCTAAAGGCATGTAAAATTTATATTAATAATAATAAAGTAATTGAAGTTTTAAATTTTAATTTAAAAGTTATCTATTAAATTTTAAAATAGTTTGTCCAAATTGACATTTAAAAATAACCATCTGGGACACAGTCTCAGAATTCGACGAAACCAGTTCCATTGGATCCATAATATTGTACTTTTATCGAATTTCAAATTTCATAGCGTTTGAAGTTATCATTTGATCGTACGAGATATAAACGAGTTGAAATTTATATCGAAAATTTAATATAATAATCGAGTCCTAAAAGCTATCTTCTTCATACAATCGAATTAAGACTCGTAACCTTTTTCATTGCGTTCGAAATAGGGGTATAACATTATGAACGCCTAGCGGCACGTCTCCATAGGAGTTCGATATTTTACTGTATGTAATTAGAGTCTTTTTGGAATATATATATATATATATATATATATATATATGGTCAAAATCAAATCGTAGCCGTCTTTCTTTAAGATGTAACGTACACGCTACCTCCAAATCTTTTCATTCCTTTAAAATATCACGTCTATCTTTCTTCCTCTCATTCAATCAGAAATCAAAACCGGAAGAAAAAAAATCGAACTGCCTTCTTTCAAGAAATCAAAAAAAATAGGGCACGATTTGAAATTACGATAAACATTTCAAGTTCGAGAGGGTCGGCGACTTCGACTTCGGCTGTAGGGGAGGCATACGCTCGCGAATGGAGCCGCGATCAGGGGTCGTCAAAGGCGTTCTAGACCTGGAAGGCTATGCGATTGGATGAAGTCGTGATGCTCTGTTCGTACGAGCAGTGGCGGAGCGACTGTGAACTAGGGCTCGACGAGGCGATGGTCGGCGATGTAGGGTGGTGGTGTGTACTGCGAAGAGAAGGTTGCGGTCGAGGGAAGGCAGCGTACGACCTAGGGTTATGGTGATCGAGGTTAGCAGTAGTTAGTTTTTTTCCTTCTTTAATCGTGTGGTGATTAATTTAAAACGCAGGAATGTTGTTAGTTAATTTTATTATTTAAAATCGAATGAGTAAAAATAAGTAATAATAATAAAATTTTAAAACGGAAAACTTAAACTGCCTTAAGTTGGAAAAGTTAATTAAATTTGAATTTTTGGATTTTATATCAACGATTATTTGTTAAATTATTTGGTGGCAAAATAGAAAGTGTACTATGTTATTTTATGAGTTATAAAATAGGTTATTATTCAAGGCTAATGTGTTAGCTTGTATATACGATAAGTCAACTTAGGTATTTCTTTTGATAATTAAGGTCAAACTTATAAATTCATAATGACGTAGGCTACGCGATGGAATTAATTGGGAGCCGTCTGGATATGGCTGGGATTTTGGGTTAAATTGAACGTCAGTTCAATTTAATCTAAAATGAGCATTCGATAATTCGGGAAAAAAATCAAGATGAGAAAAATCTCACTCATTTGGATTGCTAGGATAATTTAAAAATGATGAATTTAAATTATTGGTTGCTGGCTGATTTTATAGATTATTATCTGTTGAATGTTAAATTTATATATAGTAGTGTATATATTAGTATTTGGAGTGATATTCCCGCACATTATAGGGATGAGACCATATGCGTCCCACATAATAGCGGATGACCATATATACCGCGATATTCCCTCGAAGTGGGATTGGTATTTTATATGTTGTATTAACATCCGTGGATGCAGGAAAACAGGTTAGAGGGATCTGACAGAATTCATCAAATTTATTGTTATTGTTCATATATAGTGAAATATGATTTGTGTAGAATAATCTATTTTAGATTATTGTAGTGATTTAGAATTATTGGATGTTTTGTGGCACTGGCCTGAGTTTTGATAATTTAAAAACTATAAATATATTTTTAAAAGTTCTAGAATTAAAGGGAATTTGATAATAAAATATATATTGAAATTGGAGTTATTCTAAAGAAATTGAATTAGAAAAATATAATTGATTCGGCTATACTTAACTACGGCGGATAAATAAATGGACATTTTTAAAATGAATTATATAAGAGAATTTAGAAATGATATTCCGAAAATAATATAAAATGGAGTCAAAATCAACATTGAAAATAGATTGGAAGTGTAAAAGAAATTTATAAGAAATGTTTTATAAATAAGATTTGTTTTATAAACAGGTAAAATAAAAGGGGTTATAAATTGATAATGACATTTATAAATAAAGGAATTCCATATCAGATGATATTTGAAATATAAATTCATAGGGTGAATTTATATTAGAAACAGGGTTGAGAAAAATAATATATTCTATTTTTGAAATGAAAATGATTAAGGAAGCGAAGATAAATCGATATGTTGTGAAATCGAGTGTAAGTTATAAATTAAATTGGTTACTGACATTTTTTTTTTAAAAAAAAAAATTAATTTTAAGAAGTGAGGTTGTTTTAAAAGGAAAATTTTATCATTTTAAAACTATGGAATTTTTGAACTAGTTGAGAATGAAATAATTGGTAAGTAGATTTTTAAATATGAAGTATATATTTTAGTAAATTCTAACTTTTAAAATCAGCTTTGAAAATTTATTTTTTTTAACTAAAGTTGAGTTATTAATGTTATAAAAGTGTTTTCGATATTTTAAATAATTATTCGAACATGTTTTAAAAATAAATTATTATTTTTTAACTATTATAAATATAGTGTTTAAAGTAATTGGAAAATTTAATTTTTAAATTCTCTCGAGATTCTAAAAGGGGCTTATAAAAGGATATGATTTTATGGAGAGGAAATTTATTTGTGCTTTCGAAGATTTTTGGAATAAGTTACGGAATAATTCTCTGGAACGTTAATATTGAAAGGATTTTGGAAAAATAAGACTTATAATTTTTCCTAAGTATAGAAAATAGAAATTTGGAGATATTTGTAAGTGTTGAGATGTTGGAAGTATCCTTTTACGGATTTAAGTATTTGAAAAATTGTTTCCAAATGTTGGAAGGAATTAATATATCTTTCAAAGATATTTTGAAGTGAATATTGGGGTCACATCTCTAAAATCAAACGTAATACACAAAAACTCCTTCCGATTGAAACTTTATAAATCCAGTCCCTATTTTTACATCGCCTTAATTCTTTCCCATAAATACCCTCGTTTATCCATCGCGGTTTTGAAATCTTCGTTTCCATTTATCGATCCACTTTCTGAAATCATATAAATCATATTTTCTGTTTATTATTTGCAATAGTTGCGTTTCTGCAAATATGCAATAGTTGCAGAAATGTCTGCAACTATATGCAATAGTTGCAGAAATGTCTGCAACTATACCATATAGTTGAAGAAATTTCTACAACTATATGCAATAGTTGTAGAAATGTCCGCAACTATATGCAATAGTTGTAGACATTTCTGCAACTATACCATATAGTTGTAGAAATTTCTACAACTATATACAATAGTTGGAGAAATGTCCGCAACTATATGCAATAGTTGCAGACATTTCTGCAACTATACCATATAGTTACAGAAATTTATGCAACTATATGGAATAGTTGCAGACTTTTCTGCAACTATACCATATAGTTGCAGAAATGTCTGCAATTATTTGCAACTTTTGTACATTTGAAAAAAATTGAAATTATTCAAAAATTGCTGAATTGTCTGTAAATATTTGAAATAATTGCATCTTTACTGCAAATATGAATTTTGGTATCAACAATGGATGTTATTTTAAAGATCATAAAATTTGTGATTTTTTGGTGAAAACGGTATGTTGATCCGGATTTTGTACATAAAGTTATACGCGTTTGAAGTGTTAAAAACATAAAGGGTATTTGGGTCTTTTTGCGTACGTGAATTTGAAAATAGGGGGCGGAAATGTAAGTGTTGGTTGTGAAGGATGTTTTCCCTACTTTGAAACTTATTAGGGATGTGAGCCAAACTTACCCTATTTTGAAAGTAAATATTTTGGGAAATTTTTTAATAAGGCTAGAGGATTGTTTATGAATGTGTTGATAGTTAAATAATCGACTATTAATTTTGGTCAATTTCGTTAATCGTTTCGAAGAGACTGAGATCAGATTAAATTATCCGAAAACCAATTCGATCCGTTTGAACGTAACGAATGAATACCGTGAAGATGATGAAGACGGTGATTCGGTTTGTCCAGATCTAGGACAACTTGTATGGACGAATGCTATTAGAACATCATCATTGGAGGACGATGGGCATTCTAAGTAAAATTGTTCTTGAAAAGGTAACGCTTGGCCTCAAACCTCATCAACCAGGAAATGACTAAAACAGAGAAGATACAGCAAGCCTAAGTGGGTCGCACCCAAGTAGGATACGTTATCACCTTTCTAGATGTCCTCGGAAACCTATTCGTTATGGATATGGTTGTGTATGGAAGGAGCGCTCGGTGGTAAGGGTGGAAATACCCGGGGTGATAACATATTCGGTCTATCCAGGTTAGGGGTAGGCTGGTCTTGTATAGCAGGGGATCCCGGTGTGGTCCTCGATACATTGTTCTAGAGGTGTATTGTGGTGGGAGGTACCCTAGTGGCCCAATCATTCGATGGAATCCATTCTCCAATAAGCTCCGTATGGTTTCGACTGTGCCTAATTATGCTGAAACGTGAGATGCAACAATTTCAGCTATTTTTTAATTACTTTCTATAGGCACTATTATAATATCAGACGGATTTGATAAAAACATTTTGGCTATCGTAAGGTAGAGACCCGTTGTGTTTATTTGTGACGTGGTCTTACGAGATACCTTTGTTTTTCAAAGGATTTTGAAAGTTTAATAACTCAAATTGAGTGTGTTTTCTCACGCTGGTTTTTCAGACTGACTCGGTTGTTATTTTATTATAATGCTCGAGTCAGACCTAGTATTACAGATTCAGGTTACATGCTATGGAACTCAGGAGACGAGCTGGAGGAGTTCAGACGTATATCACACACTTGGTTATGTCCGCTGTATGAGTTATGTATATCAGGACGAGCTATTAATCTGTTCAGATTGATGTATTTTGTTATACTCTGATAATGATATGTATGTAAACAGTACAGTTCTTGTATTTAAAATCTGTTGTTATATATTATATTTTGTTCCGCTGCGATTGTGAGATTCTACGTTCTTCTGTTTCTTTTCTTCTATCTTTTTCTTCTTCACCCCTAATGAACTGGTATTTTCTGGCACTCCACTGCTCGGCATTTTATACAGTGGACGTATTGATGTCGATTTTCGAGAGTCGAAAACCTCATCCTTTCCAATTTAGAGAGCGCAAGTGGGTCATGGGTCACTCCAAATTGATAAACCGGTGATGAATAGGTGAAACATCCGACGGCTTGAGACACTGCAGTGGTGGTACTTCAAAAATTAGGGTTGCACTAAGTCACCATCGAACATGGATCAAGTGGCATCCGATATCGGCGATGGTACTTTTTTCTCCTCCGATGAACTACGTTGGTTGAAAATTTCAAAGAAAATAGAAGATGGGACGACTATGGTTTGTTGAAGAAGAAATGTATTTTTATTATTCAACAAATTGTCTTGTAGTCATGCTCATTTAAAGAGTATTGTTCGTTTGTCCTCAAATTCACTTGTCTTTCGTGTCATAAAATCCAACTCATATGTTTGAAGATGGACTTCACGGATCAATAATTTTACGTAAACTGAATTTAAGTTGGCGCATGAGAAAACACACAAGAAATTGGGGGTAGGCGTAGGAATTTATGCAACCTTTAAAAGGAGTATATCTTTGTATAGTCCTTTTCGTAGTAAACTTGCATCGTTGCTCTCCTGCTTATGGTCCAAAGTAAGCAATGGCCTTGCGTGCTGTTGGATAATTATTATTCACTTGTCAGTACGACACATGAATGCTACGTTGTCAAAACTATCAAAATCCAGCCATCCACCCCATACCCAAAACCTCATCTCCACTAAAAAAATACACGCAAACGCCATAAAAATCGGTTCTTTCCTCGAAGAATCATCCCAACTCGTCAATTCGTACCTACACTCTTCTCGATTTCAATCCGCTCTCCAACTGTTCGATGAAATTCCCCATAAAGACATCATCTCCGCAACCGAACTAATCGGCTCACTGTCAAACCACAACCAACACCACCATGCATTCACTCTCTTCTCCTGTTTACCATTTTTCAACCTCACTCCCACCGAATTCACATTTGGCACAATCCTCCGCTCAACAAACTCACTTGGCCAGCTCAGGCTATGCACACAGCTTCATTCTTTGATACACAAAATGGGTTTCCATTCCAATGTATTCATTGGTAGCTCGCTTGTCAATCTCTACTCTAAAATGGGCACCATAGAAGAAGCAAAGCTTGCCTTTGACGACACTACCGAACCCAATGTAGTTTCCTACACTACTTTAGTTAGCGGGTTCTTAAAAAGTCAGCATTTTGACAATGCTATAAGCCTCTTTAACCAAATGCCCGATAAAAATATCGTTTCTTGGAATGCGATTATAAGCGGGTGCAGTCAAATTGGGCTCAACGAAGAATCCATTAAACTGTTTGTACAAATGCGTAGAAAAGGCATGGTGCCGAATCAGTTGAGTTTCCCTTCTGTTCTAACTGCAGCTTCTAATGTAGCTTCCCTTGGACTCGGAAGAAGTTTTCACGCCCTTGCTATCAAAACTTTGAAAACTTTCGATGTTTTCGTCAGTAATGCACTCATCAGTCTATATGCAAAATGCGGAAGTTTAGGAGATAGCGTTGTTATCTTCAATGACACCAAGAGTAAAAATGTGGTTTCTTGGAATGCATTGATATGTGCATTTGCGCAAAATGGTCAAGGAGAGAAGGCATTGGAATATTACAAGAACATGAAGGTTTCAGGTTTGAAGCCTAATGGAGTTACACTTTTGGGTTTGTTGTTTGGTTGTAGCCATGGAGGTTTAGTCAATGAAGCGTGCAAGTACTTTGATTTAGCAAAGAAGGAAGAGTCGAATATTTTAAAACCCGAGCATTATGCTTGCATGATCGATTTGCTATCACGAGGTAAGAGGTTCGACGAAGCTGAAAAGTTTATAAAGGAGCTTCCTTTAGGGTTAGGGGTTGGGTTTTGGAAGGCATTGCTCGGTGGATGTCATATACGGAGTAACAAGGGTTTTTGCCAAATGGTTGCGAGGCATATTTTGGAATTGGAACCTAAAGATGTATCGTCATACGTGTTGGTTGCTAATATATTTTCTTCGAATGAGGATTGGGATAGTGCTTCGAGTACAAGGAAGGAGATGAAGGAGAAGGGAATGAGAAGGATTCCTGGGTGTAGTTGGATTGAAATTAAAGATGAAGTTGTGGTGTTCTTTAATGGGGATAAAAGGCATAAGAAGATCGATGAAGTTCATAAGGTTCTAAGGTTATGTTTAACCTGTTCTTATTGTTTGGAGTTTTCTAGGTCTGAGATTTTTTAAAACCTCTAGGAAATTTTTGACATATGGAGTATGAATTGAATTTGGACTATGGTTTTCATATACAATCATCGGTATATCCTTGGTTGTGCATGAATGAAAGCAATTATTTGGTGACTTGTGTGGTTATTACTGTTTCATTAAGAGTTACACACAAAGCGGATTCTATTTAATTGGTTTTGAGTTTTCCAAGTTGATCAAAATCATGACAGAAAACATGCTTTTGTTTGTTTACAACTTTAATTGAAATATACATTTAGATTGAATGCATGACACCACTGATGAAGTAAAGACTAATGGACCTTGAAATCAACAGTCAAAATCATTCGTTACAACAGACAGTTGAGTTAAATATTAGAATCGAATTGAAATGAAATAATTTGAACATAAACAGCATATAACATGTGGTTTGGACAGCATTCAAACTTGACATAGTCAAATTGCAATATATTCAAGTCCCACAAATTGCTTCGAACATGAAATGAAAAGTTAAGACCACGTGTATCATAAAACCCACAAAAAAATACATGCTCACTACACTAATAGTACAAATAAATCACTAACCCCTTTGCTATACATCTATGTACATCTCTATAAAAAAATCCAATCAGTTATCTACACAAGGCATGCTGCCTCCGCCCTCTACCAAGATGAGGCTGCATGAGCCCAACATAAAACCCTTTCTTCTGCATTAGAGCATCATGAGTTCCTTCCTCAACGATCCTTCCACCATTGATTACCACAATATTATCCACATTTTTAAGGGACACCGTCTTATGCGCAACTAATATTGTAGTTCTATTCCCCATAATCAACATCTCGAGCGATTCCTGCACAACTCTACTTGACTCTGACTCTATAGCTGAACTTGCTTCATCTAACAGCAGAATTGGTGCATTTTTCAGTATTACTCTAGCGATCGCTATCCTTTGTTTTTGCCCTGGGGTCAAATCAACCCCTCTCATGCCTATGTGAGTGTCGTACCCATGCGGCAGGCTGCTTATGAACTGATGCGCGTTTGCAATTCTAGCTGCTTCCTTGATCTCTGCCTCGGTCGCATTGTGCCTTGCGTATATGATGTTTTCTCTAATGGTGGTTGAGAAGATCACTGGCTCCTGCTGCACGAACCCGATGTGACTTCTCAACCATCTTAGGTTGAACGATTTTAAGTCTCGGTTGTCAAGTAGAACATGACCAGATACAGGGTCGTAGAATCGTTCGATTAGGGATAAGATGGTGCTTTTTCCGGAGCCTGAAACGCCTACCAAAGCCACTGTTTGGCCTCCGTTTACCTTAAGGGTGAAGTCTTTTAGGACGGGAAGTTCAGGGTGGGTTGGGTAGGAGAAGTTCACTTTTTTGAGATTGATGGTACCATACACGGTGGGCGGTTTCAAGGCATCGGTGTCGTCGGGCTCGATTTGGGGTTTGCGGTCGATGATGCCGAACACGGAGGATAGGGACTGTCTGCGTTTGAGTATGTAGGGAGCGAGGCCAAAGGGCTCAACGAGTGCGAAGGTGGTGAAGGTGAAGACCATGTATTCCTTTAAGGCGGTGACAAGGTTGATTCGGTTGTTTTGTACGGAGGAGGCGATGTAGTAGAGTAGAAGGGCGTTGGATGCAAAAAGGAAGAACTGAGATAGGCCGAAGGCAAAACCTATGCCGATTCCATGGAAGATGCTGCGCTTGTATATGCTGTTTAGCTGGGATTTGTAAAGGTCCATGACTTTGTTGTTCGCACAGTATGCTACCACTGTGTAGATGTTGCGGACAGCGTCTTCGAGGACTGTGGATGCCTTTTGGTGCATTTCGTGGATGCCCTTTGAGAAGCCAGTCAGCCACATTTTCTGCATATGAACATGATTTAAATTGTGTGTTTTTCATATTATTGACTCTTATGATAGAACAAAACAGTCTAACAATAGTCCAACAAGTTTAGCCAGCATAAGATAAAAGAATATCTCTAGCTTTTAGTTTATCAAACCAAACAGTCCGACCAGTTTAGCAGTACACTTTTAACTATCATATTTAACTCCAACTATCAAGCCTCGATCTAAATGGAAATAACTAGTAGGAGAAGCATCATCAGTTGGTTCGTCAAATAATTAGGTGTTGAAATATAAACCATCTGATTTGCATTTACAGAAAGATAAACCACACTGGAGTTGAAAAAATTGTTCCTAAAACTAGGCTAGTCAGAAAATAATAATACCAAAAGAATATAAAAAATCTAACCTGTGCAATAGCAGATATTGAAAGAATAGGTAGGGTTGCTAATGCAACCAGTGCAACTCGCCATTCTAGCAGCATACCAACGAGAAGGGCAACTGTAAGTGCGGAAAAATCTTGCATGAAAATAGAGAGGCGATTGCTAAAAGCAGCACGAACATATGTAGCATCATTCGCCAAACGCATGGACAAGTTATCTGCGCTGTTCTCCTCTTTATCAAACCATCCAACTTCATTGTGCAATATAGCTGAAAGAAGATTCAAACTTCAGTCACATGTCAAGATATAAATATAAATCCAAGCAACCAGTTTCAGTTCAACTGGAAAAGTTTGCATTTAAGTAACATGCACCACATAATAGTGAATAAAACGATGTAACAGTAGTTTTAGTATCGACCATCACTTCAAGAAAAGAATGATGGCTGATCACTCTAATGAGAAAATAAACAAATACATATTTCCAGGCTTTCAGCAAGCAGCACTGCAGCAGTACCCTACTTGTACAGAAATAAGAAGTGAAACGTCTGGAAAGTATTATGAAAGCAATTTTACCTGAGAACATCATTCTCCTTACTCTCTCTGTCATTTTTTCTCCCATTATACCAAAGTAGAAGTGCTGTAAGAAATTAGCTACCACTGTCATAATACCCATGCCCATAATGGCCAGTGACCAACGATTCACTTCGCTCTGTATATCTTGGCCATTAATCCTATAATATGCTGCCACTATTAATGCTACCGTATATGCAAAAAGAGGGTTGAAGGAACCAAATATAGCAGCACCAATGCTTCCTAAAAGAGCATACAACCATTCAGGAATGCTAAGCTCCACAAGTCGCCACACAGATGGTTGCACATGTGGCGAACTCTCTTTCTCTGTTATCTTAAATGACCTGTCACCAAACGGACCAAACGGACGACTAAAATTCTGTGAATGAGATCGCTCGTTTTCAGCATCAGAAGTTAACAGTCTTGAAATGGGAGACTCAGGGTCTGAATCATGTGATGCTTGATCATTGGTTGAGTGATTTTCAACTTTTGGAAGCATGTGCAGTCGAACTAGAAAACCATCGTTGCTCTTAGTGGATGAAGACAACCTTTCATTTCCCTTTGGTGATTCTGGTAAATCGAATTCCACAGAAACCGCATGTGATCTTTGAAGAGAGGGTGATTTTGGCAATCTAGGAGGTGATAATTCTTGAGAACCATGATCAGACAAAACACTGGTGTCCACTTGGAAAGTTGAATTCGTGGAACCTCTTATTGATGTACTGAAAGTGAATAAAATATGACATGATTATTTAAAAGTGAATATCTATTGTTGTGTTTATCAGGGTACTAAGTGGGGTGGGCTGTGGGAGGATGTTAATATTTGGTTGGTAAACATAAGAATGTTTGTAAATATTGAAAATGAATTTGCTAGAAATCTTGATCCAGAAGCGACTGTACATAAATTTGATTCCTGCTATGTTTGAATAATATGACTTAAATAAAGTATCCAATGATCCACATCTTTTTAATGCAAATTTGCTCAAATCTTTTATTCCAGTGCCGTTAATAAACTCCGCTTATCTCGTAAAACATTTGAACTTCTATTATCTTCCATTCGTCAGAAGGAAAAACAAAAGTTTGATCTCAAGTACGGGTGAGCATTTATTGGTTCAAACCAAATAAACCAACCGAACCAAATAAGTTTGGTCGGTTCGCTTCGGTTCGATTTTGTTAATTAACCGGTTGGGCTTGATTTTTGTTTTCATAATAATTTGGTTTTTCGGTTAGTTTCAATTTATGATATTTTGAAATCAAACCAAGTGAGTAAACCGCATATAAAATTTCAACTGACTATAAGAAACATGACTATCAATGAACAATTATATTATTATCTTAACAATAAAAAAATTCAATTTATGTTGGTGTTTGTGGATGAAAATAGTTTGTTTCTTACATTATAACATCATCACATTTTTATAAAAATCAAGGTAGTTAATATCAAATAACGCAAGGCTTACGTTATGTGCTATTTTTTACGTAACTATCGAATTACTCGTTTATGATTATCACTATTATTTTATTAGATTTTACACTGTAATTTAATTATAGATTGGAATTTACATTTTAGTTTACACTGTTTAGGCAACGAGTCAAGGTCTGGGCCGATTCACGACTTAAGGTTCTTAACGGTTCAGAAGGGACCCACTACTCAAGAAGCCTCACGACTTAAAGGGTGAACCGACTCAACAAGCAACCGACTCAACAAGCTAACGAGTTAAAGCTTAAGGCGACTTAGAGGAGTGGAGCGACTCAAGGGATTAACGGTGTATGGGATAGACCGACTCAAGTTCTCTAACGACTCAACGACCTAAGGTGTCAAATGACCTAACTGACTAAAATCCCAAAACAACAAAGGACCGACCTAGGACCTATGGTAGGTCGTTCACGACCTAAGCAAAAGAATTCGATACCGCTTTATTTTACATCGTGGCCCATTGACTCGTACACGACTCAATAAGCAAGCTAACCGGTTAGGCCACGACTCACGACCTAGCTTGAGTCGTCCACGACTTAAAGCTACTAAGTAGAAATCCAATGCCGCCTCATTTTAGAGCATGACCTTTTAACTCGCAGACGAGTTAGGACTTGTGCTATATACAGAGGACCGAAGACGCTCTGATACGAAGCCTAGGCTCAACCAGTTGAGTCGCCCACGACTGCTTGCTGACTCGTGATACTTAAGTCGGTCACGACTTACGACTCATCCTGAGTCGGTCACGACTCATGACTTAACAATTCCAGCCCAGAAATTTGCCTATAAATACATGGTCACCTCCAACATTCAAGGGACTTTTGGCTGATTCTCTTCAAGCGCCGTTACTCTGCTGCATTCCAAACCAATCCAACACTCAAAGCTCTCAAGACACGAAGAACGCTACAAACAACTTCGAGAAAAGATCACACACATCCAACGTGAATTTGAAGACTCTAATCTCCATTGAAGTTTAGGCTACTTGTTCAAAGTGACTTGTAATTCAAAGTGTATTGTACTTGGAAAGAATTGTATCAGCTTGTAACGAGATCATCAATAAAAGTACTTAAAGTGGACGTAGGCTATACCCTTAAGCCGAACCACTATAAAATTGTTGTTGTTTACTGCTTTTCCGCTATTATCTGCTTGTAATCTGTTCCCGAGTTATCGGGTGGTGCTTTCACAACTATAACTCATACACCGGGGTGTTAGCGTTCAAATTTTAGCGTTAACATTTTTGGTGCTTTCACCGAGAACTGAACTCAGGGAGGGCTATCATCATTGCTTCACAAAGGTTTGTAGAGAGAATTTCCTTGAAAACCAGAAGTCTATCCGAGATTATGGCTCCTGAAAGGAAAAGTAGATCTGTCAGATCTGGGAATATTCAAGAGGGAACCTCCGCTTTCCCTATATCGAATCAAGCCACTCCAGCTGTCGGAGTTACAAAGGCAGAGCTGGATGCTGCAATCTTAGGGCTGAACCAACAGATAAATGCCCAAAATACACAATTCGAGGCTCAGAATGCCCAGAATGCCCTAATTCTGAATAGGTTGAACGATTTGCTTGGGGCAAACCGTCAACCGGCAGATAATGAAAGGAATTTTGCTGGCAACATTCGTGATGCTGAAGAAAGAAATGCTCCTGAAAGGGCTGCTAGCCCCTTTGAACGAATGCTTCCAGAGGTTGGTGGATCTAGAACTCGACATGATGAGGAGTATCTTTCTGAAATGGTCCGACAAATTATGAAAGAGAGCATGCAGAGGGTTGAAGACGAGAAAGAATGGGGTTTTGCCCCAAGTAAAACTCCTTTTACTGAGAAAATCTTAAAGGCTGAATTCCCAAGGAAGTTTGTCCCACCAACCATTCCAGCTTACAGAGGGACGAGTGACCCGAACGAATTCTTATACAAATATGATTGGCACATGACAGGTGCCAGAGCCTCTGATGAAATAAAGTGCCGATATTTTCCTGTGTATCTCGAAGGTGTGGCTCTGCTTTGGTTCACCAAACTTCCAGTCCGATCTATCGATCAGTTTTCTGACTTAACCCGGAAGTTCAAGGAGCAGTTCAGACTATACGCCTCAAAAGCCAAGGATATCATGTCACTGTCAAGTTTGGAGCAGAATCCAGGGGAGACTATCAGATCTTTCTTAAACCGCTTTAATATAGCGCTAGCTGAGGTGGACAATGCAGAACCGCGAATGATATTGACTTATCTGATGAAGGGTATTGACAAGTCAAGTGAATTTGGAAAATGGCTAAACATGAAGGAACCAAATTCCCTTGAAAAGTTCTATAAAAAAGCAGATGAATTCGTACGCTTAGAAAGCCGCCCCGTACCGTAAAGGCAGTGTTGGAAAAAGCCGAAGATAACACTGTTGTTCCACGCAAGAATGAATCTGTAGGGCAAAAAAGGGAAAATAACAATGGGAAGAAGCAGAGTAATCTGAAGAAACCCCGATCCTTCAAGCCATCAGAATATACTCCTTTATCAGATACGCCGGAGCGTATTTACCTTGTCACTAAAGATTCTGTTGACTTCCTAAACCTCCTCCTCTAAGGACCGGGAAAAAGGCTATACAAAGTGGGAAATTCTGCCGCTTCCATAATCAACCCGGTCATGAGACCGACGAATGCCGTCAGCTGAAAAATCTGATCGAAGAGTTGCTAAGGGAAAACAAACTACAGCAGTTTGTGAAAAGGAATAGCAACAATCCTGCTTCATCTAGTCAGGGGCAACAGGCTCCTACTCATCAGCCTAGGACGATTGAGAAGGCTTCAGGGCATGAATCTGGAAGGCCCATTATCAATGTCATTACGGGAGGACCTTACCCAGCGGGCAGAAGCTGGGGTGAGATGGAAAGGTATACCCGAGCTTTAAAGTATGTACCGACCGAAGAAGATGTATTCGTTTTGGAAGGTGCTACGCCCTTGAAGCAACAAAGAACTCTTGATGATGATATTGTATTCAAAGCTAGGGATTTCGCAGGTATTGAAGCTCCTACCTTGGATCCCTTAGTCATCTCGGCTGGTATCGGGCCAGCTATTGTCAGAAGAGTTCTCATTGATTGTGGCGCATCCTGCAATATTCTCTTCAAGAAAACATTCGACCAAATGAAGATCCCTATGGCTGATGTGCAAGCTTCATCACACAAAATCGCTGGCTTCACTGGGGAGCCAAAACAGCCGGTAGGAACCATTGATTTGTTTGTGGAACTTGGGGAACGAGAGAGAAAAATGGTCGGCGAGCAAACTTTTGTGATTGTTGACGAATTTTCTGCTTACAATGCTTTCCTTGGTCGTCCAACTCTGGCAGCGTTCAAAGCTGTTCTTGCCCCGTGGTGCCTCACTATTAAATTCCCTACAGACAATGGAGTAGGAATAATAAAAGGGATCAAAATGCTGGGCGAGAGTGTTATCTGACAGAGCTACGAGAAACCAGAAAAAGAGAAATGGGAAAGAATGCGGCAGCCCCAGTCCGCATCAAAGAACCAGCCTTGTAGCAATTACAGGGCGGACCCTGCACTGGCGAGCACAGCGGAGCAAGGAAAGAGATGGACCCTAGAAAAGTCAGTGCAGGGGAAAATAGAGTGGTACCAGTGGAAACGACAATACCAATACCTGTTGACCCAAGGGACCCAAACAAGGTGTTGAATGTGGGATCACAACTTAATGTGTCAATTCAGAGTATCTTGATATCTTTTTTAAAGGCAAATCTGGATGTTTTTGCTTGGACTCATGCCGATATGTGCGGAATATCCCCAGAAGTTGCAGTGCATGCTCTAAATATTGATCCAAAATTTACACCTGTGAAACAGAAAAGGAGAACTCAAGGTCCAGAAAGGTCGGCGGCATTAAAAGAAGAAGTTGATCGGCTCATGGAGAATAATTTTATCAAAGAATCCACCTACCCGAATTGGGTTTCAAATCCAGTGCTGGTTAAGAAAGCCAACGGAAAATGGAGAGTATGCATCGATTTTTCAGATCTAAACAAGGCCTGCCCCAAAGACTGCTTCCCATTACCCAGAATCGATCAACTGGTAGACGGAACAGCGGGACACGAATTGTTATCTTTTATGGATGCTTACTCCGGATATAACCAGATCATGATGCATGAGCCGGATCAGGAGGATACGAGCTTTATCACCGACACTGGTCTTTACTGCTACAGATTTATGCCCTTCGGGTTGAAAAATGCAGGGGCAACATACCAAAGACTTGTTAATGCTATGTTCAAACCGCAACTGGGCAAGACTATGGAAGTCTACGTCGATGACATGTTAGTAAAGTCTAAGAAAGCAGTGGATCACATAGAACACTTAGCAGACATGTTCGCAGTCCTTCGAAAGTGCAGAATGAAGCTCAATCCTTTAAAATGTTCATCTGGAGTGGAATCCGGCAAGTTTTTAGGCTTCATCGTGAGCGCTAGGGGCATTGAGGCCAGTCCAGCTCAAATTACTGCATTAAAAGAAGTCAAAGCTCCTAGAACAAAGAAGGAATTGCAAAGTCTCAATGGAAAGGTCGCCGCCTTGAGTCGGTTCATTTCCAAAGCCACAGATAAATGCATCACATTCTTTGACGCCCTAAAGAAAGGAAAGAAAAACTTCGATTGGACCCCCGAATGCCAAAAAGCCTTTGATGAATTGATTCACCATATGGAAACGCCTCCAATACTTTCTAGGCCTGACGATGGTGAGGATCTTCTTATATACTTGGCAGTATCATCTCATGCTTTAAGTGCAGCGCTGATACGAGAAGACAAAAGGATTCAACATCCAGTTTATTATATCAGCAAAAGACTCACCGGAGCAGAGATGAACTACTCTAAGTTGGAAAAACTCGTCTATTGCCTACTAATTGCATATAGGAAGTTGAGGCAATATTTTCAGGCTCACCCTATCAGAGTCCTCACTGATCAACCTTTAAAGCAAGTCCTGTTTCGCCCTGAGACTTTGGGTCGTCTTCTAAAGTGGAATATTGAACTCAGTCAGTATGACATCACTTATCATCCCCGAAAAGCAATCAATGGACAAGCTTTAGCAGATTTCATTGCAGAATTCACAGATAAGGGTAACAGTGAGGAGGAAACAGTCGATGATTCCCCAATCCAATGGAAGTTATATGTCGATGGTGCAAGAAACGACTGCTGTTCTGGAGCCGGAGTTGTACTAGAGACCCCTGAAGGCCGATCATTATGCTATGCACTAAGATTGGAATTTCCTTCAACAAACAATGAAGCAGAATACGAAGCCCTTATCGCTGGCTTAAGGATTGCAAAAGAATTAAACATCCGAGCGTTGCAGATATTCAGTGATTCTCAGCTTATTGTATGCCAAGCCAAAAAGGAATTCCAAGCAAAAGGGGGGAATCTGTCCGCCTACTTGTCAAAGGCTTAGGAGCTCCTGGGTGATTTCGATCATTACATGATAAGTCACATTCCTCGAGAGGAAAACACGAAAGCAGATTCTCTCGCAAAGTATTCTAGCACAGGCGAAGCCCAATTTCTGGGATTAACTCCAGTGGAGGTCCTGTCGACTCCTAGCATTGATGAGATGGATATTGATTGGATCATGAGCATGTCTCAAGAGCAAGAATCATGGATGACTCCGATAACAGAATATGTGCTCAATGGATCTTTACCAGGGAACTCAAAAGAACGACAAAAGCTACTGAGAAAAGCCTCTCGATATATAATCCAGGATGGCCGATTATACAGACGGGGATTCTCAATGCCATTACTTCGATGTGTATTCAGGGAAGAGTCCAAAGCAATCCTAGCGGAGGTGCATGGAGGAGAATGTGGTGATCATTCAGGTGGCCAAACATTAGCAAAGAAAATTCTCCGATATGGATACTTTTGGCCAGAAATTAATCGAGATGCAGCGGAGTATTCCCGAAAATGTGACAGATGTCAAAGGTTCGCCAAAATTCCTAGAGCTCCTTCCACTGAACTCACACAGATGGTCAGTCCATGGCCGTTTGCAATATGGGAAATAGACATTGTAGGACCATTACCAACTGCCAAATCTGGAATTAAATATGCCATTGTTGCTGTAGATTATTTTACTAAGTGGGCAGAAGCTGAACCACTGGCTACTATCACCTCAAAGAAGATGATAAGTTTTATGACTAAAAACATCATTTGCAGATACGGTGTGTCTCAAAAAATAATTACAGACAATGGTACTCAGTTTGAAAGTGAAGAATTCCAAGATTTTTGCAAGCAATTCAAAATCCGGAAAAGCTTTTCAGCAGTGGCTCATCCGCAGGCAAACGGGCAAGTGGAAGCCGTGAACAAAATTATTAAGTCAACCATCAAGAAGCAACTTGAAAAAGCAAAAGGTGGTTGGGTTGATAAGCTACCACTGGCACTATGGGCATACAGAATCACTCACAAAACTGCGACTGGGCACACCCCGTTTTCATTAGCATACGGGTCAGAAGCAATGATTCCGGTAGAAATAGAGGTCCCTTCACACAGAAGAATCCATTTCAGTCAAGCAGAAAACGAAAAGCTACAGCTCGAAGCGCTAGATCTCCTTGATGAAAAAAGAGATGAGGCTAATCTCAGAATTGCAGCTCATCAGCAAAGAATAGCTAGACATTTCAATTCCAAAGTCCGCCAACGCAGCTTTGAGATTGGAGACCTAGTCCTGAAGAGAATTATGACAGCGACAGGTGTGTTTGGGCCAAATTGGAAAGGACCATATGTCATAGGTCAGAAGCTTCTTGACGGCACATTCAAACTCACCACCGTTGAAGGAGATCAAATTCCAAGGGCATGGAACAGCAACCATTTGCGTCCATACTTTACTTGAAAATTTTGTTGAAATATTGTAAAAAGAATTATGAATGTATGATTCTTGTAATTGAAGGCAATTGTAAAACTGATGCAAGTAAATAATGAAAGAATATAAAGTGGATGTAGGCCCAATTTCCTGGCCGAACCACTATAAATCTTGTGTTCCTTATTATTATTACATGTTTGCTTTATTTTCGATATAAAAAATACATAAAATGTATTGCTGAAATGTCGATTTAAATTTTTGCAGACAATGGAAGTGAAACTTGCACATAATAAGGCCAAGTGATTCTCGCCAAATTTCAAGTCACAAAAGTCCCGAATTCAAATCCTAAATAGGAAGTACTTCAATTGAACGGCCTATGATTTCGACAGAAACGGGCATTTGCTAATAAATTGAGATCGTTTGAACAAACAAACATCCAATTAAGAAGCTAATGCTCGTTCTCACGAAATTGCCTGACAATGAAGCACACTTCCTTGGATTAAACAAATTACTTGTAAGAAAAGGGAATGAAAGCCAAAAAAAAAAAAAGAGGATCACTGAGAAGGCATAAGCAAGTGGACAAGGGAACAACCAAAAGCCGTCATCAGCAGCACAAGTCCTCTTCGGAGGCGCAACTCTTCGGAGGATAAAGACCTCTAATGGGTCATACGCCACAAAAAAGAAAGTTCTCTACTCAACAAAAAAGATTGGAGGAGTCATGACCCTCCAACCATGAGAGAGTAACTTCCAGGCGATGAAAACCCTCTCTGAGGCACATTTCACCAGGAGTTGAAGTGTTACGACCGCTCTTCGGAATTTCACTTCACCAGAGTTGAAATGCAAACAAAATAAAGACCTCTTCGGAGGCACATTTCACCAGGAGTTGAAGTGTTACGACCGCTCTTCGGAACTTCACTTCACCAGAGTTGAAATGCAAACAAAATAAAGACCTCTTCGGAGGCACATTTCACCAGGAGTTGAAGTGTAACAGCCGCTCTTCGGAATTTCACTTCATCAAAGTTGAAATGCAAAACAAAATAAAGACCTTTCTGGAAGTCCACGTTTCACCGAGATCGAAATAAAACTTCCAAGTGTTGAAACGTGAAAAGGCTTTCTTCAAAGGCACAACTCTTTGGAGGTACACGTTTCACCAAGATTGAAATAAAACTTCCAAGTGTTGAAACGTGAAAAAAATCCCTCCTGAGGTACAACCCCCTTCCTCCGGAAGCATAATCAAGAAGAAAGACCTCTTCGGAAGCCCACGTTTCACCAAGATTGAAATAAAACTTCCAAGTGTTGAAACGTGAAAAGGCTTTCTTCAAAGGCACAACTCTTTGGAGGTACACGTTTCACCAAGATTGAAATAAAACTTCCAAGCGTTGAAACGTGAAAAAATCCCTCCTCAGAGGTACAAATTTCTATTTAAAAGAAAAATCCTCATCAAGAGCATACTTTAACTTTCGAAGGAAGAGTGATTTACCTATTCTAAAAAAAGGGGGGGGGAAGAAAGTTAAAGTACATTCAGAGGTCCGCTTTACCACATAGAAGAATTCACTTGGCAAAATGTGTACATACGCAAAAGGAAAAAGTGACTTCTTCGAAGGACAAAGCGTAAAAACTTATATGAAAGGAGTTGTACTCTATGAAAAATCTTTTCACGAATGAAATAGTCATTCTACAGAAAATAAGAGTGCAAGTCCCCTCGAAGTATAGAAAATTGCAGTAAGCTTATGATATAGGGGCAGCGTGGTATAGTTGTATACGATATGATATAGCTACATCGGTAAAGTACGCTCGAACAACATACCATAAGCTCACTGCAATGTCATATAAATAAACTTGTGCAAAAATGAATAATAAATGCATTCTCAAATTCAAACAGAAGTTTATACAAAGAAAGAGGAATCATTTTATTCAACATTACTTTATATACAGGTACAAGTTTCAACAAAAGAAAAGCGGGGGGCCGATACCCGCACAATTCTCGACCAATACATGCAAAAGACGAGAAGCTAAAAGCTGAAGTCTTCATTTCTTCTTGCCACCCTTGGACCCTTTGCCTGACCGAATGATTGGTTTTTCAGGTCTATCTATAGGCATAAGGGAAGAAGGAGAGGGAGGTGCAACCGGTGCGACTTCCGGTTCTTCTTCAGTGGTGATGATTTTCTTCCCCCTCCTCTTCAATGTTCCGTGCTTCTTTCTTCTCTTCAAAGAAGACTCACTCCCTGGAGTAACAAGAGCGGACAAAACTACGTCATCAGAGGGAGTCCGCTCCGGAGAGATCTCGCCTCCTTCAAGTCCCTCGTCCTTCTGCTCTTGCGAAGCGATAGGGTCATCCAAGCCATGAAGAGCCTCAATCTGTTCCTCTTGTGACCCGGGTTGTGAAGCAGAAGGAGGAGTCACCTGAAGAGACGAAGGAGGGATAACTGGAGGAAGTGAAGTCTGCACAACACTTGGCGTTTCAACTGCAGAAGAAGAGAAATTAAAAATATTAGTATCTCCCCGAAAGAAGGGAGATATGGGTTCGTCGAGATTCAAGAAGTAATCGAGAAGCTCATCAAACTTTTGAGGAGTAAGCAAGCGATCCACCTGAATCGGACCAATATCAAAATTACCTGAAGATGTTCGCTTCGTAAGTTCAATCTCATAATTCTGAGCCCCGATATCCTCCAAAGCCTCATCATCAGTAGGGGTGATTACCCCGGTTCTTATAGGAGGCAGCGAATGAGCACTGGAACCTGTAATGTCCACTTCGGAAGAAACTAAAGGACGTTCAGAAGTGGTAGGTGGTATTTCTTTCTCAGAACGTTCCCCTTCCGCCATTCCGGCCCGTACCCTGGCGAGTTGCTCTTTTCCCTTGGCAAGAGCGGCGCGGGCATCATCATCAAGATAATGCTCTTCAAGAGCAGACTCAGCGTAATTATTTGAACGAAAATTCTCTTCAAGGGCCTAGAAAGGCAAGGCTGCCACACCCCAAAATGCTGTGCAGATAAAAATCAAATAATGTGGAGCTAACGTCAGCTTTGGTTGCTTGATGGGCCTCTTCGGCCGCGAGTTTACCAGCAACAGCCTCGTCACGCTCCTTTTCGGCCATAGCAAGTCGAGTTTTTAACAACTCTATCTTCAAGCTTTGAGAGCCAGTCTGTTCTCGCAGCTGTGAAGCTTCAGCGCGATATTCTTCTATGACCTTCTCTTTGTATGCAAGCTTATCTTCGACTGCCCTTTGACTGGCATGCGCATCTCGTACTTGTTGCTGAAGTATGCTCTCCTTTTGAGAATAGGAAGTAGATGAAGTAGCTAATTCTTCCTTAAGCTTTTCTACTTCCGCTTCCAACTTTTCATTATAGGAAGCAATACTTCTCATTTCGGCGTCATGCTGTTCGAGAGTCTTCTGCCACTCAGCCTTATCATTCTCCATTGTGAGCATGGCCTCGAGATTGGCTCGGTTAACCCTCTGAAGCTCGTCGACAAGTTTTTGCCAGTTCAACATTCTTTCAATATCGGTCCTGACAGTATCAAGATTTCGCAGCATAGCCGATTTGTCGAGGGGAACCAAGTCGAGATCAAATCGAACCCCTCTCAAGCACCACTGAGGAAATCGACTTTGAATAGTGGGAGGACCTTGCCCGACTTGGTATGCGGGCCGGTTGATGATTGCTTGAATGTCGGAGCGAACGGGAGCAGGAGATTGAGCAGGAACATGTTCAGAAGCTGTCGGCATTGTTTCCTCAGTAAGTCTAGCCCGCTTGCTAGAAGAATCGTCCAAGTGACCTTTACCTCTCTCATCGTGAGTCTTTCTTTTCTGGGTATCATCATCTCTGTGGGGAGGGTCATGTCTTTTTTGTTCTCTTCGGTGACGTTCTTCATATGCTCGTCTCTCGTCTGCTTTCCTGATGGCCCTCTCCTCATCGGATTCTCTGTAAGAAGGGAGGTAACGCCTATAATCATACTGGCTACGCCTCCCGTAGCGCTGGAAATCATCATAGTACGAGCCGCTGCGCCCCATAGGAGAATCTGGAATAAAAATAATAAGCTTTAGAAATCTTTAAAGTACAAGAAGATAAACGCGTAGAAGTGATGAAAAATCCTAAGTGTTGTGTAACGTGTAAACTACACGCGTCAAGTTACAGACCACTCTGTGGAATAGAGGTAGAGATAACTTGAGTAGGAGGAGTTGACATTTGTTGTAGAGAAGATGTCGCCTCAATAACAGAAGAGACAGTTTCGAAAACATCATCTTTGAAAAGTTCTTGAGAAGTCACAATTAAATCGCTCAACCCCTCGAAAACATCATCGCCATCATGTTTTTTGGGACTGGCTTTTTCAACTCCTTCGTCGGCAGATCTTCCGGAAGATCGTGGAGTTTCTTCCTCTTCGATAACTGGGGCAAGTGCAGACTTATCAGACGGCCCCGCAACGTCCTTCGGAATTGAACATCTCACTAGTGGAGTTTCTATAGAGGTTCCTCCCTGCATGTGCTCTTTAATAGAGACCGGGGCATCAGGAGTTTCCGCCGGAGAATCGGGAATTTCAGTTGGAACTTCACGAGTTGAGTAAAGCGAGAGGAATGAAGAAGCCCGTATTGATGTAGAAATTCATCATTTAACAAAAACTTGATACTCCTCTCTTCTGCCGTCACGGCGTTCAATCTCTCGAAAGTTTGTTTATAGCATGGGTCTCTAGAGGGAGGAGGAAGCGCTAAAACAGGAAAAAATAAAGAAGCCAAGTTAGCATTTAGCAACTCAGATTTCGAAAAGCCCAAGAATGGAGAAATAAAAACAAGAAAATCTTACTTCCTACTCTCCAGATGGCATAAAACCCTAGAGGACAACGAACAAAGAAATACTAGTTTAGAAATCCATGAACACTTTCAGGAAGATCGGTGATGAGCTTGCGGTTTCGAGCACTCCTTATAACTACGATAGAGGGATGATCTTTAATTTTTGTGAATGAGCAAAAGTAGCAGACTTCCTCGAAGCTCGGTAATCGGCCCAGAACTCTATTAAATAGTACACATAACCCCATCAGAATGGCATGACCATTGGGGTGCAATTGGAATGGAGAGATAGATAATCGAAGCAAGAACTGCTGAAGGAAGTCATTGAAAGGTGGTATGGCACCGCTCAAGCACATTTGGCGGTTGACAGCAATAAAGCCAGAAGGGGGCCTATCTGCAGTATCATTTGGCCCCGGCAGTAAGGCATCAGCTTCGGCAATGCCAAATTGGGTGAGCAATTGATTAAACACCCGCTGATTCAGAGTGGTGGGAGTTCTCTCCGGAGGATTATCCAACAAGTTGGCTACTGGGAAGACATCTTCAGCCTGGCCCATCGGTGCTTCTTGTTGAGATGTCATTCTACACAAGCAACTGGGTGTTCAAATGCGAAGGTGCACGTTTCCTAAAAGTGTGAAGTATTGTGCAGAACTAATGAAAATAACAAGTAAATATAACTGGAATTAAACTGGTTGACAATTGATCGACTATGGTAATTTCAGAACTTGTTAATATAGAGTTCAAGCATAATATTAGTGCAGGCTGGTCAGTTTCAATTGATTGTTTCAGTATTGCTTTAATATTCTACTTGAAATCGATAGCACTTCGTTCACACGATTTGTTTAAATTAATTATCTGTTATTAACTAATCTGTCATTTGATATGGGCAATCGATGACAGTATATTCGTCCCAGTTTTCTGTGAATGTTGTATTGAACAGGTTGTTAGCCTGCAAGTCAAAATAACCTGTGAATGAATGCAATAAAATTCAATAGTTCAAAATTAATGCAATGGTCCAAAGTTCAAACAGAATTCGCGCAAGTCATAACTCGTCAGCGGTTCAAAAATTCTGAGTCGGCAGTGCCCTAAGTCATGTGTCGTAGAAATAAGGAGATTATCTCCAAGTCTTATCTCGGCCACGACTCAAGGTTTAGGTCGTGGAGTATGTTAAAGAAGCTCTGGTTCAAAATAATAAGAAAATCTCCAAGTCTTATCTCGGCCACGACTCAAGGCTTAGGTCATGGAGCATGTTGAGTCGTATCATGGTTAAATCGCAAAGGTCGCTGGATCATACAAAAATAGCCGAGTCATGCCTACGGCAATGTTCGAATCAATCTGACCCATTAACCATCTAACTCCTAACCCATTAACCATCTAATCCATAACCCGATAACCCAATAACCTCGCAATGGTTAACCCCAGTTCCATCACACCACTAGGTGGCCTCAAATCTCGAATCGTTACAAGTAAGATCAAACCGCCTGCCTTTAATCCATCAATGTCCGATGTAATAATATTCGCAAGGATCAAGGGGGAAAAACAGAGGCGGAGATCGGCAATCATCAGCAATTGAAAAAAGATGCAAAATCTCTTACACGATGTGATGCTAAAGATGATCGAAAATAAATCAGGTTGGAATCGCCTTTGAGAGCTCGAAGATGCGTTAATGGCAGACACGGTTCAAAGGATAAGAAATGAGAAGAAGGAAGTAAGGGGAACGACTCAAGTCTTTTATAGCTTTGAGCAGTGGCAGTTGAATCGGCACACGAGTTAAGATGAGTCGAAGCACACGACCTACGACTTAGGCGTGAACTTCGAGGGGCAAATGTTAACTCCGTTTAGGCAACGAGTCAAGGTCTGGGCCGATTCACGACTTAAGGTTCTTAACGGTTCAGAAGGGACCCACTACTCAAGAAGCCTCACGACTTAAAGGGTGAACCGACTCAACAAGCAACCGACTCAACAAGCTAACGAGTTAAAGCTTAAGGCGACTTAGAGGAATGGAGCGACTCAAGGGATTAACGGTGTATGGGATAGACCGACTCAAGTTCTCTAACGACTCAACGACCTAAGGTGTCAAATGACCTAACTAACTAAAATCCCAAAACAACAAAGGACCGACCTAGGACCTATGGTAGATCGTTCACGACCTAAGCAAAAGAATTCGATACCGCTTCATTTTACATCGTGGCCCATTGACTCGTACACGACTCAATAAGCAAGCTAACCGGTTAGGCCACGACTCACGACCTAGCTTGAGTCATCCACGACTTAAAGCTACTAAGTAGAAATCCAATGTCGCCTCATTTTAGACCATGACCTTTTAACTCGCAGACGAGTTAGGACTTGTGCTATATATAGAGGACCGAAGACGCTCTGATACGAAGCCTAGGCTCAACCAGTTGAGTCGCCCACGACTGCTTGCTGACTCGTGATACTTAAGTCGGTCACGACTTACGACTCATCCTGAGTCGGTCACGACTCATGACTTAACAATTCCAGCCCAGAAATTTGCCTATAAATACATGGCCACCTCCAACATTCAAGGGACTTTTGGCTGATTCTCTTCAAGCGTCGTTACTCTGCTGCATTCCAAACCAATCCAACACTCAAAGCTCTCAAGACACGAAGAACGCTACAAACAACTTCGAGAAAAGATCACACACATCCAACGTGGATTTGAAGACTCTAATCTCCATTGAAGTTTAGGCTACTTGTTCAAAGTGACTTGTAATTCAAAGTGTATTGTACTTGGAAAGAATTGTATCAGCTTGTAACGAGATCATCAATAAAAGTACTTAAAGTGGACGTAGGCTATACCCTTAAGCCGAACCACTATAAAATTGTTGTTGTTTACTGCTTTTCCGCTATTATCTGCTTGTAATCTGTTCCCGAGTTATCGGGTGGTGCTTTCACAACTATAACTCATACACCGGGGTGTTAGCGTTCAAATTTTAGCGTTAACACACTGTAAATTTTTAGTTGGTGTCTCCTATTCAAATTCAAAACTCTGGAACCACACTTTAAAATTCTTTATATATTGCATCATAAAATAAGTCCATCTAACAATTTATTGTTGCTTCCAAGAATTTATAATCGTCATCATCTTTAAAAAAAAATTCCAGTTGAAATCAACAATTTCAATTGTTTTTTATTTACTGAATCATAATTTTGTTATTTATATTTTATTGATAATAAAGTTGTACTTTATTCATTCATTTGGATGTCTCGGGAGTCGAATCTAAAACCTTTAGAACCACAACCTATAATGTCATACCACTTGACACTTAAGGTAATAATCTTGACGTAATTTTGTTAAATTTAATATATTTTTTAGACTATTTTTAATATATTTTTTCGATGATTTCAAAATTTCTTTTTTTATTATTTTTAATGTAAATTTCGATTTCATTTGTTTTGAGATTTTTGGCATTATAGAAATAACTTACCAAAACGAACTTCTCAGTTGTTTTGTGAATGAAAAAAAAATGACATTAAAATATATGCACATTTTAGATGCTTATAAACTTAAAGAGATGAAAGTGTACTCTCACCGAAGAGTCTTTCATCTAGTTAAGTTAGTACGAAAAAGGGACTTGAGTCATATACGAATCTATACGATGGCATCTTAATTTTTGTCCGTAGTAGTTCATAAATTAAAACATTTGTTACTAGGTTGAATGACAAATTTTTCATGGAAACAAATCAAAAAATAGCATCATTGACTATAACCCAAAATTTAGTATCTTATACCGAATAATTTGCTTTCATGCACAACCGCAATAAACTAGCCCATAAGATCATTTTTAAAGTATCTGTCGAGTAGCACTTTGGATGTATGAAAGATGGAATTTTATAATGTTTTATCAAATGAAAGAACTTTGCTTTCAAGAGTTTATTTAAAAGAGTTTAAAAGAAAAGGATGTTTAGCCTTTATATTTTACTTTCTCAGTATTAAAAACGACATAGACAACAAAGTCCAATATTGCAAACTATTAAGTTCTGTAAAGTAAATTTTTTTATTTAAACAAACATTAAATGAGGTAAATAACACACTAGCAAATTTAAAATGAATTATGGAGGTTATAAAGTTTCTACCTATAAATATAGCTGAGGAAAAAAAGTATTAACCTTTTAGGTAAAAGTTTTAAATATGATACGCCTACCAAACACCTACGTTCAATTTTATTTAAAGGAAGTATGATCATTCTTCGATAATGGATTTCGATTTATTACTAGAGATGTATGATTGGTTAGTGTACTCATGTCCTAGTTTGTATCATTTAATTTTATTTGGGCTTTTTGTGATGTACAAACCTAAAATAGACAAATAAACGAAATATCGTGTTATTCTATGTGTTTGTTATTTTGCGCTTCGACAAAATAATGTGTTATTTAGCGTTATAGATGACATATGCACTATTATAGGTTAAATAGCGCACAACTTGTGGTATAGCGCCCTATGATGACTGATATAAATATTGACTTAATCAGTTGTTTCATTCATATGTTATGTTAGCAACCGGAGAATATAACTCATTGAAAGACAAACAATTAAACTAACAAAACCAAACTGATTTTTTTCGGTTTGGTTGGTTTCGGCTCGGAAAAATATCGGTTTGGTTTGGTTTTTGTTTTCTGAATGGTTATTTCGATTTTGATTTTTTATTTTTATTTTTTTATTTTTTTTGGTTTCAAACCGAACCAACCATTTGCTCACTCCTAATCACTAGCCACCATAGCATGTAATTTCTATTAAATGGACTGATAAACAACTAATGTAAGTGCATAGAAATTTAGTGGTTGTCTATAGGCAACACCATAAATAAGGAGTTAGAAGAAATAAAAGGGAGTTAATAAAGGGGAATTACCGGTGAAAGGAATAGGTTAGGTAAAACAAAATTATAGAGATCTACCAACCAGATTAACTATTTTTTAGACATTTTATCTCGACTGATAAGTCGTCAAATAATAAATGAACTTGAATCGCTTTTTTGTTTGTCAAATTTGTCAAATATTGAATGTCCATATGCAGATCGATTTTCATGCAATATGCAAATCAATTAGTTATTTAGGCTGCCTTATTAAATGGCCTGTAAGTTTGTTAAGTATAAGAACAAAGATTCAACTTTCAGATTTATTTAAGATAATCATTTTTAATATATGTGTTACCTTTTAGGAAACTTTGTAGTTTCTTCACATCTAAGAAGCTCGGCGTAAAGACTATCCAATGCCAGAAGCTCATCATGTGTTCCCATTTCAACTAGTTGACCCTCTTCCATGACTGCTATGAAATCAGCGTTCTTTATAAGATTTAGACGTCTAGCTATTATAATAGTTGACCTTCCCAGCATAAGTATGTTCAGCGCCTCATGAACTCCTCTTTCTGCATCAAAATCCAAACCCCCTGTTACTTCATCAAGGAGGAGGATGGTAGGATTTGAAATCACAGCTCGTGCTATGGAAATTTTTATCTTCTGTTCTTCAGTTAATTCTACGCCTGCATTTCCCACCTAAGGTACAATAAACTATGTTAGTTACCATAAGGTTGCAATTTGTGATCTAAGTTATTGTTAACAACTCAATCATGACATCTAAGGGGCCAATATTTAGGCTGGTAGTATATTTTTGCTGGAAAAAATGATAATAGAAGGATCATCGAGCATATAATTAGTAAATCAAAGTTAATACTTAAGTAGTTAAGTATACAATGTATATTCAACTGCTCCATTCTAAGGTGTAAGATCAAAGCAACACAATCCAATAAAATACAACTGCAAATACAAATCCAGCACAAAATACTGGGGTGCTTAATTCCCGTTTCCTCGTTGATCGTGTATAATCATCACAAACATGACTAGTCAAAATGGGTTGCACATAAAACATGGTGCTGATACAAACATGGCAAGAATGTTAGCATGTCACGCTGTACCGACAGTCGTGAGTGTTAGCATCAGGCAAGATACAGAGACAACACGGTGTGGTACCAAAATTTGCAATGCATGTGCTTCTACTACTGTTTGAAAAAACTTCATCATGTAATCTCTACCTGGGTGTCATATCCTTTCTCAAGTGAGCTTATAAATGTATGGGCGTGCGCAAATTTGGCAGCCTCAACAGTCTGTTCAGAAGTAGTAGATCGTCCATATGCAATGTTATCCTTGATGCTCAAATTTAGTAATGCTGGCTCCTGTGTTACTAATCCTATCTGGCTTCTCAACCACTGCAAATTCAAAATTTTGATATTTTTTCCATCTAGAAGAACCTCCCCTGCAAAATGACAACAAAATTAAAAGGCTGAAATCGAATGCCATAAACTAGTAAACAGTGGTTGTCGGGCCTGAATCGAAGTAGGCTTAATCTAATTGTGTTTATTAAAATTGGAAACTGTAAATTGTTATTGTAATAAGCACCTAAATTTGGATCGTAAAACCGTTCCATTAGAGGAATAATACTGCTCTTGCCAGAACCATTTTTGCCAACAAGTGCCACGGTTTTTTTAGCAGGAACTGTGAGATAAAACCCATTTAAAATAGGTATTTCTGGTCTAGAAAGGTAGCTGAAATAAACATTACGGAACTCTATGTTTCCTTGTACAGAATCTAATGTACTTCCTTCCTGAGTAACTGTCGAACTCGATCTGCTTATCATCTCATAAAGTCTATAGGCAGCAATTCTTCCTAACTCAAAAGAATAGAAGTTTGTGGCTGCTTGATTCAATCCACTGCAATAGAAATCATCTATGTTTTAGGGGAAGATTCATAATTATAATGCATATAGACATTACAGGAAACAAACTTACAGGCCGCTTAAAATTATAGCAAATAGAGATGTTACAATTTCACCACCATTAGCATGCTTATTAGAGACAAGGAACCTCCCTACCCACAGTTGTAGAGCGCAAGAACAAATGGCAATTCCATAAGTAAATCCCAGCCCAAGACCTTGTACAAGACTAATTAGAATTCCATAACGGAGAGTAGCTTGAAGAGATGTAGCAAATGAATACTTTGCCAAAGTTTCATTTGTGTACGCATATAATGTCCTAATGGAAGATATTGCCTGCATATAACAATAAAATAGTAAAGTATTGAAGGCCAGCTGTCTGCAAGAATAACAAATGTTGAACACTCTGCCAGGGGTTCATTTTGGTTTATGAAATATTTTTAACAGCAGACCACCAAATAATGTGGAAGTTCAAATTTGAGGATAAAAATCGATATCCAAAATATATTCTTCAAAAAGGGGGGGGGGGGGGGGGGGAGGAAGAAGAAGATAACTTTAAACCCATTTGTTTTATGGTTAAACTAGTAAAGACCAAGTTATTAAATGAGTAAACTCAATCCAATTGGGTACTTAGTTAACTAGTCCAATCAACTCCCTATTCCTGAAAAAAACAGGTTAGAGTTTTGAATTGTTATGAACCTTAACTAACCTGGTCGGCTACACTTGCCGCTTCTGCATATGCTTCCTGAATATTTTCAGCAAGTCTCTGCAAAAAAATATTTGATATCCCTCCTGCTGCAACAATGAAAGGACCAGTGCCAAGTGTCAAAAGTGCAATTTGCCAGCAATTAATCAATCCAATAACTAGACCACCAAAAAATGTAGCCATGTTATGAATATAATTTCCCACCTGATACAAAAAAAAAACAAAGATTCTTAACAAAAAAGATGCATGTCGAGCCATTGAAGAACTTAACCGGTATTAATATTCCAAAAGAAATAACTCATATTCCTAGCCTCTAGGGCATTCATTTCATAGAAACTCTACATAAATCTATATTGGCCAGCATCTTCAAATACATATTTTGTACTCATATTAGCCGCCACCACATGTGATAAACCAAAATATGAATTTATGTTCCTCAAAATTCTCTTGCGTCGTCAAAAGAATTACTACTTATATCACACATACTTGTAGCGAGACTAAATTTCCTAGTGTTATAATCAAACATAGATTTTATTGAATATCAATAATAAGGGTTGAAAAATACACTTCGCTTCAAAATATTGCAATTGTTCTCCGCTTTATTATAGAAATGAGAAGCGACATTTCGAAAGAGGAGAGCGGGAATTACCTATTTAAATAATTCTATAATGTTTTGACCTAATATTGATCCATTCAACGTAGAATTACTCTGTTCGTGCAATGGTCAGTCGTAAGGCTTGTGTTTTATAGTTTCATAGTGCCCTTTTAAGAAATAAATGTAGAGTTAAGTTTCGTAAGAACACTTCTAAATTGATGATTATAGTTCATCATTTTGAGTGTATGCAATATAACGATGAATAATAAAAGTACTCTACAATAGACTTTACAAAAGTGGTACGTACTTTCTCGCTAAGAGTTGATTGAATGAGAAAAACATCTGTGAAAACTTGGCTAACTATGTCCCCGTTGTTCCCATAAGTGTCGAAGAAGCTCATATCTTGGTTAAGTAAAACTTGAACATATTTTGATCTTATGACTGCAGTCTGTCTTTCACCAGTAATAATCCAGCACGATACCTCTATCACATATTGTAATTAAGGTAAAAATGAAATTCACGTATATAGAAACAAAATGCACGCTAGCATCAATAGAAGAACTAACCTATCCATCCAGCAACAAAAACGCCAGCAGCTATATAAATTATGTACATAACATGCTGCAAATCAAAATGTAAATTAGTACAGATTATCTCAAGAATAGATAAACTAACTAATTAAATTACTTCCTTTTCCATGCCTGTTAAATCAGAAATAATTGCACTGTATTTATACAAAGAAAATGCCTAGTACAATATAGTTCCCTCCAATTTTATTATTTTACGATGTTTAGCCTTAAATATTTCCAACTGACTGAATACCGTTTGGAAAAAAAAAAAAACTAGAACATTAAAGGAACTAACTTTCAGACCCCTAAAAATTTCAAGCCTTCTAAGAATATATACTGATCAGAACTAGCTACGATCATGGCACCAGCAGAGACTATTGAGCACAGTGTGTACATCGATTGAATTTAGAACAGCAACTTTAAAACTTGAAAGTTTACCCTAAATCAAAATCAAATTCAATTTCCAAACAAATCCAACTCATGACACACTCCAAAAACCACTATAAGAAGTCCGCTACCTTTTTGGATTCATGAAACATCCGATCATTATCAGACCCATTATGACTCAAACTCAGCAAATCAATACATTTCCCAAAATAATGCAAATACATGACAAGTGCCAACCCATGCGCAGCTGCAGCAACCGCCCCAACAAACATCAAAACCCAATCAAAAAAATCAGCGTAAGCAAATAGCCGCATGAACGGCACAGAAGCAGGCGGCTGCTCGATTTCATCATCTTCGGAGTCTGACACGTCACCGCCCACCGGTGACTCGATTGATTCCCCGTAAGGCGACGGCGACTCGGGAGGTTCCGACACTTCAGATACAGGCGTTAGCGGTTGGACTGGCGATGACCAACCGAATAGACCGCGTGACGTGTTTCTAGAGAGCATGATATTGAATGATGAAACAGAGAAATTAGGGTTGGGGAATTGGGGTTTTTTTCTGTTGGAGTTTGGACTTTTGCTGTACGCGAAGTTGAAATAATTAAATGGGAGTTGAAAAGTCTTCGATATTTATTTGGTCAATATAGGCGGGAGGGAGAAAGAAGGATGGGGTGGTTAGTGAGGTGCTGCGCACGTGAATTATTACTGCAAGCTAAAGTGTGATGTCCCTACGTCCGAATGAATCGATCTTCGTTTAGGACCAACATAGGCGATCAGTTTATGTTTTTCTTTTAGCAAATTAATCGTTTGAAAAATATCATACAGTAATGTCTGGAACTAGCCATTTTAGTTCGGTTAAATCGGTTACTGACCGAACTAACTGAAATTAATTTGGTTCGATTTTATTTTTCCAATTCAGATTAGCATTTTTTACTTCAAAACCGACCGACCTTTCACCCATATAATGAACGGTAGGAATTTGTTTCAATGGTTTGATGTGGTTGTGAAGTAAAATAAATTTATATTTAATCTATAAAATATTGTTATTTGGTTATCGATTTACTATAGCATTGAGATTTATAAAGCTAAAATTATTTCAGTGACCAAAATATTAAAAGTACGACTTTAGCATTTTGACGGTAACAATCACACGATAGATCTACGAATTTGCTCGTCAAGTTTTACACGTTGAAAGTAACTTTTGTGGTAGGCGGAGAGAAGAGGATGGACACTATACTTAAAATAATTTTGTTAAAAACGAGTTGAAATATCCAAATGAAGCGAACAAAGATATATGGCATGGAGAATGAGCTTAACTTTTAATATAGTTAACAAATCTATTGAACGTAACAAAATCAAGTAAATACTTGAAGATGAACAAAAAAAATACAAAAAATCAAATATGTTATTATAGAGTTCTTATGTAGTCGATGTGGACTAAATTTGTTAAAGGGACTTTTTTCTAAACACCATTCAAAAGTTTCAAAATTCGCTTTCGCTTCGTCTAAAACAACTTTACGAAAAGCCTCTATCGATATTTCCAGCTAAAATGTACATTTTGAACCACACATATTTACAGTTAAAACTGCAAATATTTGTATTATATGCTATAAATATTTACAGTTCTAACTGCACTTTTTTGTAATATGAAAATATAGTCTACACCATAAGAATGCGCATTCGGCGCTTTAAATATTTGCAATCCACATTGCATATTTATTTTAAAATATTTTCATTTTAAATTGCATATATTTGCATTTTAAACTGCAAATATTGTTATTGTAACTGCAAACATGTACAGCTTAAGATGTACGTTTTTTCGAAAATATTAACATGGGTGTTTCGTGAAATTTGTTTTGAGAAGAATCTTTTGTTATTATGAGGGGTGGATCCTACTTTCCATTTCGTTATAACTAGGGTCAGCCATTATCGATTTGAACCAAATAAACCGATCGAACCATATTAAAATTGGTTGATTTGATTTCAGCTCTGTTGGTTATTTATTGGGTTTGATTTTTATTTTTGAATTTATTCTGATTTCTGGTCAATTTTCGTTTTCGGTGTATGAAATGGACCAATTAAATTGAATATAAAACTTAATTTATGGTGCGTTCTTTTTGCACAGGATAGAGGCATGGAAAAGAGATACTTAAAGGGACATGAAAGGAGATTATTTGACAAAAGGAGAATGCATTCTTGTGCTATGAAAGGAGCATTTGAAAGTGGAATTTAAAAGGGGCATGAAAGAATATTATTAATTTTGTTATTGTTAATTATTATTTTTTGAAGAAAAAATGTTCTATTATTAATACGAATAAGAACCATACACTAGCAGGATTCGCCTTCTTAAAAAACCTTACCATTATGGCAAGGAAAAAGAGCACGACATCCCGTACAACATCTTTAATACAGTAGGAAACACAAAACAATCAGGTAAAATACAAAACAAAGAAACATAGAAGTAGCATAGCCGACCCAATCGGGTAAAACACCTCTACTCCCATATACCACCCAACCCTGTCCATTACAATCGCCTAAAACCCTAAATAAACAAAAAACACAGCCGCTACTCATCCAGGATCATCCAGATCAATCCCTGTGACGACCCGAAATTTTTAACAATTTAAATTGGAATAATAATTGATTTTAAAATATTTAAAAAGTTAATTTTTAACTTGAATTCAGATAATACTATTATTATTTAGCAATTGAGTTATTGGATTTAATAAACTGAAATTGGGTAAATTATTGAATCTTCAGTTTTAAGCCTGTTAAAAATATTTTGAAGGCTTATAAAATTTATAACGATGATACTGAAGATAATAGAAGGGTTGAAATTCAATTTAAAGATGATTTGTTAAGTTTTAAAAATTTTATCGTTTAAATTGATATGTAAAAAAAATAGCCTTCCGAGGTAGAGTCTTGGAATTCAACGAAACCAGTTCCACTGGATCCGTAATAGTTAGTTATTATCAGATTTCAATTTTCGTAGCGTTTGGATTTACCGTTTGCTCGTACAGGTGAGAAACGCGTTGAAATTAAAATCGATAATTTAATATTTTAAATCGATTTATAAATCTAACTTCCATATACGATTAAATTAGCTTCCGAAACATGCTCTATTATGTTCGGAATATGGGTAAAGCTTTATAAACGTCTGACGGCATGTCTGATTAGGAGTTCGAAATTTCACGGTATGCTATACGAGATATTTTCAATATTCAATTATATAATAAACAAGTGTACGTAGGAAGCTATCCCTAATCGATAATTTATCTTTGTCCCCTTCCTCGTCTTATAACAGAAATCGACATCGACCCCATTAAATAAAAAAATAAAAAATATGGCGACGCGGACTGGGATCGAGTTTGAGCTTGATACTCGAAGCAGGTCGCGACTCATTTCGATTGAGGAGGAGTCGTTCGATTAGTGGTGGTCACGCTGTATGGTGGTCGATGTGGCATGGCGCGGTAGGAGGTGACCGTGAGTGAGATGATGGAAGGCGAGATGGTTGGAGGGAGAAGCTATGTAGGGTTTGTTGCTCTCACAAATGGAGGCGCGATGTGTGTGCGAGCTGTAAGGGGTGTGCACGGCGTTTGAGGAGCAGGGTGGAAGTCGAGATTGAGGGGCTCGCGGCTTTGGGATGGCGACGCGAGCGCGACTGGGTGGATTGCGACGGGGTTCGTGAGTTCGTGGTGAGGGTTAGTCGCGATGGTCGCGAAGGGGATTTCAGGCAAGCCGAGGTCGAGAGGACAGAGATCTGGTGATTAGGTATATCTTTTGCAAATTTAAAATTTAAGTATGAATGTAAATATATTCAACTCGAAAATAAGGGCAACTCAATGTTTTTTTTTACAGTAAGTATATAAGTTTTCGAAAAATATAAAAGTTTATATAAAATCAGTTTTTAAAACTTATATAGAATATTTTTATGCAGCTCGTAAATTTATTGATTTATTATTCCAATTAACAGTAAAGTTTTTATAAATAAAATAAAATAAATATGCATGTTTTAGACTTATTGTTAATTGAGGATAATGCATTATGGTGATGAATTTGTTAAATAACACGTTTAATTATTTCAGTCACTAAGCAATTTATTAAAGGAAAGTTCAAATTTAAATTTATTGAATGGAAAATTAATTGTTTGGTTAATTTAAATATTAATAAATTGTATAATGTTTATTCAAGGTTTAAAATCATGGAAACAAGCCAGTTTGGGAGGGTTTTCAAACGGCAGAATTTAAGGTGAGAAAATCTCACTCTGTTGGATTTTTATTTAAATTTAAATAGTTAAATTTAAATAATTTGTTGAATGATTAAATTGATTGGATGTGCACTGATGATGATGTGACTTTGATTTTGGTTGATTCTCGAGTTAATTGTGGTTTGACTCGAAGTATTGGGGTTTTAAGTTGTTTAAAACTTAAATCATAAATAAGAAATATTTTCATTTCAATGTTGATAAGGATTTAATGATTTGTGATTCATTAAATTGGTAGGGTAATTAAAATGGATAATTAATTAATTCAATTAACTAATGATTTTGGTTAATTAATTTAGTAATGAAGGGTTTGAATTAATTAATTAAGTTTTAAGTTAATTAATTAGGTGTAAGTAATTCAGAATAATCATTGGATGGTTCGACAAGTAATTACTTAATGTAATTAATGAAATATAATTACTTTGCGGAATTAATCAAGAGATAAATTAAGATGATTAATTAAGGAGTAATCGATTTATTTAATAAAGTAAATGAAAGGGTAGATAATTACAGGATGAGATAAATCGAAAGTGATTAATATTTGTCATTTAATTTATGATTAATTATTTAATGTAATTAAATTAAATTAGGACAAATTGAAATGTAAATGAGAAATCATTAATTTATATAATCAATGACGAAATTAAAGATTGATTAGTTAAGATTAATTAACTAGTACTAATTGATTTATGAGAAATTAATTAATATAAGTAACTAAGGATTAATGTAATTAATTATAGTTAATTAACTTGTGAAGTAATTAAAGATTAATTTTTGTTTTGGTTAAGAATAATTAATATTGTGAAATTAATTAAAGTTAATTACTTGAATGTAATTGAAGGATAAATTAATCCAGGGTGATTAATTAAGATGAATAATTAAGGGATGATTTGATTAATTGATTTGAAATTAATTAATGTTAAATGAAGAAATCTAAGTCGTTGAGGTTAATAATTCAATCAGGATTAACTAAATTAGATTTGTATGCGATTAAGCTTTGCTTTTGAATGATTGAATGGTGTTGGATGCTTTGAATAAGTTGATACCTCTGATATGAAACGTTGTGTATTTCATTCGGATAACTGGGGTTAGGATGACATAAGACTCGAAGAGACCGGGGTCGGGTATTAGGGAATACCCGAAACCACTTCGAATTTTTCGTAGATTGATATGTGGAATCTATAGGCTGGAATGAAGTGATTTAAAGGAATTGGACTATTTAAATCTAAATCTTGGTACTTAGAAAACAGATGTGTGGAATAAGTGATGTCCTAAAATAAATTGTGGTTTGTGAATTGATGCGAGTTACCCCGGGTTTTATATAAGTTGTATGCTTGTATTCCACGTTAGATGAGTTTACTCACGCTGGTTTCCAGCCTGACCCGGGTATTACTTGATGTAATTCTTGGGTCAGACCGAGTATTACAGATTTTCAGGTAAGGACGTTCTGGAGCTCAGGAGGCGAGCTGGATGGCGAGAACGAAAATAGAGTATTTCCGCTGTATTATATTATTGTAAATCCGAGGCAAGATAATTTTGTATATGTCCAGTGTCTGAGTATATGTGTAACTCTGATGTATTGAAATGTAATCGATAGAATAGTATTTTGTAAACCGTTATAATTTATTATTATATTTTATCCGCTGCGAATGTGAGATGTTGATGTTTCTGATCTTCTTCTTCTTCTATCTCTTTCTTCTTTTTCATAACTATCTGGAATTTTCGGGTTTGAAAATTTCGGGTCGTTACAGTTGGTATCAGAGCTGAAAGGTTAAGTGAGAACCTTGGCTTTGGGGGGATTACTCATTAAATAGAGTCCGTAGTACTCTAGAATGAGTTGAGTATATATATATATATATACATATGAGTGCTACTTGTTATTTTCTTATATAAAGGTTTTAAATGATTTTATATAAAATATATTTTGATATATAAAGTAATGTTTCCTTCTAATAAATATTAAGGTGATTGGATGTTAAATTAATGGAATTAAATCAAGAAGTAATATAATACAACCAAATTGAAATCTTGAGTTGGAATTAAATTAAGTGGTAACAAAAATACGACCAAATTAAAATTAAATTGATTGAAATGAAATTCTAGAATTTGAGCTCAGAAATCGAATTGTTTAAAAACTTTAAATAAAGGTAAGTTTGAAATGGATTCAAACTAAAATTTAATCTTGAATTTATAGAAGTAAGAATAATATAAAAAGGAATTGGTATCTAGATATGATTACCTTGGGTATTATCATAATTAGTTATTGTGTTTAATAATGATATATTTGTTATTAAGTAAGCCAAATGAAGTAAATTTATAAGATGAGTATAACTTCTAAATTAAAGTAGGTTTTAAAATTGTGAAGTTTTAAAACCTAAGTCTAGAAACAATTAATTGTTTCAAAGAGTTAAAGAAAATAACAAATAATATAATTCAGACTATTTTGAATATAGTCTTATTTTAAAACAAGAAATGTTTGGAAGATTTTTAAGGGATTTATTCTGAAATTAAAACCAAGGGTGGTTTAAAATTGAGGTTGGAATTAAATTAGTCCAAACTGAATTTGATTTGAATTAATTGGATTTATGATTGAAGATGTAAAAGTTTAAAATTTTAAATGGAAAATTTGGATTAGGTTAAATTGAAATGATTTGATATTGAAGTGGGTTCAATTGATATTAGTCCAAATTGATTGGAATAATTTTGAATTGTAATTAAAATGAGTAGGATTAAAATCAAATGGAATTTGATGAAAGAAATCAAGATTGATTCAGCTTGAATTGGGGTTAAATAAATTTCAATAGAAATTGAAGTTATTCAAGTTAGAATTGAGTCAATTTAAATGGAAGTGGAAATTTAAATTGAATGGATAGGGAAGTGAACAGTTTTGACTCTAGACTATTTTTAATATAAACTTATTTTTCTAAGCTATTTAATATATACCACCTTTCTTTATAAAGCCAAATTATTTTATATTTGTTTTACGATTATTTTTGGAACTATTTAACAATCTTTCAACTGTTTTATAAAATACTTACTATTTTTCAATTATTTCACAAACTAATTACTATTTTACAACTATTTTGCAATTATCTAAAATCTCTATAACTATTTAACTATTTTCCAACTATTTTACAATTAGTTAACTATTTTACAGCTATTTTGCCAACTAATAATTATTTTTCAACTACTTATCTATTTTGAAAATTTTCAAGCTATTTTCTAAATATAAACTGGTCGGAGTTCAAACTATTATTGATTAAATACCCAACTGAGATAAGGATTGAAGTGATAATCCAATGGAATTGAGGCAATTGTAAATAAGTGAATGAAAATTTAAGTGAATGTGAATAGAAAGGAAACTGATTTGGCTAATAATCAATGAAAATAAATACATAGGATGTACGTACATTATTCTATTCGCATAGTGATTTGATCCAGATTCGAGCACAGAATTTCGAGATAGTTTATCAATCCGATTTGGAATTTTTCACTCGATTTTCGACGGCGAACCTGGATATGGATTGTTGATTGGTTCTGGATATTCTCTATCATAGTTATGGCTATGCAAGGAGAATGACGGTTTCTGATCAAGAAACCAGATCTGAGTCCGCACTAGGAAGTCGGGTGGACGATACTAGTTCGGAAGTGAAATTTGTGATCGAGCGAGCGATCAGATTGGTATAGCGTACGGATGATATGTGTACATCGTACGGATTTGAATGAAATTGATATTGAAAAGAGTAATCAAATTGGAATATTTGATTTTGAATAAACAAAGTTATATATCTTTATTATACATAAGATAAATCTCCCCTTGCTGTATCTATTGACGGAAGAAAAGGATTTTGAAAGTGTTTGAAGTATAAAAGGAATTTTATACAAGTTTGAAATGATCCAAAGTTTTAAAAATTATATATATAAAGCATCTTATGAGGATTTTGGAAAAGGTTTTGGGAACCTTTGGATTTGGAAAGGCTTTTGATTTTTGAGTAAAATCAATATTGAAATTTGGAAAGCCTAGTTTGAGAATTATCGATTTTGGGATAATCGATTTTGTGTAAAGGAGCTTTAAATGAGATCATACTAGGTGTATGATTTGAAAGATACTATATGTGTATGGTATAAAGTGTTTTGATGATGGATCTGGGGAAAAAGGTGCTCCCTTGAAATGAACTTATTAGGAATGCCACCAGGTGGTGCTGCCTTGAGCCCCCGGGGGGTTCTAAAGTTGATCCTGTGAGGAGTCTGCACAAAGCTAGTTCCCAAGGATTATGAGTAGTGTATACCATAGCGAAAGTCGTATGTGCCGCTGAGAGCCAACGGTCTACGTTTGATTTTATATCGGTAGACTTTGACCTACGGTAACATAGCGAAAGTCATGTGTGCTACTGAGAGCCAACAGTCTACGTTTGATTTTACATCGGTAGACTGCGACCTATGTAGGAGTGGAGAAGTTTCATTTTGACAGCGAAAATCGAGGGGCGCTGATGCATACAGTTACATGGACTTTTGCTATGATGGCAACGTAACCGTGGAATGTAACTGCGATCTGTTGTGGGTTCCATGGCGTAATCGAGGGGCGCGGAGTGCCTACAGTTACATGGACTTTTGCTGCGATGGCAACATAACCCAGGATGTAACTGCGACCATGGATGGGGGTGATGATTTTCAAAGCATTCTCACCAAAGATATTTCCTCTATTTTAAAAAACCGTTTTCTATATTTTCAATAAAATTATTTTCCAAGTATTTTCACTAGATGTTGAAAACGGGTCTACCAAGTACTTAATAGATTTTCAGTCCTACGCCTGATCAACGTATGACTGAATTTCTGTAAGAACAAGGATGGACTGGTTGAGACATCGAGCTATAAGAAATATTTTTATAAAGAGCTATTTTAATAATATGAGGTGAATTTAAAAGCATTTCTAAAATTTTAAAATAAAGGATGGAATTTTGGAAAATGAAAGAATTCTAAATTGGAATGATAAAAAAATCTGTATTCAGGAAAATTTAATGAAGTGATTTTTATAATAAAAGTTGGAAGTAAGCTAATTAGCTCAATAATTATTTGATAGAGTATGTTAATAAATGGATTGTAAGTTAATAATGGAGTTTGAAAATGAATTTGAATGGTAAATAGAATTCGACTTGGATTTGATAATGAATTAAAATAAGTGGAGATGTTGTAAAAATAAAATTCAAGTGGGTTATAAATAATATTTAACGTAATTTGCTAGTAAATTAGATATAATGGAAGTGTTGTCGAATGAAATGAGAATGAATTATAATGAAAATGGTTTGAGTTGCAAACAAAATCCAGGTGAATAGAAATAAATTGAGAATGGCTTCGTATTAATAAAATAAATTCGAAATTGAATTAAGTAGGTGAATTAAAAATTAAAAATGGGGTGAATAAATTGGTTAATTGAATTAAATAATAAATGGATGAAGTCTGATTGAATAGAAACTAAATCAAAGTTTTAATTGGAATTGGGTTATCAGAATGGACTTAAGCTATGAGGTGAATTAATTTGAAGTAAAATTACTTAAATAAAAGCTTGGTTTCGAGTGAGAATAGTAGACCATTAAATAAAGATTTGAGTTAAATTTATTTGGAAAATGGATATTAATATAAGCATTGAAGGGTGCCAAACTCAATGAAACAGTTTTAAAATGAATCCAACGCGGAGATGAAATGAAATGCAATGAATGGTTGGTGAATAAATTAGAAATGAAATGGAATTAAATATAGAATGAGTTGAAATCAATTTTAGGTAGTTGTAGACTAAAAATAAATACTCTATTAAGCGAATATTGTCGAATTTGCATAGAATGAATTGTCATTTGACGTAAACAAAGGTAATTAAATTTTATGTGTTGATAAAGATTAAACAAATTGGTTTTAAGATCAACTGAATTGAATATGAGCTTGATTTGGATTAAAAATAAATTGAATGTAAGAAATTGACTTGTAAACCATTAAAATTGAATGAAATGGCATATAAATTGGTTGGAAGCAATTGAATTAGCTTTAAATCATATAAATCGCTTATGGGAAACGTTTGGTGCTTGTTGTTTATGAAATGCATATGTTTAGCTATTGAAAGTAAGTGAAATGCTAATAAATTTTCTATATATGGCACTTACATATTTAAATTGAGTAAGTACAGGTACCTAAAGGCCGTTTGACTGGATTTGGTTGCGCTAATTGCTTAAATAATAAGCCGCTTGCTTAAAAATGCTAAATAAAGGTACGCCTACGCAATAGAAATAGGAAATATGAACTGTTTTTGTTTTTCCGACCGGGTGGGTCGATGTATATATATTTATATCTCTTGTCAAATTGCAAAAGCTCCTCCGTACAAAGGAGACTCTGTTAAAAAATTTCCGAAAATTTTGGGAGTTAGAAAACTTTTGAAATTTTTTAAGAATATATTGGTTAGCGGCAAAACGATTCCAAAATGGAAACTGAAATAATTTATGGATGAACTAATTTAAAATGATGATATGAATCAGTTATAAATAAAAGATAAAATTCAACATTCAGAATTGAAGATAAATTGAATTCATATGGGAATGGGGGAAACTAATTTGAATAGAAGTAGATATGCAAACTTCTGTAAGGAAATGTATAAAATGATTTGGAAAGTTACGATTGGATAATTTTGCTAAGTAGGATATGCAGGTATTATAAAGGGAAATGGAAAATTGGTTTGATTTCAGAAGATAATTTGAATTGCCCGACTAAAAGGTATGTATTTAAATTTCTGTATGAAGTTAGATTGGGTTTTTGATCTAGCCACTTGGCTTTTTGTTTTCTTTTGAAATTTGGGAGCCCGTAGTGGCATTTTGTAGTTGTACTGAGCTAGCCGCGCAAAGGAGACGCTAGCAAAAAATTTCGAAAATTTAGAGAGTTAGAATTTTTTTGAGAAAGGTTTGATAATATAAATTTGAATTTTAAATTAGATTTGAATAAATGAAGTAAATAATGTTGTTGGAAACTATAGAAAGTTTTGGGAAGTTGGTTGAAGTAATAGTGGGTCTTTAATAAAAGATATGTTTTGACAAGTTGATATAACTGTTTGGTTTTGGAAAAAGTAAACGGGTATTGGACCATTCTTCCTAATTTCGGGGATGAAATTCTTTTAAGGAGGGAGGAATGTGACGACCCAGAATTTTTAACAGTTTAAATTGGAATAATTAATTGATTTTAAAATATTTAAAAGGTTAATTTTTAACTTGAATTCAAATAATATTATTATTATTTAGCAATTGAGTTATTGGATTTAATAAACTGAAATTGGGTAAATTATTGAATCTTCAGTTTTAAGCCTATTAAAAATAATTTGAAGGCTTATAAAATTTATAATGATGATACTGAAGATAATAGAAGGGTTGAAATTTAATTTAAAGATGATTTGTTAAGTTTTGAAAATTTTATCGTTTAAATTGATATGTAAAAAAAATAGCGTTCCAAGACAGAGTCTCGGAATTCAACGAAAACCGTTCCATTGGATCCGTAATAGTTAGTTATTATCGGATTTCAATTTTCGTAGCGTTTCGTTTACCGTTTGCTCGTACGGGTGAGAAACGCGTTGAAATTAAAATCGATAATTTAATATTTTAAATCAATTTATAAAGCTAACTTCCACATACGATTGAATTAGCTTCCGAAACACGTTCTATTGTGTTCGGAATACGGGTAAAGCTTTATAAACGCCTGGCGGCATGTCTGAGTAGGAGTTCGAAATTTCACGGTATGCTATACGAGATATTTTTAATATTCAATTATATAATAAACAAGCGTATGCAGGAAGCTATCCCTAATCGATAATTTATCTTTGTCCCCTCCCTCATCTTACAACAGAAATCGACATCGACCCCATTAAATTAAAAAAATATGGCAACGCGGACTGGGGTCGAATTCGAGCTCGATACTCGAAGCAGGTCGCGACTCATTTCGATTGAGGAGGAGTCGTTCGATTAGTGGTGGTCGCGCTGTTTGGTGGCCGATGTGGCATGGCGCGGTAGGAGGTGACCGTGAGTGAGATGATGGAAGGCGAGGTGGTTGGAGGGCGAAGCTATGTAGGGTTTGTTGCTCTCACAAATGGAGGCGCGGCGTGTGTGCGAGCTGTAAGGGGTGCGCGTGGCGTTTGAGGAGCAGGGCCGAAGTCGAGATTGATGGGCTCGCGGCTTTGGGATGGCGACGCAAGCGCGACTGGGTGGATAGCGACGGGGTTCGTGAGTTCGTGGTGAGGGTTAGTCGCGATGGTCGCGAAGGGGATTTCATGCAAGCCGAGGCCGAGAGGACAGAGATCTGGCGATTAGGTATATCTTTTGCAAATTTAAAATTTAAGTATGAATGTAAATATATTCAACTCGAAAATAAGGGCGACTCGATGTTTTTTTTTACAGTAAGTATATAAGTTTTCGAAAAATATAAAAGTTTATATAAAATCAGTTTTTAAAACTTATGTAGAATACTTTTATGCAGCTCGTAAATTTATTGATTTATTATTCCAATTAACAGTAAAGTTTTTATAAATAAAATAAAATAAATATGCATGTTTTGAACTTACTGTTAATTGAGGATAATGCATTATGGTGATGAATTTGTTAAGTAACACATTTAATTATTTCAGTCACTAAGCAATTTATTAAAGGAAAGTTCAAATTTAAATTTATTGAATGGAAAATTAATTGTTTGGTTAATTTAAATATTAATAAACTGTATGATGTTTATTCAAGGTTTAAAATCATGGAAACAAGCCAGTTTGGGAGGGTTTTTAAACGGCAAAATTTAAGTTGAGAAAATCTCACTCTGTTGGATTTTTATTTAAATTTAAATGGTTAAATTTAAATAATTGGTTGAATGATTAAATTGATTGGATGTGCACTGATGATGATGTGACTTTGGTTTTGGTTGATTCTCGAGTTAATTGTGGTTTGACTCGAAGTATTGGGGTTTTAAGTTGTTTAAAACTTAAATCATAAATAAGAAATATTTTCATTTTAACGTTGATAAGGATTTAATGATTTGTGATTCATTAAATTAATAGGGTAATTAAAATGGATAATTAATTAATTCAATTAATTAATGATTTGGGTTAATTAATTTAGTAATGAAGGGTTTGAATTAATTAATTAAGTTTTAAGTTAATTAATTAAGTGTAAGTAATTGAATATAATCTTTGGATGGTTTGACAAGTAATTACTTAATGTAATTAATGAAATATAATTACTTTGCGGAATTAATCAAGAGATAAATTAAGATGATTACTTAAGGAGTAATCGATTTATTTAATGAAGTAAATGAAAGGGTAGATAATTACAGGATGAGATAAATCGAGAGTGATTAATATTATTTGTCGTTTAATTTATGATTAATTATTTAATGTAATTAAATTAAATTAGGACAAATTGAAATGTAAATGGGAAATGATTAATTTATATAATCAATGATGAAATTAAAGATTGATTAGTTAAGATTAATTAGTCAGTACTAATTGATTTATGTGAAATTAATTAATATAAGTAATTAAGGATTAATGTAATTAATTATAGTTAATTAACTTGTGAAATAATTAAAGATTAATTTTTGTTTTGGTTAAGAATAATTAATATTTTGAAATTAATTAAAGTTAATTACTTGAATGTAATTGAAGGATAAAGTAATCCAGGGTGATTAATTAAGATGAATAATGAAGGGATGATTGATTAATTGATTTGAAATTAATTAATGTTAAATGAATAAATCTAAGTCGTTGAGGTTAATAATTCAATCAGGATTAACTAAATTAGATTTGTATGCGATTAAGCTTTGCTTATGAATGATTTAATGGTATTGGATGCTTTGAATAAGTTGATATCTCTGATATGAAACATTGTGTATTTCATTCGGATAACTGGGGTTAGGATGACATAAGACTCGAAGAGACCGGGGTCGGGTATTAGGGAATACCCGAAACCACTTCGAATTTTTCATACACTGATATGTGGAATCTATAGGCTGGAATGAAGTGATTTAAAGGAATTGGACTATTTAAATCTAAATCTTGGTACTTAGAAAACAGATGTGTGGAATAAGTGATGTCCTAAAATAAATTGTGGTTTGTGAATTGATACGAGTTACCCCGGGTTTTATATAAGTTGTATGCTTGTATTCCATGTTAGATGGGTTTACTCACACTGGTTTCCAGCCTAACCCGGGTGTTACTTGATGTAATGCTCGGGTCAGACCGAGTATCACATATTTTCAGGTAAGGACGTTCTGGAGCTTAGGAGGAGAGCTGGATGGCGAGAACGAATATAGAGTATTTCCGCTGTATTATATTATTGTAAATCCGAGGCAAGATAATTTTGTATATGTCCAGTGTCTGAGTATATGTGTAACTCTGATGTATTGAAATGTAATCGACAGAATAGTATTCTTTGTAAACCGTTATTATTTATTATTATATTTTATCCGCTACGAATGTGAGATGTTGATGTTTCTGATCTTCTTCTTCTTCTATCTCTTTCTTCTTTTTCATAACTATTTGGAATTTTCGGGTTTGAAAATCTCGGGTCGTTAAATCCCCCACCGAAAGAATTTGCGCTTCTCTGTCGATGTTAAATTTGCTGGCGGAATCGTCCCTTCACTTGCAATCGAACATATTTATATTGTTTTAAATTAGATGTATTTTGAAATGTGTCTTAATCCGAAACTTTGATAATTCAACTACAATAATGGTACAAGTACAGTTGCACTAGTACAATAATTTCAAATTATATATATTATAATGATACAAGTGCAATCGCAAAATATGAATTATTAGTGTTATGCAAACAGTTCCTAACATAGTCCAGCAATAAATAGTTCATTTCGAATGTTATCTCAAATGATTCCGTAGAATTTATTGCATTTCTTTCAATTATTTCATGATCTTTATTCTTGGATATTTAATTTCTATAATATTCATCTAAAAAGTCTTCCGAAACTAAATCGGGGTCATCGTCGTATGCATTAAATTCTAGGTCTCCTTCGTTGTATCTAATATAGTAAAGGGTATGCACTAGGGGCAATCATGGAATTTATTACATATATCTAACTCGGTAATCAATCTTATTCGAAATAAAAAGTGTTTTATTTATGTTATATATGTATGTTATAATGTGTTATAGATAATTGATTATTCAATTTAAGTATATTTAACAGAAACACCGCAAATGGTGTGTTTTGTGTTAGTAGTTATAAGTTGTTGTAATCATGAGTAATTTATCATGATATAATAAACACATTATTTTGAATATTGTTAGTCAAGATGTATCGACATCGGATATCGATACATCCGTCAAGACTAGAATATTGAATGTTCTCCAAATGTTGGATAGTATATTACTTGTGACTATTAGAGCGCCAAGATGTTACATACTAATAGTTATTGGATAACTATGAAATATGTAACAACCTATTACTTTCAGATAATTAGTTTTCGATATAAAACAATGACTTTTACTAGAGAAGTTGAAAAACATCGGATTGTTAGGTGAGTGATATAAGAAAACAAAACATGAAGTATTTATTTTGTCTTCCAAAATTCACAGCGAAAGATACACAAAATATAATAATCAAATATCACTCTATCATTACCAAACCAATCCATACATAGTTTCACATGTTATATATATAGAGATCTAAATCCACTCAATTCTTTAAGTTACACAAGTTATCAAACACACATACTATATATATATATTATATATATATAACACCTTCGTCACCTGAGCCTCAACGACATCATAATCCAATATGTCTCTATCAACCTATCACAAACAAAGAAAACATGATGGAGAGGGGGTCAAACACAAAGTCTGGTGAGTGAATATAACTGAATTCCGTATTTACTATATTTGTTTCATAATATAACATGATAAAAATGATAAACTACTATTGAATACGCTAGTATATGATTTTTATACGATGATAATAAACATATATATATATATATATTCATTTAAATGTATTTGTTATTGTACTATTTTATTTTTCATATAATTAAATAAATATTTGCTGAATAAAATAAATAACACAGAATTTAAATTCAAACAAATATTTTATTACAATTTTTGAATAGTACAAATTTGAGCTCTCACTACATATATACATTTTCAATTACAATATAATTTCGATTACATCACAAATTTCACTTTACAATGTTCACCTCACCACATATCACTCATTCACTCGTATTTGATCTTAAATTTTGTTTCTATCTTGCATCTAGCATCTGAATTATTTGCAAAATAAACACTGACGCAGTAAAATTGTAAAAGAAATATTTTGCAGTGTAAAATAATGTGACAACCCACTATTTCGTACCGTTCAAATCGACAATAATCCACACATGTCAGACTTGAATGATGCAAAATAACAGATTGTAAATAAATTTGGAGCAAATGAAATCAAATACACAGAATCATAGACATAGAACAATCAGAATAACTCGCAGCGGAATATAAAATACAATAGTAGTTCATGAAGCTACTATAACAAAATCTCAAAACAAATACATAATATCAGTCTGAAAACAACATAATAGAAATCCCAAATACATAGAAGTTCACTAATACATGAGATAAACTAGAACAGCTGAAACAGAAATAAATATATAAATAGATAGGCAGAATCTCCAGCAAAGACCAGCTCCAGAAAGAGAATCCAAAGCTGTGAATACTCAGGCTAAGCTGAGCGTAAAGAAAAACACAAAACACTCAAGTCAGGACATATACTTATATAATGTAAGCCAACTCAAGTGAACTGTAATAAGATACAAGTAACTTAAAGGATGCATGGGACCATCCATCCTCTAAGGATCCGTTAAACTATTTACTATGTAGCAATATTGCGCTATTATAATAATGTCTACAGTAAAATAAACTTACCTTAAAATAGCGTCGAAGGGTTACCCATATAGCCTCCAACACATAATAGTCCCAGTAGTCCATCCAGTATCGACATATCTCCAGATCGAAAGACTACCCTAAATACTCCATGGGCTATGGGAGAAAAACAAACTCGTAGTAAGGCTCGCTATGGTAGGTGACACGACACACGAGGCAAATGCCAGGCTAGATATACCAATTACGCTTCCGGGATGGTGGTAACGCGTAGCAGCCACTACTGTCCATCTTGAGCCACACTCTCAAAAATCAAAGGTGCACCCAATCAATCACAAAAGTAATAGAATGGTATTGAAGAAGTGTGTCCGATCGGAGGAATGACCTCACTTGGCCCATCGATCACTCCTGTTTTAGCCACCTTAAGCCAACTCACGAGAGTCGGGTCCACGTTCATACCATAATAGGATCGTCGCCACCATCCTACTTCATTCTGGAATCTCCACCGCGTACACAGTTGTCAAAGTGGTTTTTGGTATCGACAGAGAGTATGTCCATATCCGATTCTGGCCTCTTTAACAACCAATTGTTATTATAACCCGTGGTTATAATTTAAAAATGGTATTTATATTTCAAAAATTGAATATCATTTCAACAATTCAATATCATTTCAAATCCATTTCAAAATATCATATTTTGATATCTTTTCAAAATCTCATTCATTTTTATTTAATTTAAATACCATTTTAATCACATTCCAAAATGGTTTATATTTTAAATCAAATTTAAACCATTTAAAATGAAGTTATTATATTTAAAATCAAATATTTAATTCTCAAATTTTTAGCCTTTCAAAATTCATTTATTCACTTATATTTATTAAAACAGTGAAATTTCAACTTTCGCAGCACTTAGAAAAATGCTACCGAAAGTTATGTTTCAAAACAATTCATTATGGCAAAAGACAGCATTTAAAATGCTGTAATAGGTTTAATTTAGTTTCAAATAAATCTTTAGTTAAATTCAGCAACTACAGCACTTACAAAGTGCTGTAATAGACCTTAGTTCAATTAAGCCATTTAGTTCATTTGTATCAATTACAGCACTTAGAAATGTTGTAATATCCTTTACTTAAGAAATAATAGCATTTCAAAAATGTTGTTAATTAAATTCCAAGTTTTCAATATAATTCCAGAAACAATTAAACTTTAATTTAAACCATTTTAACTTATAAAAATCATATATTTTCTCGCTTTTAAAACAATCACTAAAATACCCTTTAATTTATGATTTTATAAAGTTAAATTTGCATACAAAAATCAAAATTTAATAATTTACTTATTAAATTCAAGCATATCAATTTCAATTCTTTATAATTAAAAATTTAACTTAACACTTAAATTTAAATTTCCAAATATAACTTATTTTTCATTTTTTTTACTTAATTTAAAAATTCACTTTTAAACCAAATTCTCAAATTTCAAATTTAAGTTATATTTCAAATTTCAACTTAATTATTCTTTTATTTCACATTTTTAACTTATACGAAAATCATTTACACTTTCTAAAAATCATTTTAAATACAATTTAAATCAAAATATCATAAATTTACATTTTAAAAATACTTTAAAAATTCTAGAAAAATATATATAAACCATGGGTCTGTATATAATTTTCTAACCTAGGTCAAGTGATACAGATATATATCATTTCAATCCGTAATTTACAAAGAAAACCCGGGTTCTATCATTTCAAACCCGCAGTCCCAAGTTAAACGAAATGAATAAAAATCGCTCTGGCCTATCATTTCAACCCATAATGATTTTCCCTATTCTAAAGTCCGTTCGGGTATGTATCATTTCAACCCATAGTGATTCTAATCTACATGGAACTTGCAGTGTGATAAACTGATATAAATAAACAGAATAGCATTATATAACAGTAACATATGATGTGATAGGTGTATGAACAAGGATGAACATCATATGATCATGGCATAGGCGGTAATAACATGATAATATGGTTTACAGATTTAAATGCTATCAGTTTACTAGTTATATAAGTATAAAATGTCTGGTGAGAATTACTCACCTCTACAAGCTGGAGATGACAAATTCAGACACACAATAGAGATCCAAAAGGCACAAAAACACGACTACGATTTAAGTGTGGGGAGAGCCAAAGTAGTTGTCTTGTGTATATGAAGCAAAACAATACATATGACATGAATAAACAACCCAAAATTCACATTAAACAAGCTAGAAATAATACACAACATCAAATCAAACGTCTTGCACTTGCTTCCACCATCACTATGCTCGGCCAAAGAGTGATAAGGCACGGCCATGGGGTGAATTTGGTCAAGTATGGGTCAAGCCAAGGTCGGCCTAGCTAGGGTATAAAGGAATAATGGTTGCTGTGACGTGCAATGGTCAAGGCAAAGGTGAATTTTGGCACAACAACAAGCTTCGTCCATGGGTTTATTTGGCATGAGCAGGCCTGGAGGAGTATAGGGGATGGTGTGGTAGTGATTTGGGTCAGGTAGGGGCTGGTGGAAGGTGGTGCAAAGGTGGCCGAGAGTTATGGTGAAGTGGTGATGGCATATAGAGGTCGGCTATGCATGATATAGGAAGTGTTTGCATTTTTTTTTGGAGCTTCTCATCAAGGATGGCCATGGCCATGTAGGTCAGTGGAGATGGAGGTGTTTTGTAGCTAGACAAGGTGGTGATGAAGGTGGTGGTGAAGGTGGAGGCTATAGGCCGAACCAATAGGTGAAAGTACGGCATAAATTTACACTAAAACAAAGAAGAAAATGGAAAAAAAGTGAAAACATTTACCAAATTTTTTTCTTCAGAAGTGTAGGCCGAAACTTTTAAGATGAGAAACAAAATGATGTGTGTGAGAAATGAAAAGAATCGGCTGAAGAAAGGTGGATAAGTCGGCCAAAATTAAATGTAAATGTTGATTGAGTTGAAAAGGCAAATGCAGTACCAAGTAATGGGTAAGTGAAAGGTTTCAAAACTCTTCATATTTCCTTATTTCTTTTTAGCATTTTTAAACATATCAAAAATGAATATAAATAAAATAAAAAAACAACAAAATAATGCATGAATAAAAATAAATAAATTTTAGATAAATATAAATAAATTAAGAAAATAGCTTAAAAATAGAAACTAGGTTTTAAAAATTGTAAATAAATACAATAAGCTTTAGAAAATTTTTAACATCACTTTAAAAATATTTAAAAATGAAATCTTGAAATAAAAATAAATTTAAAATAATTTCAAAATGAAATAAAGTCAAATTTAAAAATATATACAAAAATCTAGGGTTGTTACACTCTCCCCCACTCAAAAATTTTCGTCTTCGAAAAGAACGGGCAAGGAAAATAAAGACAACAAGATAGAAAAACAAAATAGTACTTGAAAAGAATAATTCCAGATTCGAAGCATGAATGCTCTCCTCCGTCTCCTAGGTACAATCTTGACATTAGTACTCCAATGTACTTTGACCAGACTAACAGATTTCCTTCTAAGCTGCTTCGTACCTCTATCGACAATACGAAGTGGCTTCCTCTCGACAGTCAGATTAGGCTCAATATCCAAACTATTAAGAGCAGAAAGGTGGACAATAAGAGATGGATCATGAAGATATCGGCGAAGATGCGAGACATGGAATACATCATGCACTCCAGAAAGCTTCTTGGGCAAATCCAGACGATAAGCCAAAGAACCAACTCTTTTCAAAATGCGGAAAGGACCAATGAACCTAGGAGAAAGCTTCCCTCTACAACCAAAGCGAATGGCATTCCTCAAGGGAGAGACCTTAAGGAAAACCTGATCACCAACAGCAAATTCCAAATTCCGCCTACGCCTATCAACATGCTTCTTCTGCCTATCCTGAGCAGCTCTCAACCCCCTCTTAATCTCCTTAACTCTCTCAGAAGCTTTCAAAATCACATCAAGACCAAGAATCAAATGATTACCGGATTCAATCTAGCAAGATGGAGATCTACAAGGTCGTCCATATAGAGCAACAAACAGAGACATTTTAATACTGGTCTGAATGCAAAGATGGAATGAGATAGATAAAGAGATTAAAATAGGCTTGAAACAGAAGATAAGATTATACCCGATAGCTATTATTGTAGGTGAATTTGACAAGATGTAGATGATCTTCCCAAGATCCTCCATAATCAAGCACACAAGCACGAAGAAGATCCTCGAGAATCTGGTTCACTCTTTCTGATTGACCGTCGGTCTGTGGATGGTAAGCAGTGCTCAGATTCAGACGAGTACCCAAAGATTTCTGAAAAGCTTTCCAAAACTGACTGGTAAAGATAGGATCACGATCACAAACAATGCTGAGAGGAACACCATGGAGACGAATGATCTCTCTCATGTAGATCTCAAACAAGCTAGAAGTAGAATGAGTAGACTTGACCGGAATGAAATGAGTGGACTTGGTCAGTCTATCCACAATAACCCAGATACTCTCATTACCTCTCCGAGTCCTCGGTAAACCATCGATGAAATCCATGGAAACCCGTTCCCACTTCCAATTAGGAATCTCAAGGGGCTACAACAAACCAAGGGTCTTCTAGTGATCGGCTTTGACTAGCTGACAAGTCGCACACCGACTAACAAAGATAGAGATATCCCGCATCATCCCCTTCCACCAATAAATCCTCTTCATATCTTGATACATCTTCGACACACCAGGATGAATAGAAAGCCTGGATCGATGATTCTCCCGAAGCAACTCCTGCCTCAATCCATCAACATTCGGGACACAAATACTGCCATTAATCCTCAAAATCCCTCTATCATCGATCTGAGCTCCACTACCACTACTATTACCACCATCAACCCTGCTACAAACACTCTCCATCATCAATCTAAGCATCTCATCCTCATCTTGCTTAGCCATGATATGATCCATAAGGGGAGAAGAAGAAACAACAAGCTGACACAACAAAGCCTTCTTCCGACTCAAAGCATCGGCCACAACATTAGCTTTACCGGGAGTATAGCTAATATTGAGGTAGTAAGAAGCTAGAAACTCAAGCCAACAAACTTGCCTCTGATTCAAATCCTTATGGGAGAATATATATCTCAGAGACTAATGATCAGTGAAAAGCTCAAACTTGGTTCCTAGAAGATGATGCCTCCAAAGCATCAAAGAAAAGACAACAGCAAGCAACTTTAAATCATGAGCATCATAATTTGCCTCGTGGGTTTTCAACTGACGGATGGCATGGGCAATGACCTTACTATCCTGCATGAGAACAGCATTCAAACCCTCACGACTAGCATCAGTATATATCGTCAATCCCTCACTTCCATTCGGAACGGTAAGAACTGGTGCAGAAGTTAGCTTGCTCTTTAACTCATTGAATGCAGCTTCACACTTCTTATCCTAGATGAACCTAGCATTCTTACGATTCAAAGCAGTGAGAGGTGCAGCAATCTGAGCAAAATTCTCGATAAATCTCCGGTAGTAACCAGCAAGGCCCAAAAAACTACGAATATCAGATGGAATCTTTGGAGTTTCCCAATCCTACAACAGAATAGGGAGAAAATAAGGACAACCAAAAGATAGAATAATTAAATGATAAAAGAAAAGAGAGAAAAGAAAGCTTACATTGATCGCAGTGATCTTGACTGGATCAACAGAAACTTCATTACCAGAAACAATATGCCCGAGAAATCGGACTTCATCCTTCCAGAAATGGCATTTAGAAAATTTAGCCTTCAGTTGATGATTTCTGAGAGTCTCCAAAACAGATTTCAAATGCGACTCATTCTCTTCCTTGGTCTTAGAGAAGACAAGGATATCATCAACAAAGACTAAAACAAATTTATCAAGCACATCACAAAAAACACGATTCATCAAATCAACAAAGAAAGCAGGAGCATTAGTCAAACCAAAAGGCATGACTAACCATTCATAAAACCCATTCTCAGTGCGGAAAGCAGTCTTGGGAATGCTATCCTCAGCAACCCTGAGCTGATGAAAACCTGTGGCAAGATCAAGCTGAGAGAAAACAGTGGCACCATAAAGCTGATCAAACATATCACTGATACAAAGCATTGGATATCTATTTTTCATAATAAGCTTGTTCTGCTCCCTATAATCAACACACATCCACAAAGAACCATCAGACTTGGTGACAAAAACCACCGCTGCTCCCCATTCAGAAAAACTAGGCCTAATCAGACCTTTAGAAGCTATGTCCGCAATTTGTTTTCTTAACTCAACCTTCTCGTGGGGTGCCATTCTTCTAGGAGGAAGAACAACAGGTCGAGCACCAGGAATAAGATCAATCCGAAAATCAATTTCCCGCTTAGGAGGCAAAGAAGTGAGTTCACCAAATACATCGGGATATAGTCTGACCACAGGAGTCGAATCAAGCTCACTAGTAGAAGAATCCCGAGAATAAACAAAACTGCCAGCAAAATCCTAAGGCACACATACGGCACCGAATAATCAAAGAATCACCCTTATCATCGACAAGAGTGATAATTCTGGATTTGCAAGAGATATGGGCATCATGATTCCTCAACCAATCTTGGCCATGCAATAGATCAAAAGTATCGAAGCCCAAAACATAGAAATCACCGGAATAACGATAACCAGAATGGAAGAGTTTCACTCCACTACAAATCCTATTAAGGTTGGCGGGATGTGACGCCCCACCTCTATACCCACGCTAGCCAAGAACACTATGGTGTAGTGCTGTCAACTAGAACGGAGAATAAGGCTGTTGAGGAGCGACCATCCATGTGATTGCTTATCACACGGTGGCTATAAATAATCTTCGGAAACAAACATAGAAATAAGCATAACACACATCAGTCACAGACATCCATATCACAAAGGCGGAAGAAGATATGAATATATAACTAACACATGAAAGTGTACATCAGAGTAGTGGTAAAAAAGATCCACAATAATACAAAAGAATAGCAACACGTACTATACAAAAGAATACAACTATGAGTCTATATCTCAAGTGTATACAACAAAAACTGCTAATCTAAATAGTTAGCCAAAAGTCAGAGTAGCAAATCCCGGGAAGAAGTCAAGCAGAAGCACCTGTAACATCTCGGTCTGACCCGAGTATTATTTAAGAAAATAATAAACGGATCAGTATAGCTATAAATATCAGATGACATGGTATAAAATAAAAGATATGGCATAAACATAAAATATCCATACTGACATACTACTGTAAGTATGCAAATGATGATCAACAGAAGATCAATCAATAAGAGATAAATCGATATCACAAGAATCTTCTCAAAGACCCAAAGAGGGCATCATACCCTAAACTTGTACTCATAACAAGTCAATGACATAAATTCCAGAAATCAACACAAGAAATCCAGAAATCACAGAAAAAGGGAAAGAGGCCTATCACATGACGGTCCGAAGACCATGGGGAGCTACCCCATATGGGTGAGTCGGAATCACCCAGATGAGGTCTAGGCTAACCAGAAAGCAAAAAGGTATGTGTGAGTGGAATCACACAAATGGTGTCTAGCCTAACCTCGCAACAAAAAGGTATGTGTGAGTGGAATCACACAAATGGTGTCTAGACTAGCCTTGCGGACAAAGAGATATGTGTGCGTCGGAATCACACCAATGAGGTCTAGTCTAACCTTGCAAACAAAGAGACATCGCCACAATTGCTAGTCTAAATCGTAAAATGATCATCATGATCAACGAGAAGTGTCAATTACACTAAGCTAGTAAATATAAAAGTCTATCTTCGTGTCCCATAACCACTTGCTTAACTTAAATATTTACGAACAAACTGTAAATCTTCACTAGAAAATTGTCAAAAGAGGTTCAATCGAACAAGTCCAAGAATTAACCGACGAAGTGAACGCAAGCGTTTCATACCACTTGTTTTACTAAGCTGTTTAATTAGATTTCTCATCCGAGTGAGATAAAGGTTTGTATATACTAGTAGATTGGAAAACGGTTTAAGAAAAGAGTTTTGTTATTGAAAATAGAGTTGAAATCATTTTGTTGAAAGAGTTTTGATATTTACTACTAGTATTGAAACCTTCATATTTCAAAAGTTGTTATCCCGCCTTTTTAGCAAGGCCGTGATACCATAAAATCGACCGAGAAGCCAAAGATAATTTGTCTCGAAGAATGGTCAACTCAGCATCTCAACAAAGCAAGTTCTGTTGAATGTTTTTCAGATAAGATCCCCTACAGAGGGGGGGTCCAGGGGGTGGCAACCCCCCAAGGTGGGGGTGCGGGGGAAACACCCCCGCTACGGGGTTCGACCTGCCCGGTCAGGTCGCGGGGGTCCAGTGGGCAGCGCCCCGTCCAAAACGGTACGACCTAGTGAAGATAGGATCGAGCGACCTAAAGGTTGCGACCTAGGGTACACGCGACCTAAGGGAAACTCGCGACCTAACATGGCCGAGCTAAGGTGAGGTGCGACTCAACCAGGTAAGCGACCTAAGGGAGGCAAGCGACCTAAGGAACTCGCGACCAAACAATAGCACAGGCCAAGCGACCTAACGTTTTAAAGCCGAACGACCTAATTAAACTCGCGACCTGAAAATGACAAGGCCGAGCGAGTTAAGGGGTCATGCGACCTAACTGGAGCAACCCTGTGGTCATGCGACCTAACTAAAATGGCCAAGCGACCTAACAAGGTAATACGATCAGACGACCTACGACCTAACGGGATAACGGTCAAGCGACCTAAAGAGTTAAAGGTCATGCGGCCTAACAGGTTAAAGGTCATACGACCTAATGGTGTAACGAGCTAACGAGTAGCGACTTAAGGAATGAAGGCCGAGCTGCAACGTTGAACGACCTAAGGAATGAAGGCCGAGCGACCTGTGCACGCCAACGACCTTATGGTTCATGCGACCTAGTGGAACTCGCGACCTAAGCAGCCAAGTGAGTTAAGGCCTAGAACGACCTAAACGCGAGCGACCTAGGGTCCAACGACCTACGACCTAAAGCCCAACGACCTAATTCCGAGGCGAACGACCTAACGTATGCGAACGGGTTTAAGGCCAAAAACGAGCTATTTGAAGGCCGAGACTTTTCCATGCGAACGACCTAGCATTGGCGGAACGGCCTAAGTGCAGAATTTTACCAAAAACACTAAAAATTGGAGTTTTTCGCCAATCCAATCCAAACCAAATGCAAATGCACATGCTAAAGTGATGGGAAATCATTCCCAACAGTCCAAGATAGTTATAGCAAAAATGTGAGATAAAAATCTCACCTTTGCACCAAATTTATGAAGAAAAGCTTGAAAGAAATGGAGAAGTAATCACAAGCTTGAATCCAATATCTTCTTCTTGAATTTGGAATTGAATGTTGGATTTGCAAGAGAATTTGAGCTTGGAATATTAATTTCCCCTTCCACTCACCATTAATGCTAAAGCTTGGTTGTTAGGAAATTTATGAAGAGTGAGGAGAAGGAGAGAAGTGAGTTTGAGTTATAATGGCTAATCTAACCCAAAGTCCAAAGCGGGAAAAGTAAGTGAAATTCCACTAACTCCAAACCTATCAATGTTTATACTTAAAAAAATTGTAAACAGCATTTCGAACTCAATGGAAGTGGTCTCGAATCCTAATTTGACCATTTGCAAAAAGTAGCTTTTCGGACCAATATCTGATTAACGACAAAATAGTTAAATAAAATATTTAAATATAAAATCGATAAATATGCAGGTTGTTACAGACTCCCCTCCTTAAAGAAATTGCGTCCTCGCAATATAAGATGGAAATAAAAAGTAACAACCATAAAAGCATATTAACACAAAAGAAATTTGAAATAGGAAGTTCACCTCAAAGAGTAGGAGTAAGCAAGTCCGGATGTGTTCGCTCGATGAATTCTCTGGATTCCCAAGAGGAATCCTTAGGATTTGAGGACCGTTGAACCTTCACAAGCGGAACATCTTTATTTCGGAGTCGTTTGACCTCCGAAGCAATAATTCGAATAGGATGCTGCTCGTAAGTTAAATTCGGCGAAACTTCAATTTCTTCCACAACATCGGGCTCAAGAATAGAATCGGAATCTCGAAGGCATTTCTGTAATTGAGAAACATGAAACACGTCATGCATAACAGAAAACTGAGCCGGTAATGCAAGGCGATAAGCCACAGAACCAATACGTTCAGTGATAGGAAATGGCCCAATATATCGGGGTGCTAACTTTCCCGATCGACTGAAACGTACAACACCTTTCATAGGTGAAACATGAATAAAAACAGAATCTCCCACAAAAAATTCTAACTTCCTTCTTCGATTATCGGCATAGGATTTTTGTCTACACTGGGCTTCTTTCATCCTTTGTCGAATAAGTTCAATCTTCTCTGTAGAATCACGAATAAAGTCTGGACCTAAAACCAGCTTCTCACCGGCCTGAAGCCAACAAGAAGGAGATCGGCATGGCCTTCCATAGAGTGCCTCGAAAGGTGCCATACTAATACTAGATTAGAAGCTATTATTATAGGAAAATTCAACAAGTGAAATATGATCTTCCCAACTTCCACCAAAATCGAGCACACAAGCACGAAGAAGATCTTCAAGAGTTTGATTCACATGCTCGGTTTGTCCATCGGACTGGGGGTGATAAGCAGTGCTAAAATTAAGCTTCGTTCCTAAAGCTTTTTGAATACTCTTCCAAAATCCACTAGTAAACAATGGATCTCAATCGCTAACAATAGAAGTAGGAACTCCATGCAATTTAACAATTTCTTTGATAAAGAGTTTGGCCAAAAGAGGAACGATTCGGTTAGACCGAACGGGAATAAAATGGGCGGATTTAGTAAGTCTATCAACGATCACCCATAAGCTATCATGACCCGAACGAGAACGGGGAAGGCCATCTATAAAATCCATGGAAATTTGGTCCCACTTCCAAATTGGAATTTCTAAAGGTTGCAATAACCCACCAGGCCTTTGATGTTCGGCCTCGACAAGTTGGCAAGTCATGCAACACTTAACAAAGTTAGCAATATCAGATTTCATTCCCTTCCAATAATAAAGTGGCTTCATATCAGCGTACATTTTACTACCACCGGGATGAATGGTGAATTTAGAACGATGGGAATCTTCTAAAATATCTTTACGAAGATCACCAATATTTGGTACGATAAGTCTACCAAATTTTCGAATGCCGCCACGAGAATCAATATCAAAGTCTTTCAAACCTTCAATATTAAATTTATCCTTAACATTTTGGCTAAGGAGAGCCAATTCAAGATCTAGCCCTTGAGCTTCAAGAATGCGGTTTAAAAGAGAAGGATGGGCCTCAAGGCTACATAAAACAAGTGATGAGCATAAATCGGATACGCGCTCTCGAATCTCACAAGTGGATAAAATCTCGAGATCGTTCCATTCGGATATCATCATAGAAACAACTGCTTGTTGTTTACGGCTAAGAGCATCGGTGACACAATTACCCTTACCGGGGGTATAAAGGATATCAAGATCATAAGGTGCAAGGAACTCGAGCCAACATTGTTGACGCAAATTAAGTTCCTTTTGAGAAAATAAATATTTCAAAGACTTATGATCCATGTAAAGAATAAATTTCTCTCCCAATAGATAATGACGCCAAATTCGAAGGGGGGAAACAATAACCGCGAGTTCTAGATCATGTGTGGCATATCTAGTCTCGGCCGGCTTCAATTGCCTAGAAGCATAAGCAATAACACATTCTTTTTGTATAAGAACGGCACCCAAACCAACGTGACTAGCATCAGTATACACAACAAAATCTTGATTCCCTTCGGTAATAACAAGAATAGGAGCATCGGAAAGGAGTTCTTTCAATTTCTGAAAAGAGGCTTCACATTTGTCCGACCAAATGTATTTAACTCCCTTCTTAGTCAAGCCAGTAAGAGGCACGATAATCTTAGAAAAGTCTTTAATGAAACGACGGTAATAACCCACCAATCCAAGAAAACTACGAATCTCTGTCACACTCTCCAGTCTCTTCCAATCTTGAATCGCTTCAATCTTTGAAGGACCCACGGAAATTACGGATTCGAAAATAATATGACCGAGAAACTTCACACGAGATTGCCAAAAGTGGCATTTAGAAAATTTCGCCTTTAATTGATTACTCCTAAGAGTTTCCAATACAATCCGAAGATGCTTTTCATGGTCCTCCTCGATTTTAGAATACACAAGGATATTATCAATGAAGATGAGAACAAACCGATCGAGGAAATCTTTGAAAACTCGATTCATGAGGTCAACGAAATAAGCTGGAGCATTCGTTAACCCAAATGGCATAACAAGCCATTAATAAGATCCATATCGAGTACGGAATGATGTCAAAGGAATGCTATCCTCTGCGATACGAAGCTGATGGAAACCGGTAGCCAAGTCCAATTGTGAAAAGACCTTAGCACCACTAAGCTGATCGAATAGATCATCAATCCAAGGTAAAGGATATTTATTTTTAATAGTAAGATCGTTAAGCTTGCGATAATCAACGCAGAGCCTAAGAGTACCATCGGATTTCTTTACGAAAATAGCCGAAGCTCCCCAAGGCGAGGAACTAGAGAGAATAAATTGCTTCGTCTCCAATTCAGATAATTGTTTGCGCATCTCTTCATTTTCCTTATTGGACATGCGATAAGGAGGACGAGTAATAGGTTGAGCTTCAGAGGTAAGATTAATTCTGAACTCAATTGCTCGCTTAGGTGGTAAACCTAAAACGGGCTCGAATATGTCAGAAAATTCACGGACAACGTGAATTCGAGAAATGACGTCTTCCTCATCATCATCATCATCGTCGTCGTCTCGAGGATTTAAAGAATATAAAGATGAAGTCAAAGAAGAATCCGAATCTTTAAGAATAATAGAAATCTGATTTACAGATTGCGGATGTCGGAGATAAATAGTTCGCTCAGGACATAGGATATGAGCTTCATAACGGTTAAGCCAATCCATACCCAATATCATTCCAAAGCCTAAGTAACGTATAACATGCAAATCGGCTAGGAAAGAAAAATCGCATAAAATAATCTCCACATCTTTACAAAGCAAACTAAGAGTTGCGGATCCACCAACAGGATTCGCAATTTTTAAAGAAGTCATTAATGCAGTAACACTTAAGGAAAAAGTGTCTACCAGTTCCTTTGATATAAAAGAATGGGATGCACCCGTATCAAAGAGAACTCTAATAGGTTGATCATGAAATAAAATAATACCATCAAGAATGGAGTGAGAAATACCTTGGCCACGAGATGTGTTGCCAGGGGCTTGAGCCACATTCAAATTTCCTTCCTTCTTACCTTCACGTTTGAGGCATTGATGTATGTAATGATCCGGGCTCTTACAATAGCGACAAGATTTGGGCTTAGAGCACTTATTTGCAAAATGATCCCCAGATCCACAATTGAAGCATCTCGCACCACTAGGAGAAGGAGACTTTGCCGCAGGGGTTGCTTGCTTACCCTTTTTGTTGGGATAAGGGCCTTTGAATTTACTGGGCCTCTTTTTGTTGTTGAAGTTGGGTTTGGAAGCTACTACTTCAACATCACTTTATTTATCAGCCTCCTCCAGACGAAGAGCGATATCTATAAGTTGGTCGAAAGGAACTTCTAACTTTAGAAGTAATGGATTCTTGAGGCTTTTGTTTAAGCCATAAACGAACCTTTGGTTCTTCTTCAATGGGGTGTTGATGTATTCAACCCCATATTTGGAAAGCGACTCAAAGGCTGCGACGTAATCAGTAACAGAGGACTCACCTTGTACAAGGTCTATAAAGCATCGAGCCAGAGTTACCTTCCCTGCTTTTAGTACAAATTTTAACTCGAAGCGTGTCCGGAATTGCTCCCAGTTAAGGTCCGCTTCGTTGACTTCAGAAATAAGAAGTTCATACCAGTCCAATGCTCTCTCTTGGAGCATATTGGAAGCCACCTGAACACGGTGAAGATCGACGAGATTCATGCGAATGAAGATTCGATCGCAGGTCCTCAACCAAGCCTGGACCTCGATGATAGTTTCAGAACCTTTAAATGGCTTCCCACCCAAATTGGTGTAATCATTGCACAAACGTGCAAACCCAGATTTAGGGTGAGTAGGTTCCGGATTAGAACCAGCTGCTTGAGCATTCGTGACAAGGTCAAGAAGTTGCTGGGTAGTCATAAAAACTCCATCTTATGGTAGAGCACTAGATGGTCCAGCTCTGGGACGACCAGGTCTAAACATTTCTCTTCCTTAAGAAAGAAAAAAGAGAAAGAAGAAGATTATTCACTAATGAATATCAAGCAATCTTGCTAGATAAAAAAGGAATCATAAAGGATATATGATGAATCAGTATGACGACTCGAATTAATCCTAAGACATAACTCCTAAGGTGGACTTAGGACGATGATCCTTGTTAAGCTATTCTACATTGTTCCGAAGTTTGGCTCTGATACCAAGATGTGACGCCCCATCTCTATACCCACGCTAGCCAAGAACACTATGGTGTAGTGCTGTCAACTAGAACGGAGAATAAGGCTGTTGAGGAGCGACCATCCATGTGATTGTTTATCACACGGTGGCTATAAATAATCTTCGGAAACAAACATAGAAATAAGCATAACACACATCAGTCACAGACATCCATATCACAAAGGCGGAAGAAGATATGAATATATAACTAACACATGAAAGTGTACATCAGAGTAGTGGTAAAAAAGATCAACAATAATACAAAAGAATAGCAACACGTGCTATACAAAAGAATACAACTATGAGTCTATATCTCAAGTGTATACAACAAAAACTGCTAATCTAAATAGTTAGCCAAAAGTCAGAGTAGCAAATCCCGGGAAGAAGTCAAGCAGAAGCACCTGTAACATCTCGGTCTGACCCGAGTATTATTTAAGAAAATAATAAACGGATCAGTCTAGCTATAAATATCAGATGACATGGTATAAAATAAAAGATATGGCATAAACATAAAATATCCATACTGACATACTACTGTAAGTATGCAAATGATGATCAACAGAAGATCAATCAATAAGAGATAAATCGATATCACAAGAATCTTCTCAAAGACCCAAAGAGGGCATCATACCCTAAACTTGTAATCATAACAAGTCAATGACATAAATTCCAGAAATCAACACAAGAAATCCAGAAATCACAGAAAAAGGAAAAGAGGCCTATCACATGACGGTCCGAAGACCATGGGGAGCTACCCCATATGGGTGAGTCGGAATCACCCAGATGAGGTCTAGGCTAACCAAAAAGCAAAAAGGTATGTGTGAGTGGAATCACACAAATGGTGTCTAGCCTAACCTTGCAACAAAAAGGTATATGTGGGTGGAATCACACAAATGGTGTCTAGACTAACCTTGCGGACAAAGAGATATGTATGAGTCGGAATCACACCAATGAGGTCTAGTCTAACCTTGCAAACAAAGGGACATCGCACAATTGCTAGTCTAAATCATAAAATGATCGTCATGATCAACGAGAAGTGTCAATTACACTAAGCTAGTAAATATAAAAGTCTATCTTTGTGTCCCATAACCACTTGCTTAACTTAAATATTTACGAACAAAATGTAAATCTTCACTAGAAAATTGTCAAAAGAGGTTCAATTGAACAAGTCCAAGAATTAACCGACGAAGTGAACGCAAGCGTTTCATACCACTTGTTTTACTAAGCCGTTTAATTAGATTTCTCATCCGAGTGAGGTAAAGGTTTGTATATACTAGTAGATTGGAAAACGGTTTAAGAAAAGAGCTTTGTTATTGAAAATAGAGTTGAAATCATTTTGTTGAAAGAATTTTGATATTTACTACTAGTATTGAAACCTTCATATTTCTAAAGTTGTTATCCCGCCTTTTTAGCAAGGCCGTGATACCATAAAATCGACCGAGAAGCCAAAGATAATTTGTCTCGAAGAATGGTCAACTCAGCATCTCAACAAAGCAAGTTTCGTTGAATGTTTTTCAGATAAGAACCCCTACGGAGGGGGGGTCCGGGGGGGGGGGGGGGTGGCAACCCCCCAAGGTGGGGGTGCGGGGGCAACACCCCGCTACGGGGTTTGACCTGCCCGGTCAGGTCGCGGGGGTCCACGGGGCAGCTCCTCGTCCAAAACGGTACGACCTAGTGAAGATAGGATCGAGCGACCTAAAGGTTGCGACCTAGGGTACACGCGACCTAAGGGAAACTCGCGACCTAACATGGCCGAGCTAAGGTGAGGTGCGACTCAACCAGGTAAGCGACCTAAGGGAGGCGAGCGACCTAAGGAACTCGCGACCTAACAGTAGCACAGGCCAAGCGAACTAACGTTTTAAAGCCGAACGACCTAATTAAACTCGCGACCTAAAAATGACAAGGCCGAGCGAGTTAAGGGGTTATGCGACCTAACTGGAGCAACCCTGTGGTCATGCGATCTAACTGAAATGGCCAAGCGACCTAACAAGATAATACGGTCAGACGACCTAACGGGATAACGGTCAAGCGACCTAAAGAGTTAAAGGTCATGCAGCCTAACAGGTTAAAGGTCATACGACCTAATGGTGTAACGAGCTAACGAGTAGCGACTTAAGGAATGAAGGCCGAGCTGCAACGTTGAACGACCTAAGGAATGAAGGTCAAGCGACCTAGCGACCTATGCACACCGACGACCTTATGGTTCATGCGACCTAGTGGAACTCGCGACCTAAGCAGCTAAGTGAATTAAGGCCTAGAACAACCTAAACGCGAGCGACATAGGGTCCAACGACCTACGACCTAAAGCCCAACGACCTAATTCCGAGGCGAACGACCTAACGTATGCGAACGGGTTTAAGGCCAGAAACGAGCTATTTGAAGGCCAAGACTTTTCCACGCGAACGACCTAGCATTGGCAGAACGACCTAAGTGCAGAATTTTACCAAAAACACTAAAAATTGGAGTTTTTCGCCAATCCAATCCAAACCAAATGCAAATGCACATGCTAAAGTGATGGGAAATCATTCCCAACAGTCCAAGATAGTTATAGACAAGAATGTGAGATAAAAATCTCACCTTTGCACCAAATTTATGAAGAAAAGCTTGAAAGCAATGGATAAGTAATCACAAGCTTGAATCCAATATCTTCTTCTTGAATTTGGAATTGAATGTTGGATTTGCAAGAGAATTTGAGCTTGGAATATTAATTTCCCCTTCCACTCACCATTAATGCTAAAGCTTGGTTGTTAGGAAATTTATGAAGAGTGAGGAGAAGGAGAGAAGTGGGTTTGAGTTATAATGGCTAATCTAACCCAAAGTCCAAAGCGGGAAAAGTAAGTGAAATTCCACTAACTCCAAACCTATCAATGTTTATACTTAAAAAAATTGTAAACGACATTTCGAACTCAATGGAAGTGGTCTCGAGTCCTAATTTTACCATTTGCAAAAAGCAGCTTTTCGGACCAATATCCGATTAACGACAAAATATTTAAATAAAATATTTAAATATAAAATCGATAAATATGTGGGTTGTTACACGGGACCTACGATAGGATTAGAAACACATAAAGGAATAGAAGCATATCCAGGAGAAAGGAGATGCTCGAACTTATCACACAAATCAATAGAAATAAAATTGTGGGAAGCTCCAGTATTAAACAACACACGAACAGGATGATGAAATAAAGTGAATGAGCCTTGAAGAGTACCTTGGTCATCACTAGGAGCAGGAGCAGATGGAGGAACTAGAGAAGATGCAGATGAAACAGCAAATACACCAGAAGGCTTACCCTTCTGCTGGGTAGGGCAATCCTTCCTAAAATGACCAGGCCGGAGACAGATATGGCAGAGACCACGCCTAGCCAACTGAGCAAGTGGAGGAACAACAGCACTAGATAAAGTAGGACAGCTATTCACATAGTGTCCCTTCTGATCACATCTAAAGCAAGTGATGGTGGAAAGATCAACGGGTTGCCTCTGAGAAGGAGCAGATGATGAAGATCCCAAACCAGGACGCATGTGCAAATTCTTCTTCTGCTGATGATAATTAGGCTTACGCTTCTTAGAATTAGCAGAGGAAGACTGAGATGACGGAGCACCAAAAGCAGCAGGACCCTTAAAAGTAGGGTTCTTATAACGGATAGCCATATCCATAAGCTGGGTGAAAGTGCCATGAACATGAGCAATGAGATGACTATAGTACTCAGGACGAGCACCAGCAATGAACTTCTCATTCTTCTTGAGAGGAGAATCAATCATGCTAGGACCAAACTTGGAAAGTTTGTTGAACTTCCTCTCATACTCAGCAAAAGATATGCTACCTTGCTTGAGATCCATAAATTCACGATAAAGCTGAGATTTCCCGGCTTCGGGCATCCATTTTGCCACAAAAGCCTCCCTAGAAAAGAAATACAGAACAAACTTAAGATAAATTCAAGGGAAAGGAAAAATAGGAACAAAATTCAAGATAACACAAAGGATACCTAAACTGGTCCCAAGTAATATCAGCTTCGACGGTGTTAGCCGTAACAGACTCCCACCAATCTAGAGCAGACTCCTGCAGCTGCCAAGCTGCTAACTGACGCTTCTAAGCATCAGTAATCTCAAGACCAGCAAATATCCTCTCTAGACGCCGGAACCACTGCTGAGCCTCGATGATGCTCTCTGAACTGGTGAATGGGGTTCCACCAAGTTGAGTGAATTCCTTATAGAGAATAGTGAATCTAACAGGAACAACAAGCTGAGGAGCTGGGGCAATACCACGACCCCTACCTCTGGCATTTCCTCGATTCATCCTGAAAAATATCAAGAATGAATTTAGGACAAGGTATAGAAAAGCCAAAGATAAATAAGATAAGACAAGATAAATTCACTTGGATGAATATCCCAATGAAATAAAATACTAACAAGGTAGATACGAAAGGAAGGAAGTTAGAAAACATTTCAAAAATCCTTTTAAAAAAGAAAATTTTTATATCAAAATAATTCTTTGAAAATCCTTTGAAAAATCATTTTGAAAATCATTTTATACTTTGAAAATACGTTCTCTCACAAAGATATGCCAATGCTATGGTAGGTGACACAGCACACGAGGCAAATGCCAGGGTAGATATACCAATTACGCTTCTGGGCTGGTGGTAACGCGTAGCAGCCACTACTGCCCATCTCGAGCCACACTCCCAAAAATCAAAGGTGCAACCAATCAATCACAAAAGTAACAGAATGGTATCGAAGAAGTGTGTCCGATTGGAGAAATGACCTCACTTGGCCCATCGATCGCTCCTGTTTTAGCCACCTTAAGCCAACTCATGGGAGTCGGATCCACGTTCATACCATAATAGGATCGTCGCCACCATCCTACTTCGTTCTGGAATCTCCACCGCGTACACAGTTGTTAAAGTGGTTTTTGGTATCGACAGAGAGTATGTCCATATCCGATACCGTCTCTTTAACAACCTATCGTTATTATAACCCGTGGTTATAATTTAAAAATGGTATTTATATTTCAAAATTTTAATATCATTTCAACAATTCAATATCATTTCAAATCCATTTCAAAATATGATATCTTTTCAAAACCTCATTCATTTTTATTTAATTTAAATACCATTTTAATCACATTTCAAAATGGTTCATATTTCAAATCAAATTTAAACCATAAATGAAGTTATTATATTTGAAATCAAATATTTAATTCTCAAAATTTTAGCCTTTCAAAATTCATTTATTCACTTAAATTTATTAAAACAGTGAAATTTCAGCTTTCATAGCACTTAGAAAAATGCTATGGAAAGTTATGTTTTAAAACAATTCATTTTGGCAAAAGACGGCATTTAAACTGCTGTAATAGGTTTAATTTAGTTTCAAATAAAACTTTAGTTAAATTCTGCAACTACAACACTTACAAAGTGCTCTAATAGCCCTTAGTTCAATTAAGCCATTTGGTTCATTTGTATCAATTACAGCACTTAGAAATGCTGTAATATCCTTTACTTAAGAAATAATAGCATTTCAAAAATGTTGTTAATTAAATTCCAAGTTTTCAATATAATTTCATAGATAATTAAAATTTAATTTAAACCATTTTAACTTATAAAAATCATATATTTTCTCACTTTTACAACAATCATTTAAATACCTTTTAATTTATGATTTTATAAAGTTAAGTTTTCATACAAAAATCAAAATTTAATAATTTACTTATTAAATTCAAGCATATCAATTTCAATTCTTTATAATTAAAATTTTAACTTAACACTTAAATTTAAATTTCCAAATATAACTTATTTTTCATTTTTTTACTTAATTTAAAAATTAACTTTTAAACCAAATTTTCAAATTTAAGTTATATTTCAAATTTCAACTTAATTATTCTTTTATTTCACATTTTTAACTTATACAAAAACCATTTACACTTTATAAAAATCATTTTAAATACAATTTAAATCAAAATATCATAAATTTACATTTTAAAAATACTTTAAAAATTCTAGAAATATATATATATATAAACCATGGGTCTGTATATAATTTTCTAACCTAGGTCAAGTGATACGGATATATATCATTTCAATCCGTAATTTACAAAGAAAACTCGGGTTCTATCATTTCAAACCCATAGTCCCAAGTTAAATGAAATGAATAAAAATCGCTCTGGCCTAATCATTTCAACCCATAATGATTTTTCCCTATTCTAAAGTCCGTTCGGGTATGTGTCATTTCAACCCATAGTGATTCTAATCTACAAGGAACTTGCAGTGTGATAAACTGATACAAATAAACAGAATAGCATTATATAACAGTAACAGATGATATGACAGGTGTATGAACAGGGGTGAACATCATATGATCATAGCATAGGCACTAATAACATGATAATATGGTTTACAGATTCAAATGCTATCAGTTTACTAGTTATATAAGTATAAAATGTATGGTGAGAATTACTCACCTCTACAAGCTGGAGATGACAAATTCAGTCACACAACAGACATCCAAAAGGCACGAAAACATGACTACGATTCAAGTGTAGGGAGAGCCAAAATAGTTATCTTGTGTATATGAAACAAAACAATACATATGACATGAATATACAACCCAAAATTCACATTAAACAAGCTAGAAATAATACACAACATCAAATCAAACGACTTGCACTTGCTTCCACCATCACTATGCTCGACCAAAGAGTGATAAGGCACGGCCATGGGGTGCATTTGGTCAAGTATGGGTCAAGCCAAGGTCGACCTAGCTAGGGTATAAAGGAATAATGGTTGCTGTGACATGAAAATGCAATGGTCAAGGCAAAGGTGAATTTTGGCACAACAACAAGCTTCGGCCATGGGTTTATTTGGCACGAGCAGACCTGGAGGAGTCTAGGGGATGGTGTGGTAGTGATTTGGGTCAGGTAGGGGCTGGTGGAAGGTGGTGCAAAGGTGGCCGAGAGTTGTGGCGAAGTGGTGATGGCATATGGAGGTCGGCCATGCATGATATAGGAAGTGTTTGCATTTTTTTGTGGAGCTTCTCATCAAGGATGTCATGCAGGTCAGTGTAGATGGAGGTATTTTGCAGCTGGACAAGGTGGTGATGAAGGTGGCGGTGACGGTGGAGGCAATAGGCCAAACCAATAGGTGAAAGCAAGGTATAAATTTACATTAAAACAAAGAAGAAAATGGAAAAAAAAGTGAAAACATTTTCGAAATTTTTTTCTCCAAAAGTTTAGGCCGAAACTTTTGAGATGAGAAAAAAATGATGTGCATGAGAAATGAAAAGAAATCAGCTGAAGAAAGGTGGATAAGTCGGCCAAAATTAAATGCAAATGTTGGTTGAGTTGAAAAGGCAAATGCATACCAAAAGTCTTGGGTAAGTGAAAGGTTTCAAAACTCTTCATATTTCCTTATTTCTTTTTGCATTTTTAAACATATGAAAAATGAATATAAATAACATAAAAACACAACAAAATAATGCATGAATAAAAATAAATAAATAAATAAATTTTAGATAAATATAAATAAATTAAGAAAATAACTTAAAAATAGAAACTAGGTTTTAAAAATTGTAAATAAATACAATAAGCTTTGGAAAATTTCTAACATCACTTTAAAAATATTTAAAAATGAAATCTTGAAATTAAAATAAATTTAAAATAATTTCAAAATGAAATAAAGTCAAATTTAAAAATATATACAAAAATTTAGGGTTGTTACAAATAAAATGTTTTTTTAAAATATTATTTGCCTCAGTTATTTGGGTTGTTCATCATTAGATTTATTTTGAATTCATCTTGCACGAACGAAACTTATGACATGCACAGTGTATCACTATACATGCCACAAAGCCGTGCACACCGATAAACACTTGATAAAGTTCCAGGGACAAGTGAGCACAAGGTCAAACCCGAGCCATTAACTGGATTCAACTCAAGTGCATATAACTCTCGATCAAAACAAAGTCACAAAGTTTCAAATGCACCATACAGATATGCATACACATATCTTGGTCACATCAAATCAGATCAGCAAAATGTGCAACAGAGGCAAATACACAACACAGAACAAACAGAGGCATGAACATAAAAGTTGACAACCAAACAAAGTTCAAGTCAGAGCACACCAGATCTCAAATGAGCAAGTGCAGACACAATGCAACAGAGGAAACAACATGTCTAGATCAATGCAAGTCTAACAAGGCCACTCAACATAATAGTCCCACATATAAAATCAGAATCTCAAAGGCAAGTGTAGACTCAAATGAACACAATGAGGCATGGGTTCAAAAACAACAAAGACTGAAAGAAACTGCATAAGTAACACGAAGCAAACATGCAGCTACCACTAGACCACACATGAAAACAAAGCAGCTTGACCTAAAATGCAAATGTACATGTATACAAACTAGTATGAGAACACTTGAACATGATCTCAAACGAAGCACACAAGCACAGTGACAATGATCAAGTGAAGACACATACATTAAACCAAGAAATGACTCGAAGCAAAAGCAAAACTAAACAAGGTCAATCTAGAAGTAGGAACTAAATAGCAAGACTCGGACCAGACCAACAATCACATGAAGCTCAAAATTTGTTTGAGAGCAGTGGACAATTCAACATGAAACCAAAATCAATGTACACATGAACACTTGAACCCAGACCACCATATGTACATAGTATCAAGTGCAAACCACATCTAACAGTAATGAAACCAGACATGAAACAAAGCAAAATGTTCAAGAAAAACAACACTGCAACTATACTTGATCAACATAATTCAAACATGAACATAAGGGATGCAACGGACAGATAAGTGAAATAAGAACATGCCTAGACTACAAGACCATATGATAATACATCTACCAAAGTTCATCAGTTCAGAGGTGACAAAATAGCAACAAGTAAATGACATGAACTTAATGAAGCAGTGGACTAATTGGCCAGAGCTACAAATCTATATGTATGCATATATGCAATTATATACGTACACATAATAGAACAAGTTCAGGTAAACCAGAGAATACAAAAGGCAACAAAGGTAGCAGTCTGAATAAAGTCATTAAATCAAAGTCGGCAAGGAAGGTAACTTACAGATGAAACACGAATTAACTAAGTCAAAAATCTCAAAAAATTCAAAGTGCTGAAGTCATAGATGAAACAAATTGAAATGCCAAAAAGAACGGAACTAAAATTCAAATTCATGGAGTATACGTACGAGATGGAACAAGTCATCAAATATCACAAGCATTCAAGTAATAATTGTATAGCGAAGCAAAATAATAGACAGATTCAAAACAAAATTATACGAACGATAATTTAGGGTTTCGATCCCTATACAAATCCCCATATCATCATCAGTAGAGATTATTGAATCGAGTTCAAGCAAATTAACCAGTAAAAAAAAGCATAAATCAAATACCGATTTCGTTTCACTCGAACTTGATAAAATTGGAGCGACCAAAAGCATATCACAGGCAGAAATCGATTGACAAAGCATCAAAACGCAAATTCCTCAAATCATTCGATTGATCATAGATCGATGTTTCAATTAAGCAAAACCCAAATTCCTTTTTGAAGAAGATCGGCCGAAGTCCTTTTGTGCTCAGAGAAAATATTTCATGAAATAAAAGAAGAAGGGAATCACTTTTTTGTTTATTACTTATTTGGGCCAGCTATTGATTTATGTTATTTAGGCTTAAATATAGGGTTTTTTTAAGTGTTTATTTTCATTTTGTAAATTTCTTTTAAACTTTTGTAAAATTCTAGTCGTGTGACTAGGTGATGAACTACGGTGGTGTAGTTCGAGAATTCGCAACTCGGTGGCTGAGTTATGGCAGGGTTTTGAGTGTAGAGTTAAGTTAGTCGATAGCGGGTGTCACAAGTTTACGTGTGTAAGCGTCTGACTACTTAATTTCTAGTACCTTGAAGGCAGCACGTAGGCAAGGTTTTTCCAAATCTGGGTAAATCTGTGTTATTCTATTTCTGCTTTTATTAATATGTGCTGCAATTATTTTATATATTTCCATATTAATTATTATTATTATTAGTATCACCCTATTCGCCCCTCCTCTAGGGTGAAATCGATCCTACAAGTGGTATAAGAGCTAGGAACAAAAACCAACTTTTGTTTTAAAAAAAATTGATTTTTTAAATGGCTTCTTTTGATAATGCTTTTGCTGAGGGTCAGTCCATAGTTAGACCACATATATTCAATGGTGAATATGTTTACTTGAAAAACAGAATGAAATTTTTTCTGAAAACCATTGATGCTTAGAATATTGTTGAGATGGGATATAGGACACCAACTATAATGGTAGATAATTAGGAAATTGAAAAACCTATGGATCAATGGATAGATCTAGAAAATAAATTACAAAATGCCAATGCAAAAGCTATGAATTCCATTATATGTTCATTGGATCAAATTGAATTTAACCGTGTCTTACATTGCCTAACTGCGCAAGAAATTTGGCACACACTTGATGTGAATCATGAAGGAACATCTTAGGTCAAAGAATCTCGCATTGCCATGCTCAGTAGCGAATACAAGAACTTCACAATGGCAAATGATGAAAGTGTCAAAGAAATGTATGGACGACTATCTAATCTAGTATAAAATTCAAAATCCCTTGGAAAACCATGCATGGAGCTGAAAATAGTTTGAAAAATCCTTGAAATTTTTCCACGAAATTTTGAAGCAAAAGCGACTGCCATTCAAGAATCAAAGGATCTGAAACAAATTAAAGTCGAAGAACCCATCGAAAATCTCACCATTTATGAGCTTGAAATCAAATTCAAGGAAGAATGTGAAGGAGGTGATACAATAAAGAAATCAATAGCTCTGAAAAGAACAATCGAAAGTGAAGGTGATGATGATGGTGAAGCAGAATTGGTGCTGATAATAAAGAAATTCAAAAGGTGGAACCGCAAATACGGAAATCTAATTCTAAATCAACAATTGAAAAACAGAATAGTCAAAGTACTAAACAACTCAGAAGAGCAAGAGATCATTTGTCACAAGTGCAATAAACCTGGTCACATCAAGCCCAATTGTCCTCAGAATCGACTCAGCCAAGGGAAGAAATCAAAAAGGAGAAGTTCTGTAGCCACTTGGAATAAGAGTGATGATGATAATAAAAGCACTAGCAGTGAAAGTGAAACCGATAGCGATGATGATGAGCCAAGCAAGCTATCAAAACTTACTCACTCAGAATTATTTATATATTTCATGAGGTAAATGGCTATTTCAGATGACTTAGGGAGAAGTGCGCTATAATTGAATCACAAAGAGATAGTTTGATAGAACTAAATAAACAGCTTGATTAATTGGTTAAAAATTATCGAAATAAGAGCCATGAGTGTGATAAGTTTCCATCACTTGAAGAAGAAATTATAAAAATTAGAAATTAAAATTAAATCACTTGAAAATGAAATTCTGATTTTGAAAGAAAGTGTAAACACGATGAGAGAAAATTCTATTAAAAAGTGCACCTTGTTATTGAATGAAAATGAATCACTCAAAACACAAGTCCAACAATTGTTTACAACTTTAAGAAAATTCTCCAAAGGAGTAAAATCATTAAATATGCTAATAGGGAAACAAACAATCAATATTGTTAGACAAGGACTTGGGTATACTCAATCTAAACATGTTAGAAGCAAAATTATAAAGTCAATTCCAAGTGCACGATTTGTGGAAAAACTCGACACAATCACAATAATAGCTGGTATAGACCCAAACACGTGAAAACCATATCAATTTGGGTTCCAAAAGGCATGAATATAAAATCCCTTAAAGTTAAAGAAAACTGGGTGCCAAAATGAACAAATATAAATTGTCTTGGGTCTACACAAACTTATTTTTCAAAATCATTTGTCACTAACAACCATGGACTTATCAAAATAAATAGGTCACAAAAATCTTTCCTCGTGTATGTGTAGTAGCAGGCTAAGGAGCCATAAGAGTGATACCTGGATTCTGGTTGTTCCAGGCACACGACGGCCGATAAATCAAAGTTCCTTAGTCTAGTACAAAGGTGGCAGAATCACAATGGGTAACAACGAAAAGTTATCGGCAAAGGTAAAGTAGGTAACGATACATTTTTCTTTAACGATATATTAAATGTGAAAGTCTACACCATAATCTGATTTAATTCAGCCAGTTATGTGATAAGAAGAATGTTGATTATGATTTGTGAAAAAATGTTGACCAATTATCTTTTCATCCTTGAACTATTTCATATAGATTTGCTTGGACTAACCAGATGTTGTCCTGTATTGATTGATGATTACTCTAGGTACACGTGGATATATTTGTTTATCTTATTGCTTCTAGATCTGACATTATGTTCATTAGTTGTTTATGTGCACGTTTTCAATCAAATCATTAATGAATCACATTCAAAAAGCTGTAAAAGGATTTTAAGGTATTTGTTGCAGCTTCACGGTCTGGTCTATGATATCCATCTAATGATAATCTTGAGTCTAAGAGAAATTCAGATGCAGATTACACGGGTAGCCTAGTTGATAGAAAAAGTACTAGTGGAACATGTTTTATGTTGTGACATTCATTAGTCGCATCATTTTCAAAGAAAATACTTGCATATTTTTTATTCCAACCGATTTTTAATTAGCAGACATATTTTTAGTAAAACCCCTTCCGTAAAATAGTTTTTGTTGACTTCATTTCAGATTCGGCATTTTAGAAAATTTGATTTTATAATTATTTTTGAATTTGATCTTAAATGCCTACATTAACTAATTTGACTCCCTACTAATTATTGAAAAGATAAATAGTGATTGAAAAAGTAATGAGTGTTGATATTAATCATATATTATGACTTGAGATAGTATATTTATAAATTTCTTTAAAAATTTAAACAAGAGTTATAATAACTTTTGATGGTAAAAATTCCATAGCCATCTCTATTTCTATCATATTTCATACGACCATTACTCATTAAAATCCAATATAGTATGCCAAAATATGATATTTTAAACAGGAAATTATTCGTTTTAATTTTATTTATTTTGTAATAAAAATATCCAAAATATTCACTCTCATTTAAAAGTCCTCATGGTTATGCTTGGGTGAATTATTTAGAATATTTTTTATGTGCTTTCATGCTCATTTAAAAGTCCTCATGGTTATGCATGCATGGAACACATATCAAAATTGATTATTAAATAGACATGTTGATTCTAATCCCATTTAAAAGTCCTTACGGTTATGCGTGGTTAGAAGATGATTGAAATTCATATTTTTAATAAAAATTGAGAATACTGCTTATCTCATTTAAAAGTCCTAACGGTTGTACATAGTTAGTAGATATTCAAATTCCTGATATAAATATAACATAAATAGACACAATTATAAGGTTTTAAATGCCGACATCATCCCTATCACTCTAAAGTGGACTACGTCTAACAAAGTAGTTATGATTTTTGTTATTGAAATCTAATATTTATACTCAATTGGGTATTAATGCTGTATTAATGTCTATAACTTTATCTCTATTTTTCTAACACTATCACTCTTTTGTTGATAACAAAGGGGAGAAGAAAGATTTTGGCAAAAAAAGTTTAAATATTTTATTTTGTTTATTTGTATATTCTCATCAAGATTCATTTGCATATTTTTATTTATTTTCATGCATATATGAAGGAGGAGCCTTGCTGCAGAGAAGAAGCACTCAAATAGGGGGAGCAAATAGAGTTCATCAATACCAAAAACATTTAATACATTCAAAATCTTAATATATGTTCTTTGTCATCAAATGGGGGAGATTGTTGAATATGCTAATATATGATTTTTGTTTGATGATAATAGACATATATATGTTCATTTAAATGTATTTGTTATTGTACTATTTTATTTTTCACATAATTAAATAAATATTTGCTGAATAAAATAAATAACACAGAATTTAAATTCAAACAAATATTTTGTTCAAACAAACATTTTATTACAATTTTTGAATAGTACAAATTTGAGCTCTCACTACATATATACATTTTCAATTACAATACAATTTCGATTACATCATAAATTTCACTTTACAATGTTCACCTCACTACATATCACTCATTCACTCGTATTAGATTTTCAATTTTATTTCTAGCTTGCATCTAGCATCTGAATTATTTGCAAAATAAACACTGATGCAGTAAAATTGAAAAAGAAATATTTTTGCAGTATAAAATAAAATATTTTTTAAAATATTTTTTTCTCACTTATTTGGGTTGTTTGTCATTATATTTATTTTGAATTCATCTTACACGAACAAAACTTGTGACAGGCACAGCGTATCACTGTACATGCCACAAGGCCGTGCACATCGATATACACTTGATAAAATTTCAGGGACAAGTGAGCACAAGGTTAAAACCGAGCCATTAACTCGATTCAACTCAAGTGCATATAACTCTCGATCAAAACAAAGTCACAAAGTTACAAAATTTTAAATGCATCATACATAAATGCATACACATATCATGGTCACATCAAATCAGATCAGCAAAATGTGCAACAGAGGAAAATACACAACATATAACACACAGAGGCATGAACATAAAAGTTGACAACAAATAAAGTTCAAGTCAGAATACACCAGATCTCAAATGACAGCAGCTCAAATGAGCAAGTGCAGACACAATGCAATAGAGGAAACAACATGTCTATATCAATGCAAGTCTAACAAGGCCACTCATCATAACAATTCCACATATAAAATCATAAACTCAAAGGCAAGTGTAGACTCAAATGAACACAATGAGTCATGGGTTCAGAAACAACAAAGACTGGAAAAAACTGCACAAGTAACACGAAGCAAACATGCTGCTACCACCAAACCATACATGAAAACAAAGCAGCTTGAACTAGACTGCAAATGTACATGCACACAAACTAGTATGAGAACACTTGAACATGATCTCAAATGAAGCACACAAGCACAGTGACACTTATCAAGTAAAGACACACACATGAAAATATGAAACCAAAAATTGACTCGAAGCAAATGCAAAACCAACCAAGGTCTGCCCAGAAGCAGGAACCAAATAGCATGACTCAGCCCAGACCAACAATCACATGAAGTTCAAAATTTGTTTGAGAGCAGTGGACAATTCAACATGAAACCAGAATCAATGTACACATGAACACTTGAACCCAGACCATCATATGTACATAGTATCAAGTGTAGACCATATCAAATAGCAATGAAACCAGACAGGAAACAAAGCAAAATGTTCAAGCAAAACAACATTGCAACCAGACTTGATCAACATGATTCAAACATGAACATAAGGGATGCACAAGATAGATAAGTGAAACAAGAACATGCCTAGACTATAAGACCACATGATACTATAGCTACCAGAGTTCATTAGTTCAGAGGTGACAAAATAGCAACAAGTAAATGGCATGAACTTAAGAAGCAATGGACTAACTGGCCAGAGCTACAATATATATATATATATATATATATATATATATATATATATATATATATATATATATGCATATATGCGATTATATTCATACACATAATAGCACAAGTTGAGGTAAACCAGAGAATACAAAAGGCAACAAAGGTAGCAGTCTGAATGAAGTCGTCACATCAAAGACGGCAAGGAAGGTAACTTGCGAATGAAACACGAGTTAACCATGTCAAAAATCTTAAAAAATTCAAAGTTCCGAAGTCACAGAGGAAAGAAATTCAAATGCCAAAAAGAACGGAACCAAAATTCAAATTCGTGGAGTATACGTAGGAGATGGAACAAGGAATCAAATATCACAAGCATTCAAGTAATAATTGTATGGCAGAGCAAAATAATAGACAGATTCAAAACAAAATTATAAGAACGAAAATTTAGGGTTTCGATTCCTATATAAATCCCCATATCATCATTGGTAGAGATTATTGAATCGAGTTCAAGCAAATTAACCAGTAAAACAAAAAGCATAAATCACATACCAATTTCGTGTTATTCGAATTCGATAAAATTGGAGCGACCGAGAACATATCACAGCTAGAAATCGATTGACAAAGCATCGCAATGCAAATTCCTCAAATCAGTTGATTGATCATAGAGCGGCGTTTCAATTAATAAAAACCCTAACTCCTTTTTAAAGAAGTTCGGTCGAAGTATTTTTGTGCTTGGAGAAAATATTTCACGAAATAAAAGAAGAGGGGAATTACTTTTTTGTTTATTACTTATTGGGGCCGACTATTGTTTTATGTTATTTGGACTTAAATATAGGGTTTTTAAGTGTTTATTTTCATTTTGTAATTTTCTTTTAAACTTTGTACAATTCTAGTCGGGTGACTAGGTGGCGAACTACGGTGGTGTAGTTCGAGAGTTCGTAACTTATTGGCTGAGTTGTGGCAAGGTTTTGAGCATATAGTTAGATTAGTCGATAGCGGGTGTCGCAAGTTTACATATATAAGCATCTTGAGTAGAAACCTTGAGGGCAGCATATAGGCAGGGTTTTGTCGAAGCTGGATAAATCTGAGTTGTTCTATTTCTACTTTTATTATTCTGCTATTATCTGTGCTGCAATTATTTTATATATTTCCGCATTAATTTTTATTATTATTACTATCACCCTATTCATCCCCCTTTAGGGTGAAATCGATCTTGTAGCTGTCATATCATTATACATTTCATCTTATATTCAACTCATATCAAGTCTGATATACAATTCATATTCTCAAAGTTTCATATAGCCATGTTACTATATTCTTCCTAAAATGTGGGGACTAATTTTACACTTGTCGGTACAATAACTTAAATAGTCAAATCACGAATAAACTGGACAAACTACGAACCCCGTTATACACAATAACAGTTGTGTTGCAGTCATATGCAACCTCCAAAGTAATGAATCCCTCTCATTTCGGCTCTATTCTTATTCAATGACTAAACTAAATCAAATAACTTATAAACATCGCCAGATGAAGACATGCGATACCCATGCCCTAACTTGCATTGCCACTTAGGCTAGGGTACGTCTTCTACCCCTTTACTCATGCCAAATATACTTAGGGAATCCAGCGCGAGCCTTTACTTAATTATATATTACGACATATACTAGGCCCAGTTTCATATTGTAAATTTTATTCGGTGACTGGTGCACTGATGTGGGCCATCTATCCATCGATGTACATACCCAAGCTAGTTTTTGATTTTGATATAATTTTGTGTGTTTATTCATTTTTTCTTTGTTTCGGTAGTTCATTAGCTTTTTAATTTCATACTTAAGCAATATAGATTCATGGTACACCTTGTTATATTTTTCCACAATTTCTTTTCACCATTTGCCATTTTTAAATTATACTCTCTATTAGCTTGTACATATTAAAAACATAATATAATCTTATATATATAGTTCAAATTCAAAATAAAAATATATTTCTCACTAGAATATATTTATCAAACCTCCAAAATCGTATCATGATTTTTAAATTATATTTTTTGTATATAATTCATTCAAACATTCATATATACATATATTCACCGTTTAGTACCTTTTTACTAAATAAATAATATTTATTAATATATATATATATATATATATATATATATATATATCATAAAATTTCTAAATTCATGTGAATATATATTTTAACTCCGGAAATCATTTCCATGTCATTTAGATATGAATTTATGCATCAAACCATTAATATACAATTTTTGGGTTGTTTTTCACATATTATAAAACATATACATATAAATTCACATAAATTGAACTAAATTATACACAATTTTTTTTTGACCTAAGCTCATCATATTTAATCCTAGAAAATATTTCAATATTAATTTGAAATGTTTAAATGTCTCAAACCATTAGTGTCAAATTCATAATCTTAGGTTGCTTTTTGCACATAATTGAAATATCATTATATTAAATCATATGAATCATACAAAAATACATAAAAATAATATTTAGGTACGTTAATATCATATTTAATCATTGAAGTTTACTCATAAAATTTCCATCATTTCATTATGCATTTTCCAAATGTGAGTCTCATTTTTGCCTAGTTTTGCATATAAAATTCACAAATACATTATATCATTCTACTAATCCATTTAATCAACCAAAATTCACTTATTAATCAGGTTAGGAAAGAGAAATCATAGAACTAAAATTTGAATTTTATTATGTAACTATAGCTTTTAATTATATCAAACTATGTAATCAACAGAGTAAATATCAAATTTAGGTAAACCCACCTACCCTAGTCGATTACTCTCAATTTCAAGTCTTTTGCCTCACTTTTTCCCGTTGTCCGATGATAGAACACCCTTCAATTCACCGTTCTAATACTGCTTGTGACTTGTATGCACTTGTCCTTTCTTCTCTCTTCGATTTAGGGTTTCAATTTCTTAACTTGACCTTTAATTTTGAGATTTAGGGTTACTTAGAGAGTTTGGGGAAGAAGAAAAAGCGACATGAAAATTAGTTTTTGAAATAAAATAAGATATGCATTCTATTTTAAGTCTAGGGAGTTAGGAAATCACTTGAGCCTATTTTTTTTAATTTCAATTCAAATTGCATAGCGTCCATTTGAATCGACGAATCTCCGACCATATCTCCTTCATACAAGCTCTAAACGATAAAAATAAATATATTATGTGAATCAAAAAATGAGATGGTCGCAATGGCACTGGTTTCATTACTAAATTCCAATGTTTGTAGAAATAACTATTTTGCCCTTATTCAGAAAAATAACAAAATACCCTTATATTAATTTTTAGAATTTTCTGGCGTATTACATTCTTCCCTCTTAAAAGAATTTCATCCTTAGAATTCACAAAGGACGGAAAGAATGTAATAATCACTTCTATTTTTTCATTTTAACCCTGTCATTCGTGCATGTGCACATTCTCCTAAGCAAACAATCAATGGTCATGAAATGAAGTGTTCAAACATGCATGAGTATGATACATATATATCAAAATGTGATAATACAATTATAACTTTGACCACTACAGGAATGCAATTTATATGACTTATCAGGCATGATGCACAACACCCTAATAAGAATATAAGTTCTATATGAATGCAGAAATGATAAATAACAACATAAGGTGATATATTCTAACCTATTCTACTAAGGTCAGCCAATCAACCAACGCCCAAGCATTACAACTATGCATCCAAAGTTACCATAAAGCCAAATACGTGTAAGGAACATACCGGTAAAGAGATGTAGGTGGAAAACCCACATCTTCTCCTCTAGTTCCTACATACTCTCTACTGGATCATTTCCCCGCTAGACTCTGACCACTTCACTACCTTGTTCAGAAGTTGTTTCACACTATGCTCAATAATCCATGTAGGAACACGAGACGAACTCGCCTCAGGTTCTAGCTCCACTTCCTCTAATTGAATAGGTTTTTCGGTCACCGTAGGTGATAATGTAGCATTTTCACAAATGCGAAACATGAAACACTTCATCATAAATAGCCATCTTTTTTAGTTATCATGCTTTATAGGCCATACTTCCAATCATCTCTAAAGGGAAAGGTCCAACAAATTGGGGTGCTAGTTTTCCCTAATTGCCAAACTTAACTACTCTTTTGAACAGTGACACATTGACAAACACCAAATCACCTATAGCAAATTCCAGGTCTACCCTTCTCTTGTTCGCATAGGACTTCTGTCTATCACGTGTTGCCTTCATCCGTTTCCATATCGACTCCACCTTTTTGAAGTGTCCCTAACCATCTTCGGACCAAGAATGATTTTATCCGTAGACTCCCACCAATATGATGGTGATTTATAGGGTCGTCCACATAAAGCTTCAAATGGCGCCATCCCAATACTTGCTTGATACCTACTGTTATATGCAAACTTTATAAGAGGTAAATGATCTTCCCATGCTCCTTCAAAATCTTGAATATACACCCTTAATAAATCCTCCAATACCCGATTTACTTTCCCCATCTGTCCATCTGTTTATGGTGATATAATGTACTCAAATTAACTACTTTCCTATAGCTCTTTGCAAAATCCTTCAGAACTTACTCGTAAAAGGTGGGATTCGGTCACTTACTATACTAATCAATACTCTGTGTAATCGAATTAGCTCCTCGATATACAAAGTTGCCAAAGTCATTATGGTCTTTTTACTCTTTATCAAAATGAAATGTGTGCTGTTCGTAAGGTGATCCACCATTACCTAAATACTTTCATTACCTTTCATACTCCTGGGTAACCCATCGATGAAATCCATAGAGATTTTCTCCCATTTCCATTGAGGTACTTCCAAAGGTAAAAACAATTTTCTTGGTTTCTTCTGTTCTACCTTAACCCTCTAATATGTCATACATTCAGCTATGAACTCTGCTAAAATGTCTCTTCATACCTGCCTAGTGGAAAACTCTTTTCATGTCTTCGTACGTTTTATCTTCTCTTGGATGAATAATCATTCTTGAGTGATGACACTCATCTAATACCTCGTCCATCTACTCCTTCACTTGTGGTATGCACAACCTACCATCTCGTGCAAGTAGGCTTTCTTATCCTTAGAATAGAGATTTAAATGAGTAGATCTTTCACCCCTCTCCAAGTTATCCATAATATCTACCAAAGCAGCATCTTATCTTTGACTCATGCCTATACGTTCCATTCGTGTCAGTTTGACTTCCAAAGCCGCCAATAATCTTGGTGCATACTCAAAGGGAGGTCAGAAATCAAACTCAGATATGAACTTTAACTAACTCAGCTCTGATAACATCGAATTTAACGTTGTATGCTTCCACTCAAAGCATCCTCCATAACATTGCTATTTCCTAGTGTATATGGTGTCATGAAATCATATGATGCTAAAAATTACATCCATATTTGTTGTCTCGGATTCAAGCCTTTTTGAGAAAACAAATACTTCAAAGACTTATGATCCATAAATGTAACATCCTAGAATTTTGGTTATTTGATTCTAAACGATTAATTAATTTTTAATATTTAAATAATTGGATTTTAGAATTTAATAGGTTATAATTCAAATAGAGGGAATGTTTAAATATCTGAATTGTGAATTAAATCTTTATTAAATGGATTTAATAATTTTATTCAACTCCTTTTGAATTAATAAATAATAATAGTGAGTTATTTTGTAAATTTATTTACGATAATAAATGAATCGAATAAATATTAAGTAAATCAATTGGTAATAAAACAATTCGATTTCTAATGATGTATTCTAAATTTAATTCATTGGAATTTTTCATAATTTTTAACTTGAAAAATAATTAAAATTTTCGTTTGACATATTTTACGGCAAATGCTGACGTTTCTAAAACTTTACATGATAAGTTAACTTACCTATTTTATTATTATTTTGTGACCATGTTACAGTAATGTGCGTGACTGTATTTTTATTTCAATCGTTTGCGGCTCACACACAATGGGATATTGTGTAGAAATACCCCCAAAAACTTTTTCAAACAAAAATTTACATCAGCACACGACATAGTCTTTGCCATATCCTATTGTTTGTCCTTGCACGTCCGGGTTCCCATTTCATTTAATGTTTATCCTTGTTTATTCCCTAATGCGTGTAGTAGTTTCCATTTTCTAAACAAATCAAGATTCCATTCTCTGCAAAAAATAAACATGCGCACGTTTATCATCTCTCTTCTGCTTGAACCCATCTCTCTTAAAAAAAATTTATATCTTCATTTACATGATGAATAATCACACGACAAGGGAATGAAGGTTGCGTCGAAAGGCTCTGGCTACTCTTTAGCACTAGTGTCGTGGAGTTTGACGTGGCAGAGTGTGGCAGTGAAGCCATACCTGACAGCGAGCTAGGAGGGAAGAATTCAGGCATGGAAAGAGATATGTGGCTATGTTCGTATGCATTTGGCAAGTGCGATGCAGTTATTCTTACTATCTTCGATCAACTATGAAGGCACAGTGGCCATGGGAGGAACGTGCAGTGGATGTGAAGGCAGCGGTCAAGTTTGTTAAGGGTTGACCGAACTTGAAGGCAGCAGGTTATTGAAGAAGCTTGGGAAGTGAAGAGTTTGTCGAGGTGTTTATGCATGGTTTCATCATGTCAAGAGTGGATTTTGGAAAAAGGGTGAGGGGGCATGCATGGTGCTTAGGGGTTTCAGTGTAACAACCCGGATTTTTCAACGTTTGATTAGGAATATTTAAATGGTTTTGAATATTGAATTTAAATTTTGGATTGATTGAGTAAGGAAAATTTAGGTTTTATTTATAAAATAAAATTCAGAACTAAAATATAGCGATTTTTTGGATAATTTATTTTTTGAATTTAATAATAGAATATTGGTTAAATTATTGTATCTTGAGTTTTAAGCTCGATAAAAATAATTTAAAGGCTTGTAAAATTTATATTTATAATAATGAAGGCAATAAAAGTTTTAAAATTGAATTTAAAAGTGATTTGTTCAATTTTAAAAATAATTTGCTTAAATTGACATTTAAAATAGCCTTTTAAGGCGCAGTCTCAGAATTCGATAAAACAAGTTCCATTGGATCCGTAATAGTGTATTATCATCGAATTTCAAATTTCGTAGCTTTTGGGGTTATCATTTGGTCATACGGGATATAAACCCATGGAAATTCATATCGAAATTTAGTATAATAATTGGGTCAAAAAAGCTATCTTCTCCATACAATCGAATTAGGACTTGAAACCTTTTCCATTGCGTTTGAAATATGGGTATAACATTATAAATGCCTAGCGGCACACATCAATAGGAGTTCAAGGTCTCTCGTTTATTATAAGGGATATTTGAATGGATAATTAATAAATCAAATCAAGTTCAAATCTCAACCAACAAGTTCAAATCTCAACCAAACTATGATTTGGATAGAAGCCACCATACCTTCTGAGTGACATAGCCCTACCCTTCCTTTCTCATTTTAAATTGAGATTTCCTCTTTGCATTTCTTTAGTTTGAACGAGAATTTTGTTCTAGTAAAAAAGAAAGAAATGCCGCTGTTATAAATTGCGAGCCTCCTCCTTTAAAAATCAAAAAGGTTTCCCTTCTCGCGTTTTTCAATGATTCATAAAATCGAATTTTTTTATAAAAAAGAGAAAGGGGATTCTCGAGTCAATCGCGAGTGGAGGGGGTGGCACTTGAAGGCCTGTTCACGTGTGATGGTGGGGGAGAACAGGAAGGCAACACAATAGGAAAGGGAGGGCATGAGTCGGGGCGTGGAAAATGGGCAGAAACTCGGTGTCGATAGGGAGAGCTTAGGTCGCAATTTCGATTGGGGTGGTAGTGGTCAAGCTCGACGGTGATTTTGGTGAATACCGGTTCTATGGGGATTGCCGAAGCCGAGGCTAGGGCATGGAGGCAGGCGATAGGGCATGCGATAATGTGGGTTGCAGTGGGTTGTTGGTGATGGTGAAGTCGTTCCTGGAAGTGCTGTCGCGTGGATGTCGATGAGAGGTCTGAAGCAGTGAGGTATAAGACAGTTTATTTTTAATTAAATTTAATATATATATATATATATTAGAAAAAATATATACATATTTCAACTTACTTGTTAATTTTAAAATATGTATGATGGTAATTAGGATATATAAATCATATTATAAATCGAATATTTACAAATTCATAAATTGTTTACGCGAGGTTAAAAAAACGTTAAATCAAGTCGAGATTAAAGTGGGTTGCAAACAAAAAATTTAAGGTGAGTAAATCTCAATCTCTTTGGGTTGCCAGAATTTATTTTAAACAGTTAAAATAAATTATTGATTTCTGATTGAATTTATAAATTATTATCTGGATGGATATTATATATATAGTTGTATATATTATCAATTGGAGTGATATTCCCGCACATTATAGCGGATGAGACCCTATGCGTCCCGTATAATAGCGGATAACCCTCTATACCACGATATCCCCCTCGAAGTGGGATTGGTATTTATTTTATGTTGTATTAACATTTGTGGATGCAGGGAGACATGTTGGAGGGTTCCAACTGGATTCCACAAGTATATATTTTATTTTTCATAGCATATTGAGGTGTTTGGTTGATAATATTATAATCTAAATAAGATTTGAAATGGTTATATATGTAACCAAATAGACATTGTATAAATATGAATTATAAAGTGAGTTAAAAATTAAAATTTTATTCAAACTAGAGTTTGAAAAATTAAATCCTGGAGATTTTTGGAAATGTTTTCCAAAGTATTATGAAATAAATAATAGTAGTATTATTTTGGAAATACTTTAGAATAGAAAAAATGGTTTTAAAGGATTTTGAATAGGAAATGTTTTTAAATGGATTTTGGAAAGTGGTAATAGCACTAAGCTCACTTCAATCGTTGAAAATAATCCTGGTGATGACTACGCAACATCACTAGTGTTCATTTTTGAGTTTCTAAGTGACAGATTGCTAACGTAATTGATTTGCTTAGATTTGTTAAGGAAAAACAAGTTTGTTTGGGACAAAAACTAGGGTTGGTTTTAAAAAAAAATTAAGGAAGTGTGATTTTGGAATAATTAAGATTTCAAAATGATTTGAAATATATACCGGGGGTTTTAAAAAATTTCTAGAATCTTTATTTAAATAATTTAGAGATCATCAAGGAATAAGTTATAAACTTATAAAATTGAGAATGCTTTTAAAGAAAAATATGGAAATTTGAATTTTGAAATTAAAATTAAAGGTGAAAAGGTTAAAATGGAATTTAAGTTGGATTAAGTTAAAGGAATTCAAATTTTAAAATTTAATTGGGTGGGATTTTGTAACGACCCGTAATTTTAATAGTTTTAAATGGTTTTATTTAACGTAATTAATTGAAACTTTTGAGAAATTTTATACAATAATATTTTGAAATAAAAATTTAATATTTGGATTACGTCCAATTGAACATAGCAGATTTTTAATTTTCAATTTATTTTATCAAAGTTTGAAACGTATAAAATACTATACGTTATTTCGCATTCATTGATTTCTTTTATTTATTTATTTCTTTCTTTACGTTTTCATTCCAATCTAATTTATAACCTTCCTTGTTCCATTTTAAATATCATTGCCTTTCCAAACTTATTACGTACTATCCAAACAAACAAAAAAGTTATTGCTTTAAATGTAGCTAAATCAACTCATGACCGTTGCCATTTCAAAGTTTGAAACGTATAAAATTTCTATACGTTACTTCGCATTCACTTATTTCTTTTATTATTTTCTTTATGTTTTCATTCCTCTTCTATCATTTTCTTTTTCAAAATTTAACTGTTGCCTTTCCCCATCCCAAGCTGTTACGTTTCTCTTGCTTCATATAAAAGAAAATTTTAATGACAAACTTACGTTGTATTCTTTGCATTGCTTCCAAAGTGAAACCACTGACATTTTGTTTTCTCTCCTCTTTCCTTCTCCCCTCCTCTCCTTCTTACCTGTCCTTTTATTTGAAAAAAAGAGAGAGAAGAAACCATCTGTTTGGAACTCGTCGGCCTCCCCTCCATTGCCTCCGCACTGCGACCTACACCGCCCTACCCTAACTCATGCACCCCTGCGCATTTTTGATCAGTACCTAGACGAGCCAGCCTCTCTGTTGTTTCAAGGTAAGTGGTGTTCATATAGCAAAATAAATTCTTATATTTTGGGTTAGTAATCTATATCTACACAATACGTTAATATATGTATTAGTTTCTATGTATTGTTATGTAAAGTATAAATTTTAAATTATAATCAAAAGGTTTACATATACATATTTCGGTTATAATATAAGAAGTTGTACCTGTACAATATATTATGCATATATAGTATGGGTTGCGTTAGTTATATATAGTATTTCATGCCTGTTAGTTTATTTGTATTTGTTGAATATGTATATATAAGTAATACATGTTGTACATATTATATTCATGGTATGTATATAAGTGTGTTGCGTGAAAAGAAAAAAAAAATATTGTTTTACTTTTGGTTGCATGAGTTATAAATATATGAATGTTTGCTTTTAAGTTTATATCATCTTTTATATATATTCAAAGCTGGTGATATATGTAAACACGTTACAACAACTTTTGTTAAACTAGTATATAATATAGGTAATACATAAGAGGTCTACAGCTGGATTCCTTGGTGCTGAAGTTTTCTTATTTATAGGATTATATAAATATACTAGTTTATAAAAGTTATAAAATATCAGTTAATATATATTTGTATTTTAATTTAGCGTGTGTTTTGATTTGTTGTAGAGTATATAAAGATGCATATGCTGCTACAGCATGCTATATTTTAGGCGTATTGTATATATATATATATATATATATATATATATATATATATATATATATATATGATATTTTGGATGAATATTTACATATAATATTGTTTACAGTTTTGGTATAAGTTATATTATTTATACATAGTGGTTTGGTCAGGGAAGGTTTTAGGCTCTGTTTAGTCTTGTAGCCGTATGCATAGTAGTGTATATTTACTCTGTATATTTTAGGCTATGTCCGCATGCTTCCTTGTTTAGCGCATGTATTTTATAGTATATAGCGATATTTTGGGAAAGATTTTTTTATTAGTTTTATAATGGTTATGGTTATTAAAGCATATTTATGTTAGACATAAAATTACAGTGTGAAGTACATAGGAAATTTGTCTTATCCATAGGCGTTATTTTATATTAAAGATAAATTTTTGACTTGAAAATAATTATGTATTTTTCAATTTAAAATACATTTAAATTTAGAATATGGTTTTATAAAAATAACTTTTTTTTCTCTTATAAACTGTACTGCATATATACTCTTTAAAAAAAAAGGGAAAAAAGGAGAAAGTTAACAATGTATTATAAAGAATATTGTTTATCTGCATATATATGTGTATAAGTTTATTTGATTTCCTGCTGGATATTTTGAAAAGGAAAGTAATAAACTATAATAATTATATATATACATAAGTATTCATTTTAAAAGATACTATATATGTGTGTGTTGATCTTTAATATATGTGTTTTATGTTAGAACATTGATTTTTAACTATACATATATATTATTTTAATATTGGTTTAAAATGAATATTTATTACATGGAAACGACAACCATAAAATGAATATACTATATATGTGACATTTTGAATAATTATATATTTGTTATTTAACATTAATATGAAATGGAAGCGTTTCAAAGTAATATGGTTTTCATGGGTGTGCATATATATATATTTCATTTTTTAAAATAATGTTTTGATTTAACGTTCATTTTGAAAGAAAGTAATAAATTAATCATATAATCTTCGTTTCAATCTTATCAAGCTAATTTGATCCATTCTCATCAATTTCTATCTATCAGCTTTTCCATCGAAATCGTACCATCTAACTTTGCTTTGGAAGTCGTGCTTGCATTTCGTAACTCAACTTCATTGTTTATCTCTCTAACCTCGAAAGGTGAGCAATCACTCACGATTAACATTTTTTTATTCATTAAATTTGATTTCAATTGAAATAACAATTGAAATATGCTGCTGTAGTTATTTAATTTTGTTATATATGCTATTATCTGTAACTGTTCACCTGCGGGATATGACACCATATCCTGTTGTTTATATTATACTGTTATTGATGATATATGCCTGTTATTTTATTGTATTTTCTTTTATCACTCTTCAAGTTCCCTGTAGTTTAGAAATCACTATGGGTTGAAATGATACATACCCGAACAGACTTTAGAATAGGAGAAAATCGTTATGGGTTGAAATGATAAACCCAAGCGATTTTCATTTAATTGAATTTGGGATTATGGGTTGAAATGATATCCACCCGTATATATTTAGTATACGGATTGAAATGATAAATATCCGTAGCACTTGACTATATGATAGGAAATATATACAGATACCGTTGGTCCATATAAATATTTTGAAAATAATTTCAATAATTTTGGAAAGAAATATATGGTTTAATAAATTTGATTCTTAATGTATTATATAAATGATAATTGTATATATAGATTTAGTAATAATATTTGATTTAAATTAGATTGATTAATACATATAATATGGTTAAGTATTTATGTAAATCTATATTTCAAATAGATTATCTTGTAATAAATTGAATAATTAATATTGGGAGAAAAATTCGGGTTTATAAAAATGGTATTTAAATAAGGATTTATTAAATTAAATCGGTTTGAAATTTTTGAATGGGAAATTTAAAGGGTGTGATTTTATAACTGGATTTTTGATTTAAGTGATTTAATGAATATTTCACGTTTCAATAAATTAAAGAAAATATCGAGTAAAATGTAATTTAAGGTTACTTAAATGATATTGAATCTAATAAGGGAGTATTTCAAGGCTAAATAATAATGAGGTTAAATCGAGATCTATATGAAACTGTTATATAGAACATTTAAATATTAAAGCCTTGAACTATATTGGAATTTAAATGGTTTATGTTGAGATTCAGATCTGTATTTGAAGTCAACGTAGTTGAATTTGTTATTTAGCAACTAAATTGAATTAAAATGAAAATTTAGGTTGAACTGAATTTGAATTATTATTTAGAAAACTAAATTGAATGAAAATTTAGATGAAACGTTGAATACTTAAAGTTTTGAAATATATGGAAATATAAAGGGGTATTTTTGATTATAAATCCGAATTTGAGATCGATAAAATTTAAGTGGTTATTTTAGAAATTGAGTTGAATTTAAATTGATAAATTGAGATTTAATTTAATTTGAATAGGAAGGTCGGGTTGATGTTGGAACGATTTGTTAAGTTGAGGAAATTGAAAATACTTTACTTTATAAATTATTTAATATACATGAATACTATTTTGGGAAATATAGAGATATTTGAAGTGAAAATGAGATTTGGTTTTGAAGTATAAATTAAGCTGAAATGACCACAGTGTTATAGTGTATATTTCTACCTTGTAGAAAGTTCCATGAACCCTTAGAGGATGGTTATCCCAAACATCCTTTAAGTTATTTGTATTTCAGTTGATATTTCACTTGAGTTGGATTTATTGATATAAGAATGTTAATCCCGACTCGAGTGTTTTGTGTTTTTCTTTACGCCCGGGTCAGACTGAGTGATACAGCATTTGAGACTCACCTTTGGAGTTCGGAGCTTCATTTGGAAATCCAACCATCAATTCAGATTCAAGCCTTTCCAGTTGATTGGTTCAGAGAAGTCATCTGTTGCATTGGAGACTTCACTGCATCTGAACTACTCGGTTGTATTTTTCTAACTCTGATGTATATAGTAGCTTCATGAACTACTATTCTTTATCTATTCCGCTGCATTATATTACTCTGTGATCTGTGATTGATTTATTTACTGTATATTTTAAGTTTTGCCAAATTTTAATTAACAATTCAGTATTTTGAATTATTCAAGTCGGATATGTATGGTTTTATTGTCGATTTGAATGGTCCAAAATAGCGGGTCATTACAGTTGGTATTAGAGCTTGGCTCTAGGCAAAACTTAGCATATATGGTAAATTTATTTACAGAGTTACTTTCGCTCGAGTTGAATCTCTTCCTTTTGACTCGATTTCCTTTGAATTTTGGAATGTCCCTCGGTTCCGAAATTCATTCTGTCTCTCCCTATTTATATTCGTTTGATTCCGGAGTATCCCATAACTCCACTGAATGATTTGTAAAGGGGGTGAAAACTCCTTTTCAATTGGCATCGACTCACCGAAGATTTCTATATCCTCGGTTTACGATGCTATTATATCTTGTTATGCCGAATTCTATATCTCTGGCGATCGAATGTCGAATTGCCTCAGAATTCTACACCGATCTAATTGTGGAATCACGGTTGACCGGTAAAGGTCGCCCGCGATTTATAGAAGTGTATCCATCTTCTATTTTGTAATTTAATTATCTCATCTTCGATCGAGTCTATATTCGAATTAGGATTCTATTGATTGGAGTTCCTCTAAATTAAATCTCTATCTTTGTTTTGAAATCCATTTTTGAATCATCCTTTGACAATGGGGTTTTGTTTGTATTTTTGAAATTGTTTATACGAAATTTTATTTTGATAATTATGATTTTTTATATATATATAAAAGTGAAAATGTTTTTGATAAGGATTATATACCTATATATATGAAGAAAATAAGAAATGTTATTCTATATAAAAAGGTTTTGAAAGGATTTGAAATTTTTAAAAATTATAAGAAATTGATTTATATAAAAATGATTTATAACTGTAGAGTTAAATTTGAAATTTGAGAATTGAATTCCGGTACTTTGAAATTGGTTTTAAGATTTTGGAAAAAATATAAAAATAATATGATTTAAAAGTATTTTTCCGAATAAGAAATGTTTCAAATGAGTTCAAATGAATTCCAATAATTTTGAAGAAATTTCAAAGAAGTTTTCAAGAAAATAGAAGTCCAGAACTCACTTATGTCGTTGAAAAATAATTTCGGTGATGAGTGCACGCATCATCGACATTGATTTTCAAGTTTCAGAGTGGGGGAGAGGCCTCTTTAATAGCTTCGTTATGCGAGTGATTTTGTAAAACCGTTTTGATTTCAAATTCCGAAGTATAATTTGATATTTTCGAAAGATATATGTATATATTTGAAACAATTTAAAATGAGACCGGTGTTCAGTCCTCGAGTTTCGAATTTAATAATTGATTTATTGATTTATTGTTGATTTTCAACTCTTGAATTGAAAATTTAATTTTCCTAACTATTTTGAATGTTCGAACACTTCCAAATCGAGATTAAATTTTCAAAGCTAAGAAATTTCGAAGAGTATAGAATGTTTGATAAAGAATATAAATTTAGTTTTGAAATGTTTTGAAAAAAAAGTTGAATAATGGTTTTCAGAAAGGTAAATTGGATATTTCACATAGAAATAGATAGTTTAAAAGTTTTTTTAAAAAGGGATAATTATAAATTTGGAAACCATTTTGAGTATAACTGATTTTGGGAAAATATTTGGTTTTGAAATTAAATTGGAATTAAGAACCAGTACTTATATGGTGATTTTTGGAAATGAACTTGTTTGACTTGAATTATTTTAATTTGGAAAATGGGATAATTTTCAAAACCTATTATTTTGGGAACTTTGAAATTTAGATATTTAATTTGGAAGAAAATTTGGTGAAATCATATATGATTTTGAAACTTAATTGATATTGAAATGATTTGAAATTGAGAACCTTAGATTACTAAGCACTTGATTTGGGAGTGGTCGAACTTATATAAAATGGATTGTATAAGTATGAAGTTGATTTGAAATCTACTGATTTGAAAGGTACTCAATTTGGAAAGAGATTTTATATAATCGAAGTCTATATAAGTATGATTTGATCTACTATTGATTGGAAAGTATTCGATTTGGGAAAAATGGAATCCTATATATATGGACTTTATATAAGTACGATATTTGAAAGTGATTTGAAAAGGTACTATATGATATATATTTTCGAAGTAAAGATTATGGAAAGCGCCTTCTGCTTGATATCCGCTTTGTGGCCACATCGTGGATTCATTCTATCGATATTATTCTCTCTGATTTTTGGTTTTCCAGATGTAATACTCGAGTGTTCCCACCGTGGCGTAACCCATGGTTTTTTTCTCTCGCGACTGCATAGCGCAATTGCCTGGCTGAGTCTGGCCTAGGGGTAAAGATTGTTTCCTGGGGGATCCAAGCGTAACCATTGTGTATCCTGCAATCTGTGTAGGTCGCAAATAGTAGCGAAACTGCCTGGCTGAGACAGCCTAGGGGTACGGATTGTTTCCTGGGGGACCCAGGCGTAACCATTGTGTATCCTGCACTCTACTAGTCATCATGGCGTAACTCGCAGGGCTGAGAAAGCTTACGGATACAGATTATTTCCTGGGGGATCTAGGCGTAACCATTGTGTATCTGCGAACCATGGTCGGACAAAGGTTTTGGTTTGGTTGTTTTGTTTGGATTGTACTTTCCATATCCGTTCTAAAGGTTTTTCAAGTATTTTCATTGGGTGTTGAAACAAGTCTACTAAGTACTTGAAGAATTCTAGCTTTGCGCCTGATCAACGCATGGCCGGAGTCTGCAAGAACGAGGATAAACTTGTTGAAACATCGGGTTATAAAAGTATTTTCGAAAGGAAAATCTATTTCGATATAATAGTATTTTATTATAAAAGTATTATTATAAAGGTATTTATTATAAAAGTATTTTTCCCAACAAAGAAATTTTGAATTAATATTTGAAATTTAAATTCTTAAGGTTCTAGATTAATTATTCGTGCCCGATACTATTCCTTGCATCTACCTTATCTGCTCAGCTTAGTTATTCACCTTAATTCTGTTTTCCAAATCTACCTTCCTTCCTTGTTGGATATATCCTTTTTAAATATTGCTTATTTTTATACTACATGGTATAATAGAAATTTTAGTGTTATAAATATTTTAGAAGTTATTTATCTAAAATAAAACATATTTAAAAAAAAAATGAATTGTGATCTAATAATAATATTTGGAAGGTATCTTGAAACAAAATAAAAAATTATGAATTTTGGATTTAATATTTCAATAGCTTCTTTGTAAATATAAGTAATAATGTAAATAATTGTTTTCAAAGGAGTTTGAAAAGTATTAAAGTATTAAAGAAAATTAAATTTCAATGAAGTTATCAAATAAATATTTCAAATAAAATTTATATAGTTTTAAATTAATTGTTTATCTTGTCTTTCAATCTATTTTATTTCTGGTTGTTCTATTCTCTACCGCCTACCTTTTGGGGGACGAAAAGTTTTGAGTGGGAGAGAGTGTAACGACCCGTAGATTTTAATAGTTTTAAATGGTTTTATTTAACGTAATCAATTGAAACTTTTGAGAAATTTTATATAATAATATTTTGAAATAAAAATTTAATATTTGGATTACGTCCAATTAAACATAGCAGATTTTTAATTTTCAATTTATTTTATCAAAGTTTGAAACGTATAAAATACTATACGCTGTTTCGCATTCATTGATTTCTTTTATTTCTTTCTTTCTTTCTTTACGTTTTCATTCCAATCTGATTTATAACCTTCCTTGTTCCATTTTAAATACCATTGCCTTTTCAAACTTATTACGTACTATCCAAACAAACAAAAAGGTTATTGCTTTAAATGTAGCTAAATCAACTCATGACCGTTGCCATTTCAAAGTTTGAAACGTATAAAATTTCTATACGTTACTTCGCATTCACTTATTTCTTTTATTATTTTCTTTTATTATTTTCTTTACGTTTTCATTCCTCTTATGCCATTTTCTTATTCAAAATTTAACTGTTGCCTTTTCCCATCCCAAGCTGTTACGTTTCTCTCGCTTCATATAAAAGAAAATTTTAATAACAAACTTACGTTGTATTCTTTGCATTGCTTCCAAAGTGAAACCACTGACATTTTGTTTTCTCTCCTCTTTCCTTCTCCCCACCTCTCCTTCTCCCTGTCCTTTTATTTGAAAAAAAAGAGAGAAGAAACCATCTGTTTGGAACTCGTCGGCCTCCCCTCCATTGCCTCCGCACTGCGACCTACACCACCCTACCCTAACTCATGCACCCCTGCGCATTTTTCATCAGTACCTAGACGAGCCAGCCTATCTGTTGTTTCAAGGTAAGTGTTATTCATATAGAAAAATAAATTCTTATATTTTGGGTTAGTAATCTATATCTATACAATACGTTAATATATGTATTAGTTTCTATGTATTGTTATGTAAAGTATAAATTTTAAATTATAATCAAAAGGTTTACATATACATATTTCGGTTATAATATAAGAAGTTGTACCTGTATAATATATTATGCATATATAGTATGGGTTGCGTTAGTTATATATAGTATTTCATGCTTGTTAGTTTATTTGTATTTGTTGAATATGTATATATAAGTAATACATGTTGTACATATTATATTCATGGTATTTATATAAGTGTGTTGCATGAAAAGAAAAAAATAATATTGTTTTACTTTTGGTTGCGTGAGTTATAAATATATGAATGTTTGCTTAATTAAGTTTATATCATCTTTTATATATATTCAAAGTTGGTGATATATGTAAACACGTTACAGCAACTTTTGTTAAACTAGTATATAATATAGGTAATATATAAGAGGTCTACAACTGGATTCCTTGGTGCTGAAGTTTTCTTATTTATAGGATTATATAAATATACTAGTTTATAAAAGTTATAAAATATCAGTTAATATATATATTTGTATTTTAATATAGCGTGTGTTTTGATTTATTGTAGAGTATATAAAGATGCATATGCTGCTACAGTATGCTATATTTTAGGCGTATTGTATATATATGATATTTTGGATGAATATTTACATATAATACTGTTTACAGTTTTGGTATAAGTTATATTATTTATACATAGTGGTTTGGTCAGGGAAGGTTTTAGGCTCTGTTTAGTCTTGTAGCCGTATGCATAGTAGTGTATATTTAGTCTGTATATTTTAGGCTATGTCTGCATGCTTCCCTGTTTAGCGCATGTATTTTATAGTATATAGAGATATTTTGGGAAATATTTTTTTTATTAGTTTTATAATGGTTATGGTTATTAAAGCATATTTATGTTAGATATAAAGTTACAGTGCGAAGTACATAGGAAATTTGTCTTATCCATAGGCATTATTTTATATTAAAGATAAATTTTTGACTTGAAAATAATTATGTATGTTTTGATTTAAAATACATTTAAATTTAGAATATGGTTTTTATAAAAATAATTCTTTTTCTTATAAACTGTACTGCATATATACTCTTTAAAAAAAGGGGAAAAAAGGAGTAAGTTAACAATGTATTATAAAGAATATTGTTTATCTGCATATATATGTGTATAAGTTTGTTTGATTTCCTGCTGGATATTTTGAAAAGGAAAGTAATAAACTGTAATAATTATATTTATACATAAGTATTCATTTCAAAAGATATTATATATGTGTGTGTTGATCTTTAATATATGTGTTTTATGTTAGAACATCGATTTTTAACTATACATATATATTATTTTAATATTGGTTTAAAATGAATATTTATTACATGGAAACGACAATCATAAAATGAATATACTATATATGTGACATTTTGAATAATTATATATTTGTTATTTAACATTAATATGAAATCGAAGCGTTTTAAAGTTATATGCTTTTCATGGGTGTGCATATATATATATATATTTCATTTTTTTTGAAATGCGTGTTTTGATTTAACGTTCATTTTGAAAGAAAGTAATAAATTAATCATATAATCTTCGTTTCAATCTTATCAAGCTAATTTGATCCGTTCTCATCTGTAACAACCCGCATATTTATCGATTTTATATTTAAATATTTTATTTAAAAATATTTTATCGTTAGTCGGATTTTGTAACGTTTCCGATTTTTCGTTGCCGAAAAACCGAAATGTTATGGGTTTTAAAAAGAATTTATGAAAAGAGAAGAGAAGAAGAAGAGAGAAAATAGATAATAGAGGGAAGAGAAAACATAAGATAGAAAATTTTAAAATAGAAGAAAAAGAGAATAGAGAATATAGGACGGAACAGAAAACAACAGAATAACAGAACAATCTCACAATCGCAGCGGAACAACATATAATAATAAATGAATAATCTTTAAACAAAGAACTATATCAGTTATTACATTTTATACATTACATTACATCATCTCGTCATATCATCAGAGTGTACAACAACAAACAGTGCAGCTTTAAAAAAAAATACTATATAAGTAATATGCCATGCCATCCAGCTTGCCTCCAGCAAATCCAGAATATCCTGATAAACCTAACTCTTAACTGCCCGTGTGGAAATTGGTGGGCACCCAGAGTTTAGGAAGGAAAACAATAAACTCCAAGTCAGTCATGTGACTGGTGCGAGAACTCAAAACAGTTTATTTATCTTTGAAAACAAAATAGAGGAATATTTTTAAATTCAATTCGCAATGCTTTTAAAAATGAGACTACCATAAGGCCTCCCGCACACACACACATGCAAACGCAGAATCGGAGGAGATTTCTCCTTATGATAGTCAAAGATGCTTGATACGCATTTAAAAGAACATTTCATATTATTATTAGTGCATAGTGTAGGGGAAAAATTCATTTCGAAAGTAGAATATAAATCTTAGCCAACATAGACATTCCGAACTATGCCTACTATAGCTAACTATGTTCAATAGCAGGTTACCGCCACATTCCATAGCAGGTTATACAACTAAAACCGTACAAGTCACGTATTGTTTCTTTGGATTTCCAACGAATGATCAGGCCAAGGAACTTCCCATTGCCACATGAGAATGCCTCTGGATGGACATCCCCGAGAACCAAACCGGATCTCTACCAACATAAGGCCGGGTTACCCCTAACTGAGTAACAACTGACCGAATATGCCATACCCCGGTCCTTTGGGACCTTTTAACCGAGCGCTCGTAATCAATTCACACAATCATAACAAAGTGTTTTCAACATGAGTAAGTATCTGGGCTCCATACCATGATACCACCCTTTTCCAGAAGGAAATGCACACATCCTAAAGGGCGCTACCCTTCATAACCTTGCCGCATCTTTCCTGTTTTGACCATTCACGGGGTGTGAGGCTCGACGAAGTCACGTCCACAAAACATACTTTATACAAAAGCCATGCTTTGGGTCACAAATGATCAACACAATGATCACAAGGATAGACGATCAAATAAACGATCCTATCACCATTAATCAACACAATGATCATTTCAGCATCACTCAGCATGTCACATTACCAAATTGGGAATATATCGCTGATAACATTCAACTACATAACCTCTGAGCTTGTACGTCTCAGAGAAAGGTGTTAAGCTAAAAGAATAAATTCTCCGCCACCAACAGAAATATATTTGAAAGAAATCGGCTTTATATCTCAACTTGTAATGTCAGACATACAATCCATACAAGTCTGTTCCGGGCTCGAACAAAACCGAAGGCACTTCTTACGAAGCCCTTGCAAATCCGGGTATTCACAATCCCGATCGAATTTCCCATCACTTAAGGAATCTCTATACCAGGAGCTACCCAGTGCAGAGACAATCGATAGGTCATCCTATCGCTTTCACAAATACTCGGTCTTCAACACCGATCTTCAAATGCAATTCACAACGACGTATCACATATTCGAAATGGGTTATACGACCCCATGGTCCTTTCCCGGTTAACCCGAATAGTGAGCGCTTATTCAAAAATAAGTGTGGCATTCAAATTCAAACAAATCACATCAATTACCCATTCAAAGGGAAATATTGATAGTCGGTTATTGAACTATCAATGGATATGCACACATCACCAGTTTCCAAATAATTTTCCAAATTATTTATTTTCCAAAAATATCTTTACAAGATATATTATTTCATACTTCAAAAATAAATCAATATTTATTTTTAAACCAATTCCACTTTCTTTTATAAATTCCTTAGTGAATTTATAATCCAAAATATCTATGGATATTCGATTTCAATTATTCATTTCAATTTATCTTCAAAAAAAAAAAAATTCTCAAAATATTCACTTTTTATTGGAAAACATTTCCATACTTATTTAATAAGTAATTCACAAATTTTATTTATTTTCAACACTTGGAAAATATTCAATATACTTCAATCGAAATTAAGTATATATTTCATTCTTTAAGGAAATCATTCTCTTAAACATTTCTATTTGGGCCAAAACGAATGTTACGTAAAACATCGTTACGACAACCCAAAATCACTAGTATAGGGATTCGAAATTAAAATAGATATATAAATCCCAATACTATACAAAACATTTCCTTTCGGAAATCATTTACAATAACAACAGTGTTATAGTCCACTATTTCCTTTTATTTCTCGAAAACGTCTATTTCAACAATGAATGTTGAAATCTGTGGTTTCGAATCTTAACATATTTTAAAACATCGTTAGATCGTTTTAATTCAATTTAAAAATCTCATTCAAAACAATTTTCTTTAACATATTATTCACTATTCAAAAATGTGAATATACTTCAATTAACAATTTCATCATTTCTATTCATTTTATTTTGAAGTATTATTCACAGTCAAAGATGTGAATATAACTCCATTAATAGGTTTCAACAATTTACTTATCAAAATAAGTTGTTTGCGAATTTATAAAACAACGTTTATAAATTCCATTTCTATTTATTTATAACAACTTCCTTTTATAAATTCCTTTATTAACCTATTCGATTTATAACTCACTTATAAAACAAAGGTTCATATTATAAGTTAAATACCTATAATTTATTCGTTCACAAAAATCGTTCCTTTGAACTTCATAATTTTAAATCCTATAACTTATAGGATTCAATTATTTATCCAAATATATTCTTTAATAATTTCACAAAAAATTATAAATCTTACTATTTATAAATTTCATTTATAACTTCACCATTTATAATTTTATAAATTCCATTCACTTATGCAATCCATTTTCACTTCATTCAAACACTTATAAAAACTTGTTTTATAATGTCAATATTTCAATTTATAAATATCCATTTATAAATCTCTAAATATAATTCAATTTATATTATTCTTTTAAAACGTCTTTAATCTCCTTTATTATTTCACCATTTTTATTTATAAAATAATCAAATTTTATAAATCCTATATTTAAACTTTTCACAATTATTTCAGAAATCCCAATTTAACTATTTTATAAAATCATTAGCATCGTATTCTCAAAAATCAGTTTTTAACTATATTTCTCAAAAATCATAATTTTTATAACTTTAAAAATTATAACGTTTATTTATTTAAAATGAATCAATTCCAAAAATATTTTATAAAACGTATACTTTCTAAAATCACTTAAAAAATCATTTTAAAATCCCAAAATCTGGGTCCAATGATGCTACACACCAAATAGTCAATCACGACTACAACGATATCATATATCAATATGAAAATCCATCAAATATCAAAATATCTGAAATCAAATAAAAACTGTTGAGGAATCCAGTTGGATCCCTCCAACCTGTTTTCCTGCATCCAAAAACATTAGCACAATACCAATTTCGCTCCAGTACGAAATTATCGCGGTATATGGGATTTAAATATTATCCGCTTAATAACGGCGCAATAGGGTCTCATCCGCTAAACAAAAAATGCGGGAAATCAATAACTCCAATATATACATATGCCAATATATATATATTGCTACTATATATAATACCAATTTCACTGTTTATGAAATATTCGCGGTATATGTTTTTATTAAATAACATCCGCTTACTAACGGCGTATAATGTCTATTTTAACAATCAATAGATATCGATCATCATTCAAACATGCATTCAAATATTTTAAATCTAACTATTTAAAATAAAATCGAAACTGATTCGATTGAGTGAGAAGTTCTCACCTTGATTTTAAATTCCGTTTTAGCGATTTATTTCGAATAAAATTAAACGGACGTTTAATTTTACCCAAAATTCTCACTAACTCCAAACGACTCCAAACCAACTCCATCGCGTAATGCTCGTCCATACGATTCCAACGCAACTGGTTTCGTGCGTTTTCGACCTCGTATGAAAAAGTTATGAATTTTTAAAGATTCACGAATTTATATTAACAAATTACAACAAAACTTATAATTTTTTAAACCATCAAACCATCAGGGCCGTAGGATCCTAGGCTCCCAAATCCTTGCCGTGCATCCCATCTTCCTCATTCACGTTTCCATCTCCAGAACATGATTCCAAGGCCGAACCCATTCATATGAATTAGGGTTTGATTTTAGCAACCTCTCCATTGACTTCTAGCTCGATCAAAGACCACTATCCCGTAGCCCACAGCACAAGCTACCCACGGCCATCACCATGCCAAGCTCGGCCCCCCTAGTGCCTAGGGTTGCGTGCGCAACCTGCAGCATACGGCCCCCCTAGCTTCCTCCTCGTCGCGCTGTTTCCGATCATCTCCGTATGAAATTAAAGCTCTCTTCATGCTCTTCGATGTTGTAGTTAACAACTTTGGCTAATTCTTTGTAGATTGAGAGAGATTGAGGGAGAAGTGAGATTAAATTCTGGCCATTGAATAGGGTAGCGGCGGCTAGGGTTTTGATATTAGGTTTTTTTTTTTTTTCTAAATTATGAAGGCTCATGTCTATTTATAGAAGAAAATCGAACACTATTCATCCCGGAAATTCCGAACTCCGATTTACGCGCCGTAACCAGCATTTCTAGGGTTTACCCCGCGTTCCGGACACAATGGAACAAGTTTCGAAAGCTAATTCGGACATCTGTGCGAGTTATGGCTACAAACGCTCAATTTGAATTAAACCGATTTAAGTCGATTTCTAGGCGTTTTAATTTGTATCGGACTAACGGTAAATTCAATTGACACGAAATTTGAAACCTTACAATAATATCACATTACGGATCCGATGAAACTAGTTTCGTCGAAATCCGAGACTTTTTGAAAAATGGCTATTTTCACTCGTCAAATTTAAATTAAAAAAAACAATTCGATGCGTTTCGAGCTGCCACGATCAAACGATTGCTCCGATTGACACGAAAATTGAAATCCGGTAATAACTAACTATTACGGATCCAATGGAACTGGTTTTGTTCAATTCTGGGACTGTTCAAAAATTGACTATTTTCACTAGTCGATTAAATTATTAAAATATTCAATTTTCACAAATTAACTTCTAAATCGATTTTAAAAGTTCTAAAATATCGTTCTAACTCCCATATGATAAAATAAAATTTTACAAATCATTTTCAATCATATTTAACCCAATTTTCAATTATTTCCATAATTTAACATATTAAATTATCGATTTAATTATCCAATTAAATCCAAAAATTCAAATAAAAATTTATTTGACTTATAAATTCACTTATTAATATTTAAAATTAATTAAATATTCAAATTTTAATTATCAAAAATTCTGGGTCGTTACAGATTTTAATTCAAAAAGCTACTTTTTGCAAACAGCCGAATTAGGACTCGAGACCACTTCCATTGAGTTCAAAATGCCGTTTGCGACCTTTTTGAGTATAAGCTTCGATATGTTTGGAGAAAGTTTATTTTTGCCACTTTTTACTTAGGGCTTTGGTTTGGGCTGAGCCCAATAACCCCACTTATGTATTCAGTCCCAACCCCTCTCCTCTTCATTACTTCATTCTTCATTTCCTTATACTCAAGCTTTTACAACAATGGAGAGTGGAAGAGGAAATTAAAACTCCAAGCCCTAGTTCCATTGCAAAATCCAAGTTCTTGCTCCAAAATCTATGAGAACCCATTAGTAAGTATCTCCTTCTTCTTCTCCAACTCTTTCTCCATTCAATTTCAGAAATTTCCTAAACCTAACTTTGGGAAACGTTTCTCTTTTTAGCTTAGATTCAAGCTTCTAGAGTTGGATTTGAAGAGTGGTTGATTCCCCTTTGCTTTCAAGCTTCATCTTCATAAATTTTAGTGCAAAGGTGAGATTTTTAATCTCACATCTATGCTTATAATTCTCTTCTATTGTTAGGTATGAATTCCTAACACTTATTCATGTGCATTTGACCTTGGTTTGGATTGCTTTTGTGAATATTCCAATTTTTAGTGTTTTGAGTTCAATCCATTAAAAATCCTAACTTTGATGTTTGAACATGTTTTTGGTGATGCATCGAGGAGCTTATAGGGCCGGGTAGTCGATTGACATAAACCCTTAGCGCCGTTGCTCGTGCGATTGCAAATTGGTCGGGATTTGCACCTCCATTGAAATAGGGTGGGAAGTGCAAGTATACAGGTTCGGCCGACCGACCCCCTGGTCCGGTCGACCGACCTGCTTCTAAGTGCATAAGCACTTTCTGTTTTAGGGTCCGGTCGACCGACTACAGGGGTTCGGCCGACCGACCTGCTTCCCGAGGATTTTTGTGGAACAGGGTCCGGTCGACCGAGCCCTGCAGCCGGTCGACCGACCTGATGATTTTTGCCAGATTAGCCTATTTTGCTAATCCGTTTGAATATTCAACTTTAATCGATTCGTGTTGTCTCCCTTTTGTTGTTGTCGTTTATTATCGACTTTGATGACCTTTTCTTTGGGAATTTTAAGATATATCCACTTTGATGGATTTTATATCGATTTCTTTGGATTTTATTCACGTCTTCGAATGTGAATTTTTATGCCCGATTGTTTCTACAATCTTCTTTGTGATTTGTCACTTTAAAAATATAAAGGTTTTCTATACTAGTAGTAAATAACAAAATTCTTTCATCAAAACGATTTCAACACTATTTTAATTACAAAGCTCGTTTCTTAAACCGTTTTCCAATCTATTAGTATATACAAGCCTTTACCTCACTCGAATGAGAAATCTAATTAAACGACTTAGTAAAACGAGTGGTATGAAACGCTTGCGTTTACTTCGTCGTTTAATTCTTGGACTTGTTCGATTGAAAACTCTTGTGACAATTTTCTAGTGGAGATCTACAATTTGTTCGTAAATATTTAAGTTAAGCTAGTGGTTATGGGACATGAAGCTAAGCTCATATATTTACTAGCTTATTGTAATTGACACTTCTTGTTGATCATGACGATCATCTTTGTGGTTTAGACTAGCAATGTGCGATGTCTCTTTGTTTATGTGGAGGACTGTTCCTCATTTTGTTGAGCTTCGTATCATTTCTCACATGGGTCGTACCTTTTTAGGTGCGTCAATGTTTTATTATGCATGGGGTGTATCTTTCTAGGTGCATCGATGTTTGTTTACACATGGGTCGTACCTTTTTAGGTGCGTCGATGTTTATTTATGCATGAGGTGTACCTTTTTAGGTGCATCGATGTTTATTTACTTCGTGGAGCAATCGGCTCAATAAGTCGGGCATGGGGCGTATCTTTCTAGGTGCGTCGATGTTCGTCTATGCATGGGACGTATCTTTTTAGGTGCGTCGATGTTCGACTTTGCATGGGGTGTATCTTTCTAGGTGCATCGATGTTAGACATTACATGGGGTGTATCTTTCTAGGTGCATCGATGTTTATTTGTGCATGGGGTGTATCTTTCTAGGTGCATCGATGCTTATTTGTGCATGGGGCGTATCTTTCTAGGTGCGTCGATGCTAGAGCATGGGGCGTATCTTTCTAGGTGCGTCGATGTTCGACTGTACATGGGGCGTGTCTTTCTAGGTGCGTCGATGTCCAGTATTTTTGTGGGATTGGCCATCCTTTTTATTGTGATTTGGTTCATCGGATGTCCCGTTGTACGACGTCGTTGTTCCTTTTTATTGTGATTTCTGGATTTCGTGTGTTGATTTCTGGAATTTATGTTTCACCAACTTTTACGATGGGCATTGATATATATGTCATTTATTGTGGCTTGGTGAATGAAATTAGGAGTATGACATTCCTTTTTATCTTGTGTAGATTATTGTGATATTGATTAATATCTTGTTGATTTTCAATTACCTATTTATCACAGCTTGGCGTTGTGATTATTATATGTTTATGTCATATCTCTTATTATATATCACTTCATCTGATATTTATAGCTAGACTGATCCGTTTATTATTTTCTTCTTAAATAATACTCGGGTCAGACTGAGATATTACAGGTGCTTACTCATGGCTTCCTACCTGGAACCATCTTCTGACTTTTGGCTAACTACTATAGTTTAGTAGTTTTTGTTGTATACATTTGAGATACAGACTCTATGATGTATACTTATTCTTTTGTCTAGCACTTGTATCTATTCTTTTTGATATTGTGGATCTTGTTTGACCACTACTCTGATGTACACTTTAATGTGTTATATTCATATCTATTTCAGCCTTTGTGATATGAATTGTCTGTGACTGATTTATGTTATGTTTATTTCTATATTTGTTTCCGAAGTCCTTTATAGCCACCGTGTGATAGCTTTGAGTTTGTGTCGGCATGTCGGATTTCCACCAGAAAAAGAATTGCATGCTATACTATCTGAATCGATGCTCGCACAAAGCAATTACACGGATGGTCGCTCCTTAACAGCCTTATTCTCCGTGCTAGTCGACAGCATTACTCCGTAGTGTTCTTGTCTAGCGTGGGTATAGAGGTGGGGCGTCACAGCTTGGTATCGGAGCCAAACTTCGGAACAATATGGAATGATATAACAAGGATCATCGTCCTAAGTCTTTCTTAGGAATCGTGCTTTAGGATTTAATTCAAGTCTTCATACCGATTCATCCTATTTTCTTTATGATTCCTTGTTTTATCTATCAAGATTGCTTGATATTCATTTGTGAATAACCTTTTTCCTCTTCTTTCTTTCTTTCTTAAAGAAAGAGAAATGGTTAGACCTGGCCGTCCCAGCGCCGGTCAATCTAGTGCTACTCCCCAGGATGGAGTATTTATGTCTGCCCAGCAGCTTCTAGATCTTGTTAAGAATGCTCAAGCTGCCGGTCCCAATCCAGAGCCTACTCATCCTAGATCCGGTTTTGCACGCCTATGCAGAGACTATACCGATTTGGGTGGAAGGCCATTCATGGGATCCGAGAGTGTTATAGAAATTCAAGCTTGGCTCAAATCATGCGATCGCATCTTTTCTCGCATGAACCTTATTGACCTTCATCGAGTCCAAGTGGCTTCTAGCATGCTCCAAGAAAGAGCATTAGATTGGTATGAGCTTTTAATTTCTGAAATCACTGAAGCGGATCTCACTTGGGAGCAATTCCGGGAAAGATTCGAATTGAAATTCGTGCCGGAGGCCGAAAAAGTAACTTTGGCCCGGCGTTTTATTGACCTTGTTCAAGGTGAATCTTCTGTGGCAGACTATGTCGCATCTTTCGAATCTCTTTCCAAATACGGGGTTGAATACATTAACACCCCAATGAAGAAAAATCAGAGATTCGTCTATGGCTTGAATAAGAATCTTAAGAAGCCATTACTTCTGAAACTTGAAGTTTCATTTGATCAGCTTGTTGATATCGCTCTTCGTCTTAAAGAGGCCGATAATGAAGGTGATGTTGAAGTTGTGCGTGCCCAACAGAACTTCAATAGCAACATGAAGAGGCCTATTAAATTCAAAGGCCCCATTCCCAACAAGAAAGGAGGGCAAGAAACCCTGGTAGCAAAAGCACCTACCTCTAGTCGTGGACAATGCTACAATTGTGGTTCCACGAACCACTATGCAAGGGAGTGTCCGAGACCCCTCTTTTGTCGCTATTGCAAAAATTCGGGTCACCATATTACTGCATGTCCCGTACTTCAAAATAAGGAGGGAGAGCTCAATGTGGTGCAAGCTCCTGGTAACACTTCTCGTGCTCAAGGTATTTCTCATTTGATCCTTGATTACATTTATTTTGTGATCTTCTTACTCGAGTTCTCTTTGATATGGGTTCCATCTCACTATTTTATATCAAAAGAACTTGTCGATTCTTTTTCTTTGAATATTTTGGGCTTGATGACTTCTTTGAGGATTGTGAATCCGGATGGTAGATCCGCAACACTCAATTTGCTTTTTATTGATGTCGAAATTATTTTATGTGATTTTTCTTTCCGAGCCGATATTTTTACTTAGGCTTCGGAATTGATTTTTGAAAGGATCGGCTTAATCATTGTGAAGCCCATATCCTATTTTTCGAGTGGACTATTCATCTTCGACATTTTCAATCTGTTAAGCAGATTTCTATTTTTCCTTTATGATTTCAAAGAATATTCTTAAAGGATTTTAAGAAACATGTTTATCATATAGAAGATGATTTTGTGATTGTATTGCCCGTTGAGTGCTTTAAGAATTTTGGTCGATACGCTTGATCAACGTTATCGATAGGAATCTCCTAAACGCTTTGATGAGACAATCAGACACAGTATATTAACTTGAAAAATGTAAAATTTTGTAGAAAGATTATTACATAAAAATAAAAATGTAATTTTGAAAGTTTTAACTTTTCAGGAAAGAAGATTATTTAAAAGAAATTCTTTCTTTTCGATACTCTTATTCTTGTGATTCCTGAAGGGGAACCAAGACTTTGCTATTTGTACCGATACTAGTCATATTGGTTTGTATGCCGTTCTCTTGCAGAGGAGAACGTGCTATCACTTGTGCTTCTAAATCATTATAGCCTATCAAGACTAGATATACCACTCATGATCTAGTGCTCGCGGTTATTGTTTCTACTTTTAGAGTTTTGCATCATCATATTTGGATGAGAAATTTGTTCTCTACCTCGATCATAAATCCTCGGAATATTTATTTTCTTATAAGGAACTTCATGTCGACTCGAGTTCCTAGCTTCTTATGATCTTGATATTCTTTTTATTCCCAGAGGGGAAATCGTGTTGCCAATGCGTTTAGTCGTAAGCAACAAGGGGTTGTTTCTATGTTGATGACCGAATGAAATTATCTTTTTATCAAGTTCATCGGGCGTTTTGATGTACTTCGTTTTATTGAGTTTCATCTCATTTCTTTTATGAACTTGCGTCCGATGTTCTTTTATTGTGTTCGGTTCATTGGACGTACCGTTTTTGTACTACGTCGGTGTTCCAAAATCATTCGGGCTTTTGATTCATCGGATATACCGTTTGTACTACATCAATGTCTTTTCTATTTGATTCATTGGATGTACCGTTGTACTACATTAATGTCTTTGCTTTTGGATTCATTGGATGTACCGTTGTACTACATCAATGTCTTCGCTTTTTGATTCATTGGGCGTACCGTTTTTGTACTACGCCGTTGCACTGGCTCAATTTTCTGCTATTCTTGACGTTTTCTGCGTCTTTTAACTATGGAAATGCTTTTAGGTTTCCTATTTTATTCTTGAGCCCGGTGTTATTGATGAAATTGAAGTTTCACCAGATTTGACTTATGAGCAACATTCCATTCGCATCATTGCTTCGGAGGTTGAGCGCCTTCGGAATAAAGGTGTTCTTCTTGTGAAAGTTCAATGGTTCTCAAATCCTAAGGATTTCTCTTGTGAAACATTGAGAATTCATCAAACGAAAACTTTCGGATTTACTCCTTCGTGCTCTTTATGGTGAACTTCTTATTTCAATTTTCTTTTGTGTTGATATGCTTCCATGGTTGTTACTTCTTATTTTCCTCTTAAGTATTGCGAGGACGCAATTTCTTTAAGGAGGGGAGTCTGTAACAACCCGCATATTTATCGATTTTATATTTAAATATTTTATCGTTAGTCGGATTTTAGTCCGAAAAGCTACTTTTTGCAAACAGCCGAATTAGGACTCGAGACCACTTCCATTGAGTTCAAAATGCCGTTTGCGACCTTTTTGAGTATAAGCTTCGATATGTTTGGAGAAAGTTGATTTTTACCACTTTTTACTTAGGGCTTTGGTTTGGGCTGAGCCCAATAACCCCACTTATGTATTCAGTCCCAACCCCTCTCCTCTTCATTACTTCATTCTTCATTTCCTTATACTCAAGCTTTTACAACAATGGAGAGTGGAAGAGGAAATTAAAACCCAAGCCCTAGTTCCATAGCAAAATCCAAGTTCTTGCTCCAAAATCTATGAGAACCCATTAGTAAGTATCTCCTTCTTCTTCTCCAACTCTTTCTCCATTCAATTTCAGAAATTTCCTAAACCTAACTTTGGGAAACGTTTCTCTTTTTAGCTTAGATTCAAGCTTCTAGAGTTGGATTTGAAGAGTGGTTGATTCCCCTTTGCTTTCAAGCTTCATCTTCATAAATTTTAGTGCAAAGGTGAGATTTTTAATCTCACATCTATGCTTATAATTCTCTTCTATTGTTAGGTATGAATTCCTAACACTTATTCATGTGCATTTGACCTTGGTTTGGATTGCTTTTGTGAATATTCCAATTTTTAGTGTTTTGAGTTCAATCCATTAAAAATCCTAACTTTGATGTTTGAACATGTTTTTGGTGATGCATCGAGGAGCTTATAGGGCCGGGTAGTCGATTGACATAAACCCTTAGCGCCGTTGCTCGTGCGATTGCAAATTGGTCGGGATTTGCACCTCCATTGAAATAGGGTGGGAAGTGCAAGTATACAGGTTCGGCCGACCGACCCCCTGGTCCGGTCGACCGACCTGCTTCTAAGTGCATAAGCACTTTCTGTTTTAGGGTCCGGTCGACCGACTACAGGGGTTCGGCCGACCGACCTGCTTCCCGAGGATTTTTGTGGAACAGGGTCCGGTCGACCGAGCCCTGCAGCCGGTCGACCGACCTGATGATTTTTGCCAGATTAGCCTATTTTGCTAATCCGTTTGAATATTCAACTTTAATCGATTCGTGTTGTCTCCCTTTTGTTGTTGTCGTTTATTATCGACTTTGATGACCTTTTCTTTGGGAATTTTAAGATATATCCACTTTGATGGATTTTATATCGATTTCTTTGGATTTTATTCACGTCTTCGAATGTGAATTTTTATGCCCGATTGTTTCTACAATCTTCTTTGTGATTTGTCACTTTAAAAATATAAAGGCTTTCTATACTAGTAGTAAATAACAAAATTCTTTCATCAAAACGATTTCAACACTATTTTAATTACAAAGCTCGTTTCTTAAACCGTTTTCCAATCTATTAGTATATACAAGCCTTTACCTCACTCGTATGAGAAATCTAATTAAACGACTTAGTAAAACGAGTGGTATGAAACGCTTGCGTTTACTTCGTCGTTTAATTCTTGGACTTGTTCAATTGAAAACTCTTGTGACAATTTTCTAGTGGAGATCTACAATTTGTTCGTAAATATTTAAGTTAAGCTAGTGGTTATGGGACATGAAGCTAAGCTCATATATTTACTAGCTTATTGTAATTGACACTTCTTGTTGATCATGACGATCATCTTTGTGGTTTAGACTAGCAATGTGCGATGTCTCTTTGTTTATGTGGAGGACTGTTCCTCATTTTATTGAGCTTCGTCTCATTTCTCACATGGGTCGTACCTTTTTAGGTGCGTCAATGTTTTATTATGCATGGGGTGTATCTTTCTAGGTGCATCGATGTTTGTTTACACATGGGTCGTACCTTTTTAGGTGCGTCGATGTTTATTTATACATGGGGTGTACCTTTTTAGGTGCATCGATGTTTATTTACTTCGTGGAGCAATCGGCTCAATAAGTCGGGGCATGGGGAGTATCTTTCTAGGTGCGTCGATGTTCGTCTATGCATGGGGCGTATCTTTTTAGGTGCGTCGATGTTCGACTTTGCATGGGGTGTATCTTTCTAGGTGCATCGATGTTAGACATTACATGGGGTGTATCTTTCTAGGTGCATCGATGTTTATTTGTGCATGCGGTGTATCTTTCTAGGTGCATCGATGCTTATTTGTGCATGGGGCGTATCTTTCTAGGTGCGTCGATGCTAGAGCATGGGGCGTATCTTTCTAGGTGCGCGATGTTCGACTGTACATGGGGCGTGTCTTTCTAGGTGCGTCGATGCCCAGTATTTTTGTGGGATTGGCCATCCTTTTTATTGTGATTTGGTTCATCGGATGTCCCGTTGTACGACGTCGTTGTTCCTTTTTATTATGATTTCTGGATTTCGTGTGTTGATTTCTGGAATTTATGTTTCACCAACTTTTACGATGGGCATTGATATATATGTCATTTATTGTGGCTTGGTGAATGAAATTAGGAGTATGACATTCCTTTTTATCTTGTGTAGATTATTATGATATTGATTAATCTCTTGTTGATTTTCAATTACCTATTTATCACAGCTTGGCGTTGTGATTATTATATGTTTATGTCATATCTCTTATTATATATCACTTCATTTGATATTTATAGCTAGACTGATCCGTTTATTATTTTTTTCTTAAATAATACTCGGGTCAGACTGAGATATTACAGGTGCTTACTCATGGCTTCCTACCTGGAACCATCTTCTGACTTTTGGCTAACTACTCTAGTTAGTAGTTTTTGTTGTATACATTTGAGATACAGACTCTATGATGTATACTTATTCTTTTGTCTAGCACTTGTATCTATTCTTTTGATATTGTGGATCTTGTTTGACCACTACTCTGATGTACACTTTCATGTGTTATATTCATATCTATTTCCGCCTTTGTGATATGAATTGTCTGTGACTGATTTATGTTATGTTTATTTCTATATTTGTTTCCGAAGTCCTTTATAGCCACCGTGTGATAGCTTTGAGTTTGTGTCGGCATGTCGGATTTCCACCAGAAAAAGAATTGCATGCTATACTATCTGGCATATCGATTCTCGCACAAAGCAATTACACGGATGGTCGCTCCTCAACAGCCTTATTCTCCGTGCTAGTCGACAGCATTACTCCGTAGTGTTCTTGTCTAGCGTGGGTATAGAGGTGGGGCGTCACACCATCAATTTCTATCTATCAGTTTTTCCGTCGAAATCGTACCATCTAACTTTGCTTTGGAAGTCATGCTTGCATTTCGTAACTCAACTTCATTGTCTATCTCTCTAACCTCGAAAGGTGAGCAATCACTCACGATTAACATTTTTTTATTCATTAAATTTGATTTCAATTGAAACAACAATTGAAATATGCTGCTGTAGTTATTTAAGTTTGTTATATATGCTATTATCTGTAACTGTTCACCTGCGGGATATGACACCATATCCTGTTGTTTATATTATATTGTTATTGATGATATATGCCTCTTATTTTATTATATTTTCTGTTATCACTCTACAAGTTCCCTGTAGTTTAGAAATCAACTATGGGTTGAAATGATACATACCCGAACAGACTTTAGAATAGGAGAAAATCGTTATGGGTTGAAATGATAAACCCAAGCGATTTTCGTTTAATTGAATTTGGGATTACGGGTTGAAATGATATCCACCCGTATATATTTAGTATACGGATTGAAATGATAAATATCCGTAGCACTTGACTATATGATAGGAAATATATACAGACACCGTTGGTCTATATAAATATTTTGAAAATAATTTCAATAATTTTGGAAAGAAATATATGGTTTAATAAATTTGATTCTTAATATATTATATAAATGAAAATTGTATATATAGATTTAGTAATAATATTTGATTTAAATTAGATTGATTTAATACATATGATATGGTTAAGTATTTATGTAAATCTTATTTCAAATAGATTCTCTTGTAATAAATTGAATAATTAAGATTGGAAGATAAATTCAGGTTTATAAAAATGGTATTTAAATAAGGATTTATTAAATTAAATCGATTTGAAATTTTTGAATGGGAAATTTAAAGGGTATGATTTTATAACTGGATTTTTGATTTAAGTGATTTAATGAATATTTCACGTTTAAATAAATTAAAGAAAATATTGAGTAAAATGTAATTTAAGGTTACTTAAATGATATTGAATCTAATAAGGGAGTATTTCAAGGCTAAATAATAATGAGGTTAAATCGAGATCTATATGAAACTATTATATAGAACATTTAAATATTAAAGCCTTGAACTATATTGGAATTTAAATGGTTTATGTTGAGATTCAGATCTGTATTTGTAATCAACGTAGTTGAATTTGTTATTTAGCAACTAAATTGAATTAAAATGAAAATTTAGGTTGAACTAAATTTGAATTTATTATTTAGAAAACTAAATTGAATGAAAATTTAGACGAAACGTTGAATACTTAAAGTTTTGAAATATATGGAAATATAAAGGGGTATTTGTGATTATAAATCTGAATTTGAGATCGATAAAATTTAAGTGGTTATTTTAGAAATTTGAGTTGAATTTAAATTGATAAATTGAGATTTAATTTAATTTGAATGGGAAGGTCGGGTTGATGTTGGAACGATTTGTTAAGTTGAGGAAATTGAAAATACTTTATTGTATAAATTATTTAATATATATAAATACTATTTTGGGAAATATAGAGATATTTGAAGTGAAAATGAGATTTGGTTTTGAAGTATAACTTAAGCTGAAATGACCACGGTGTTATAGTGTATATTTCTACCTTGTAGAAAGTTCCATGGACCCTTAGAGGATGGTTATCCCAAACATCCTTTAAGTTATTTGTATTTCAGTTGATATTTCACTTGAGTTGGATTTATTGATATAAGAATGTTAATCCTGACTCGAGTGTTTTGTGTTTTTCTTTACGCCCGGGTCAGACTGAGTGATACAGCATTTGAGACTCACCTTTGGAGTTCGGAGCTTCATTTGAAAATCCAACTATCGATTCAGATTCCAGCCTTTCCAGTTGATTGGTTCAGAGAAGTCATCTGTTGCATTGGAGACTTCACTGCATTTGAACTACTCGGTTGTATTTTTCTAACTCTGATGTATATAGTAGCTTCATGAACTACTATTCTTTATCTATTCCGCTACATTATATTACTCTGTGATCTGTGATTGATTTATTTACTGTATATTTTAAGTTTTGCCAAATTTTAATTAACAATTCAGTATTTTGAATTATTCAAGTCGGATATTTGTGGTTTTATTGTCGATTTGAACGGTCCAAAATAGCGGTTCATTACAGATTTGAATAGAATTAATGAAATGAATAAAATGCAATGAAGTTACTTAAATATGAGTTAGGAAGAGGAAGATGTGAATTTCAAGATGAAAGTAAAGTTTAACCTATGAAAGTTAAATAAATTAAATTAGTAAAAGAAATATGGATTTGAATTTAACTTAAGCCAAGTAAAATAAAATTGAGTTGAATTTGAATTAAATTGAATTGTGAAATAAAATTGAATTGTGAAATAAAATTGAATTGTGTTTAACTTAAACTAAATGAAATTGACTTGAATTTGGATTAAATTAAAAATAAAATTCAATTGAATTATAAATGAGATTGAAAGGAATTAGATTCTTACTTAAATAAGTTAAAGGAAATGGTATGAAGTTTAGATTTAACGTAAGTTAGGTAAAATAAAAATTGAACTCAAGTAAATTAGTTGAAGTGATTTTTGAAATAAAAAATCAGGTATTGAATTATAAATTGGAAATGAACTAATTAGATAATCAATTAGTTAATGGAATGTGGAAATGGAACCTAATTTAGTTAAATAAAAATTCAATTGTCAGTTAAAAATGGAATTTGGAATCGAATTCGAGTTATAAATAAGATTCGACTTATATTGTAAGTGAGTTAAATTAAAAGTTGTCGAATGAAATAGAATAGAATTGAAATGGAAATGGCTTGAGTTGAAAATAAATTCAATTTGAGTATAAGTAAATTGAATATAACCTTGAGTATCATTTAAAAAAAATTCGAAAATGAATTGAGTATGGAATATAAAATTTAAAATGGATTGAGTGAATAAACAAATTGAATAAATTAGTAAATGAAATGGGATTTGATTGGATAGAAATCAAATTAAATTATAAAGGAATTTATTTGCAAATAGAAATAAACTTAAGTTGTTTGATTAACTTATGTAATATTTCAATGAAAGCTTAGCTCAAATAATTTATGAAATAGCCATTAAAAAAAATCATGAATGGTTCCGAGTTTAAATACAAATAGATTTGAAGGTGGTGTATGTGAAAATGAATGGAATGTAATTTTATTGGTTGCGAACAAGTTAAAAAGGAATGGAATTAAATATAAATTGGGTTAGAATCAATTTAAAATATCTATATGCTTAAGTGATTGCTTATTTGAATGAATATCACCGAATTTGCATAAGAAAATTGGTCGTTTGACATAAACGATAGTAAATAAAATTCTATGAATTAATAGAAATGAATGAAATTGATTTTTAATCAATTTGGAATGAATAATAATTTGTTTAGCACAAATGCAAATTGAATATAAGAAATTTGGTTGTAAAATCATTTCGAATGGAATGAAATAGTGTATGGAAAACAAATTAAAAAAGTTTTTGAACCTTATAATTGCTTATAAATAAATTGTTTAACATGCATTACTTATGAAACTTATATGTTTAACCATTTGAATAATCGAAATGTTATTAAATTTCATATATTGATACTTATGTATTTAAATTAAGTATAAGTACCTAGAGGCAGTTTGGCTAGACTTTAGTCGCGCTAATTGCTAAATAAAATAAGCCGCATGTTTAAAAACGCTAAATAAGGTACGTTTTCTGATTAAATACCGCAAAATATAAATATTGAAATATATATTTTATTTTCCGACCGTGTGGGTCGATGTATATATATATTTATCTCTCTTGTTATATTGCAAAAGGCTCTCCGTACAAGGGAGACTCTGCCAAAAATTTTTGAAAATTTAAGGTGTTAGAAAATTTTTGAAAATTTTTAGAAATTTTTTATTAGCGACAAATTAATTTCAAATTGAAATTGAAATAAGGTTTTTGGAATTAGAATTGAAAACTAATTTTTTCGTAAAGACCAAAGGATTTGAAGAGTGGATGTCAAGTTTGACTAAGTGGGTTTTTTGGATAAATTAATGGGTTTGAGCATTCTTCTGCCTTAGAAATTTCGAGGACGAAATTCTTTTAAAGGAGAGGAATGTAATGATTTGGATTTTTCAACGTTTGATTTGGTATATTTAAATGGTTTTAAATATTGAATTTGAATTTTGGATTGATTGAATAAGGAAAATTTGGGTTTTATTTACAAAATAAAATTCAGAATTTAGGTATAGCGATTTATTGGATAATTTAATTTTTAAATTTAACAATTGAATATTGGTTAAATTTGTATCTTGAGTTTTAAGCTCGATAAAAATAATTTAAAGACTTGTAAAATTTGTATTTATAATAATGAAGGTACAAAAGTTTTAAAATTGAATTTAAATGTGATCTATTTTATTTTAAAATAGTTTATTTAAATTGACATTTATAATAGCCTTCCAATGCACAGTCTCGGAATACGACCAAACCAGTTCCATTGGATCCGTAATAGTGTATTATTACCGGATTTCAAATTTCATAGTTTTTGGGGTTATCGTTTGGTCGTACGGGAAATAAAGACGTGGCAATTCATATTGAAATTTAATATAATAATTGGGTCCAAAAAGCTATCTTCTCCATACGATCGAATTAGGACTTGAAACCTTTTTCATTGTGTTCGGAATATGGGTATAACATTATGAACGCCTAGCGGCATGCCTTAATAGGATTTCAAGATCTCTCGTTTATTATAAGGATATTTGAATGTATAATTAATAAATCAAATCAAGTTCAAATCTCAGCCAACCTATGATTAGGACAGGAGCCACCCTACCTTTTGAATGATGCAGACCTACCTTTCCTTTCTCTTATTAAATCGAGATTTCTTCCTTTAATTTCTTTAGTTCGAAGAAGAATTTCATTACAGTAAAATAAAGAAATGCCGTTGTTATAAATCGTGAGCCTCCTTCTTTAAAAATAAAGAAGGTTTCCCTTCTCTCGTTTTTCAGTGATTCATGAAATCAAATTGTTTTATAAAAAAAGAGAAGGGGATTCTCGAATCATTCGCGAGTGGAGGGGACGACACCTGAAGGTCTGTTCCCTTGTGATGGTGGGGGAGAACGGAAAGGCGGCGCGGTAGGAAAGGGAGGGTGTGAGTCGGGGGGCGACAGTGGGCAAAAACTCCGCGTCGATGGGAGGGCATGGGTCACGATTTCGATTAAGGTGGTAGTGGTCAAGCTCGGCGGCAGTTTTGGTGAAGGCCGGTTCTAAGGGGATCGCTGAAGCCGAGGCTAGGGAATGGAGGCCGAAGATCGCGCACGCGATAAGGTGTGTTGAAGTGGGTTGTTGGTAATGGTGAAGTCGTGCCTGGAAGTGCTATCGCGTGGATGTCGATGAGCAGTCTGAGAGGTATAAGATAATTTATTTTTAATTAAATTTAATAAATATATATGTACATATAGATTAGAAATATATATACACACACACAAATTTTAACTTACTTGTTAATTTTAAAATACGTCTTATGATAATTAGGATATATAAATCATATTATAAATCGAATGTTTACAAATTCATAAATTGTTTATGCTTGGTCAAAAATCGTGAAATCAAGTCAAGATTGAAGCGGGTTGCAAACAAAAAAAGTAAAGGTGAGTAAATCTCACTCTCTTTGGGTTGCCAGAATTTATTTTAAATAGTTAAAATAAACTATTGATTTCTAGTTGAGTTTATCAATTATTATCTGGATGGATATTATATAAGTAGTATATGTATATATAAGCAATTGGAGTGATATTCCTGAAAATTATAGCGGATAAGACTCTATGCGCCCCGTATAATAGCGGATGGCCCTGTTTACCGCGAACCCCGTCGAAGTGGGATTAGTATTTATTTTATGTTATATATTAACATTTGTGGATGCAGGAAGACAGGTTGGAGGGATCCAACTAGATTCCTTAAGTATATTGTTTATTTTTCATATATAGTGATATATGATTTGTGTAGAATAATCTATTATAGATTATTTTAGTGATTCAAAATTATTGGATGCTACTGTAGCACTGGCATGAATTTTGATAATTTTAAAACTATAAATAATTTAAAAAAAATTATGGAATCAAAAGGAATTTGATGCGTGTGTATATATATATTGGAATTGGAATTATTTTAAAGAGATTGAATTAGAAGAAAAAATATATTTGAGTTGGTTATACTTAATTATTGTGAATTAGTAAATGGAGACTTTTAAAAAAATAAATTATATAAAAGAATTTGCAAATGATATTCTAGAAAAAAAGGAGTTAAAGTCAATTTTGAAATAGGTTGAAAGTATAAAAGGAATTTATAAGAACTGAATGTATACAACAGAATTTTATAAATAAGATTTGTCCTATAAATTGGTAAAACCAATGGATTATAAAAGTGATAAACAATGTTTATGAATAAAGGAATTCGATATCAGATGATAACTGGAAATATAAACTCATAGGGTGAATTTATATTAAAATATGTAAAACCGGTTTTGGAAAAATAGTAGATTCTACTTTCGAAATGAGAATGGTTAGGAAATCGACAATGAATCGTATGTTGTGGAATTGAGAGGAAGTTATAAAGTAAATTGGTTATTGAGATTTAAAAAAAATATTTTAAACTTTAAGAAGTGAATTTGTTTTAAAGGAAAATTTTATTATTTTAAAACTATGGAATTTTAAACTAGTTGAGATTGAAATACTACGGTAAGCAGATTTTCAAATATTAAGTATTTATTATTAAATTTTAACTTTTTAAAAAATCAGCTTTGAAATTTACTTGTTTAACTAAATTTGAGTTACTGATGTTATAAAAGTGTTTTCGATATTTTAAATATTTATTCGAACATGTTTTTAAAACTAAATCATCTTTCTTTAAAATACTTATTATATATATATAGTTTGAAGTGATTGGAATTTTATTTTATAAATTCTCTTGAGATTCGAAAAGGGGCTTATAAAAGGATATGATTTGAGGAGAGGAAATTTGTTTGTGATTCCGAAGATTTTGGGAATAAGTTAAGGATAATTGTATGAAACGTTAATGCTGAAAGGATTTTGGAAAATATGACTGGTTATATTTTCCTAAGTATAGAAAATAAAAATATGGAAATATTTCTAAGTGTTGAGGTGTCGGAAGTATCTTGTTACGGATTTAAGTATTTGAAAAAAATTGTTTTCAAATGTTGGGAGGAATTGATATATCTAAAAGATAATTGAAAGTAAATATTTCGGGAAAAATTTATATTAAGGCCATATGATTGCTTATGGATGTTTAATTTGATAGAAATAATCGACTGTCAATATTGGCCAATTTCGATAATCGTTTTGAAGAGACCGGAATCAGATTTAATTATCTGAAAACCACTTCGATCCGGTTTGAACGATACGAATAAATACCATGAAGATGATGAAGACAGTGATTCGGTTTGTCCAGATCTAGTGCAACTTGTATGGACAAATGCTATTAGAACATCGTCATTGGAGGACAATGAGCATTCTAAGTAACATTTGTTCTTGAAAGGTAACGTTTAGCCTCGAACCTCATCAAATGGAAATGACTAAAACATGGAAGATGCAGAAAGGCTAAGTGAGTTTTGACGCCCCACCTCTATACCCACGCTAGCCAAGGACACTACAAGGTAATGCCGTCAACTAACACGGAGAATAAGGCTGGTTGGGAGCGACCATCTATAGCCTTGCTCTAATTATCTATTGAATACATCGACAATAGACTACCAAGCAGGTCGACATACCCAATGAATACTTAAAACAAAACCATAGGTGGTTGGATCTATCAGAACAGAATATAATACTCAAATGAAATAAACATCACAGAACAGTAAATCATCATATACACATATACTGCTACATAACAGAGTTTACAAAATAATACAAGTCAGGTGGTATAGCAGACCACAATATACAGAGGAGTCAATAGAATATATCAGAGTTACTACAAAATGGGACTACACAAAAAGCTATGACAAAAAGAAGCTAGCGGAGTAGTCCATGCGGAAGCAAAATAGGCTAAGTCCAAATGCACCTAACCTGAAACATCTCGGTCTGACCCGAGTATAAAATACACGGGTCAGTCTAGCTAAACAAATCAGTTAGATAAACTGAACAACAATAAACCTGCAAGGTTACAAAGCATAACAGATATCTCTAAAGGAGATAACACAATCATCTAACAAAAGATGAATCATAGGATAACAAGCCTCATCTCATCGGCAACATATAGAACAAAGGATACAAATATCCCAAATCAATCCATAAAGGCAATAACAAATACCAATAAGGTATACAAGTTCCACAAGGTGAACGCTATGCATCATGCGGCTCAAAAAGACCAACACCGAAGGGCGATACCTAGGGAATAAACATATGAATGAAACATCAGAAAATTTTGCTCGAGCTCAGTACTGTACAAACAAGGATCCATGAGCCCGAAGACTCCAAACCCAATATCACCCATGCGGCTCATAACGACCAACATCGGAAGCGATACTAAAGGACAACCCAATATCACCCATGCGGCTCATAACGACCAACATCGGAAGCGATACTATAGGCAACAAACCCGAAGGCACAAACCCGAAGGTACAAACCCGAAGGCAACATGCCCGAAGGCAACATACCCGAAGGCAACAAACCGTAGTGGCGAAGGTCAGAGACCCAGTACTGGACACCACTAACTGGCGGAATGTGTCATAACTCTCAAAAAGGAATCCGAAAAGTGGTAACGTGAGTCCCATAACCACTCGTTCGCACTAAACGGTTTACCATCCGTTAGTTAATTTCACACTCAAAGCAGTACAAAGTTCACCTCATCTCATCGGTAAACCAGACACAAAGGTCAAAACAATCAATCGAATAGGTCGGGGACTGATCGAAAAGATAAACGCAGGGATTCATGGTCCGTGTTTTACCTAACCATTTAATCTTCCTTCCACTTCGCTCGAAGTGCGAAATTGTGTACATTATAAATAGAATTTAAGAATTGGAGAAGGAAACTTTTAATACGATTTAGAGGGATTATTTATGAAAACCCGTGAATGAAGTCAAAATTTAGTTATCAAAGCCAAAGATGCAATGACAACCACTAAAAAGCAACTTGAATCAATAAAATTAGGAAAACAAATCAAAATATGCAAAAATAGGCAAAACAGCAAAATAGGAGCAGGTCGGTCGACCGGTTGCAGGGCTCGGTCGGCTGGCCAGATGCAGGAAATAAAAAAAAACTCGACATGAGCAGGTCGGTCGACCGGCTACAGGGCTCGGTCGGCCGAACTGCATAAATTTGCAGTTTCTGCCCTTTTTTCCAATGAATGCAAGTTCTTCCAAAATGCGACCGTTCGAGCAATGGAGTTAAGGAGCCTAAGCCAGTAGATACCCCAGCTCCATTAGCTCTTCGATTCGCAACCAAAAACATATTCAAACATCAAAGTTAGGATCTTTAGAGAATTGAACCCAAACACTAAAAATTTGGATATTCACCAATTCAATCCAAACCAAAAGCAAGTGCATATGAACAAGGTGTTAGGAATTCATACCCAACATTAATGAGATCAAGAGAAGTAGATGTGAGTTCAAAACTCACCTTTAACCTAAAATAAAGAAGATGAAGAAGAAGCTCAATATCAAGGAGAAGACCAACCAAACTCTACTTCAACTCAACAAGCTTCAATCTAAGAATAAAACATATATTTCCCAATTTAGGTTTAGGAAATTTTCTGAAATTGAAGAGGAGAAGAGTTGGAGAAGATGAAGAAGAGCTTACCTATGGATTCTCTTTGATTTTGGAGCAAGAAATCAAGTTGGAAGTTGAAACTAGGGCTTGCAAATTTCTATTTCTCTTTCCCTTCCACCATTTCAGTTTTAGCTTGAGAAATGAAAATGAAAAGGAGATGAATGAAGAGAAGGGGTTGAGTTAGAGGGTTAAGTGGAGATTGGGGCTGAACCCAAACTTAAGCCCAAGTAGGAAAAAGTAGCCAAAATTTCACAAACTCCAAACATATCAAAGATTATACTCAAAAAGATTGCAAACGCCATTTTGGAACCAATGGAGGTAGTTTCGAGCTCCAATTCGGCCGTTTGCAAAACGTAGCTTTTCGGACCCAAAAATCCGACTAACGACGCTATATTTAAATATAAAATCGTTAAATATGTGGGTTGTTACAGGAGTCGCACCCAATTAGGGATGTTTTCACCTTTCTAGATGTCCTCGGAAACCTATTTATTATGGATATAGTTGCGCATGGAAGGAGCGCTAGATAGGAAGGGTGGAAACACCGGGAGTGGTAACATATTCGGTCTATCTAGGTCAGGGGTAGGCCGGTCTAGTGTAGCAGGGGATTCGGCGTGGTCCTCGGTATATTGTTCTAGAGGTGTACTATGACAGGCGGTACCCCAGTGGCCCAGTCATTCGTTCGAATCCATTCTCCAATACGAGCTTACAGTTTTGTTTGTAGAGCCTAGTATGCTGAAATTTAATTAATGTAACAATTTCAGCTATTTGAATAAGTATTAGTATTTAGACACTATTATAATATCACTAGATTTTCTATAAAAGTGTTTTGGTTATCATAAGGTAAAAAACCCGTCGTGTTTATGTGTGACGTGGTCTTACGAGATACCTTTGTTTTTCAAAGAATTTTGGTAACTCTAATAATTCAAATTGACTGTGTTTTCTCACGTTGGTTTTCCAGACTGACTCGGGTGTTATTTTATTATAATGCTCGGGTCAGACCGAGTATTATAGGTTCAGGTTAAATGCTACGGAGTTCAGGAGACTAGCTGGAGGAGTTTCAGACGTATCTCTGTACTTGACTTATATTCCGCTGTGTAGGGACAAGTTATATAACTATCCAGTTTAACGTATTGACTGTTGTGCTCCGATGATTATAAGTATATAAACTGTTACGGATTATTTTGTATATAATATGTTATTATATATTATATTTTATTCCGCTGCAATTGTGAAATTTTGTGTCGTTGTTTTTATTTTTCTTCTACTTCCTTCTTCTTACCCTAAAGATTTGTATTTCCGTCCAATTTGAGTTGAGCTGAGGTGAAATATTGTTGACTCAAAGGGGTACGGATTTGCAGGCCTTTACATTCAACATGTCAAGGAATTTAGAAATAGGAGAAGAAGTTGGAAACTAATGAAATTGAGTTGGTTGGGCCTTCGGCTATGTAAGTTAATAAATAATTTAATTAAGTTTAAGTTAGTTGAATTTAAATTCATTTTAGTAATTATACCATAACTTGCTCATATGAGGTCAGATTCAAACGCGGTCAGTCGCGCTGGACTCGTATCAATGATATCTTCGTTATGGAGTTGTATTAAAGGAGTTTAGAGCAAGTGAAAATTTGGAATACAATCGAACACCCATTCGATTTTAGTTCAAACCGAAACACTTCGGCGAAAACTGGAATCAATGTAAGTTTAACTCACATTAAATTTTTTTATCATATCGACGATGGTGTAAATGTTTATTGATTTTTTGGATGTTAGTAAAAAAAATTGATTGCTTGTTTGGTTGAATTTCCATTTGAAAAATGGATGAAATATTATTTTAATCGTTATAAACCCAGATGATTATCTACATATTATCGATAATGCAGTGAAAATCTGTGGAGAGATCAAAAGGTGTTTCTCATCCATAAATTATTTATTTACATCCATATGTTGTTATTGATGGTTAATTGAAATTATATTTTGATATTCCATTTAATAGTTTAAATGTCGTTATAGCGATTTTCACTATAATGCCGTTTATTAAATTTTCATCCCCAAAACCCTATCATATGAACTTTAGCTTGTATTACCGTTAAAAAGAATATTGAAAATTTATTGATCATTTTGATTAATGATAATTTAAATTAATTAATCTTTTAAATTAATTAATTTCAGATTAATTAACCAATTTAATAAATGATGATTTAAAATTGATTTATCTTTAGGTTGAGTTAATCATTTTTGTTAATGATGTTTTATACTTAGCTAATCGTTTTAACTAATGATTATTTGAATTTAGTTAATGAATTATTTATTTAAGTTAGTGATAATGGAGTTTAATTAATTAATTAATTAATTAATTAGTGATAATTGAAATTAAGAATCATTTTAATCAATGATATTTAAAAGTAATAAATCATTTTAAATAATGATATTTGAATTTATTTAATCATCTCAATTAATGATTGTTTTAAATTTAATTAATTGTTTTAACCAATGATATTTGGAGTTTAGTTAAATCATTTTAATTAATGATGTTTTATAATTAAATACATCATTAAGAAATGATGTTTTAACTAATTGTTTTAGTTATTGGAGTTTTATTTTAATTAACCTAATTAATTTATGATTATTTGAACTTAATTAATTGTTTTAATTTATGGAATTTAAAATTATTTATCATTATATTTAATAATGTTTGAGATTAATTATTCATTTAACTAATGGTTATTTGAATTTAATAAATATTTTTAATTAATGGTATTTAAAGTCAATTAATTAGTTTAATAAAAGTGATTGAAGTAAACAAACTAATATAATAAAATTTATTTAACCGATTTAAAGTTGACAAACTGATTTAATAAAGTTTATTAAAGTTGATTTACCAATGTTATAAAAGTGTTCGAAAATAATTATCAATTTTATTATAGATAGTGGATTTGTTTATTTAAAAGAGATTTTAAACGTGATTTATTATTTTTTGGGATAATTGATATCATTGTAAAGTTATAAAAATAAATTGAAACTCGATTATTGGGATGTTAAGTTGGAAAACCTTTTGGGTGTTCATTCTAATGTTGGTTTAGGCCTTCGGGGTCGCGCACTTGGAATTATTCTCTTAAATTTTTAACAATCTGAAACTCATTCTAAAAGTGTTTTACCAATACGGAAATCAAGCCAAAAAGTTTAGTTCATTTTTAAAAAGTAAAAGTCTGATTCGTTTACAGAAAGGAATTATTTCCGTAAAGCGAATCACTTATATGGAAATGATTTAGTTGTATAATTAGCACTAAACATCGAAGAAGTAAATTTGTCACTATTTCAAAAGTTAAGAATAAATGTTGGACATGACTTTGAGGTAACGTTACCTTGACTTGTCTAGTATTATTATTAACCAAGAAAAAGTACAAGTTTGAATTCAATGAGTGGTGATAAGCATACAAGACTCAATTTCCATATACGAATGTTTTATATCATTGATAGTTGGTATCTCAGCTATCGGTTACTTCAGCTACTTTTTTTTCATTATTCTAAGACGATTTATTGGTTCATTGAGTGGTGGTATCCTTTATCGGAAATGGCTAAATCAAAAGCGCGAGAGGAAGCTAAGTTATGTGGGGTTGCTCCCATTAGGGTATTTTTCATATCTCATCTAGTTTGGATTCCGTTGTGCACTTAGATGTGGAAATATTTGGATATTCGGTAAGGTCTGGTGGGGCCCGGCTTTGTATTGTCCGAGAAGTGTCACGGAGTAAATGAGCTTCTCGAAAGTATATTGCTAGAGGTATATTTCAAGGGTGGTGCACCTTCCTTGTCATTTGTTGGAAAATTTCCTTTCCTTATTGGATTCAAAAACCCTGAATCTGTTTTAGCTTTAAATTTCCATGAGTAGAGCCAATTCTTCGTCACGGCATTTAAGTGTTTATTTAGCCCATCCTATCTAGTTTGGAATGTTACTTTATTTAGCCCATCCTATCTAATTTGGATTGTTACCTTATTTGGTCCATTCTATCAAATTGGACTGTGTTCCTTGTTGTATCCATTCTGTCTAGTTTGGATTTTACTTCATTTATTTCTATTCTTTCAAGTCTAGTTTAATATTATTTATGCTCAATCATATTTGGTTTTGTTTCCTGATATTCATTTCTTCTCTTGCCTATATGGATGTTATTCTTGTGAGGTTAAAACCTGTTCCACGTTAGTGGCAGAGTCTCATAGAATTTTTTATATATGTTTTCCTTATTCGAGTTATCTCACGCTGGTATTTCCAAACTGATCTGGGTGTTATTTATTTGTAGTGCTCGGGTCAGACCGAGTATTTTCCCAGGTTGCCTTTGGCATTATGGAAATCATGGAAGGAGCTGAAGATTCACCCATTGTAGTATTTTATTTTCTGCTGTATTATATGGTATACCCATTGGCATTCGTAAGGTCGGGATTTTATAACTGTCCAGCTGATAAGGTTTGTTTTAACTCTGATATACTTTGTATTTTTTGAAAAGATAGTTTCTACCTTCTTTGTTATATTATATGTTGTCGATTCCGTTATGAGATTTTGTTTTTCTCTGTTCTTTATTCTTTTTATTTACCCTAACAATCTGCCCTTTTGTCTATTGGATGCATTGCATTGGAACACAGTGGTAGTGTTCGGTGTCGACTTTCGATGGTCAAAATGGTGAGTCGTTACAGTAAATAATTCAAATCTTTCTCCATGTAGATAATTTCTTCAGGACTTCAAAGCGGACATGATAGCGGCCAACTCAAGATCGTGGGTTGCTTAGTTCCTTTCACGAGTCCTAAGTTATCTGCTACTGTAATTTACCACCTTTCCTTCTTATGTCAAAACAGCTCCTAACCAGGTACCGCAAGCGTTTGTATACATGGCAAAAGATTTGGAACCATCAGGTAAAATAAGAACCAATGAAGATGAAACACCCCCATACCACTTAATATACCCAAAAAGCACACACTAAAAGATGTGGTGCATTGTAGGTAGATAAAACTTTATAAAGACTAAGATTCACAAGAGAATTAAATAAAACAGCGGAAACATTTAAAATTAAACTTTATTATTCCAGAAAATAAATCATCAAAACAGAATATGACTTTAAAACCAAATACATATGTCTATTGAAAAACACCATCTCAGTCATTTCATCAAAGTACATGAAAATAACCATCCCTTTCAAAAGTACCAGTATATCAAATCCAAATGAAACAAAAATTGAAAAGAAGAAGAATATATGAAGTAAAAACTCCGCAATTGAATCTCCAAAAAAATCCAAAATCTACTATCCTTGCATCTATTAGCCTATAGGGGGGGGGGGGGGGAGGAGGAAAATAGAGGAGTGGGTCAGACTAAAAGTCTGGTGAGTGGAAGTAATTACTAGTATTTTTAAGCAAGACAAAGATAATAGGCTTAGCTATAGTTCTAGAGTAAAAGAAAATAATGAAAAAGATAAAGCTGGAATAGAATACTGTTTAACTATTTTCTTTGCGTAAATAGTTCCGATCATTTTCGATTGTTTGCACTTGTCTTAGATGGCTGCTTTGATTAGGTCGAAATCCTAATCCTATTTTAAATTGGGCTAAAATCCAAATTCTACCCTTTGATCGGCTTTCTATCTCTGTTGTGTCACTATGAGCTAGTCCCATCCTGTGGGTCCCATAACAAAAAGACGCTTAGCGCTCTGGAACTCAATAACGACCTATATTCCTGCACCGATGCCGCACTATCTATTGCTCTACCTTTTGACCTATTATCTACCCTAAATAGCATAAGCGTGCCCAGCCTCACTCGATCTGTTGTGAAACGGTCAGTCCTAGTCTGACGGGATCTTGCCTAGCCTCACCTAAGTGTGTTGTGAGACTATCGGTTCTAGTCTGAAAGGGGAATGCTGTCCGTACGGGTCCTAGCAAACAAAATCTAGTTATGCCTCTTGCCTAAATCCATGATTTAGGCTTCTATCTGCTGACCATTTATCTACCCTAAATAGCATAAGCATATCCTAGCCCCACCTAATCTATTATGAGACCATCAGTTCCTGACCGAAGGGGAATGCTGCCGATACGGGTCCTACTTCTATCTTTACTTATTAACTTAGTATAAGTCTTTTAAATAAGCCTCTTCTGTTAATTCTGCTCTATGTGCTTATTAACTTATTCTAAGTCTTTAAAATAAGCCTCTTTAGTTATCTTTGCTATATTTTCTTATTAACCTAACTCTAAGTTTTAAAATAAGCCTCTTCTTGTACTTACTGCTTAAGTGTAACCTACGCTATAACTTCTCTTTTATTCTTTCTTCTTAGTTATAACTATTAGTTATAAACTTACTTGCAAATGTCAAATTTGCCTATTTCAGTCTATATTCTTTTTGTTACAGTTTCTTCTTATTTACATCAAATTTTATGTAAATTTAATATTCTTATATTTTAGTCCATATTAGCGAATTATTCTCTTTTTATTTATTTATTCGCATAAAAAGGAACAAAAAGAAACTAACATTTACAGGCTGAATTCTAACGTAAAACAGATGTAAATGAAATACAAATAACTGTAAATAACAGTAAATAACTATAAATAAATGAATAAAATAGATAAACAAAAATAGCTGAATAAACTAGACTGAAAAGAACTTTAAACATTAACTGTAAAAAACTTATATAAAAGCGGTCTCAAAATTGTAGAAAAGCTACAACTATTGAGAAACCTATTATTTTAAATTACTTAAAATTCTAAAATAATTACTTAAACACTCACCCGTGGTCCTTAGCTCTTTTCCTTGGCTTTCCCAAATCCACTTCTAGGGTATAATATATTTTAATTAAAAAGATCTCCTCCTTGGAAAATTATTCCTTTTGGGGTCCAGCCTTTGACAATGAACCCAGATGGAGAAAATCTAAATGAGAAAAATAGATAGGCCTAGGGCCTTATTTATAATTTCACTTATGGATCTTCGACCGTTGAATTAGAAGATTAAATCTAGTGCAAACACGTCATAGGCTCGATGAGAACCGTCGTATGGAAGCACAGACACATAGAATTCAAAGGAAATCGAAAAACATGTCATCGGTTCGAATCTGGATGAATTCACGTCCATATAAGAAGGCGGGTCGACCGCCAGGTCAACCTTCATAGGCTATGGGTCGACCTATAAGTCGACCCAGGTACGGGTCAGGTGGACCCTAGGGTCGACCTGACATACACACACAAATATATATGTACATATATACTTTCTTTAATTTCTGATTTCTTCTTTCTTCTTTCTTTTGTAACTTCTTCGTTTTCACTCGGATTCTGACAATCTATATACGAAAATTGATCAAAAAATTATCACGGACACAATGGAACAACTCCTATGGCTTAATTCTGGTAATTTCACAAAGTGATTTTATTATTTAATTAATTCGTTAATTAATTACTATATCTTTAAATTTCGGTTGGTTATAGCAGATGTCAACAACTCCTTCAATTTGACAAATGTCCATTCATAACCATGATCCTATGTAAAGACCAAATTCTTCTTGGTAAGATGTGTAAGTGGTGCTGAGATCTTTGCAAAGTCCTTGATGAACTTTCGATAGAATCGAACAAAACCAAAAAAACTCCTAACTTCAGTTGCATTTCTAGGCATCTTCCAATCTCTTACGGCTTCAACCTTTCCTAGGTCCATAGCTAAACTTGCCTTCGATATTATATGCCCAAGAAATCAGACTTCCTTATTCAAAAATTTACACTTAGAAATTTTCACCTTCAGTTGATCCCTTTATAGAAGGTCAAAACTTCTCTTAAGTGCTTCTCATCCTCCTCTTCCCTTTTCGAGAATATTAAAATATTATCCACGAAAACCACGGAAACTTATTAAGATGCTCCTGAAATACTCTACTCATCAAATCAACATAATATGTAGGAGCATTAGTCAAACCAAGTGGCTTAACTACCCATTCAAATATACCATCTAGAGTACGAAATGTAGCCTTCGAAATACTATCCTTAGCTACTTCAATTGTTGGAATCCTGTAGCCAAATTCATCTATGTGAGAAACTTTGTCCCAACCAATTAATCAAACAAGTCATCGTTACGTAACAAAAGATATCGATTCTTCCTCGTTACTTTATTTTTTTGGAACTGAGCCAGCCCGTAACGGAAGTTATGGATGAATTTCATAATAATTCTTTTATTGGATATATATTGGGCCTATGAACTCAAATTTATTTATAACATTTCTATATTTTAATTAAATAAAATCTCTTATTTTATTTAAATTTATAAATCATATATAGTATTATATAATTTATAATTTAATACATATAAATATACGCATATATCATACACATGTGTGTTTGTGCGCACGCATAAATAACATGTAATCCCATGTAAGGTTTGCCCATACATGAATGTTGGGATTTACATCACAACGGACATATTTGCTCATGTGATATATATTATATGTTGTCTAAATATATGTATATATTTAAACTTGTCATTTATATAAATATTATGTATATATACATACATATGTATATATAATGGTACATGTTAATTTTGTTTAAGTAATTTTATGTATATGAAGATATTTAAAAAATACATTTATATTTATGTATATATAAAATTTATATATATATATATATCTATATAACATTATTAATATATGTATATATATGCATATCTTAATAATATGTAGTAAAATAATATATATACACATAACTTATTTTTTTTATAAATTATGAACCAAATATATGTAAGGAAATCAACATTTTTTAAATATATATATACACATAAATTATATTTATAATATATATATTATAGCAAAAAATTATTTTATAATTCCAAATCATAAGTGCGACATTGCAAAATTTTATTATTAATTTTTATTTCTTAAAATATATATTCGTTGATATTTACTTGAAAATAAAAAAATATTAATAAAAATATTTACGAAAAATCTTATTCCAAGTTAAAATTTTAACAGAATCTTGTATGAAATTTTGAAATTTGAAAAAGTTCATAATCTTTTTGGTCAAAATTTATATTTTATCAATAAATTAATTTTCAACCGTTGATTGTAATATTTTTTAAAAATAGTAAAGTTGAATTTTTTATTATTTTCATTTTCTTGCCGAGAGCTTTTCTTGTGGTAAAATATTTTATAAAATTTGAAAAATAATTTTTAAAATAGAATTTATTTTATATGATTTATTCAAATAGTATATTGATTTAAATAATTATAAAAAATATTTTATAGCTATAAAAAATTATTATTACTGTAAATATACATGTACAAAATTATAGGACTAACTATTACGATAGAATGATATTATAATTAGATATAAACATCATATATATAAAATTAAATGACACATGTGTGTTTGTATAATAATAATAAAATTATAATACTGTTATATTTAAAAATTCAATTGTACATATTTAATATATATATAATTAAGTGAATACATACATATAACCAGTCTAGCATGTGACTATAACAATACATACAAGAACCTCACCTAAACAACAACAACAATAAAATTATAATGAAATATTAATAATAAATTATATACTATAATGCAATGAATAATATACCTGATATCCTGTGATAATACGGATTTTTGGACAACTGTTAATTTGTATGTAACAGGACTTAATTTATTAAACACCGATCTATTAGTTTGAACAAATAAACCTGATTATATATATATATATATATATATTTGGACGCGTATATAGATAAATTAGAACTAATAAATGCTAGACTAAATATCTGAATAAATATTCATTTCATAATCTCCTAATATAATTGTTTGAATTAGGCAAACTTATTATCTTCAAACAGATTAAATTTGTGTTTGTTAAAATATGATTATTGTTAAAGTAAGATTAAGATTTTTAAATCTTCTCTTTTAAAGGTTATATATGTGTAAATATCAAGGAGGTATGAATATAAATAATAAAATATAAATTGAGAAAAGGGAATGTATTTATCTAAAATATAATTAAAAAGACAAAGGGTAGATATAGACCTTAATAAGATTTAAGGAAGGTTTAATACATTTTGGAGAAAATAATAATAATAATAAAAAAAATGAATAACATGTGATAAAAGGAAATTTGCATGTATGTGCAACATTTATATACAAGATAAAATGCATTCAAATAAATATGAGGCAAATATATTATAAGATTAACAAATGTAATCATCTCATCAAAATTTAACACTTGTTGAAGTAATGACATGATATGTAACAAGTGACATATCTAATCTTCCCATTGTAATTAAAAATGTAAATAATAAAAAAAAGAAGAAGGAAGGGAAAAGAATAAGCTGTAGCCATAAGACTTTTTTCTTCTCTAAATCTAAGACTTAAAAGAAAATCCAAACTGAAAACCAGAACAAAATAAAGCATGATTCAAGAAAAAGCTAGCAGAAAAAAATCAAACTCAACCTGGAATTAAAAACTTCAAGATCAAAAGCAAAGAGAATCAACTGTAAAACATTTTACAGTCCACATGAAGATCTAATAAAAGCCTGTAAGATATTGCAACCCAAAGTATCAAACAAATCCTCTCAGATTTAAAGGCAAACAAAGCATCATCACTTTCAGATTTCGAAAGCAGGATAATGATCTCTGTCTGCATAAATTAAGGTGAGTAAATCTCTAAATTAAAAGTTTAAGTTGATAATTTATTTTGCTTATGAGATCTCTGTGTTTATGATGCCTGCATGTGGAATAAAAGTATTGAATCTGTATGTAAGTAAACATTGATATTTATAAACAGTTTAAAGATCTGTGGATCAACCTGAATACATGTGATAGATTGAAGCGTGATGATGCACAAATGCTTAAATTAATGATATTTGTGAATGAAGATTGAATTGTGAATATCAGGTTCCTGTATACACATTTTCTGTTCTCTGTTGTTTTCACAGGCCATGTTTTGGCTTCAAAAATTCAAATCCTTAAATTTAATCAACATTTGACTTCGAGTTTTAAATGGAAGTTGTTTGCTAATGAATAATGATGGTTTTGCAAATAATTTCAGGATTTTTAATCCATCAAATAATTTTTAAAATAGGAATAACAGTGAAATATTTTTTTGTGATAAAAATCAACAAATCTTAAAATCTGATTTGGGTTGCATGAATGAATTAGTGCTTGAAAATCACAAATTTTAACATGCATTTCATGATTTTTAGTGTGTTAATTCATGGGAATTTTGGAGTCGAGGGTTTTCGATATTTTCGTCGATTTGAGGTGATTGGCGGCGTCGGGTTGTTCGGCGTTTGGGCTGAAGAAGGTTTGGGTGTTGAGGCATATGGGAAAAATAAGCTTGATTTTTTTATTGTGCAGGATGGCCTGTCGTGAGGATGTTAAGGTTTAGGAGTGTGGTTCTGTCAAGTTTAATGGAGGGGTGATTTCACTTGAAACGAAGTGTCGAGTTCGATCGCAGGGCAAGGGACAGAGTTGAGGAGTCGTAGTGATGCTCGGGGAGGAAGGACGGAGTTTTCCAGTTGCCGTGATAGATGTGGCGAACTAGTTATGCCAGAATGGTATTGGTCCTGCCGTCGCCAGATAGCTCGATTTCGTGTGGATGACAGTTGCAACGATCTGGAAGCTCGTACGTGGGGGCGAGGTGATTGCCGACTTGGAAGCGTCGTCGACAGGGTGGCAGCGACGCCCAATCACTCGTGCACGTGCGCCATATAAACTTGAGTATCAAGAGGAGAGGGATGTTGGGAAGAAGGTCCGGACGTGGGGCGGGCTCGTGTATTTTGTTGCGATGACTCGAAGCAGATGGAAGTAGGAGGGACTCGAGTTTGCATTCATGAATTTGAATTCTTATTTGGGTCTGTGATAAGGAAGTATATTGACTGGTTTTTAAAATTTTGAAACGTAAACTGTACAGGATTTAACCCATAAGTCAATTATTATGCTAAGTTTACAACCTAGAGATATGGACAAGTTTTCAAGGAAAAATGTGAAGAGTAAATATTTTAAAATTGTTTTGAAGGTTAAGGTAAATAAAAATTTGAAGGATATATGTCTTGTTTAACTTAAATTTAGTTAAGTTCTTAAGTTAAAATATAATTAAGTGTATAATTAAAAGACTTATGTTCTAACACAAAAATTGAGGGTTATCAGTTAACTAATTAATTGGTAATTTGAGATTAATTGGTTAGTAATTAGAGATTAATTTCTTGGATGATAATTACCTAACTGAAGATTAATTTGTTAAGAATTAATTAGTAATTGAAAATTAATTAATTAATAATCAAAGGTTAATTACTCGAGAATAACTAACCAATAGGATAATTACCCGATAAAAGTAATAAAAGGGGAATTTAAGGATTAATTACTTAGTGTAATCAATTAAGAGATTGATTTAATTAAGGAAATATATTAAGGATTGGTCACTTAATGAATGTGTTTGGCTAAGGACAATAAATCATTATAAGTGATTATTGGGTAATAAACTTGAATAGTGAATTAAGGATTAATGTAATCAAAATAGTTAATCAATTCATGAAGTAATTAGGATTACTTATTGATTGGGATTAAGGATAATTAATAACGTGAAATTGATTAAAGATAATTACTTGAATTTAGTTGAAAAAATAATTAATCTAGGGTGATTAATTAAGGTGAATAATGAAGGATTGACTAATTAATTGATTTGAAATTAATTATTGGTAAATGAAGGAATCTAAGTGATTGAGGTTAGAAATCCAATAGAATCAATTGAATTAATTTGGATGTGGTTAAGCTTTGCTTATGGATGATTGAATGGTATTGGACACTTTGAATGAGTTGATATCCTTGATATGAAATGTTGTGTATTTATTTTGGATAACTTGGGTTAGGATGACATGAGATTCGAAGAGGTCGGGATCGGGTATTGGGAAATACCCAAAGTCACTTCGAATCCTTATAAATTGATATGTGAGATTAATAGGCTAGAATGAAACGTTTTATGTGAATCGGACTATTTGATCTAAATTTTGGTCCTTAGAAACTTAAGTGTGAAATAAGTTATGTCTATAACATATTGTGAACTCGTAAAATTGGTTTGGGATACCCCCAAGTTCTATATTCGTGATATGCTTTCTATTTCATGTTGGATGGGTTTACTCACGCTGGTTTCCAGCCTGACCCGGGTGTTACTTTGATGTAATGCTCGGGTCAGACCGAGTATTACAGAATTTCAGGTAAGGACGTTCTGGAGCTCAGGAGGCGAGCTGGATGACAGGAACGTGTAGAGTATTTCCGCTGTATTATAATATTGTAAATCTGAGGCATGTTGATTTGTATATGTCCAGTGTTGAATATTTGTGTAACTCTGATGTATTTAAATGTAATCGACAGATATAGTATTCTTCTATAAACTGATATTATTTACTATTATATTTTATCCGCTGCGAATGTGATATTTTGGTGTTTCTGTTCTTTTTCTTCTTCTATCTCTTTCTTATTTTCATAACTATATGGAATTTTCGGGTTCGAAAAATCCGGGGCATTACATTTGGTATCAGGGCTGAAGGTTAAGCGAGAACCTAGGCTCTGGTAGGATTATTCATTAAGGATAGGGTAAGTGGTACCTTAGGATGAGTTGAGTATATACATATATATAATATATGAGAGCGTACTTGCTATTTTCTTATATAAAGATTTTAAATGATTTTGTATAAAAATATATTTTGATATATAAAGCAATATTTATTTCTAATAAATATTAAGGGAATTGGTTGTTAAATTATTGAATTAAATTAAGAAGTAATAGAATATAACCAAATTTAAATTGAATAAAGATAATTTTGAAATAAATTCAAACGGAAATTAAAATCTTGAATTTGTGAAAGAGTTTCAGAATAAGATAATAATAAATGGGAATTCTGGTATGATAATCTGGGTTATTATCATAAATAATTGTTGTGTTTAATTATAAAATGTGTATTAATGAGTAAGCAAATATAAAATGTTTTAAGAGGGTAACCTTTAAATAAATATGACATGTAAATTAAAGTGGGTTTCAAACTGTGAAGATCTGAATTCTAAATTTAAACATTTGAAAATTGTTTTCAAAATTTTAAAAGAAATAATATTATTCAAACTATTTTGAATGTAATCTTATTCTAGAATAAGAAGTTGTTTGCAAACTTTAAAAGAATTTGTTTGAATTAAAACCAAGGGTGGTTAAATTTTAAAATTTGGCTTGGTGAGCTAAGAAGTAATTATGTATATGTGTGGATATACATAATATCAAAGATGGTTTGAAATAAACTCTAAATATTGAGTTTTAAATCTGGAATGAGATATGATACCCAAAGTGATATGTTTTTGAACTTAATAAGTGGGAAGATTATTTATGAGAAGTTTAAAATTTGAAATGGAGGTTCAAATTGGGTATGGTTGACTGGATTAAGTGAATTGAGTTTAACTTGGGGAAAGGTTAAATAAGTTGGAATGGTCAACCTAATTTGGAAATTTCAAGATGAAATTGGGATTTAACTTGGGAAGTTAAATGGTTAATTTGAATTGGGAGTTTGTGTGATCTCAAAATGGGTTTGAGATCTGGAAATTGGAGATTGATGGATGTTTTAAAATAAATTGAATGATATCATCCTATTGTTATTAGTAATCTTTAAATTGTGATTTGGATTTTTTTAAATGAATGAGAAGTGAAGTGTGGTAATATATCCATTATAGGGATAAATAAAATTTAACTTAAATTTAAAATTAAGATACGAAATTCCTTTGAACTTAAGATTTGAATGTTAAGAAATAAATTTGTAAATTAAAATTGTTTGAAACTCTTACTTGAACCTTGTAATGAGTTAAGTAAAGATAATTTAAAATGGAATTTTGAAATTTGGACTCAGAATTGAATTGTTTAAAAACTTTAAAGGAAAATTGATTTAAAGGAATTAAATCAACATTTGAAGTATTAACTCGAATTTATATAATTCGAGATGGTTTAAATTTGGAATTTGAATTGAAATTAGTTCAAATTGAATTTGATTTGAATTATTTGAAATTGTGATTGAAGATGTATGAGTATAAGGTTCAAATGGAAATTTTGAATTGGATTGATTTGAATAATTTGGAATTGTAATTAAAGTTGAATAGTTTTAAATTCAAACGGAATTTGAATTGAATTTGAGAGAAAATCAAGAATAATTCAACTTGATTTGGAAATGGAGTTTAAAATTGGGATTAATTCAAAGTGGAGTTGAAATGAATTGAAACTGGAACTAGTTCAATTGAAATTTATTTGAATTAGTAGAATTTGAGATCAAGGTTGAATAAAGTTAAATTTAGAAAGAACCGAGGTTAATTCAACTTGAATTGGGGTTGAATCAATTTCAATGGAAATTGAAGTTATTTAAAATTGGAATTGGGTCAATTTAAATGGAAGTGGAAATTTAAATTAAATTGATGAGAATGAAGATTGGGAATTGAACAGTTTTGACTCTGGACTATTTTTAATATAAATTGTTTTAATATAAACCTGTTTTTCCAAGCTATTCATTATATATAACCTTTCTTTTAAAAATCTAAATTATCTTATACTTATTTTACAATTATTTTTTCGAAACCGTTTAACAATATTCCAACTGTTTTACAAAACTAGTTACTATCTTACTATTATTTTGCAATTATTTAAAATTTCTATAATTATTTTAACCATTTTATGACTATTTTATACCTATTTTACAGACTAGTAATTATTTTCCAACTACTTATCTATTTTTAACTTTTCAAGCTATTTTCTAAATTTAAACTGGTCGGAGTTCAAACTGTTATTGGTTAAATACCCAATCGAGGTAAGAATAGAGGTGATAATCCAAATGGATTGAAGCAATTGTGAGTAAGTGAATGAAAATCAAAGTGAATGTGAATAGAAATGGAATTGATTGGCTAATAACCAATAAAGATAAATACGTAGGATGTACGTATGTTATTCTATTCGCATAGTGATTTGATCCGGGTTCGAGCACAAAATTTCGAGATAGTATGTCGATCCGAGTTGGGATTTTTTTCACTCGTTTTTCGGTTGCGAACCTAGATATGGATTGTTGATTAGTTCTGGATATTCTCTATCATAGTTATGACTATGCAAGGTGAATGACGGTTTCTGATCAAGAAACCAGATCTGTGTCCGCACTAGGAAGTCGGGTGGACGATACTAGTTCGGAAGTGAAATTGTGTAGTCGAGTGAGTGATCAGATTGGTATAGCGTACGGATGATATGTGTACATCGTACGGATTTGAATGAAAATGATATTAAAAAGAGTAATCAAATTTGAATATTTGATTTTGAGTAAACAAAGTTAATATCTTTGTTTTATAAAATGAAACTTCCTTTGTTGAATCTTTTGCCAGAAGAAAAGGGGTTTTTGAAAATGTTTGAAGTATAAAAGGAGTTTTATACAAGTTTGAAATGATCCAAAGTTTTAATTATTATATATATCTGTATATATATAAAGGATCATATGAGGATTTTGGAAAAGGTTTTGGGAACCTTTGGATTTGGAAAGCCTAGTTTGAGAATTACCGATTTTGGGATAATCGATTTTGTGTAAAATAAGCTTTGTATGAGATCATACTAGGTGTATGATTTGAAAGATACTATATGTGTATAGTATAAAGTGTTTTGATGATGGCTCTGGGGAAAAAGGCGCTCCCTTGAAATGAACTTCTCAGGAGTGCCACCGGGTGGTGCTACCTTGAGCCCCAAGTGGGGTTCTAAAGTTGATCCTGTGAGGAGCCCGGACAAAACTAGTTCCTGGGGATTATGAGTAGTGTATACCATAGCGAAAGTCGTGTGTGCCGCTGAGAGCCAACAGCCTGCGTTTGATTTTATATCGGTAGACTGCGACCTATGTAGGAGTGGAGAAGTTTCATTTCGACAGCGAAAATCAGAGGCCGTAGAGAGCCTACAGTTACATGGACTTTTGCTGTGATGGCAACGTAACCCTGTAATGTAACTGCGATCTTTCATGGGTTCCACGGCATAATCGAGGGGCGCGGAGAGCCTGCAGTGACATGGACTTCTGCTGCGATGGCAACGTAACCCTGGAATGTAACTGCGACCATGGATGGGGGTGATGATCTCCAGAGCATTCTCACCCAAGGTAATTCCTCTATTTTTAAAAATGTTTTCCATATTTTCAATAAAATTATTTTCAAAGTATTTTCACTGGATGTTGAAAACGGGTCTACCAAGCACATGTAGATTTTCAGTCTTATGCCTGATCAACGTATGACCGAATTTCTATAAGAACAATGATGAACTGGTTAAAACATCGATCTATAAAAAGTATTTTTATAAAACTATTTTATGATATTATGTAAATTTTAAAAGTGTTTTAAAAAAGGGTTTCAAAGAATATTTTCTTTTCTAATAATAAGAATTTTAAAATTCTGGTTTCGTTCCTTTTCGAGGACGAAAAGATTCAAAGGGGTGAGGAATGTGATAACCCGGATTTTTGGACAGCTGTTAATTTGTAAGTAACAGGACTTAATTTATTAAACACTGATTTATTAATTTGAACAAATAAACCTGATTATATATATATATATATATATATATATATATATATATATATATATATATATTTGGACGTGTATATAGATAAATTAGAACTAATAAATGCTAGACTAAATATCTGAATAAATATTCATTTCATAATCTCCTAATATAATTGTTTAAATTGGGCAAACTTATTATCTTCAAACAGATTAAATTTTTGTTTTTAATATATGATTATTATTAATGTAAGATTAAGATTTTTAAATCTTCTCTTTTAAAGGTTATATATGTGTAAATATCAAGGAGGTATGAATGTAAATAATAAAATATAATTAAGAAAAGGGAATGTATTTATCTAAAATATAATTAAAAAAGACAAAGGGTAGATATAGTCCTTAATAAGATTTAAGGAAGGTTCAATACATTTTAAAGAAAAAATAATAATAATAATAAAAATAAATAACATGTGATAAAAGGAAATTTGTATGTATGTGCAACATTTATATACAAGATAAAATGCATTCAAATAAATATGAGGCAAACATATTATAAGATTAACAAATGTAATCATCTCATCAAAATTTAACACTTGTTGAAGTAATGACATGATATGTAACAAGTGGCATATCTAATCTTCCTATTGTAATTAAAAATGTAAATAATAAAAAAAGGAAGGGAAAAGAATAAACTGTAGACAGAAGACATTTTTCTTCTCTAAATCTAAGACTTAAAAGAAAATCCAAACTGAAAACCAGAACAAAATAAAGCATGATTCAAGAAAAAACTAGCAGAAAAAAATCAAACTCAGCCTGGAATTAAAAACTTCAAGATCAAAAGCAAAGAGAATCAACTGTAAAACATTTTACAGTCCACATGAAGATCTAATCAAAGCCTGTAAGATATTGCAACCCAAAGTTTCAAACAAATCCTCTCAGATTTAAAGGCAAACAAAGCATCATCACTTTCAGATTTTGAAAGCAGGACAAGGATCTCTGTCTGTATAAATTAAGGTGAGTAAATCTCTATATTAAAAGTTTAAGTTGATAATTTATTTTGCTTATGAGATATCTGTGTTTATGATGCCTGCATGTGGAATAAAAGTATTGAATCTGTATGTAAGTAAACATTGATATTTATAAACAGTTTAAAGATCTATGGATCAACCTGAATACATGTGATAGATTGAAGCGTGATGATGCATAAATTCTTAAATTAATGATATTTGTGAATGAAGACTGAATTGTGAATATCAGGTTCTTGTATACACATTTTCTGTTCTATGTTGTTTTCACAGGCCATGTTTTGGCTTCAAAAATTCAAATCCTTAAATTTAATCAACATTTGACTTTGAGTTCCAAATGGAAGTTGTTTGCTAATGAATAATGATGGTTTTACAAATAATTTCAGGATTTTTAATCCATCAAATAATTTTTAAAATAGGAATAACAGTGAAATATTTATTTGTGATAAAAATCAACAAATCTTAAAATCTGATTTGGGTTGCATGAATGAATTCATGCTTGAAAATCACGAATTTTGACATGCATTTCATGATTTTTAGTGTGTTAATTCATGGGAATTTTGGAATTGAGTGTTTTCGACATTTTCGTCGATTTGAGGTGATTGGCGACGTCGGGTTGTTCGGCGTTTGGGCTGAAGAAGGTTTGGGTGTTGAGGCATATGGGAAAAATAAGCTTGATTTTTTTTATTGTGCGGGATGACCTGTCGTGAGGATGTTAGGGTTTAGGAGTGTGGTTCTGTCGAGTTTAATGGAGGGGTGATTTCGCCTGAAACGAAGTGTCGAGTTCGATCGCAGGGCAAGGGACAGAGTTGAGGAGTCGTAGTGATGCTCGGGGAGGAAGGCCGGAGTTTTCCAGCCGCCGTGATAGATGTGGCGAACTAGTTATGCCAGAATGGTATTGGTCCTGCCGTCGCCAGATAGGTCGATTTCGTGTGGATGACAGTTGCAATGATCTGGAAGCTCGTACGTGGGGGCAAGGTGATCGTCACTTGGAAGCGTCGTCAACAGGGTGGCAGTGACGTCCAGTCACTCGTGCACGTGCACCATATACACTTGACTATCAGGAGGAGAGGGATGTTGGGAAGAAAGTCCGGACGTGGGGCGGGCTCGTGTATTTTGTTGCGATGACTCTAAGCATATGGAAGTAGGAAAGACTCGAGTTTGTATTTGTGAATTTGAATTCTTATTCGGGTCTGTGATAAGGAAGTATATTGACTGGTCTTTAAAATTTTGAAACGAAAACTGTACAGGATTTAACCCATAAGTCAAATATTATGCTAAGTTTACAAACTAATGATATGGACAAGTTTTCAAGGAAAAATGTGAAGAGTTAATATTTTAAAATTGTTTTGAAGGTTAAGGTAAATAAAAATTTGAAGGATATATGTCTTGGTTAACTTAAATTTAGTTAAGTTCTTAAGTTAAAATATAATTAAGTATATAATTAAAAGACTTATGTTCTAACACAAAAATTGAGGGTTATCAGTTAACTAATTAATTGGTAATTTGAGATTAATTGGTTAGTAATTAGAGATTAATTTCTTGGATGATAATTACCTAACTAAAGATTAATTTGTTAAGAATTAATTAGTAATTGAAAATTAATTAATTAATAATCAAAGGTTAATTACTCGAGAATAACTAACCAATAGGATAATTACCCGATAAAAGTAATAAACGGGGAATTTAAGGATTAATTACTTAGTGTAATCAATTAAGAGATTTATTTAATTAAGGAAATATATTAAGGATTGGTCACTTAATGAATGTGTTTGGCTAAGGACAATAAATCATTATAAGTGATTATTGGGTAATAAACTTGAATAGTTAATTAAGGATTAATGTAATCAAAATAGTTAATCAATTCATGAAGTAATTAGGATTACTTATTGATTGGGATTAAGGATAATAAATAACGTGAAATTTATTAAAGATAATTACTTGAATTTAATTGAAAAAATAATTAATCTAGGGTGATTAATTAAGGTGAATAATGAAGGATTGACTAATTAATTAATTTGAAATTAATTAATGGTAAATGAAGGAATCTAAGTGATTGAGGTTAGAAATCCAATAGAATCAATTGAATTAATTTCGATGTGGTTAAGCTTTGCTTATGGATGATTGAATGGTATTGGACGCTTTGAATGCGTTGATATCCCTGATATGAAATGTTTTGTATTTCTTTTGGATAACTTGGGTTAGGATGACATGAGACTCGAAGAGGTCGGGATCGGGTATTGGGAAATACCCGAAGTCACTTCGAATCCTTATAAATTGATTTGTGAGATTAATAGGTTAGAATGAAACGTTTTAAGTGAATCAGACTATTTGGTCTAAATTTTGGTCCTTAGAAACTTATGTGTGAAATAAGTTATGTCTATAACATATTGTGAACTCGTAAAATTGGTTTGGGATACCCCCGGGTTCTATATTCGTGATATGCTTTCTATTTCATGTTGGATGGGTTTACTCACGCTAGTTTCCATCCTGACCCGAGTGTTACTTTGATGTAATGCTCGGGTCAGACCGAGTATTACAGATTTTCAGGTAAGGACGTTCTGGAGCTCAGGAGGCGAGCTGGATGACAGGAGCGTGTAGATTATTTCCGCTGTATTATAATATTGTAAATCTAAGGCATGTTGATTTGTATATGTCCAGTGTTGAATATTTGTGTAACTCTGATGTATTTAAATGTAATCGACATATATAGTATTCTTCTGTAAACTGATATTATTTATTATTATATTTTATCCGCTGCGAATGTGAGATTTTGGTGTTTCTGTTCGTTTTCTTCTTCTATCTCTTTCTTCTTTTCATAACTACCTGGAATTTTCGGGTTTGAAAAATCCGAGGCGTTACATATCCAATGCCTTGTAGCACACCTTGTAACGATAAACTCTCTCCTCTTATAAGCTTTTCGATTCGGCAAACTATTAATCCTTGAACCATTGACTTTTGCTTACCGGATAGTAATCGATCTTGAATTGATTTGAGCCTGATATAATGAGGCTCCTAAGGATTGAAGTCAGCCAATAATAAAATGGTAGAAATGGCAGTAAAATTTTCTTTTTAATTAGGATTAAAGGTGTTTAAATAGTGGATAAAAGAGAGAATAGTGGATCTCATCTCATACAGTTCTCTGTTAATCTGAGCCATCCAAAACCCTACAACTCTAGCCTATTTAAGCCGCGTCTTTAGTCTCTATTTTAGTCAAAAATAGTCATCATCGTTATAGGCAGGATCTCGTTTAAGCCCCCATAAAATATTATTTAATCTAATTAATCGCTTATCGATATCATACATCCATTTATATATTATAACTACTATAAATATATTTAATAATATTTATTCCTCAAATCATAATCAAAATTTTAGAGTTAATATTTTATAAATATAAGTTAATTCAATTAATTTTCAACAAGGGGTTTTTAGGCTCAAGGAAAAAGTTAGAGAAAAATTTAGTTTCAGGGACAACAAGTTTCTTTTTTAGGCTGAAGGACACTTTTTAGTGTAATTCACAGAATGATAGTTGTAACTATCATTTTCAGTTTACACTAAAAAGTGTCCTTCAAACTAAAAAGAAAACTTGTTGTCCTTGAGACTAATTTTTTTTACAACTTCTTCCTTGTGCATATTTACCTGTTTCAACAATTATAAACTAATTAAATCGTTTGGTCAAAAGAGACTTTATCATTTCGGTTATATGACCCGTTAGGTTCAAATTTGGTCAGTGGTTACATCGAACAAGTCGAACGTTAACATTCACATGTAACTTAGCAGGTGGTGTGACATTTTGGCCAAATTTACCACTTACTTGGTTTCGATAAAATCAAATTTCACTTTACTTAATGTTACCCGGTTGTCACTTTTATATACGCCAATTCTCTTCGTCAAACCTATATCACTTTAGACTTATGAAATTTGGTAATTGTCAAAATTCCAATGTCGTCCATATTCAACTCTATAATCCAACCACGATGTAATGTCCCGCAAATCCGTACCCCTTTGAGTCGACAATATTGTCCATCAGTTCAAATCAAATTGGACGGAAATACAAACCATTAGGGCAGAAGAAGAAGAGAAATAACAGCACAGAATCTCACAATCGCAGTGGAACAAATATAATAGCTAAAAACCGACCTTTATAAAGAAGAACTATAGCTGTTTTTTTACATTACATCATCAGAGTACATACAAAACAATGGCACAAAACTGGACAGTTATAATAACTTGTTCCAACAAAGATAAATATACAGCATACCGTACACAACGGAATATAAGTCAAATACATGATATATGTCTCACCATCTACCTCGTCTCCTGAGCTCCACAGAATCCTATCCTGTATTTGTATTACTCGGTCTGACTCGAGCATTATAATAAAATAACACCCGAGTCAGTTTGGAAAACAAGCATTAGAAAATACAATCAATTGAATTATTAAAGTTTTCAAAATCCTTTGAAATCAAAGGTATCTCTTAAGACCACGCCATAAATAAACATACTGGGTTTTTACCTTATGATAACCAAAACATTTTTATCGAATCCGTTTGATATTATATAGTGTCTATAGAAAGTAAAATAGAATCTAGCTAAAATGCTTGCATCTCACGTTCCAGCAATAGTTGTGCACAATCAAAACCGTACGGCGCTTATTGGAGAATGGATTCCATACAATGGCAGGGCTACTGAGGTACCACCCGTCACAGTACCTGGTCTAGATCAAATTACCGAGGACCACTTCCGATCCCCTGCAACACAAGACCGGAGCTACCTCTTACTGGATAGTCCAAATAAGATCACCCCATGGTTGGGATTAGCAACCGTCCACACATCCGAGAAAGGGAAGGACTCTAGATAGGGATGACCTTACCCTAATTGGGGGCTACCTACTTAGCCATGCTGCACCTTCCCTGTTTTAGCCATTCTCGGTTGATGAGGCTTGAGGCTATGTGTTACCTTTTTAGAACACATTCACTTAGAATGCTTATTGTCCTCCAATGACGATGGTCTGATAGCGTTCGTCCATACATGTTGCCCTGGGTCTGGACAAAATGAATCACCATCTTCATCATCTTCACGGTCTTTATTTGCTACATGCAAACCAGATCGAAGTGGTTTTCGGATAATTAAATCCTAGCCCGGTCTCTTTGAAACTTAGTTTATTAAATTTAGTTTTCACATAAATTAAACATTTTATCCAAAAATATACACTTAAAACATTTGAAATAAAACCACTTAAATCACTTTATTTAAAATATTAGTTATGAAATTCTGTAATAATTTCCTATGTAAAACTTTAGCCAAAAACTAATTTTAAAATAAAACCGTTATATAAGGTATAAATATTTAATAGTTATCCTATAAATCATAATACTAAATTAACCTTTAAAAATAACTAACTGCTGTAATTAACTTAATTAATACTTACTTTAAATTTTTTAAAACAATTTAAATAATTAATTTCTATAAAATATTCTTTTAAAACATCCTTAAAATTTATAATTTATACTTAAAAATTTTTCTTTGAAAATATACTTAGTTTTTCAAGAAAATACACCTCCCACTCCAATACAGCACATCTAATCATTTATAAATCCTTCTCGATTTATCTCCAGTTTAATTCACGTCACAATTCCGTAAATTTCCTTTCCCACATTTTTTTAAACATAAAACCACTATTTATTGTTAAAATGAATTATCATCTCCTTATAAATTCCCACCATGAATTTATACATCTAAATTATCCACTGATAAATATTCACTTTATTTACAAACCCAATTTATAAATTCCATAGACTCATTCTTCTTTTAATCACAATTTCAAAACCCATAATCGGATTTCAAATCGATTTTCTTGAATTAAATTCCATTTTAAAAATTATTTCTTGATTTACCCAAATTTATTCCAAAATCCATTAATTCCAACTTTACTCCTTTATTACGATTTAAATCCTTGTTGAAATCCAAAATATGAATTTCGTACTCTATTTCAAAAGTCTCCTTTTACTTTTCCCAACTCATTTAAAACTTAAATTTTAAAATAAATCCTTTATACTTAAAATGAATATTGCTTAAGTCCTTACTTTTAAAATCCTTTAATATTCATGACTCTATTCTTTTCCATATTTTGGAATTTATTAAATAGGATTTAAAAATCAAATTATATATTTTCCCGATTCTTATCTTTTAAATTTATCCATCTTTACTATAAATCTCTTACTTTAAATTCTCGCTTTTTTCATTCCCCTTTTAAAATTCAATATTTATATTTTTAAAGTTTCACAATATATCCAACAAATATATTAACACCAAATAAATTTATTTTTCCAACATAATATATCACAGATTATTCAACGTTTTATATATCACTGAAATGAAAATAAATTAAACATTTTTGAGGAATTTAGTTGGATCCCTCCAACCTGTTTCCCTGCATCATAGATGTTAGCACAATATAAAAATACCAATCCCACTTCGAGGGGGATATCGTGGTATATATGGTCATTCGCTATTATGCGGGGAGCATAAGGTCTCATCCGCTATATAATGCAGGAATATCAATCTCTCTAATATTTATATACACACTACTATGTATATAATATCACATCCAGACTAATAATAAATTTATCAATTTAAGCAATTAAACAATAATTTAAATTTTTATCATTTAAATTCACCAGTATTCCAATTTGAGTGAGATTAACTCACCTTTATTTTTGTTTGCAATCCACCCCAAACCGGCTCGTCTCTCCACGCTTTTAGACCTTGTATAAACAATATATGACATATTAACATTTGAAATAACCGATCAGTCCATTACCATTTATTAATTTAATTTAAACTAATAATTTAATTTTAAACTAATTTTCCTGTGATAAATAATTTTTAGTAACTAAAATAATTAAATAAGTTAATCCCCATAATACATTATTTTAAAATAAACTAGTAAGCGAAAATTTGTATATATGTATATTTATTTTTTTTTCTACGAAACTACATATATTAAAAATAATATACAGATTTAAAAATCAAATTTTTATATAAACTCTACAACATTTTAAAATTCCAATGTTTTCCCAAAATCTTATATATATATTAAATTAAAAACAAAATTATTTTATATACCTTACTGTAAAATATTTTTCCCTTTTCTTTTTTTTCTTTTGTTGCTGTAATCTGTATACATACATACATACATACATACATACATATATATATAATTTAATAAAATAAAAATACCTTACTGCCACCCAAGCCGAACCCTAAATCCCACGCACACAGCTACCCCCTCGAGTTGCCACCTTTGAACATCGCGGTCACCTACCTTGACCAAGCCACCTCCACCACTCGCGCGTGAGCTCGCGAGCGACCCCCTAAAACCATCGCTCGTCTTCCATCTTCGCACTACCTTCCTCCATACGAATCCCTGCCGCACCCATAAGTGATCGCGCCTTCGATCTGCGATGAGTCTCGCCCACACGCGCCCTGCTGCGGGCATTTGACCGGAGTCATCGCACCCCTTATCCCCTCCGCGAATTCGTTCTCGGGAGAAAAATCAAAGCAAACCCTCGATCGATGCTCTTTTTTTCTTCTGACTTTAATTTCACTCGCGAAGGGGAATGGAAGAAGCCGTGAATTCGATTTAGGGTTTTTTTTCTTTCATGTACGTGAAAAACTAAAGGAGATGTCGGCTAAAGAATGAGGAGTTAAGGCAACAAAAATTGAAAAGGTGTTGGTTGAAAAATGAAAAGGTGGAATACAAAAAGGCTTAAGCAAATAAGTAGTCATAAAACTATTCGTATATCCATATTTCTTTTTGAAATTTTTAAATAACTGAAAATACTGATAAATAAAGATAAAAACTCAAAAATATAGTAAATAAGCAAAAATAAATAAATTTTAATTAAATTAAGAAAATAGCAAAGAAATGTAAACCAGGCTTGAAAGTTTGAAAATAAATGAAACAAATTTTGGAATTTTTTCTATGTACTTGAAAAATATTTATAAATAAAGATAAGAGCACAAATTAAAAATGCATTCACAAAAATAAATAAATAAATTTTAATTAAATATAATTTAATGAAGAAAATAGCAGAAAAATGGAAACTAGCCTTTAAAAATAGAAAATAAATGCAATAAATTTTGGAAAATTTTTATTATCACTTTAAAAATATTTATAAATGAAATCTTACAAATATTTTTTTTTTAAATAATTTCAAAATAAAATAAAGTCAAATTTAAATTATATTCAAAAATCTAGGGTTGTTACACTCTCCCCCACTCAAATCTTTTCGTCCTCGAAAAGAACGGGCAAGGAAAATAAAGAGAAACAAGATAGAAAAACAAAATAGTACCTGAAACGAACAATTCCAGATTCGAAGCATAAATACTCTCCTCCATTTCCCAGGTACAATCTCGATCGTCAGTACTCCACTGTACTTTGACCAGATCAACAAATTTCCTTCTGAGCTGCTTCGTACCTCTGTCGACAATACGAAGTGGCTTACTCTCAACAGTCAGATTAGGCTCAATATCCAAACTAACAAGAGCAGAAGGCTGGACAATAAGAGATGGATCATGAAGATGTCGACAAAGATGCGAGACATGGAATACATCATGCACTCCAGAAAGCTTCTCGGGCAAATCCAGACGATAAGCCAAAGAACCAACTCTTTCCACAATGCGGAAAGGACCAATGAACCTAGGAGAAAGCTTCCCTCTATGACCAAAGCGAATGACATTCCTCAAGGGAGAAACCTTAAGGAACACCTGATCACGAACAGAAAATTCCAAATTCCGCCTACGCCTATCAGCATGCTTCTTCTGCCTATCCTGAGCAGCTCTCAACCTCTTCTTAATCTCCTCAACTCTCTCAGAAGCTTCCAAAATCACATCAGGACCAAGAACTAAACGATTACCGGATTCAATCCAGCAAGATGGAGATCTACAAGGTCGTCCGTATAGAGCAGCAAACAGAGACATATTGAGATTGACCTGAATGTAAATATGGAATGGGATAGATAAAAAGATTAAGAATAGACTGAAAAACAGAAGATAAGATTATACGCGATAGCTATTATGGTAGGTGAATTCGACAAGATGGAGATGATCTTCCCAAGATCCTCCATAATCAAGCACACAAGCACGAAGAAGATCCCAGAGAATCTGATTCACTCTTTCTGTTTGACTGTCGCTCTGTGGATGGTAAGAAGTGCTCAGATTCAAATGATTAACCAGAGATTCCTGAAAAGCTTTCCAAAACTGACCGATAATGATAGGGTCACTATCACAAACAATACTGAGAGGAACACCATGGAATGAACAATCTCTCTCATGTAGATCTCCGATAAGCTGGAAGCAGAAGGAGTAGACTTGACCGGAATAATATGAGCAGACTTGGTCAGTCTATCCACAATAACCCAGATACTCTCATTTCCCCTCCGAGTCCTCGGTAAACCATCGATGAAATCCATGGAAACCTGTTCCCACTTCTAATTGGGAATCTCAAGGGGCTGCAACAAACCGAGGTCTTTTGGTGATCGGCTTTGACTTGCTGACAAGTCACACACTGACTAACAAAGATAAAGATATCCCTCTTCATCCCCTTCCTCCAATAAAGCTTCTTCATATCCTGATACATCTTCGACACACCAGGATGAACAGAAAGTCTGGATCGATGATTCTCCTGAAGCAACTCCTACCTCAAACCATCAACATTCGAGACATAAATCCTGCCATTAATCCTCAAAATCCCTCTGTCATCAATCTGAGCTCCACAACCACTACTACTACCACCAAACCTGCTACGAACACTCTCCTTCATCAATCTAAGCATCTCATCCTCATCCTTCTTAGCCATAATACAATATAGAAGAGGAGAAGAAGAAACAACAAGCTGACACAACAAAGCCTTCTTCCGACTCAAAGCATCGGCCACAACATTAGCTTTACCGGGAGTATAGCTAATATCGAGGTCGTAAGAAGCCAGAAACTAAAGCCAACGAACTTGCCTCTGATTAAATCCTTTTGGGTAAGGATATATCTCAGATACTGATGATCGGCGAAAAGCTCAAACTTGGTTCCAAGAAGATGATGCCTCCAAAGCTTCAAAGCAAAGACAACAGAAAGTAACTCTAAATCATGAGCAGCATAATTTGCCTCGTGGGTTTTCAACTGACGGATGGCATAGGCAATGACCCTACCATCCTGCATGAGAACAACACCCAAACCCTCACGACTAGCATCGGTATATACCGTCAATCCCTCACTTCCGTTCGGAACGGTAAGAACTGGTGTGGAAGTTAGCTTGCTCTTTAACTCATTGAATGCATCCTTACACTGATCACTCCAGACAAACCTAGAATTCTTACGAGTCAAAGCAGTGAGAGGTGCAGCAATCCGAGCAAAATTCTCAATGAATCTCCGGTAGCAACCGGCAAGGCCCAGAAAACTACGAATATTGGATGCAGTCTTTGGAGTTTCCCAATCCTAAAGCAGAATAAGGAGAAATAAGGACCACCAAAAAGATACAATCATTAAATAATAAAGAAAAGAGAAGAAATAAAAACTTACGTTGATCGCAGCGATCTTGACTGGATCAACAGAAACTCCATTACTAGAAACAATATGCCCGAGATATCGGACTTCATCCTTCTAGAAATGGCATTTAGAAAATTTGGCCTTCAGTTGATTATTTCTGAGAGTCTCAAGAACATATTTCAAATGCGACTTATGCTCATCCTTAGTCTTAGAGAAGACAAGGATATCACCAACAAAGACTAGCAGAAATTTATTAAGCACATCACGAAAGACACGATTCATCAAATCAACAAAGAAAGCATGAGCATTAGTCAAACCAAAAGACATGACTAACCATTCATAAAAACCATTCTCAGTGCGGAAAGCTGTCTTAGAAATGCTATCCTCGGCAACCCAGAGCTGATGAAAACCTGTGGTAAGATCAAGCTAAGAGAAAACAGTGGCACCATAAAGATGATCAAATATATCATTGATACGGGGCATTGGATATCTGTTTTTCAAAGTGAGTTTGTTTAGCTCCTTATAATCAACACACATCCGAAAAGAACCATCAGACTTGGTGACAAAAACCACCGTGGCTCCCCAGTCAGAAAAACTAGACCTAATCAGACCTTTGGAAGACAAGTCTTCAATTTGCTTTCCCATCTCAACCTCCTCGTGGGGTGCCATTCTTCTAGCAGGAAGAATAACAGGTCGAGCACCAGGAGTAAGATCAATCCGAAAATCAATTTCCCGCTTCGGAGGCAAAGAGGGGACTTCACCAAATACATGGGATATAATCTCACCATAGGACTCGAATCAAGATCACTGGGAGAAGAATCCAGAGAATAAATAAAGTTGCCAGCAAAATCCTGAGGCATGTGGCACTGAATAACCAATGAATTCCCTTGGTCATCAACAAGGTGAACAGACCGGGCTTTACAAGAGATATGGGCATCATGATGCCCTAACCAATCCTAACCAAGCAATAAATCAAAAGCATTAAAGCCCAAAACATAACAATCACCACAAAAGCGATGATCAGAATGGAGAAGTTTCACTTGCTTACAAATCCGATTAAGGTTAGTAGGACCCCCAATAGGATTTGAAACACATAATGGAACAGAAGCATACTCAGGAGAAAGGAGATGCTCAAATTTATCACACAAATCAACAGAAATAAAACTGTGTGAAGCTCCAGTATCAAACAACACACGAACATGATGATGGAATAAAGTACATGAACCCTGGAGAGTACCTTGGTCATCACTAGGAGCAGGAGCAGGTGGAGGGACTGGAGATGATGCAGAAGTGACAGCAAATATACCAGAAGGCGTACCCCTCTGCTGGGTAGGTCAGTCCTTCTTAAAATGACCATGTTGGAGACAGATATGGCAAAGATCATGCCTAGCCAACTGAGCAGGCGGAGGAACAGCAACACCAGCTAATGTAGGACAGCTATTGGCATAGTGTCCCTTCTGATCACACCTAAAACAAGTGATAGAGAGAGATCAACTAGTTGCCTCTGAGCAGGAGCAGATGATGAAGATCCCAAACCAGGACGCTATGCCAATTCTTCTTCTGCTAGTGGAAATTAGGCTTACGTTTCTTGGAATTAGCAGAGGAAGACCGAGATGAAGGAGCACCAGAAACAGCAGGACCTTTAGACGTGGGGTTCTCATAGCGAATAGCCATATCCATAAGCTGGGTGAAAGAGCCATGAACATGAGAAATGAGGCGACTATAATACTCTGGACGAGCACCAGCAATGAATTTCTCATTCTTCTTGAGAGGAGTGTCAATCAGGCTAGGGCCGAACTTGGAAAGTTCATGGAACTTCCTGTCATACTCAACAAAAGACATGACACCCTGCTTAAGATCCATAAACCCACGATAAAGATGGGATTTCCCGGCTTCTGGCATCCATTTCGCCACAAAAGCCTCCCTAGATAAGAGATACAGAACAAGCTTAAGACAGATTCAAAAGAAAGGAAAAATAGGAAAAAAATTCAAGATAACACAAAGGATACCTAAACTGCTCCCAAGTAATATCAGCTTCGACGGTGTTAGCTGTAACGGACACCCACCAATCTAAAGCAGAATCACGCAACTGCCAAACTGCTAACTGATGCTTCTGGGCATTAGTAATATCAAGACCAGTAAATATCCTCTCAAGACTCCGCAACCACTGCTGAGCCTCAATTATGGTCTCTGAACTGGTGAATGGGGTTCCACCAAGTTGAGAGAATTCCTTATAGAGAACAGTGAATTGAAATGGAGTGCCAGGTTGAGGAGCTGGGGCAATACCACGACCCCTACCTCTGGCATTTCCTCGATTCATCCTGAAAAATATCAAGAATGAATTTAGGACAAGATAAAGAAAAGCCAAAGATAAATTAAGGTAAGACAAGAGAATTCACTTGGATGAATATCCTAAATAAAGAAAAATCTAACAAGGTAGATACGAAAGAAAGGAAGTTAGAAAAACATTTGAAAATCCTTTAAAATAAAAAAATTATATATCATATAATCTTTGAAAAACATTTTTGAAAACATTTTGAAAAATCATTTTATACTTTGAAAATACATCTCTCACAAAGATATGATTCTGAGACTGATTTCACTCATTCTAGGGTATTACTACCCTATCTTTAATGAGTTTTTGCTCCGTAGAGGCAATGGTTTGCCAAAAACCAAAGCTCTGATACCAACTGTCACGACCCGCCATTTCGTACCATTCAAATCGACAATAATCCACACATGTCGGACTTGAATGATGAAAAATAACAGATTGTAAATAAAATTGGAGCAAATAAAATCAAATACACAGAATCACAGACACAGAACGATCAGAATAACTCGCAGCAGAATATAAAATAACATAGTAGTTCATGAAGCTACTATAACAGAGTCTCAAAAGAAATGCATAATATCAGTCTGAAAACAACATAATAGAAATCCCAAATACATAGAAGTTCACTAATACATGAGATAAACTAGAACAACTGAAACAGAAATAGATAAAAATGTAGATAGGCAGAAACTCCAGCAAAGACCAGCTCCAGAAAGAGAATCCAAAGCTGTGAATACTCAGGCTGACCCGAGCGTAAAGCAAAACACAAAACACTCGATTCAGGACAATATATACTTATATAATGTAAACCAACTCAAGTGGACTGTAATAAGGTACAAGTAACTTAAAGGATGCCTGGGACTGCCCATCCTCTAAGGATCCGTTAAACTATTTACTATATAGTAATATTGCGCTATTATAATAATGTCTACAGTAAAATACACTTACTTTAAAATAGCATTCAGGGCTTACCCATATCACCCTTCACACATAATAGTCCCAACAGTCCATCCAATATCATGATATCTCCAGATCGGGAAACTATCAAAGGATACCACACGGGCTACGGGAGAAAAACAAACTCGTAGTAAAGGCTCGGTATGGTAGGTGACACGGCACACAAGGCAATGCCAAGGTAGATATACCAATTACACACACGGGCTGGTGGTAACGTAGCAGCCACTACGCCCACCCCAAACAACACTCCAAAATCAAGGGAAGCACCCAATCAATCACAACAGTAATAGAATGGTATCGAAGAAGTGTGTCCGGCCAGAGGTGCTACCTCTTTTGGCCCGAGATCGCTCCTGTTTTGGCCACCTTAAGCTAACTCACAGGAGTCAGATCCATGTAATGTACCTCAGAAACATCGCCACCATCCTACTTCATTCTGGAATCTCCACCGTGTGCACAGTTGTTAAAGTGGTTTTCGGTACCGACAGAGAGTATGTCCGTATCCGATCCCGGTCTCTTTAACAACCAATCGTTATTATAACCCGTGGTTATAATTTAAAAATGGTATTTATATTTCACAATCAAATATCATTTAACAATTCAATATCATTTCAAATCCGTTTCAAAATATCCAACTTGTCATATCATTTCAAAACCACATTCATTTTATTCAAATTTAAAATACCATTTCAATTCACATTTCAAAATAGTTTATATTTCAAATCGAATTACTTCATTTAAATCATTTAAAAATGAAGTTATTATATTTAATAATTACATTATTAAATTTTCAAAATTTAAATCTTTCAAAGTTCATTTATTCACTTAAACTTATCATAACAATGAAAATTCACCTTTCGTAGCATTTGGAAAATGCTACAGAAAGTTACTTTCAAAACAGTTCAATTTAACAAAACACAGCATTTAAAATGCTATAATAGGGTAACATTAGTTCAAATAAAAACCTTAGTTAAATTCAACAATTAAGCACTTACAAAGTGCTATAATATCCCTTTATAAAAATTTAGCCACTGGTTCATTCATATCAACTACAGCATTTACAAACGCTGTGATATCATTTACATTATAAATACTAGCATTTCAAAAATGCTTTTAGTTAAATTCCCAAATATTCAATAAAATTTCACAAACGATTAATTTTTTATTTAAACCATTTAAACTTATAAAATCATATATTTTTCTCTTTTAAAACAATCATTTAATTTACCTTAAATTCATGATTTTATAAAGTTAAATTACCATTCAAAAATCAATATTTAATAATAATCTACTTCTTAAATTCACACATTCAATTTTAAATTCATTAAATTAAATTTTAACTTAACACTTAAGTTTAAATTTCCAAATATAACTTATTTTTCATTTTATTTTCTTTACTTAAAATACCCTTTTAAACAAAATTCACAAATTTCCAATTCAAGTTATATTTCAAAATTCGACTTAAATATTCATTTATTTCACCTTTTAACTTTATTCAAAAATCATTAATATATTATAAAATCATTTCAAATTCATTTTAATTCAAAATACCATAAATTTATCATATTTCATATTTAATTTAACTTCCATTTATCACCAAATTATAATTTCCAAAATAACTTACATTTTAGATTTTCTAACTCGACCAATTATTTATTTGACTTATAAATTTTCAAAAAATCAATAATCTTTACAAAAATCATTTTTAATTAAATTAAAATCAAAATATTATAATATTTACATTTCTAAAATATTTAAAATTTTTAGAAAAATATATTTTAACCACGGGTCTGTATATCATTTTCTAGCCTAGGTAAAGTGAAGGGTAATATATCATTTCGACCCGTAATTTACAAAGAAAACCCGAGTCTTATCATTTCAAACCCGCAGTCCCAAGTAAAATGAAATAATTGAAAATCGTTCAGGCCTATCATTTCAGCCCATAATGATTTTCCCCTATTCTAAAGTCCATTCGGGTATGTATCATTTCAACCCATAGTGATTCTAATCTAAAGAGAACTTGCAGTGTGATAAACTGATATAAATAACAGAACAACATAATATAACAGTAACAGATGATATAAAAGGTTTTTAAGCATGGATGAACATCAAATAATCATAACATAGCAGGTGTAACATGGTGATGCATTTTACAGATTCAAATGTGATCGATTTACTAGTCATATAAGTATAAAACTGTTTGGTGAGAATAACTCACTGGTATAAGCTGGAGAGGACAACTAAAAGCACAAACTGAGATCTTCGAAGGCACGAAAGCACGACAATGATTTGAGTGTGAGAGAGACAAAGCTAATTGCCTTGAACACATTCAAACAAAACAATACAAACAACATAAGTTTTCAACCCAAATTCAATTAAACAATGTTAGAAATAATGCATAAACAAAGCTAAAAGCTTTTGCACTTGCTTTCAACCACTTGTGCTTCAGCTATGGGCTGGAAAGGCACAGCTAAGGAGTGGGTTTGGATCTTGTTTTGGATTCATAGGGTCGGCCTAACATGAATTTAATGATGGTGCAAAGGTATGTGAGCTAGCATTCACAAAACAAGGCAACTACAAGTGGTTTCAAGGCCTAAATGGGCTCAGCCAAAGCAAAGGTAGGCCTGGCCAGGTCTGGTGTGGACTGAAGGTGATGTGGCAGAGGGTGACAGGTCAACTACAGCTGGTGGTGGTGATGTAGGTGGCGGCCAAGGGGAGTTTGAGGTGGTGGTGCCTTTATGTGCTCGGCTATGGTGTTCAAGTGAACTTTTTGTGCATTTTTGTGATGGATCTTCAACCTAGGGTGGCTCGGCATGGGATGGTCAGTGAGAAGGAGGTGGTGGTGACTGGTTCAGGTGATGGTGGAGGTGGCAACATGGCTGGAGTGGGAGGCCGAACCTAAAGATGAAGGCAAGTGCAAATTAGAAAAATAAAACAATGAAAAAGAATGAAAAGAAAGGAGACTTTTACCAAAAATTTTCACAAGATGATGGCCGAACATTTTAGGGTTTTTTTTCTTTCCTTGTACATGAAAAACTAAAGGAGATGTCGACTGAAGAATGAGGAGTGTCAATCAGGCTAGGGCCGAACTTGGAAAGTTCATGGAACTTCCTGTCATACTCAGCAAAAGACACGACACCCTGCTTAAGATCCATAAACCCACGATAAAGGTGGGATTTCCCGGCTTCTGGCATCCATTTCGCCACAAAAGCCTCCCTAGAAAAGAGATACAGAACAAGCTTAAGACAGATTAAAAAGAAAGGAAAAATAGGAAAAAAAATCAAGATAACACAAAGGATACCTAAACTGCTCCCAAGTAATATCAGCTTCGACGGTGTTAGCCGTAACGGACACCCACCAATCTAAAGCAGAATCACGCAACTGCCAAGCTGCTAACTGATTCTTCTGGGCATTAGTAATATCAAGACCAGTAAATATCCTCTCAAGACTCCGCAACCACTGCTGAGCCTCAATTATGGTCTCTGAACTGGTGAATGGGGTTCCACCAAGTTGAGAGAATTCCTTATAGAGAACAGTGAATTGAAATGGAGTACCAGGTTGAGGAGCTGGGGCAATACCACGACCCCTACCTCTGGCATTTCCTCGATTCATCCTGAAAAATATCAAGAATGAATTTAGGACAAGATAAAGAAAAGCCAAAGATAAATTAAGGTAAGACAAGAGAATTCACTTCGATGAATATCCTAAATAAAGAAAAATCTAACAAGGTAGATACGAAAGAAAGGAAGTTAGAAAAACATTTGAAAATCGTTTAAAATAAAAAAATTATATATATCAAATAATCTTTGAAAAACATTTTTGAAAACATTTTGAAAAATCATTTTATACTTTGAAAATACGTCTCTCACAAAGATATGATTCTGAGACTGATTTCACTCATTCTAGGGTATTACTACCCTATCTTAATGAGTTTTTGCTCCGTAGAGGCAATGGTTTGCCAAAAACCAAAGCTCTGATACCAACTGTCACGACCCGCCATTTCGTACCATTCAAATCGACAATAATCCACACATGTCGGACTTGAATGATGAAAAATAACAGATTGTAAATAAAATTGGAGCAAATAAAATCAAATACACAGAATCACAGACACAGAACGATCAGAATAACTCGCAGCAGAATATAAAATAACATAGTAGTTCATGAAGCTACTATAACAGAGTCTCAAAAGAAATGCATAATATCAGTCTGAAAACAACATAATAGAAATCCCAAATACATAGAAGTTCACTAATACATGAGATAAACTAGAACAACTGAAACAGAAATAGATAAAAATGTAGATAGGCAGAAACTCCAGCAAAGACCAGCTCCAGAAAGAGAATCCAAAGCTGTGAATACTCAGGCTGACCCGAGCGTAAAGCAAAACACAAAACACTCGATTCAGGACAATATATACTTATATAATGTAAACCAACTCAAGTGGACTGTAATAAGGTACAAGTAACTTAAAGGATGCCTGGGACTGCCCATCCTCTAAGGATCCGTTAAACTATTTACTATATAGTAATATTGCGCTATTATAATAATGTCTACAGTAAAATACACTTACTTTAAAATAGCATTCAGGGCTTACCCATATCACCCTTCACACATAATAGTCCCAACAGTCCATCCAATATCATGATATCTCCAGATCGGGAAACTATCAAAGGATACCACACGGGCTACGGGAGAAAAACAAACTCGTAGTAAAGGCTCGGTATGGTAGGTGACACGGCACACAAGGCAATGCCAAGGTAGATATACCAATTACACACACGGGCTGGTGGTAACGTAGCAGCCACTACGCCCACCCCAAACAACACTCCAAAATCAAGGGAAGCACCCAATCAATCACAACAGTAATAGAATGGTATCGAAGAAGTGTGTCCGGCCAGAGGTGCTACCTCTTTTGGCCCGAGATCGCTCCTGTTTTGGCCACCTTAAGCTAACTCACAGGAGTCAGATCCATGTAATGTACCTCAGAAACATCGCCACCATCCTACTTCATTCTGGAATCTCCACCGTGTGCACAGTTGTTAAAGTGGTTTTCGGTACCGACAGAGAGTATGTCCGTATCCGATCCCGGTCTCTTTAACAACCAATCGTTATTATAACCCGTGGTTATAATTTAAAAATGGTATTTATATTTCACAATCAAATATCATTTAACAATTCAATATCATTTCAAATCCGTTTCAAAATATCCAACTTGTCATATCATTTCAAAACCACATTCATTTTATTCAAATTTAAAATACCATTTCAATTTACATTTCAAAATAGTTTATATTTCAAATCGAATTACTTCATTTAAATCATTTAAAAATGAAGTTATTATATTTAATAATTACATTATTAAATTTTCAAAATTTAAATCTTTCAAAGTTCATTTATTCACTTAAACTTATCATAACAATGAAAATTCACCTTTCGTAGCATTTGGAAAATGCTACAGAAAGTTACTTTCAAAACAGTTCAATTTAACAAAACACAGCATTTAAAATGCTATAATAGGGTAACATTAGTTCAAATAAAAACCTTAGTTAAATTGAACAATTAAGCACTTACAAAGTGCTATAATATCCCTTTATAAAAATTTAGCCACTGGTTCATTCATATCAACTACAGCATTTACAAACGCTGTGATATCATTTACATTATAAATACTAGCATTTCAAAAATGCTTTTAGTTAAATTCCCAAATATTCAATAAAATTTCACAAACGATTAATTTTTTATTTAAACCATTTAAACTTATAAAATCATATATTTTTCTCTTTTAAAACAATCATTTAATTTACCTTAAATTCATGATTTTATAAAGTTAAATTACCATTCAAAAATCAATATTTAATAATAATCTACTTCTTAAATTCACACATTCAATTTTAAATTCATTAAATTAAATTTTAACTTAACACTTAAGTTTAAATTTCCAAATATAACTTATTTTTCATTTTATTTTCTTTACTTAAAATACCCTTTTAAACAAAATTCACAAATTTCCAATTCAAGTTATATTTCAAAATTCGACTTAAATATTCATTTATTTCACCTTTTAACTTTATTCAAAAATCATTAATATATTATAAAATCATTTCAAATTCATTTTAATTCAAAATACCATAAATTTATCATATTTCATATTTAATTTAACTTCCATTTATCACCAAATTATAATTTCCAAAATAACTTACATTTTAGATTTTCTAACTCGACCAATTATTTATTTGACTTATAAATTTTCAAAAAATCAATAATCTTTACAAAAATCATTTTTAATTAAATTAAAATCAAAATATTATAATATTTACATTTCTAAAATATTTAAAATTTTTAGAAAAATATATTTTAACCACGGGTCTGTATATCATTTTCTAGCCTAGGTAAAGTGAAGGGTAATATATCATTTCGACCCGTAATTTACAAAGAAAACCCGAGTCTTATCATTTCAAACCCGCAGTCCCAAGTAAAATGAAATAATTGAAAATCGTTCAGGCCTATCATTTCAGCCCATAATGATTTTCCCCTATTCTAAAGTCCGTTCGGGTATGTATCATTTCAACCCATAGTGATTCTAATCTAAAGAGAACTTGCAGTGTGATAAACTGATATAAATAACAGAACAACATAATATAACAGTAACAGATGATATAAAAGGTTTTTAAGCATGGATGAACATCAAATAATCATAACATAGCAGGTGTAACATGGTGATGCATTTTACAGATTCAAATGTGATCGATTTACTAGTCATATAAGTATAAAACTGTTTGGTGAGAATAACTCACTGGTATAAGCTGGAGAGGACAACTAAAAGCACAAACTGAGATCTTCGAAGGCACGAAAGCACGACAATGATTTGAGTGTGAGAGAGACAAAGCTAATTGCCTTGAACACATTCAAACAAAACAATACAAACAACATAAGTTTTCAACCCAAATTCAATTAAACAATGTTAGAAATAATGCATAAACAAAGCTAAAAGCTTTTGCACTTGCTTTCAACCACTTGTGCTTCAGCTATGGGATGGAAAGGCACAGCTAAGGAGTGGGTTTGGATCTTGTTTTGGATTCATAGGGTCGGCCTAACATGAATTTAATGATGGTGCAAAGGTATGTGAGCTAGCATTCACAAAACAAGGCAACTACAAGTGGTTTCAAGGCCTAAATGGGCTCGGCCAAAGCAAAGGTAGGCACGGCCAGGTCTGGTGTGGACTGAAGGTGATGTGGCAGAGGGTGACAGGTCAACTACAGCTGGTGGTGGTGATGTAGGTGGCGGCCAAGGGGAGTTTGAGGTGGTGGTGCCTTTATGTGCTCGGCTATGGTGTTCAAGTGAATTTTTTATGCATTTTTGTGATGGATCTTCAACCTAGGGTGGCTCGGCATGGGATGGTCAGTGAGAAGGAGGTGGTGGTGACTGGTTCAGGTGATGGTGGAGGCGGCAACATGGCTGGAATGGGAGGCCGAACCTAAAGACGAAGGCAAGTGCAAATTAGAAAAATAAAACAATGAAAAAGAATGAAAAGAAAGGAGACTTTTACCAAAAATTTTCACAAGATGATGGCCGAACATTTTAGGGTTTTTTTTTTCTTTCCTTGTACATGAAAAACTAAAGGAGATGTCAACTGAAGAATGAGGAGTTAAGGCAGCAAAAATTGAAAAGGTGTTGGTTGAAAAATGAAAAGGTGGAATACAAAAAGACTTAAGCAAACAAAAAGTCACAAAACTCTTCATATATCCATATTTCTTTTTGAAATTTTTATATAACTAAAAAAAACTGATAAATAAAGATAAAATCTCATAAATATAGTAAATAAGCAAAAACAAATAAATAAATTTTAATTAAATATAATTAAATTAAGAAAATAGCAAAGAAAATGTAAACTAGGCTTGAAATTTGAAAATAAGTGAAACAAATTTTGGAAATTTTTTTATGTACTTGAAAAATATTTATAAATAAAGATAAGAACACATAAAAAAGCATTCACAAAAATAAATAAATAAATTTTAATTAAATATAATTTAGTGAAGAAAATAGCAGAAAAATGGAAACTAACCTTTAAAAATAGAAAATAAATGCAATAAATTTTGGAATTTTTTTATTTTCAATTTAAAAATATTTATAAATGAAATCTTACAAATATAACAAATTTAAAATAATTTCATAATAAAATAAAGTCAAATTTAAATTATATTCAAAAATCTAGGGTTGTTACAGATCAGAAAACCATCTAATTTCGTATGGTAATTTGAACACATACCTTTTTGTCGGGAAATTAAAATTTATCTTCTAAAATCAAAACATCAATTTATCCTTTGCTTTTAATTACCTGCACCTCACTTAACAATAATATCCAATCTTAGAAATCAAAATCATTTTATTCATTTCATTTCAAAATTTCAATTTTTTCTTTACTTAAGCCCGCACAATGTACATATATCATCCGTACGCAATATCAAATCTGATCGCTCATTCGATCGCCCAATTTCACTTCCGAACTAGTATCATCCATACGACTTCCCAGTGCAGTCTCAGATCTAGTTTCTTGATCAAAAACTGTCATTCTCCTTGTATAGCCATATACTATGATAGAGAATTTCCAGAATCAATCAAACATCCATATCCAGGGTTCGCCGTCGAGAATCGAGTGAAAAATCCCAACTCGGATCGATATATCTATCTCGAAATTATGTGCTCGAGTTTGGATCAAATCGCTATGCGAATAAAATAATATATGTATCCTGCGTATTTATCTCAATTGATTATTAGCTACATCAATTCACTTTTTATTCACATTTATTTGGATTCCCATCCACTTATTCACAATTTTCCTTTTTACCCAACTTTTACTTAATCTTCATTCAAATATTATCTTGGTATATTTTTCTCCATACCAAATTTTACTTAAGAATTTCACCACTAACTTTCTTAAGTTGAATATAAATATTTTATACATCTTCTTATATTTATTTCCTCTTTACCACTTTGGTTTTATACCCATTTTCATTCACTTTGCATTCAAATTAAATTTTAATTCTATTTGAACTCAACTTGCCTTCCATTTACTAATTTATTTCCAGTCATATTCAGTTTCAAATCCATTTAACTTACTAATTCAATTAATCAGTTCATTTTCAAATTTTTATTTCAAATCTCAGTAAATTTTAATTCCCAGAACTTTGTTCTTTTAGCCCAACTCAAGCTAATTTTTTTCAATTTCACTTTACTTGACATAATTCAAGTTAAACATTCCATTCCAATATTCAATTTCAATTCATTTGCTTACCAATTGAATCAATTAGTTTACTTACTAATTTTTTTTCAAACCTTTGTTTTGTATAGTCCAACTTGGGCTAAATTCCCAAATCCCCCTTAGTTCAAGTTAGTTCCCTTTTCGGTTGAATTTTCAAATTTTATAAGTTCAGACTTACCAATATTCTATTCATCCATCCCTTCCCGTTTTATTTCACTTAATTGGTTTATTTTACCCGTTTATTTTGACATAACTCAATAAACATTATTCAAATGTTCAGTTCCAATTTCCATTTAGTTACGATAAATAAATTTGTTCATTCAAAAATTATTTCCAACTTGATAAATTTTTATTCAATAATTATTTCCAGTTGGTCTACTTAGGCTTAATCTCTCAAATTCACTTTACTTAACTCAATTCAAGTTGATTTCCACTTTAATTTAAATCTTATATGTCTTATAACTTACTGATATTCTATAAACATTTTTAAACCAACTCTAGAGTCTTTCAGCAATCACTTAAGTATTTCAAAATCATTTTTGAAATCAGCTGTATCCAGAATCTTTTGACATAACCAACTATTTCTTTGAATTTCAAAAACTAACCCAGTTTTGCAAACAACTCCAATTTTGAACATTCAGGTAGCAATTCCTCTCTTAGGAACTCGAAAATGAACATCGATGATGCTGTAGTCATCACCAAAGCTATTTTCCAGTTATTGAAGTGAGTTAGTGCTTCAATTCTTTTCATAAACATTTCAAATATTTTAAATTCCAAATCTCACCAGATTTCATACCCAATCCAAAAATATTTTTGAATAATATCACTATTATTCCTCCAAAGCCTTTGAAAGTCATTTTCAAACCCAATGGAAATTAAATTTCCCAAATTTTCGAATTCCAAATCCTTTCAATCTATATTCAAATATTACTTTAGAATTTTTATTCTATTTCAATTTTAAATCACATTAATAATTCACAATTTCATATTCGATCCTGTTATATGAATCTATTTCCTTAACTTTTGGTTATAATTTCGATTTCTTATTCAATTTCCGCAACACAATGATAATAATTTAATATTATCGTTTCCTAACAACCAAGAAACCATATATAACCACAATAATTTATGAAAATTATTCCTTTTATATACAAAAATAATTTGGGTAAATTATTTCATTTAAACTATTCAAAACAATACCGTGTCGAATCGTTCTGTACAAGTGTTTAGAGATCCCTATCAATAACGTTATTTACCTGTATCGATCAGACTCCATAAGCCACTCAACAAACCAATCAACACAATATAAAACAACTTTATATTCACTAATATATATGCACACATATCTACTTATACACTCAAACTCATTCTACGATGCTACTGACCCTATCTCTAATGAGTAATTCCCTCCAGAGCCAAGGTTCTCACTTAACCTTCAGCTCTGATACCACATGTAATGGCTGGAAAATTCGTACCCTTTTGATTTGACAATATTCTCTATCAGTTCAACTCAAATTGGATGGAAATACAAACCATTAGGGTTAAAAAAGAAAAGGGTAAAAGAAGAAGATAAATTACAACACAGAATCTTACAATCGCAGCGGAACAATATATAATAGCTAACAACTGGTCTTTATACAAAAGAACTTTTGCTGTTTTTATACATTACGTCATCAGAGTACATACAAAAGAATAGCACAAAACTGGACAGTTATAATAACTTGCCCCAACAAAGTTGAATATACAGCATACCATACACAGCGGAATATAAGTCAGGTATGCAATATACGTTTCGCCATCCAGCTCGTCTCTTGAGCTCCACAACATCCTATCCTGTATCTGTAATACTCGGTTTGACCTGAGCATTATGATAAAATAACATCCGAGTTAGTCTGGAAAACCTGCGTGAGAAAATACACTCAATTGAATTATTAAAGTTTTCAAAATTCTTTGAAATCCAAGGTATCACGCAAGACCACACCATAAATAAACATGCTGGGTTTTTACCTTACGATAACCAAAACATTTTTATCAAATCCATCTGATATTATAATAGTATCTATAGAAAGTAAAATAGAATGTAGCTGAAATGCTTGCATCTCACGTTCCAACAGTAGTTGGGCACAATCAAAACCGTGTGGGCGCTTATTGGAGAACGGATTCCATACAATGGCAGGGTTGTTGGGGTACCATCTGTCACAATACCAGACTTTGATCAAAGTACTGAGGACCACTCCCGATCCCCTACAACACAAGACTAGAGCTACCCTTTACTGAATAGCCGAATAAGATCACCCAGCGGTTGGGATCAGCAACCATGCACACAGCCGAGATCAAAAGAGACTCTAGACAGGGATGACCTTATCCTAATTGGGTGCTACCCACTTAGCCATGATGCACCTCCCCTATTATAGCCGTTCCCAATTGATGAGGCTTGAGGCTATGTGTTACCTTTTTAGAACACATTTACTTAGAGTGCTCATCGTCCTCCAACAACGATGGTCTGATAGGATTCGTCCATACAAGTTGCCTTGGGTTCGGACAAACCGAATCACCGTCTTCATCATCTTCACGGTCTTCGTTCACTACGTTCAAACCGGATCGAAGTGGTTTTCGGATAATTAAACCCAATCCTGGTCACTTCGAAACAATTAGCGCATTGGCCAATATTGATAGTCGATTATTTAACTATCAAATTAAACAATCATTCAACCCATTATTATTTTTCCACTGAAAAGCACCAAGTCTTAATAAATTTAGTTTTCACATAAATTAAATCACTTTGTCCAAAAATATACACTTAAAACATTTAAAATAAAACTACTTAAATCACTTTATTTAAAATATTAGTTATGAAATTCTATAATAATTTCCCATGTAAAACTTTAGCCAAAAATTACTTTTAAAATAAAACCATTATATAAGGTATAAATATTTAATAGTTATCCTTCAAATCATAATACTAATTTAACCTTTAAAAATAACTAATTATTGTAGTTAACTTAGTTAATACTTACTTTAATTTTTTTAAAACAATTTAAATAATAAATTTCTCTAAAACATTCTTTCAAAACATCTTTAAAATTTCTAATTTATGCTTAAAAATCTTTATTTGAAAATATACTTAGCATTTCAAGAAAATACATCTCCCACTCCAATACCGCACGTCTAATCATTTATAAATCCTTCTCGATTTATCTCCAGTTTAAGTCATGTCACAATTCCGTAAATTTCCTTTCCCACATTTCTTAAAAAATAAAACCACTACTTATTTTTTAAAATGAATTATCATCTCCTTATAAATTCCCACTTTGAATTTATACATCCAAATTATCTACTGATAAATATTCACTTTATTTATAAACCCAGTTTATAAATTCCATAGTCTCATTATCCTTTTCATCACAGTTTCAAAACAATTAATTGATTTTCAAATCGATTTTCTTGAATTAAATTCCATTTTAAAGTTTATTTCTTGATTTATCCAAATTTATTCCAAAATCCATTAATTCCAGATTTACTCTTTTATTATGATTTAAAACCTTATTTAAATCTGAAATATCAATTTCATATCCTATTTCAAAATTCTCCTTTTACTTTTCCCAACTCATTTAAAACTTAAATTTTAAATAAATCCTTTGTACTTAAAATCAATATTGCTTAACTCCTTACTTTTAAATCCTTTAATTCACATTTATTTAAGACTCTATTCTTTTCCATATTCCAAAATTTATGAAATAGGATATAAAAATCCAACCATTTTGTTTTCCCCATTCTTCTCTTTTAAATTTATCCATCTTTACTATAAATCTCTTACTTTAAAATTTCCCTTTTTTTCATTCCCCATTTAAAAATTCAATATTTATATTTTTAAAATTTCATAATATATCCAGCAATATATTAACATCAAATAAATTTATTTTTCCAACATAATATATTACAGATTATTCAACATTTCATATATCACTGAAATGAAAATAAATTCAACATTTTTGAGGAATCCAGTTGGTCCCTCCAACCTATTTTCCTGCATCCACAGATGTTAGCACAATATAAAAATACCAATCCCACATCGAGGGGGATATCACGGTATATATAGTCATTCGCTATTATGCGGGGCGCATTGGGTCTCATCTGCTATATAATGCGGTAATACCAATCACTCCAATACACACACACACACACACACACACTACTATGTATATAATATCACATCCAGACTGATAATAAATTTATCAATTTAAGCAATCAAACAATAATCTAAATTTTACCATTTAAATTCAACAGTATTCCAATTTGAGTGAGATTAACTCACCTTTCATTTTATTGCATTGGTTCCCATTTGAATGTGATTAACTCACCTTTGATTTTATTGCATTGATCTGCGACGAGTCACACCCACGCGCGCCGTTGTAGCCATTTGACTAAAGTCGTTGCACCCCTCACACCCTCTACGACTTCATTCTCGATAGAAAAATTGAAGCAAACTCTCGATTGATGCACTTTTTTTATGATTTTAATTTCACTCGCGAAGGGGAATGGAAGAAACCGTGAATTCGATTTTGAAGGGAAGAGGGAAAATGAGTTTGTTCGAACGAGAGGAACATTTCATTCGGCCATTTTTTTTTCTTTTCTGCTTAAATGAATCGATTTGAATATAAATTAGAGGCTTTCGATTTTATTTTGAATTTCATTCGTACCGGATATTAAAGGAAGATAGGCTCGAGATTTTTTTCGAAGCTTTCAACTTCCTTTTTCGCTCTGGTCAGTTAGCTTTATAACGAGGAGGGAAGAGACAATAATTTTTTTCTAAAATATTTCTTGGCTGTAAAGGAAGAGGGAGATTGCGTGCTTTAAGCTGGTAATGGGGGGACAATATAAGATGTTACGTGCCTGCACAACTAGCTACCATGACATTGAGGTGAAGGCAAAAAGTTATGATGTGAAAAGAATTTCAGCTGATGTTGACTGGTATATATAAATATACATATTAATTCAAATTCAAATTGTCTCGCTAAACACAACATAAAATTCCGAACCCTTATCGAGGCATGCAACTAGGTGTTTATAATGTTATACCCCTATTTTGAATGCAATGGAAAAGGTTTCGAGGCCTAACTCGATCGCATGGAGAAGATAGCTTTTTGGACCCAGTTATTATATTGAATTTTCGATATAGATTTCAGCGCATTAACGTACAGTATGACCAAACGATAACTCCAAATGTCACAAAATTTAAAATCCGATAATAATACAATATCGCGGATCTATGGAACTGGTCTTGTTGAATTCCAAGACTCTTCTACGGAAGGCTATTTTTAAATGTCAATTTAAACGATATATTTTTAAAATTGAACAAACAACTTCCAATTTCAATTTTAAAACTTTTAATACCTTCAGTATTGTTAATATAAATTTTACAAGCCTTCCGATTAATTTTAACAAGTTTAACACTCAAGATTCCATATTTTACCCAATTCCCAATTATTAAATTCAATAATTTAATTATCAAATAAATATTTATATTTGAAATCCAATTTAAAAATCTACACCTGAATATTTAAAATCAATTAAATATTCCAATTTCAAATATCCAAAATTCCGGGTTGTTACACACAAAGTCCTTGGTTCAATAATAATTATTATTAACCGAAGTGCTATAGCTAGAGACATTGATTTTGAGTTGACTGTGATACTAACCCTATGTAACTGAGGTGACGAATCTTCTTTTGATTGGTGCTTCACTTCTAATATTTTCATTCGACCCAACTATACTCATCGATGGACGTCATGCAATGATTTGACTATAATCAAAGTGTGGCTTTCATACCGAAGATCAACAGTATTCTCAATTCGAGAGAACTGTGTAAATCGGCCACATCGATATTTTCTATTTGACCTTGGTTATCTTAACCAGAAGAAAACTATTCGAGTGAGTTGTTACATAGTTATCCAATAAATATCAGTACGTAACGCCTTAGCATTCTAGAGTAATGCATCGTCTAACATTTAGAGAGCGTTACGTACTCTCGTCTCAAAGAATACATCGATATCCAGTGTCGGTGTATCTTGACTTAGAATATTTAAAATGGTATATTTGTTTTCATTATGATAAATTACTCACTTTACAACATTTTGTAACTACTATCACAAAACATACCGTTTATGGATTTTCTATTAGATATACTTTTAATTAAATTAATGAGTTAATATAACACATTATATCAAGTATACAATAAAAAGAAACACCTTTTATTCGAACAAGATTGCCTTTGTGGAATATTCTTAATTCTATCAATCTCCGACTTGCACTAGAGGTCAAGTATGGAATCATATTCCAACTTCTCCAATTGAGTTCCTCAAAACCATTTGTCAGTCCTTTAGTAAACGAGTAAGATATCGTGTTTAAATTATCTACTATATCAATCAATTCTCTCTGACGCTGATAAACTACCCTTATCATGTGGAATAATTCAGAGTATGTCTCTCGACTTCTCATGAGGTCTATGTTCTATTACAAACTACATCGTGATGTTGTTATTATATAACAATTTTATGGGATTTCAATATTTGGAATCATCCTTTGCTCAATCATAAATGTGTGCATTTATTATGTATACATTACTTATATTGTGATGCTATTCAAGTCAATGTACTTAACATTTTCTTTGAATCAGCCACAATCTCTTCTATTTGGAACATTTCCAACAAAAGATTCTTAACATAAGTTTTATTATTGATATTTAATACTCAGTATCATTTATAAAGTTTGAGTCTGTGGACTCCATCACAAGGAGTTTGTTGTTTCTGTTAAACAATTCTCTAATATTTCTTAAATATATGAGAACACTCCAAACTACATTCAATGATATCAATTTGGATTTAAATTCGCTTCATGTATCAAATACATAATTCCCACTGCATAAGGAATCCATTTTACATGTTTTGTATTAAACATTTAAATATGATGTCCTTACATATCATTTTGGGACATTCCTAAAATCTTTTATACATACTATAGAAAACATCGTTTATAAATCCAACGTTGAGTATTAAAACAATTAAAACTGATTTTAACATAAGTACATCATTACTAATCGGTAGTGCATTATTTACTTATGTTTTAGAAGTATATATGTATATTTTAACATTCTTCCTTACGAACATACGCTTCCTTTGCATTTAACTGATAATCTAACTATCTGATACACCTATGAAAACACTTGTTAAATTTTTATGCTTTTTAGAATGATACTTTCATATCCATTCATGGACTATATCCAAAAGCCCAGAAACTTAATATCTTCCCATTGACTTCAATACACTTTGGTTGTTATGTGCAAATGGACCCGTCTAAATCTATATTTTGAACTTTCTATCTCAACACATACATATCAAAAGATAAAGTCATACTTTGCGATAATTTTGTGAGTAAAATCCAAATTAATTTGAGCACATCGAACGATGAATCTGTGCCGTTAATTTCGACGATTGAAATTCATAGTAATATTCTCATTAGCGCGACTAATTATATTCCAACTGTATTTTTCTTTTCTCGTAAAGGAAAAAATCACGACCAATGGATCATATCCCTTCGGGTAAGATTATCAAAATCATATTTTGATAACACACTTGGAATCTATTTTGGATTTGTACTTCGTATCATATTATAGATTCAATATATTTAATGGTTTAATTAAAAAAACCAAGGAGTATTTGTTCTTAACATTGATAGGAAACTCACATTTTCTCTTTAATGTACCATAATACTCATTATACATTCTAATATATTAGTGTTCATTTGGGTTCGGTTAACTTTATTTCATCTCATGTAATCAGTTGTATCCTTGGATCGTATCCAAATTCGTTTTATACCAATAATTTATCAAAGAAATTCCTTTGCTATGAAGTTGGTATTTCTTGAAACAATAGTTATTTCTCAATAAAATGGAATGGACATTCATAAACATTTTATGAATTGCTTTATATAAAACTGAATTTGCATTAATTCACAATACATTTATGTTCGTAACATAAATTAGTCATCTAACAATTATCGTTCCTAAAATTCTCTTAGGACGGTTCATACAAGATCCTTTATGTATGCTTATTAAGTGCAGTCTTTCGACTCACACAACCTGCATAGGAGATATTAGGGTTTCTTATAAACCCTTATCTTATATAGTTTTATAAACTATTCTTTAGATAATATTAATTTTAACCTTGTGTACTACTCTTAAGTACACACCTTATAAAAAGAATTTTAACTCAACTTCACTCATCACTAATCGTGCTTTATCCAACAAAGTTCGGTTGCTCCTTATCAATACATCATTATGTATTATAGGAATGAGTGACCTTTGAGACTACATCTTTATTCATTTAGGTACATATAGAACTCTTTCTAATACATTCACACATTCGATCAAATTGAATCATTTATGTTACATGTTATATCATTTACTTTCATTTATATTCTACGGGCTTATTATAGAAATATACATACGTATCAAATACATATGTTCATGTCCGTGATAAGACATCAGTGAATATGATGAAGTACATGGAACCATTTTGGTATTAATAGACTTACGATCACATATATCTGTATGTATCAATCCAAAGAGTTTATCGAATCTTATGATGCTCCCACTAAATGGGTGCATAGCCCTTAATTGTTTGAGATATAATTACTGTAACATCCCCTATCTTGAGGCCCGAAGCTAAGTGCTACAGATGCTGCAGTGACAAAATATGATAATGTTAATAGTAACTATAATACTAGAAACATATGTATATGGAATAAAACCAATACAAATTTCAAAATACCTTTACTAATTACATTTCAAATCAATATTTCATATTCAGTCACTTAATCCCAAAACGGTTTCATGGTTTTGATTAAATATAATTATTACAAATTACGCCAAAAACGACATATGAAGATGCTCCCTTAGATAATCAGAGTCCTAGATAGACATATCAGTCATAAATACAACACAGTGGAAATAATACTAAATAGCACCTACATAGCTAGCTTTACCTCATGCATGTCTTCGGAAGCTTCTTCATCCAACCTACGAAACTTAAAAAATCCTTAATTCTCAATTTACTCAAATTTAATTTGGAGCACTTGAGAGTTTAAGGGGAAAATATAAAATTCAAGTCAGACATTAAGCCTGGTGTAAATAATCATATTACATCTTGGTTTTCGGATATTAAGTGAGACCATGCCACTTAGCGAAATCGGTTTAGCGTCATTAATATCCTTTCAAAAATATATCTTTTGCAAATCAAAATCTTGCAATCAAACTAATTATAGCAATAACGTATATGCATATAAATCAGGTAATCAATGAACCATCTGTCAACACTATAGTTTTATCTGGCTAACCACTAACCACTGGTGACTCAAACCTACAAGACATAATAAATATTCTAACTTCTATTAGACACAATAGTGGGTTATCCGCCCTTAACTATCTTCTTCTAGGGTCAACTAATCCTAATGGTTTTGTGGGCTCACCAACAACCTATCTTTACTCAGTATATTACCTTCTGTATGTAGCATTATTTTAATCCCATCCGTGACAAAGCCCTACACACTGAAATTTTGGACTTATATTAGCTAGAGGTTATTAGCTAAAATACAGGGGGCGACCCTATACCAATTCCATCTGGTCTTTTAATATCTGAGTCATATACTTAGGGTAAACTACCCTATTCAAATTTCATTTCATTGTAAACAATATTTACAAATGATTTACCCTTCAAATCATATCTTTATAAAACAAGGAAATCATGCTCTTTGCTTTGATCAAAATACTTATGCCATGATATATGCTTTACTCAAAACTATGTTAATGAAATCCAATCAATGGGATTACCTATCCCTTTAAATAAGTTAAAGCCTCATTTTAACTTGGAAAAATTTAGGCTATAAGGCCAAAACTATACCTTCAAAACCTTTGCTTAAAACCTTTAAATAATCCCTTTCAAAATAATTGAAAGCATCCCTTTCGAAACCATTATATAAAACCTTAGACATCCTGTTTTGAGACCATTTCAACTTGTCGTTCTAAAGCATTGGAAACCTTCCTTTCAAAACAGTTAAAACAAACCTTTTGGAAAACTTAAAATATTCCTTTCGAAAGCATTAGGGACTTCCCCTTCAAAACACTTATAACATACCTTTAGAAAGCACAGGGTTCAAGTAAGGGTTTGTGGAAACATTGCTTCGCAACCATTTAAAATTATTCCTTTTGAAACAATTTGGGTTTAGCTTTTAATATAACTAAAGGGTCATAAAGAACATAATCAAAAGCATTAATCCCAAGTAAAAGAAAGATGATAGTTTTAAAACTCGCCCTTTTGAAACCATTGCCCCCAAAACCATTTGAAAGCGGCTAACTACTCTTTTAAAAGCGTTGAGAAGGCGGCTTTTAAAATTAAAATACGAAAGCACCGCTTCAGAATACATTGTTTTAAGGTTATAAAGAAAAGCGGTCTTAACTAATTTGAATGGTATGAGTGCGGAAGCACGAATGTCGAATAGGTTCAAAAGCGGCTATCCTTTCGAAAGCTTCATTTAAAACAAAAACAAGCGACAACTCTTTCGAAGCGTCTTTCTAAAAATAAAGGCATGTTGATTGATTCAAAAGCAACTAAAAGTGGCTTCAACCCCCTTCGAAAGCATGCCTCGACACCGTGAGTCCTTCCTTCTTTCTCTAATACACTACATACCAATTGCTTGATATCATGTGCATTGCTTTCAAATAGGTGCGAAAGGTCCAACTGGGCATGTTTGTGGAAGCAAGCTAAGGCAGTAGTAAAGTTGTATTTCAAAACAAAACCGGTTTCTTGCCTTTTAAAGTAATTCCTTTTTACCTAACTTACCCAATTTGTCAAAATACGATTGTTTGCCCATTCTTTATCAAAGTTAATTTCTTAAAAGGCCGCCGAATTCAAAATTTACAATTAGAAACATTTTAACAAGTAAGTCCTCCTCTTTAAGAAAACAAGTAAACATTTAAGTCCCTCAACTTAAAAATAATTTTACAACCATAGTTAAATACTTAGGAAAATTCCCTAAAAATCGTACTAATTCACTTTTAATATGTTTTTTAACATATATAAATTTTAGACCCTGAATCATTATATAATTGCCTTAAATAATTTAAACCCAACATTAACTATTTTCTCTCATAGGAAATTTATAATAAATCCACAACGACTTAGAAAATTATGAAATTCGAAACCCACTTCTGAAATAATGTTCTTGACCATATATCAATAATGCAAATCATATGGATGTCATCTGGTTTTCCAATCTAAACTTATCATAAAATCTATATAAAACAATTTTAATCATTAATAAACATATATATATATCCATTTAAATAAACGTAACGTGGCATACTACTTGCAAAATAGTTCGGTCCAAACCTTGAAATTGAGATCATTATCAAAACTGAGATGTAAATCAATTATTCACCTTGGCATGTTGTTAAGAAGGTTGAGATTTGTCGTTTGATTGATTTGCTTAAGCTTTCTACTTGAATTCTAGCTTTTCTTCTTCTTGAATCTCCTTAATAGTGGCCGACCATGCTTAATAGGGTTTTAGTATTGTTTATGAATGTTAAAATGAATAAGGGATGAAGAATAGAAGGGTTTATGGTATTAGAATGAAGGATGTTTCAATTTTACCCTTGCCATATTCCTCCTACTTACTTATTTTAAATTTTTTATGCTTATACATTCAATAAGGCACGACTCCTTCTAAACTAACAAGGCTTAATCCCTTAACTATCCACATTATTTCATTTAATTTATCTAATTAAATGTTCTAAATAATGTTAGTCGAAATTAGGGTCATTATAACATCATATGATTCATAATCATATAATAAAATTATTTCTCAACTCGGCGGGTTAGTCTATAGTTCCAAAATAATTGTAGATAATTTTAAATACTTCTGTATTTTCCAATGCAACACTTTGTCATAAAAACAAATATCACATTGCAGTTTTATATCATAATGAATATTCTAATATTCACGTTGAAATATAACCACGTCAATTTTTCAATCGACATCGAAAAATAGTCATTATTTCATAAATATTGCTTGGTATATTTTACGAAATTTTTTCACGTAACTTGATGCCTCTCATGTTTCCATCATTACTATAATAGTGTGCTGAATTTGAAGCTCCATCATTTACTTAACATGGATTATTTATTTCACATACCGCAACTAGTTTACAACGAAGAGTTCTTTGATCAAATATCTCGAACTCAAAAAAATAAATACTATAGAAAATCTTTTTCTATGCGAAAATACATTTTGGAATAGAAATTATATTTCTTATTCCAGTATTAAGTATCAATTATTATTATTACAATTCTTGTTTTCAATCTTTCTTTATGAAGCAGAAGTGACTATTCGCTCTCTTCATCCTAGTCGTACCTTAAACCCATCTACTCTTGTATAATAGATTTTCTGTCTAAATGGTTGAACCATTCAAAAGAAAACCTTAACCATAATAACATAACAAACTCCTTACAAAATGCATTTGATTATCCTTAAATTTAAGAACATCAAATATGTTGCACTTTGCATAAATTGATCAAAATGAGATTTCACCGATCGAGTTCTTAGATCAACCTTGTAGTTTTGGTCTAATGTTCCATTTAGAACAATACAATTTTATTGGAATCAATCAAATTGAATACTTGTAACAACCGTGATTTTATTACCGTCGAAATAAAAATTTAAAATGGAAATTTTAATTTGAGATTTTAGAAAATAAAATAAAGTTGCAAAGTCAGTTGAAAATGCACTTCATTTGCTAAGTCAGTGAACTCTTTTCAGTAGTAACATGTTGAATATGAAATGCATTTTACCTCCACGTGCATAAGAGAGTAGGTCCAACTTAATAACAATTTAAACATTCTTGGCTGTTAACAATTTATAAACAAAAGTTGAACGTGCTGTCACCCACACAAATTGTGTAAAACACGTTGAACACTTTGCATTATTTTCTAGCATCACTTTTGTCTTGCTGTCACATTCATTTTTATAAAGCAAGTGAACACTTTGTGTGACCAATTTTATAAAAGCAAGATTGAAACTTTGTAGTCACACACAATGGTTATAGAACAAATTTTGAATTCACTGTTGCTACCATCATTTTTTTATACAGCACGTCCTTTTTCTTCACTTATGCACGTATCACCATAAATGCATTTGTACCATATGAAGGCCAGCGCACATTCTTTTGCATTGAATAGTTCACAATTTTAAGATAAGGAAAGGGGCTGCATCTTTCATTTTTCGTTTCCAAATCCAGTTGCTCTGTAAAGTTTTAATGGCCGCTTAAAATATTTCTTGCTCCACTTGGATTCTCGCTTGCTAGTTAATTATGTACCAAAAACTTAGGTGAGTGAAAACACTCACATTTTTAATTTATTCTTTGCTTCAATATTCGCGTACATGATGTAGTGCACACAAACGAAGTTCAAGTTGTGGCTGCACATCACAATATTGAGTTTCAGGTCATTAAATATTTTATGGTTATGTTCGTGCATAAAACTTTCGTGCCCAATCTTATTTTCATGCATATGAGGGTCCAAACTTCATGCAAATAAGAATATGCATTGCACTAAATTTCTAGCTCAGGCACTTCATTTTTTGGGCAAGAATGTTTTTGCAATTTGTGTTATGTATTGCATGGATTATGTATGCTTGTCAGGCTCCACATATTCAAGATTGTGTGCATGTATATATCAAGTTTCAGGCCTTCTACAATGTCATTTTATATTTTTTTCATGTTTTCAAACATGTGTAAGACGAAAGCAGGACCATCATTTTTCGTGTGTGTATGAAATCTTGCCCAGGTGTGTTTTCTTTAAATTAGCGTGTGCAAAATTGTTTTAAAATTTTGTCTAGTGTTGTGTAAGTTGTATTGCATAAAAATAAGTTCCAGGTCAGTTTGTTTCCTTAAATTTCATTTTAAGGGTGCACGTATTTATGGCCTAGGTTGCGTTATTTTGTTGAAATTCATTTTCGTGTACACATGTTGTATTTGTGTCCAGACAAGTGTCTTCATTTGATTATATAATTTGTTAACCGTGTGAAAGTGGTATTGCATTCAACTGTGTCTAGACCGTATGCAGTGTTACTTGCGTGCATGAAAGTGAGACATTGCCAGGTTACTTTTTTATTATTATTTCATTTTTACGTGTACTCGAGTGATACATGAAGCCAAGATCAGGCAACATTTTGGTCTACTTCGTTTTTGCGTGAAAAATCAATCCCAGGCCCTTCTTTAAAGTGCAGCGTGCGTGCAACACCCTGTTCGTGCATGCATGTCGTGTGTATATTATATTGTAAAGCCACTTCCTGTCAATTTACAATTTCTTTATAATTGTTCCGTGCATACATTTTTGAACGTGCACAATTATTTTTACTTGCATACAAACCATATTGCAGCGCACGTGTAAACTTTGTCACTCCGGTACATATTTTTGAACGTGCACAATTCATCTAAGTGTATACGTTTTATTTGTGCATGCGTGAAATCATGTCGCCCAGGTCTTTTTTGTTTTGCGTTTACCCTTGTGCATGCCATGTGCATTTTAGCTTTGCCTAGGTTTTTCGTCCCTAGCATGCGTGTAATGTTTTTGGCTAGGTCATTCTTTTTTATCAACATCATTTTATGCAATGTTGTATTGCATAGAAGTCACGGCCTGCTCAATTTACAATTATTTTCATTTTGAACGTACGAGGGTAAATTGCATTGCACCAATTTAAAGTGCCAGGTCTTTGAAAATGTTGTGTGCGTGCAAATATTTTGATGAAAATATAGTGGGGCAGTCCACTATGTAATATACGTTGAACCGGTGTTTGGTTTTAAAAACGTATTTTGCGCCTTTATTTTTATAATGGAATTTTTACTCCGGTGCTATATTTTTGAAGCGTGTTGTTTTAACAACAGTTTTGACGAATAAAAATTACGATTATTTTGACTTCAGTAACCGTCAATTTAAAGTGAATTTTTAAGTGGTTATCCCGCAACGCTGATTGATATCCGTTTTACGGTGTTTTGTGAAGCGCAATTTCCTCGTCGAAATTGCTATAGTTGTTGCTGTTTTAATCACGTGTTTTAAAAATAGTTTTAAAATAAATTTGTTTCCAAAATTTTTACAGTTTGCGCTTTCAAAAGAATGAGGAAGCGATTTAAATGCTTCAACAAAATTGAGGACTATGAACCCTTACTTTTACCGATTCGCTTAATTCCGGACTTGTCCGTTTGAGAACGTAAATTTTATTTATATAAAATATACAATTTTTCACTTTCAAGGAAACGATGAAGAGATTTAAACGAGTTAGCAAAAGTGCGAAATATGGAACCACGCTTTTACTAATTCGGTTAATTCCGGACTCGTTAATTGAAATATTTGTTGTGGATTTGTTGTTTGATGATTTTGATGATTTGTTGGGTTTTCGAGCCACTATGATGGACCTTCGGGTCAATTACTACTACTAAGCCATCGGGTCATATGTTGGACCATCGGGTCATTTGTTGGGCGCCAAAAATTATGATGACAGTACTTGGTAGGCTTCGGCCATATGTTGATGCACGTGCGGCGTAGCTTAGACTCGCCATATGCTGGCATTGATCCACTTTTATGTTGATTTTTCTAGTTATCTATTTTTGATTTCTAGATTTTGTGAATTGCTGTTTTGAATTCAATTGTGAATTTGGAAGTCGATTTTGATGAAGTTTAATGAGATTTCTTCATTTAAACTATGTTGACTATATATGTTGAATAGTCTAGTTCGAGATTATGGTTATCTTGCTTTGATGTTGTTTATGATGCATTCACTTCTAAGTTTAAATTAGACTGATCCGTTTATTATTTTCTTTTAAATAATACTCGGGTCAGACCGAGTTATTTCAGGATAATCACTACCTCTGATTCTGTTGCCACTTCAGCTTTTGGGATTTCACATCATCTTTTGTCTAGTCTTCGAGGTGTTACTTTTGGTGTATTGATTCTCATCTCATGTATGTATTGATGGTTATGTATATGTACATTTGGTTCATGTGAACCATCGATTGTTGTAGCATGTATCCAGACTTATCTTCCGCTATATATCTGATATTTCTGTTCTGATGTGATTATACTTATCTGTGTTGTTATTATTATGAGTTGTTCTGAATTTTTCACTAGCCACCGTAGTTTCGTTTTAGATCTGGATTGAATATATCTTTGGGAGTAATTTATACAACTCCTATCGATGTAATCAGTTCTCGTCTAAGGCATAACTTATGGATGGTCGCTTATAACAAGCCTTATTCTTCGCAATAGCAGACGTTATTCCTTATAATAACGTTTGTTATTGTGAGCATAGAGGTGGGGCGTCACAGCTTGGTATCAGAGCTGAAATGCAGAAAAAATTATAATAAATGCAGAACAGAAGTAGAATGGAATACGCATTACAACTATTTGAGGGTTTTATTCATGCCTTTCTAATCTATTCCTTCCACTGTAACATGTTGGAGTATGTCTAGGAATAAATCCCATATTCCATAGTATTCCATTTGTTAAATTTCTTATCAATTGTGTGCTATTAACTAATTCTTATCTTCTCTTGTTCTCTCAGCCCATGGCTGGAAGAGGTAGAGGGAGGAATTCTTCTGCAGGCCCATCTAGTGGTTCTCATCCGGACGGAGTCTATATGTCAACTGATCAGTTTATGGAGCTATTTCGGGGTACTCAGCCTTCTGTTGCTACTCCCATAGCTCTTGCTCATAAATCTGCCTTCGCCCGCATGTGTAGTGACTATTCCCACCTTGGAGGCAAGCCTTTCAAGGGATCGGAAAGTGTATTGGAGGTTCAGACTTGGTTGCGTGCTTGTGAGCGCATATTTTCTCGGATGGATCTTTCTGATCATCATCGCGTTCTTGTGGCATCTAGCATGTTGCAAGAGCGTGCACTTGATTGGTATGATCTTTTTATTACGGAAGTTGATGAGTTCTCTCTCTCTCGTGGATTCAGTTTAAGCAACGTTTCGAACTTAAGTTCGTTCCTGAATTGGAAAAGGATAATCTTGCTCGTAGTTTCCTTGAGTTGAAATAAGGAAAGTCCTTTGTTTCTGATTATGTTGCATCTTTCGAGGCCTTATCCAAATACGTAGTTGAGTTCATTAACACTCCGCGTAAGAAGAATCTTCGTTTTGTTGATGGTTTGAAGAAGTATTTGAAGAAAGTTCTTTTTCTTCAGCTTAAGCTTCCTTTTGAGGAACTTGTTGATTCGGCACTTTGCCTTGAAGCTGTCGAAAAGGAACGTGATAGTTGTGATGAGGTTGAGATTTCCAAGAACCCCAACAACAAGAGGTTTCCATTTCATAGGCCTAATTCTTATTCCAACAACAAGAAGTAGCAAGCTACCTCTAGTTCTCAGCCTAGTAGTGCAGCTTCTATTCAGAGGGCGTGCTATAATTGTGGTTCTTTGGATCATTTTCTTTGTAGCTGTCCTAAGCCTCGCATTTGCCGCTATTGCAAGAAAGAGGGTCATTGGGTTTCTGATTGTCCTACTGCTCCTAAGGGTTTCAAATCTGGGAAGATTAATGTTGCTAAAGCTTCTGGTGATTCTTCTAATCCTAAAGGTAGTAGTCCTTCTGTTTTGGAAGGTTTTATTTTATTTCATGGCCGTTCTATTAGAGTTCTTTTCGATACAGGTGCATCGCATTCATTCGTGTCAAAGGAGCTTGTTGATGTTATTCCTTTGGATGTTGTTACTCTTTGTGAACCTTTGAGGATTGTGAATCCTATTGGTGGATCCGATACTCTTGGTTTGTTGTGTGTTGATATTGAGATTATTCTATGCGGTTTCTCCTTTCATGCGAATCTGCATGTTATGGATCATCTTGGTTTTGATATGATATTGGGTATGGATTGGCTCGTTCGTTATGAAGTTCAAATCCTATGTCCCGAAAGAACTTTATATCTCAAGCATCCCGATGCTATCGAGCAATTGTCTATTATATTTCGAAGCATGGATCATACTTCGAATGCTCTCATTTCTTCCTTCGAATCGGAGGATGTCATTGCTAATATTCCAGTTGTTTTTGATTTTTCTGATGTTTTCGAGCCTATTTCATGTTTGTCGCCGAATAGGGCATTTGAGTTCCGTATTGATCTATCTCCGGTGCTCATCCTGTCAGTCGTCCTCCCACGAAGATGTTTGCTATGGAAAATGAGGAACTCAAGCAACAATTATCTGAATTGGAAGCCAAGCATTTTATTCGTTCTATCTCATCTCCTTGGGGCGCCGCCGTTGTCTTTGTTAAGAAGCCAGATGGTCCTCTTAGGCTTTGTGTTGATTATCACAAGCTTAACGAGCTCACTATCAAAAATAGGTATCTATTACCTAGGATCAACGACATGTTCGATCAATTAAGTGGCGCTAAGCTTTTCTCCCAACTCGATCTTGCTACCGGATTTCATCAGTTACGAGTTGCGAAGATAGCATTCCTCTTACCGCATTCCGTACTCATTATGGTTCTTACGAATGGCTTGTTATGCCGTTCGGTTTGACGAACGCTCCGGCGTATTTTGTGGATCTTATGAATCAGATATTCCAGGAATATCTCGGTAAGTTCATCTTGGTTTTCATTGATGACATTCTTATTTATTCCAAATCTGAAGCCGATCATATTCAGCATTTGGAGATTGTTTTGAGCACTCTTCGTCAGCATCAGCTATATGCCAAATTCTCCAAGTGTCACTTCTGCGAGAATAAGGTGAAGTTTTTCGGTCATATTGTTTCTTTCGATGGCATTTCTGTCGATCCTTCCAAGATCGAATCTATTCAGGATTGGAAGAGGCCCGAGACCGTTACTGAGATCCGTAGTTTACTTGGATTGGTGGGTTATTATCGCCGGTTCATTAAGTACTTTTGTCGTATTGCTTTACCGCTTACCACTCTCACGAGAAAAGCTGTTCCTTTTATTTGGTCTGATAAGTGTGAGACTTCTTTCATGAAGTTAAAAGATCTCCTAACTCATGCTCCTATCTTAGTGGTCCCGAGGGGAACCATGATCTTGGTTATACCGATGTCAGTTGTTATGGACTCGCTGTTGTTCTCATGCAAAAGGATAGCGTAGTTGCCTAAGCTTCTAGACAGCTAAAGCCTAACGAGGTTCGCTATGCTACCCATGATTTGGAGTTAACCGCCGTAGTCTTTGCTCTAAAGATTTGGAGACATTATTTATTGGGCAAGCGTTTTGTTCTCTTCGCTGATCACAAATCTCTGAGATATCTATTTACTTAGAAAGAACTTAATATGAGGCAACAACGTTGGCTCGAATTTCTTGCTTCATATGATTTCGATATTCAGTATACCCCTGGTAAGGGTAATCAAGTTGCTGATGCGCTTCGTCGCAAGCAGCAAGTTGTTGTCTCCATGATGCTAGCAGAGTGGAATATGTTGGAAGCTTTATCTCATTGTGATATTAGGGACCGTCCTTCAGTTTCTGATTCTCCCATGCTTTTATTTAGCATGGAAGCTCGTCCTAGTTTGTTGGATCGTGTTGCCGTTGCCCAGAAACAAGATCTAGATATATCTTATCTTATTCAGAGTTTTAAATTGGAATCCCGAAGTGATGATCTAAAGGATTTCGATATTGATATTCATGGTTGTATTCGGAAGAAGGGTAGGTAGATTGCGCCTAATGTTTCTAATCTTAGAAATGACATTCTTAAGGACTGTCATCGTTCTAAGTATACTATTCATCCGGGTAGTAGTAAGATGTATGCTGATATGAAACGCTTATACTTTTGGGAAGGTATGAAGCGTGATGTTGCAAGTTATGTAAGTCGTTGCATGACTTGTCAACTAATTAAAGCATAACACCATCGTCCTAGTGGTATTTTGCAGCCTCTTGAGATTCCATTATGGAAATGAGATCAGATTTCTATAGACTTCATTGATGGTCTACCTCGTTCGAGGTCGGGCCATACTATTATTTAGGTGATTGTTGACAGATTGACCAAACCAGGCCATTTTATTCCTATCAAGTCCAATCGGACTGCTCCTCTGTTGGCTAAGCTTTTTTATTAAAGAAGTCGTTCGACTTCATGGAGTTCCTAGTTCTATTGTTAGTGACAGAGATCCGCTTTTTACTAGTGGTTTCTGGCAGAGCCTTCAGAAAGCTTTAGGTACTAAGCTCAATCTCAGTACAGCTTACCATCCACAGTCTGATGGTCAGACTGAAAGGGTGAATCAAGTCTTAGAAGATCTCCTTCGCGCTTGTATTCTTGATTTTGGTGGTAGTTGGGAAGACCACTTATCTCTTGTTGAATTTTCTTATAATAACAGTTTCCAATCCAGTATCGGTATGGCTCCTTCAAAGCCCTTTATGGAAGGCCGTGTCGATCACCATCTTGTTGGTTGGAATTCGGGGGAAAAGTTAGTTCTCGGCCCCGATTATATTCGTGAATCTTCGGAGAAGATTGATATTGTTAGATAGAGAATGAAAGAGGCTCAGAATAGGCAGAAATCTTATGCCGATCATCGTAGGAAGCTTTTGGAATTTTCTGTTGGCGATCTTGTATTCATTCATGTTTCCCCGACGAAGGGCGTGGTGCGTTTTAGTAGCTCCGGGAAATTGGATCCTCGATATATTGGACTGTTTCCTATTACGGAACACATTGACCCTATTGCTTATCGTGTATCGCTACCTATTCAGTTTTTGAAATTTCATGATGTATTTCATGTATCCCTTCTTCGTCGATGCCTTCGAGATTCGGATTATATTATTGATCCTTATATGTTGAAAGATCTTGAGATCTCACTCGACTTATCTATTGTGCAAAATTCTATTCGTGTGCTAGCTTCGAAGGATAAACGCCTTCGGAATAAAGAAGTCCCGCATGTGAAAATTCAATGGTCCGCAAACCCCAAAGATTGCACTTGGGAAACCAAAGAATTCATCGAGTGTTCTTATCCCGGTTTTCTCTCCTCTTCGCGTGGGGGTGAGCATTCTTATTCATCTTTTCAATTTAAATCTTTGTTATGATGAATAATTTGTGTTATAAACAACTTCTAGTATGAAAATTGCGGGGAGGCAATTTTTCTATGGGGGAGTTTGTAACAACCGTGATTTTATTACCGTCGAAATAAAAATTTAAAATCGAAATTTTAATTTGAGATTTTAGAAAATAAAATAAAGTTGCAAAGTTAGTTGAAAATGCACTTCATTTGCTAAGTCAGTGAACTCTTTTTCGTAGTAACATGCTGAATATGAAATGCATTTTACCTGCACGTGCATAAGAGAGTAGGTCCAACTTAATAACAATTTAAACATTCTTGGCTGTCAAAAATTTATAAACAAAAGTTGAACGTGCTGTCACCCATGCAAATTGTGTAAAACACGTTGAACACTTTGCATTATTTTCTTAAATCACTTTTGTCTTGCTGTCACATTCATTTTTATAAAGCAAGTGAACACTTTGCTGTGACCAATTTAATAAAAGCAAGATTGAAAGTTTGCAGTCACACACAATGGTTATAGAACAAAGTTTGAATTCACTGTTGCTACCATCATTATTTTTATGCAGCACATCCTTTTTCTTCACTTATGCACGCATCACCATAAATGCATTTGTACCATATGAAGGCCAGCACACATTCTTTTGCATTGAATAGTTCACAATTTTGAGAAAAGGAAAGGGGCTGCATCTTTCATTTTTCATTTCAAAATCCAGTTGCTCTGCAAAGTTTTAATGGACGCTCTAAATATTTCTTTCTCCACTTGGATTCTTGGTTGCTAGTTAATTCTATACCAAAAACTAAGGTGAATGAAAACACTCGCATTTTTGATTTATTCATTGCTTCAATATTTGCGTGCATGATGTAGTGCACACAAACGAAGTCCAAGTTGTCGATGCACATCACAATATTGAGTTTCAGGTCATTAAATATTTTGTGGTTATTTTCATGCACAAAACTTTCGTTCCCAGTCTTATTTTCGTGCATATGAGGGTTCAAACTTCATGCAAATAAGAGTATGCATTGCACTAAATTTCTAGTTTAGGCACTTCATTTTTTTGGGCAAGAATGTTTTTGCAATTTATGTTATGTGTTGCATGGATTATGTATGCTTGTCAGGCTCCACATATTCAAGATTGCGTGCATGTATATATCAAGTTTCAAGCCTTCTTCAATGTCATTTTATATTTTTTTCGTGTTTTCAAACATGTGTAAGACGAAAGCAGGACCATCATTTTTCATGTGTATATGAAATCTTGCCCAGATTTGTTTTGTTTAAATTAGTGTGTGCAAAATTGTTTTAAATTTTTTTCTAGTGTTGTATTAGTTGTATTGCGTAAAAACAAGTTCCAGGTCAGTTTGTTTCTTTAAATTTCATTTTGAGAATGCGCGTATTTCTAGCCCAGGTTGCATTATTTTGTTTAAACTCATTTTCGTGTACACATGTTGTATTTGTGTCCAGACAAGTGTCTTCATTTGATTATATAATTTGTTAACTGTGTGAAAGTGGTATTGCATTCAACTGTGTCTAGACCGTATGCATTGTTACTTACGTGCATGAAAGTGAGACATTGCCAGGTTACTTTTTATTATTATTTCATTTTTACGTGTATTCGAGTGATACATGAAGCCAAGGTTAGGCGATATTTTGGTCTACTTCGTTTTTGCATGAAAAATCAAGCCCAGGCCCTTCTTTAAAGTGCAGCGTGCGTGCAACACCCTGTTCGTGCATGCATGTTGTTTGTATATTATATTGCAAAGCCACTTCCTGTCAATTTACAATTGCTTTATAATTGTTGCACGCATACATTTTTGAACGTGCACAATTATTTTTACTTGCATACAAAACGTATTGCAGCGTGTGTGTAAACTTTGTCACTCAGGTCAATATTTTTGAACGTGCACAATTCATATAAGTGTATACGTTTTATTTGTGCATGCTTGAAATCATGTCGCCCAGGACTTTTTTTGTTTTGCATTTACACTCGTGCATGCCATGTGCATTTTAGTTTTGCCCAGGTTTTTTGTCCCTAGCATGCGTGTAATATTTTGGCCAGGTCATTCTTTTTTATCAACATCATTTTATGCAATGTTGTATTGCATAGAAGTCACGGCCTGTTCAATTTACAATTATTTTCATTTTGAACGTATGAGGGTAAATTGCATTGCACCAATTTAAAGTGCCAGGTCTTTGAAAATGTTGTGTGCGTGCACATATTTTGATGAAAATATAGTAGGGCAGTCCATTATTTAGTATACGTTGAACCGGTGTTTGGTTTTAAAACGTATTTTACGCCATTATTTTTATAACGGAATTTTTACTCCGGTGCTATATTTTTGATGCGTGTTGTTTTAACGACATTTTTGACGAATAAAAATTACTATTATTTTGACTTCAGTAACCACCATTTTAAAGTGAATTTTTAAGCGGTTATCCCGCAACGCTGATTGATATCCTTTTTTAAGGTGTTTTGTGAAGCGCAATTTCCTCGTCGAAATTGCTATAGTTGTTGCTGTTTTAATCACGTGTTTTAAAAATTGTTTTAAAATAAAATTATTTCCAAAAATTTTGCAGTTTGCGCTTTCAAAAGAATGAGGAAGCGATTTAAACGCTTCAGCAAAATTGAGGACCATGAACCCTTACTTTTACCGATTCGCTTAATTCCGGACTTGTCCGTTTGAGAACGTAAACTTTATTTATATAAAAATACACAATTTTGCACTTTCAAGGAAACGATGAAGAGATTTAAACGAGTTAGCAAAAGTGCGGAATATGGAACCATACTTTTACTAATTTGGTTAATTCCGGACTCGTTCATTGAAATATTTGTTGTGGATTTGTTGTTTGATGATGTTGATGATTTGTTAGGCTTTCGAGCCACTATGATGGACCTTCGGGTCATTTGTTGGACGCCAAAAATTATGATGACAGTACTTGGTAGGCTTCGGCCATATGTTGATGCACGTGCGGCGTAGCTTAGATTTGCCATATGCTGGGATCGATTCACTTTTATGTTTATTTTTCTAGTTATCTATTTTAGATTTTTAGATTTTGTGAATTGCTGTTTTGAATTCAATTGTGAATTTGAAAGTTGATTTTGATGAAGTTTAATGAGATTTCTTCATTTAAACTATGTTGATTATATATGTTGAATAGTCTCGTTCGAGATTATGGTTATCTTGCTTTGATGTTGTTTATGATGCATTCACTTCTAAGTTTAAATTAGACTGATCCGCTTATTATTTTCTTTTAAATAATACTCGGGTCAGACCGAGTTATTTCAGGATAATCACTACCTCTGATTCTGTTGTCACTTCAGCTTTTGGGATTTCACATCATCTTTTGTCTAGTCTTCGAGGTGTTACTTTTGGTGTATTGATTCTCGTCTCATGTATGTATTGATGGTTATGTATATGTACATTTGGTTCATGTGAACAATCGACTGTTGTAGCATGTATCCAGACTTATCTTCCGCAATATATCTGATATTTCTGTTCTGATGTGATTATACTTACCTGTGTTGTTGTTATTATGTGTTATTCTGAATTTTTCACTAGCCACCGTAGTTTCGTTTTAGATTTGGATTGAATATATCTTTGGGAGTAATTTATACAACTCCTATCGATGTAACCAATTCTCGTGTAAGACATTACTTACGGATGATCACTTCTAACAAGCCTTATTCTGCGCAATAGCAGACGTTATTCCTTATAATAACCTTTGTTATTGTGAGCATAGAGGTGGGGCATTACAATACTCGATCTCGTACTATGGTTTATTTGCTTATTTCAGATGAACTAATTTCATCCTAGTATCGTATACTATAAACTGTGATCGTTCATCACATAACATTTATTTGCGATTTTATATGGATCAAATATCCATAGTCTTGTTTTGCTTTTGAGTTCGGACCTCATAAAATGCAATACATAGTCTCAAACAAATGAACACATAAGTGATCAAATTAGAAACGTATTTAGTAGTAGTAAATCAAGCACTGGCATGGATGTTGAAATGTTAACACGCGATAAACATTTACTAGTAAGTATATGTTAAATTTATATTTGTCAATCTTCAATTTAGTTCATTTGTATATCTTAATTGATAAACGTTTTATCAATCGTATTAGAGTGCACAAATTTATGTAGATTAATATAATATTACATAACATATTTCCTTACAGTATTAGAAAGGTTAAATGTTGTCATTTCATTTTTCAAATAAGGCACCCACTAGTCTTTTATGTTTCACCAAGCCCTAAGTTGAAACATTGTAGTCTTTCAACTCCATTAGTAAAACATGGTAGTATTTTAACTCCATTAGTAGGTTTTATGACTCATATATCTTGGGATTCTGACCTTGAGGAAAGCTCAACAAATCATAGGCCCATGTACGATGGGTAACTCCTTATCAGTTGTATCACATACAACTTCTAACGCATGGTACTTTGTCCTAATCTCGCTTTTACCTTAAGGAAAGCTCAACATGCAAAGTGGGACTTTTCTCTCAGACCTATCATTTCGTGAAGGCCTAAGTATAATGCACATATCTCGAGGAAAGCTCAAAAATACGTGTAGTTATCTTATCTCGTCTATTCAATATATTAATAGTACTACAAATAACATTCCTAGCTTGAGGAAAACTCAACAACTAAAGAGAATGCAAGTAATATATTAATATATAAATGATAGAGGGCAATTTTGTATTCAAGATTCATAATCTTTAATATATTAAATCAAGTGACATCGACTTATGCAATAATGTATTTTTTATGAAATAATCTGATGATTCAAGTGTCTGACACATCTGAATCATGGTATATGTACGTTTACATATGTATTTTTCCTTAAGTCTCCTTAGGTTTTCTTAATATTCCACTTGTAATTTAAACATTCACATTATACAACTTTTGTATTTCATATTGCTTATATAATCTTATGTATAATATTATATTAATTAAATCTTATTTAATTAATTTTGATTAATTAACATTTTAATTAATTTTATATTATCTAAATATAATATTTACATAAAATATTTATTATATACCTAACCTTTATAGTATAACACATATATTACATATTTATGTATGTATATTATTTAATTTATTTAATTTATTTAATTAAATAATTTTAATTAATTACATTAATTTCGAAAATCATTTGTATACATACATGTATACTTATGTTATTTTAACATTTTAAAACAACATAACATATATCATAATATATAATACATACATATATATTTATTAATTAGTCAACATATTATTTAATATATTTTATTAATCTTATTAATAAATTTTTATAAATTTTAAAATTAATGTACATAAATTTCAAACAATTTGAAAATTTTCGTTATATTATAACATCTATAGTAGCATACATTATATTTTAAATTTAACTTTTAAATTTAAAAATATTATATTTTCAATTTTTGAAACAATTTAAAATTTTATACCACAACATTTATTATATTTTCTTATTTTAAATTTAACTTTAAAATTTCAAACTTTTATTTTAAATCTTAATTTTTTTTTGAAATTAGCCCAAGACTCAATTTAAATTAGGCATTTTCTATCAGGGGTAACCTTTTAGGCTTACATATCTATTCGGGCAAGGCTGGTAGCTACGTAAGGTAGAATACTTGGTTACCCAAACCTAATTCTTTGACACTACCTTTCTTAGACACCATAATAATTTGGTGGTGAGCTTAATTAGTTAATCCTAACATGACTAATTAGATCGCATAGGCTATTGGACTCCGATACCATTTTTGGAATTAGGTCAGCTCGCAACGGATGTAATTGGTGAATTTCAAAAAAATTCTCTTATTGAATCTATATTTGGTATATGAAGTCTAATTTACTTAGAACATTTTTAAATTTTATTTAAATATAATATCTTATTTTATTTAAGTTTATAAATTATACATATTTTTTTTAATTTATAATTCAATACATATAAATATACACATATGTATCATATACATATATGTATGTGTGTGCTTGTGTAACATGCAAGCCTATGCAAGGTATAACACGTCCGTTTATAGAAGTTAGAATTTACATCGCAACAGACACATTAGCTCATCCGATATGTATTGTATGTTATCCAAATATATGTTTCTGATTAAACTTACTACTAATATAAATATTATATATGTAAAGGTTTATGTTAATTTGGTTTAAATAATTTCATTATACGAAAATATTTAAAGTATATATTTATATTTTTATATATAAATATACACAAAATATATATGCATATTATTATAATAAGTATTAAAATAACATATATATAAATATAATATATATACATTTAATTTTTTTACAAATTATGAAACAAATATATATATATATATATATATATATATATATATATATTTTTCTAAATACACACACACACACATACAAATCATATTCATAATATCTAAATGTATTATGTGTTAATTAACAAATAATGTTTCTTATAATTCCTGATTATAAGTACAACACTATAATTTTTCACTAATTTTTATTATTTAAAATATATATTAATTGAATTTTTACTTAAAAGTAGATAAAATATGAATAAAAAATATTTACAAAACATTTTATTCCTTTTTAGAAAATCTTATACGATTTTTGACGTTTGAAAAAAATTCATAATTATTTCACTCAAAATCATTTTTATTAATTAATTATTTTTTGGCCGTTAATTGTAATAATTTTTAAAAATAGCAAAATTGATTTTTAATTTTCATATTCTGCCTAGAGCTTTTCTTATGATAAAATAATTTTATAGAATTTAAGAATAATTTTCAAAACATATTTTATTTTACATGATTTATTAATATTATTTATTGATTTAAATAATAATAAAAAATTGTAAATAGTATTTTGTAGGTGTCAAAAATTATTATTACTACAAATATACACGTATAAAATTATAGGATCAATTATTACTATAGAATGCTGTTATAATTAAATATGAGCCATATATATATAACTAAATGATACATGTTTAGTTATATTTTTGTAATATTTTAAAATTGGGCTGTACATATCTTACATATAATTTTTTTTAAGTGAACACATACATATTATAGATCTAGCTTGTGACAACAACAATACATATAGGAATCCCACCTAACTATCAATATGATACACATACACAAACATATATATATATATATATATATATATATATATGTTTGTATGACATGCCATGATTTGACTATAATCAAAGCGGAGCTTTCATATTGAAGATCGACGGTATTCTCAAGTCAGGATGTAACGACCCATAATTTAACATCTTAAAATATGAGTATTTAATATATTTTTAAAGAATTAATTAACGTATTTTATAACTAAAATAAAACTCTTTTAAATAATAACTAGTGATAGTGAAATGGTTTTCAAATTTTTTTTTACAAAAATAATTAGTTCGAAGAAAAATGGAAAATGTGACCGAAAATCGTTTTCGAATTTTTGACTTTTTATCATCTAAAAATTGTTCAAAATGTTATGAACACTTTTTTTTACATATAAACAAACATTTGTAAACAAACTAGGATTTAAAACCGATAATAAATATTCATCTATAACTTAAGAGTATTAAAAAGTGTGATGTGACAATTTAAAAATATAAAAAGCATGTGTCGCATTATGAAACATTTAATACAATAGGTCATTAAGTACATGTTGACATGTTGGAAAAGAAGGGGTGACAAGAAAATTTTGAATTTTAATGGGAAGGAGACAAGCTTGATGAGGTGGCAACAAAGAAAAGGTTGTTATGTACTTAAGGGTAAATTGATCACTTAATTTATCCCTTCGTATGTAAACAAATTTCCTGATACTTTTTCTCATTTCTCATGTCTATCTTCACCTTCAAACATTGCTCCAAGTTCCTTCCTACGTTCCATGGCTTCCAAATACTATTAATTAGAAAAAAAAATCATTTCTTTTCAATTCTTCCTTAAGCAAGTTCACGAAAATTTCAACTTCTTTCTCCACTACACTTCTTCTTATGCCAAAACAAGCCCATAAATACCTATATTCATCTATGCCGAGCCACCCTAAGCCCTAGGCCGAAACATATTTCCCACTTAAGCCTACCAAAATATCACTTTTCCAAGTTAGAAGTAAAGGTCTCGGTCGTGTTCAAGTTCTAGTGGAAGTTAGAGTTGAATTTGCAAAATTTAGGTGAGTATAATCTCATTTTTTAAAACCAAAAGTTTTTTAACTTTAATATTGCTCATCTTAGTAGCTTTTTAATTCTTGTTGTATATTTATGGTAATGTGATAGTTGTTGGTTTGGTTTATGCTATGGAAAGATGATATTTTGGTAGTTAGTAAGCAACAAAAAAAGTTAGTAGAAAAAGTTAAATATATTGTAAGTGATGCTCTCTACATGTTGTACGTGTTTCCCAAGGGATTGACCGGGCAACTTAGTACTCGGCCAGAAAGGAGAGTTCGGCACAAAGTAGCGTTCGGCATCAGGAGAGCGTTCGGCCAACCTAGGTTGTTCGGCCTCTAGAACACGTTCGACATCTAGGACACGTTCGACATCCAGGACACGTTCGGCATCCAGGACACGTTCGGCATCCAGGACACGTTCGGCATTGAATGCCGTTCGGCCAATTAAGATCGTTCGGCCAAACAAAGGTTGTTCGGCCTCCCACATGCGTTCGGCCAAGTACGTTCGGCGTGCCTAGATGGTTCGGCATTCTGGCTTGATTCAGCGAACCCCGATCGTTCGGCATTCCTGCCCCATTCGACCTGCATCTCTCATTCAACCTCCCGCCTCGCTCGGCCTAAAGAGGGAATACTCGGCACGGCTCGTTCGGCATAAGGAGGGAAAGCTCGGCATGCTTCGTTCGGCACAAGGAGGAAGACTCGGCATGCCTTGTTCGCCCTCCCTGGTTCGGCGTACAGTACATAAACTACTTGGACCAAGTTATTCGGCCACCTGGCCCACCAGGGAAGTCCAACCCACTTTCGTCTATAAATAGAGAGGCAGGGGCACAGAAAATGGGATCAGATTTTAGAGAGCACCGGGGAGACTCTGCCACATTGAATCCTTATTCAAGACTCATTTCTTTGCAATTGTATACTAATACTTAAGAACGGATTGTATCTGTAATCAAGTATCAAGTGGAAAATAAAGATCAGCTTCAAAGTGGACGTAGGCCACTGCGCCGAACCACTATAAATTTGGTGTTCTTACTTCCCTCATTTTAATTTATGTTCTCTTCTCTTTTCCAGTTTATTTTCTTAATTATTCTCTCTACAAAATCTTTCTAAGGGTATTAGTGACCAATTTTGTTGCTAACATTTTGGTGCTTTCACTGAGAATTGAATTCTCAGGCTATTAAGGATCTACTTTATAGCTACTGGATTGCGTAAATCCCCAAAAGGAGATCCATAATCATTCATAAGGCACCTGTTGATTCTACTCAGAGTTACAGCCAACAACTCTATCATGGGAAGACCACGAACCAGATCGGCCTCACAAAGTGTAGATGTCCGTGAAACTGCTAGCATACAACAAGATGGTCCTAGCAAGCAACAAGTGATTCAAGGCGTGGGACCCTCCAACCAAAATCAAGCGGAAGTTGTTTACCGAGCAGATTTCAATGACATAATGAAAGAACTTACAGAAAGCAGGAGGCAACTTGCTGAGAAAATGCAGACCAATGCTGACCTCATGATTCAGCTTACTAAGCAGCAGCACCGGGATGTTGGAGGTAGCCCTGCCCCTTACTCAGAAGAAGATAGTTCGACTTCAGCTGACGAACCACCTAGACGTAGACGCCGTAAGGATGAAGGTGCACAAGCAGGTGCCACCAATCGATCGACTAGGGATCAAGCTCGCGAAGAAGCTGGACACCAGATTCACCAGGATCCCAAAGAACCCAACCTTCCATCTTCCATACCTACCCCCGACTTGACAACAATGGTTAGGCAACTGATGAAAGAAAACCAAGGATTGACTAATGAAGATTGGGGAGTTTTCAAGAGTCATACTCCCTTCACAGATACCATCCTATAGGCTGAATACCCAAGGAAGTTTAACAAGCCCACCATTCCTGCCTATGAAGGGAAAACTGACCCTAGACAGCATGTAATGAGGTATGGATGGATGATGGATTCAGCAAGAGCCAACGCCGCAACCAAGTGCAGGTGCTTCTCGATAACTTTATCCGAAATCGCCACCATGTGGTTCACTCGACTTCCTCCACGGTCAATCTTCAGCTTCGACGAATTAGCAAGAAAATTCATAGAACAATTCAGGATACACACCACTCGCCCCAAGGATGTGATGTCCTTGTCAAGTGTGACCCAAGCTCCAGGAGAATCACTGAAAGCATACTTGCAGAGATTTCATGTTGCCGCTACTGAAGTAAGCAATCCTAACGATCATGCAATTTTGATGGCAGTAATGCATGGAGTGGATCCAGATTCTGAATTTGGAGATTGGTTGGCAGGAAAACCCCCAGCCACGCTGGAACGTTTTTATTCGAGAGCCCATCAATTCATAAGGAGGGAAGAAGCTCGGTGGACAAGGAAAGACAAGGCATCGGGGCCCGGTCAGGAATCTGTAAAGAGTAACATCGTTGCGAAGACAACCGGAGATAACCCTGAGAAAGCTCAAGCCAACGTCCAGAACAAGCCCAGGCAGTCTAAAGAAACTGGAGGCGGAGATCCCGGAAAGAAGAAGAAGGAAACGGGGAGATGGAAGTCAAGAATCCCGACCTACAACGAATACACTCCACTTAATACATCTCTTGAGAACATCTACTTGTTGACCTGCAACACTTTTCAATACAAAAAACCACGCCCAAAGGAATCAACAGAGGAGCAGAAGCGGACTGGGAAGTATTGCCGCTTTCACGAGTTCTACGGACACAACACTGACGAGTGCAGGCATCTTCATGACGCTATTGAGAAATTGATTAGGCAGAAGAAGCTATAGGAATTTGTCAGAGACTCACCAGACAGTAAACAGGAGACATCGGACCCCGGACGCGGGTCAGCTCCACGCCAGCCAGAACAACCTGCTCGGACCGTGGGAAGATTGGTTATTAACACAATTGCTGGTGGACCTCATCCCGTGGATAAAAGCTGGCAGGAGATGGAGCGATATGCGAATTCTCTGAGACATACGGAGTATGAGTGTTGTTCAAATGTGGAGGATGGAGCTCCCGCAAAGCAGCAGCGTACGATGAACGACGATATTGTATTCAGGAATAGAGATGCGGACAAGGTGGAAGCCCCTACTATCGATCCGATGGTCATATCCGCGACCATCGGACCGGCATTCGTAAGAAGAATTCTAATCGCGGAAGTTCTGTTAACATCATCTTCAAGAAAGCATATGACCAAATGAAGCTGGAGACTAAGGATTTGAAACCATCTAAAGCCCGAATCCATGGCTTTAACGGCGCAGCAACAGACGCAGTAGGATATGTGGAGTTACCAGTTGAACTGGGACAAGGAGAACGCCGGAGAGTGCGAATCCTGCCATTCATAGTGCTGGATGTTGATTCACCATACAACGTATTCCTAGGACGACCAGCCCTCGCAGACTTCAGGGCAGCCTTGGCCCCGTGGTGTTTGACGTTAAAGTTTCCCACAGACAAAGGAGTAGGAGTAGTGCATGGTAATCAGGAAACCGGACGTGCATGCTACGTGGCTGAGCTCAGAGAAGCGCAGCGCAGGGAGAAAAGAAAGGTCGCGGACAGCTTTGTCCGCATCCAAAATTCTGATGATTGACAAGTAACGCCCGAGCCCTGGCTCGGGCAACATTCTCGGATCCATAGAGACTTAGATCCGAGAGACGATGATGGGGAACCCAGGGAAACGAGTGCAGCGCCAGCTGAACTAACTATTGACATCTCAGTTAGCCGCAGTGACCCATCATGAGTTCTTAAAATAGGATCACGACTAGACCCCGTGACAGTTGAAAACCTTATTGACTTCCTCCGAGCGAACCTTGATGTGTTTGCTTGGACACATTCTGATATGTGTGGGATTTCTCCTGCAATTGCGAGTCATATGTTGAACATAGACCCAAAATACGTCCCCGTGAAATAGAAAAGGAGAGGCATGGATCCAGAGAGGTCCGCAGCTCTCAAAGAGGAGGTGGACAAACTCAAAACCAACGGGTTCGTCCGTGACGCCCTCTACCCTGAATGGGTGTCCAACCCATTGTTGGTAAAGAAAGCCAATGAGAAATGGAGAACTTGTGTTGATTACTCTGATTTAAACAAAGCCTGCCCAAAGGACAGTTTCCCGCTACCAAGGATCGACCAACTGGTCGATTCAACAGCCGGACACGAGTTACTAACATTTATGGACGCGCACTATGGCTATAATCAAATTCCGATGCACATCCCGGACAAAGAGCACACCAGCTTTTTCACAAACGTCGGGTTGTATTGATACGTAGTAATGCCCTTCGGATTGAAGAACGCAGGAGAAACTTATCAACGTCTGGTAAATAGAATGTTCAAAGATCAGATTGGAAAAACGATGGAAGTCTACGTGGATGACATGCTTGTGAAGTCACGACAATCAAACGACCACATCCGAGACTTAGCAGAGATGTTCGATATACTGAGGCACTTCAGGATGAAGATCAATCCTTTGAAATGTTCGTTTGGCGTGGCATCAGGAAAATTCTTGGGTTTCATTGTGAATGCACGAGGAATCGAAGCTAACCCGGAAAAGATCCATGCCATCCGAGACATACGAGTACCCAGAACCATCAAACAGGTGCAAAGCTTGAACGGAAAAGTGGCTGCGCTGAGTCGATTCATATCCAGAGCTACAGACAAGTGTATTCCGTTCTTTAAAGTTATAAAGAAAGGAAAGAGAAACTTCGAATGGACCACCGACTGCGACGAAGCGTTCCGGGCTTTGGTGAGACACCTGGAGAGTCCCCCGGTGCTGTCGAAACCAGTAGACCACGAGATGTTGCACGTATACTTAGCGGTCTCTCAACATGCCATCAGCATAGCCCTGGTCCGCGAGGAGGACCAAGTTCAAAGGCCAGTTTACTATGTTGGTAAGCGCCTGACGGGGGCGGAAAGGAACTATCCAAAGATTGAGAAACTCGCCTATTGCTTGGTGATTGCATCACGCAAGCTTCGTCCATACTTCCAGGCACACTCGATCAGTGTCTACACTGACCAACCATTGCGACAAGTACTCCAACGACCGAAAACTTTCGGAAGGATGCTAAAATGGAACATTGAGTCGAGTCAGTTCGACATTGCCTACCTGCCACGAAGGGCTATACAAGGACAAGCACTAGCTGACTTCATCGTCGAGTTCACTCCGCCAGATGAACCGAGCGGACATAGGGTCGCACCTTCCATTCGATGGAAGATGTACACCGATGGGGCATCTAACGACCATCGCTCGGGGGCAGGTATCGTCCTCATAACCTCAGAAGACCGATCAATCTGCTACGCTTTGAAGCTTGAATTTGCAGAAACAAATAACGAAGCCGAATATGAGGCATTGATTGCTGGCTTGAAACTCGTTATCAGTTGGGAGTGAAGTCAATCGAAATCTTCTGTGACTCACAACTGGTAGTTTATCAGGTGCGAGGAGACTATCAAGCAAAGGGGCAGAGACTGGCTCCTTACCTTGCTCGCACTCGAGGACTACTGGCAAGTCCCGAATATATGACATCTCCCATGTCCCACGCGAACAGAATAGAGAAGCTGACTCGTTAGCAAAGTTCGCAAGCACTGGCGATGCCCAGCAGATGGGATTGTTCCCTGTCGAGACCCTACTTGCCCCAAGTATAGACATGATGGAGATAGATTTCGTCTTGGAGACCGAACTCGAAAGGGAATCGTGGTTGACCCCGATCAAACAGTACTTACTACATGGGGATTTTCCTAAGAAGAGGAGCGAAAGACGCCAAGTCCTTCGTAAGGCCTCACGTTATGTAATACAGAACAGAGTAATGTATCGCATGGGATTCTTGACCCCCTTACTACGGTGCGTGGCCCATGACGAGATAAAACGGGTACTGGAAGAAGTCCATGAGGGAGAGTGTGGTGATCATACCTGGGGGAAAACTTTAGCCAAGAAAATCCTCCGCTAAGGATACTATTGGCCAACCGTGAACCGCGACGCCGCAGACCATGTGAGGAAATGTGACAAATGCCAGATATACGCGAAAATTTCGAGAGCCCCGCCGACGGAACTCACGCAAATGGTTAGTCCCTGGCCATTTACAATGTAGGGAATTGACCTGATTGGTTCTTTACCCTTAGCCAAAGGAGGCGCGAAATATGCAATAGTGGTAGTCGATTATTTCACCAAATGGGCAGAAGCAGAGCCTATGGCCACTATCACCACCAAGAAGGTCATTAATTTCGTTGTACGAAATATCATATGCCGCTTTGGTCTTCACGGACCATCATAACAGATAACGGGACTCAATTCGAGAGCAAAGAATTCAAAGAATTTTGTCAGAAGTATGGCATTGAGAAAAGGTTCGCAGCAGTTGCTCACCCGAAGGCGAATGGGCAGGTAGAAGCTGTAAACAAAATAATCAAGTCCATATTGAAGAAGCGTTTGGAAAAAGCTAGAGGCAAGTGGGTAGATGAACTCCCGATAGCGCTTTGGGCCTATATAACTACCCATAAGACCGCGACTGGCCACACACCATTCGCATTGGCGTACGGCACGGAAGCCGTCATACCCGTAGAACTTGAAGTTCCATCACATCGGGTGACTCATTACGACCCCGCGTCGAACCAGGATCTCTTACTGGAATCATTGGACTTTATCGATGAAAAACGCGAAGAAGCTGATTTGAGAGCAGCCTCGTACAGACATCGGGTCGCGAAATATTATAATGAGAAAGTCCGAGTAAGAATCTTTGATGTGGGAGATCTTGTTTTGAAACGAGTTTTTCCAGTCCCGTCACATATGAACCCCGCATGGGAAGGTCCATACGTCGTCGAACGGAGGCTTGGAGAAGGAACTTTCAAGCTAGCAACCGTCGATGGTGTGACACTCCCTCGAGCATGGAACAGCGAGCACTTGCGGCGTTACTACACTTAATCTATTTCCTTTATGCAGTAGTTGCACTTATTTCCGGTATGTTTCCATTTCCAGCTCTTGGCATGTAATAAGACAATTCAGCTTGCTCTCATTAATAAAGGATTGAAGCCACCTTTTTCATAAATGATTAATGTCTCTGCGTATGATATTCCTGTGACAAGCGGCTAAAAATTATGATATTCTGACTAGCATATGAATGCTCAGAAACAACTCAACATCTCCAAGTCCCCGGAGCACGGACTGGAGTACTCGAAGTCCCCGGAGTGCGGACTCGAGTATAAACGATTTAAAATCTCCAAGTCCCCGGAGCGCGGACTGGAGTACTCGAAGTCCCCGGAGTGCGGACTCGAGTATAAAAGATTGAAAATCTCCAAGTCCCCGGAGCGCGGACTGGAGTACTCGAAGTCCCCGAAGTGCGGACTCGAGTATAAATGACTTAAAATCTCCAAGTCCCCGGAGTGCGGACTGGAGTACTCGAAGTCCCCGGAGTGCAGACTCGAGTATAAACGTCTCAAAACCTCCAAGTCCCCGGGGTGTGGACTGGGGTACTCGAAGTCCCCGGAGTGCGGACTCGAGTATAAACGATTGAAAATCTCCAAGTCCTCGGAGTGCGGACTGGAGTACTCGAAGTCCCCGGAGTGTGGACTCAAGTATAAACGACTTAAAATCTCCAAGTCCCCGGAGTGCGGACTGGAGTACTCGAGTCCCCGAAGTGTGGACTTGAGTATAAACGATTGAAAATCTCCAAGTCCCCGGAGCGCGGACTGGAGTACTCGAAGTCCCCGTAGTGCGGACTCGAGTATAAACGACTTAAAATCTCCAAGTCCCCGGAGTGCGGACTGGAATACTCGAAGTCCCCGGAGTGCGGACTCGAGTATAAACGACTCAAAATCTCCAAGTCCCTGGAGCGCGGACTGGAGTACTCGAAGTCCTCGGAATGCGGACTCGAGTATAAACGATCCAAAATCTCCAAGTCCCCGGAGCGTGGACTGGAGTACTCGAAGTCCCCGGAGTGCAGACTCGACTATAAATGATTGAAAATCTTCAAGTCCCCGGAGCGCAGACTGGAGTACTCGAAATCCCCGGAGTGCGGACTCGAGTATAAACGACTCAAAATCTCCAAGTCCCCGGAGCGCGGACTGGAGTACTCGAAGTCCCCGGAATGCAGACTCGAGTATAAACGATTGAAAATTTCCAAGTCCCCGGAGCGCGGACTGGAGTACTCGAAGTCCCCGGAGTGCGGACTCGAGTATAAACGACTTAAAATCTCCAAGTCCCCGGAGTGCGGACTGGAGTACTCGAAATCCCCGGAGTGCGGACTCGAGTATAAACGATTGAAAATCTCCAAGTCCCCGGAGCGCGGACTGGAGTACTCGAAGTCCCCGGAGTGCGGACTCGAGTATAAACGACCCAAAATCTCCAAGTCCCCGGAGCGCGGACTGGAGTACTCGAAGTCCCCGGAGTGCGGACTCGAGTATAAACGATTGAAAATCTCCAAGTCCCCGGAGCGCAGACTGGAGTACTCGAAGTCCCCGGAGTGCGGACTCGAGTATAAACGACTCAAAATCTCCAAGTCCCCGGAGCGCGGACTGGATTACTCGAAGTCCCCGGAATGCGGACTCGAGCATAAACGATCCAAAATATCCATGTCCCCGAAACGCGGACTGGATTACTCGAAGTCCCCGGAGTGCGGACTCGAGTATAAACGGCTTAAAATCTCCAAGTCCCCGGAGTGAGGACTGTAGTACTCGAAGTCCCCGGAGTGCGGACTCGAGTATAAACGGCTTAAAATCTCCAAGTCCCCGGAGTGCGGACTGTAGTACTCGAAGTCCCCGGAGTGCGGACTCGAGTATAAACGACTTAAAATCTCCAAGTCCCCGGAGCGCAGACTGGAGTACTCGAAGTCCCCGGAGTAAGGACTCGAGTATAAACGACTCAAAATCTCCAAGTCCCCGAGCGCGGACTGGAGTACTCGAAGTCCCCGGAATGTGGACTCGAGTATAAATGATCCAAAATCTCCAAGTCCCCGGAACGCGGACTGGATTACTCGAAGTCCCCGGAGTGCAGACTCGGGTATAAACGATTCGGAATCCCCAAGTCCCCGGAACGCGGATGGGAATACTCTAAGTCCCCAGAGCGCGGACTCGAATGTAGGTGATTCAGATCTCCAAGCCCCTTGAATGTGAACTATGGCACAAATGGCTTGGATATGCCGAGTCCCCGACATGCGGGCTAGGAAATATTTTAAATACAAGAAGCACAGAATGGAGATTGAACGACTCCAAAGAATTCCCAGGCTATGTAAAGGTGAACCAGGAGGTCTATGTTATTCACAGTAGTTTAGATTTCACTCACAATCACAATTACAAAGAAAACCGAATGACAAGAAATCTTTTGAAAAGACAGAAAATGAAACTGAACTTTATTCCTGAAAAGCTTTTCGCTACAAAAGCGCTCCGAAGTCCGGAGTCGACAGCCTATTTACACAGTCTGCAAAAATCATTACATGACCTAAATTAACTCTCGTTGAACGAGGACGATGGTCACTTCTTGTGTTTCTTAGCCTTCTTCCCGGATGATTCCTTCCCAGAGCTCTTACCCTTGGAATCTTTCCCGGATGGAGGGGTGACGACCGAAGATGTAGGGGGAACGTCCATAGGCTTGGACCCGCCAGGGAGGATGACCTTCAATGGTTTGTTCAAAGAGTCGTCCAGGTCCACATCCCGAGGCTCAGCCTTAACTCTGGCTATCACTTTCTTCTCTTTATCGAGCCACTCCTTCATGCTCGGGTCCGATGCATGCTCAGAGGCGCCCGTGATTTCTATTTCAAAACTCTCGGGAGAAGAGTCGGACTTGCCTTCATCGAGTGCCCCGATTACTTGGGCATCTGGGCCAGGACCCTCGCCAACTCGAGCAACCTCACTCGTTTCTTTCTCCATCTCCTTGGCGACATCGCTCCTCGGAGTGGGCTCGGGGTCAGAACATCCTACACAAAGTCACAAGAGAACAAATGTTAGAGCACGACAACTTCTAGAAAAACACAGAAACCCTATAAAGCAAAGAAGTTGCTTACCGGGTGCCCGTGGAATCTCGGTTGTCAGAGGGGTCTCAACCTCCGGGATGGGAGATAGAACATGAACGCCAAGCCTGGGGGCATCCGGGTCGTAGCCAAGGTGCTGCTCGAAGGGATCAAGTACCGGTCGGCTAGCCGGCTGAGTGGGCGCACGAACTGGGGGCACGATGCCGGATGGACCAATAACCACTTCCTCTCCTTTCCTCGAGGGGGAATCTTTGCTGTATAGGGCCTTAGCCGCTGATAGGTCTGAAGGTTCTTTTCCCCTCAAGAACTCCTTAATCAAAGCTTCCTCATTGACCTCTTTGACGCAGCTCTCGGCCTTCCTGATTTGAATGAGGGACTCTTATGCCTCGATCAGAGACTCAAGGTAGCCCTCGCCCAAAAAAGTTAGATCTCGATGCATGAGAACGCGGGCGTTGAATTCAGCGATGAGCGGGTTGAATTCAGTCGTGATCTCTTCCCTACCTTCCTCCCTGGCCGCCTCAAGGCGAGAGTCGATGTCGGCAGCTGCCATCTTTTTGCCCTCCTCGCGAGCCTCATTCTTTAGTGCCTCGACTTTGGAGAAATCACCCTCGAGTTTCTCCTTTAGGAGCTGGGTGGTGACGATCTCATCGCAATAGTGTTGCGCCTCAACCTGGGTGGCCAATTTTTCTTTCTTCTCCTCATGGAGTTGCTCTTCGAGTTCCTTGACCCGTTGGCTGAGTATGTCCCGCTCCTTCTGAACGGAGTCCTTCTCCAAAGCTAGAGCACCATACCGTTGGACTAACTCATCAAGCTCTTTCTTATGAGTTAATTCAAGGCGGGAAACAGCCTCGGCGGTGTCCTTAGCGCGTTGACAGGCGACCTCAAGCTCAAACTTATAAGTGGTCAACTCGTCATCATGGGCCTTAATGATATCCCTGTCATGAATAGCTTCAATCTTTAGGCGGTCAATTTCGTGCTGGCGCTCCACAGAGACTTCAGAAAGCTTCTCAGCCAGATGAACGAATGCGTCATGTTGAACATAGATGTCGTTGGTACAGGCAATGGCATTTTGCTTAACATCTCCGGGTATAGAGTGAATCGCTGGGAGAAACTTTTGCCCATCAAAACAAATCTTCGAAAATCTGGCCTTGAGTTCGGTCAGTTTCTCCGACATTGTCGGGCCTGTCACTGGAGCGGGAGGAGACGGCTTCGAATGTTCGCCCCTCCTATGAGAGTCTCAGGAATGCCGGGTAGAAGAGGAGTCAGAGTGTTGGTCCCGAGGAGCATCGGAATGCGACCTCTTATGACCGCGCTTTTCTTTGCTTCGCTCCTGATGAGAAGAGGTCTCCTGGTGGAGTTCGGGCTGATAATGAGTTTTCTTCCGGAATGACGAGTCCCGGGAATGATAATCTTGGTCGCTGTCATTATCTCTGCCTTGACGCTTCTCGAGACCCGAGTCCCGACAGGATTGGCGTAAAGTCGACGAACCGCGAAGGCGGTCATATCCGTGCGAACACCCCATGTCACCTGCAAAGAATTCAAACAATAGCGAATCAGCGAGGGAATAAAATGATGAAAGAAAAGTAGGTGCAAAGTGAAGTGCACGTGTCCGTGTGTGTCCTAGTGTTCCTGTAACATCCCGCCTTTTCGCACACTTTAAACCGACACACGTGCCAATTAAAAGCATACGCAAGGGCGGATTGTTATGGGGTAAATAAGAAAAAAACAGAGAAGAAATAAAACAAAATAGAATCTCACAGCGGAAGGATAAAATATAATAATAAATATACAGTTCATAAACGGTTACAAAACAGTTAATTCTTCTTTATACAATAAATATCAGAGTTACACATACCAATACACACAATGCAGCGGAATAAAAAGAGTGTGGTGCATACTATAAATAATAATAATACGGATTCTTCGTCTTCGTCCTCCAAAGCTAAAGTCTTCGATCCTGAAACGCTCGGACTGACCCGAGCGAATTTGAAAAGACAAAAACACTCGAGTCAGAACTAAAAGATCTTATGTGAGTTAAATTAACAGAAATAAATATGAGTACAGTAACTCAAGAGATGCTCGGGATTTACATCTCCTAAGGATCCGTTAAACTATTTACTATGTAGTATATTGCGCTATTATAATAGTGTCTAATTGTAAAATAAACTTACTTTTAAATAGCGTTAAGGCTTTACATTTTCCACCTTAACACGTAAAATGCCAATAGTCTATACAGTACCGTAATACCTCCTGATCGGGAGGCTACCAGAGGATACTCCATAGGTACGACACAAATAGAAACTCGTAGTAAAGGCTCGGTATGGTAGGTGACACGGCACAACTAGGCAATTCCAGGGTAGATATACCAATTGCTATCCAGGCTGGTGGAAACGCGTAGCCGCAGTTACCGCCCACCTCGGACTAACTCCCCAAAATCAAAATATAGAAGTGGACACTGAATCAATCCAAAATCAAAGTATAATATCGAAGAGGAGGGTCCGATCAGAGGAATGACCTCATTGGCCTGAGAATCGCTCCTGTTTTAGCCACCTTATGCCAACTCACGGGAGTCAGGTCCACGTATTTACCTTACAGGAAACGTCGCCACCACCTACTTCATTCTGGAATCTCCACCGCGTACACGGTTAGTCAAAGTGGTTTTCGGTATCGACAGAGAGTATGTCCATATCCGATCCCGGTCTCTTTGCCAACCCATCGTTATTATAACACCGCGGTCATTTAAAAATAGCTCATACTTTAAAACCAGAATAAACATTTCCATTTTAAAATCATGAATACGATATCATTTTAAAACCCAAAACAATATGATATCCTTTATCCCAAATATAAACCTTTTCAAAAATCCAAATGCTTTAAAATTTATAACGTCTGAAAATCAAATATTTCAAAGCATAATATTTTGAAAATCATAATTTAAAACCATAACTTCTAAAAACTTGAATGGTTTGGACATTCAACGGTATATGAATTAAATGGTTTAACTTAAATGTTACTTTTTAAAGAAAATAGTTCTCAGGGCTTTACAATACATTTCTTTATTAAAGTCTAAACCAAAATTTATATTATCTCTCTCAAGTTCCAAAACCACATCAATTTATTTATATATACGTATATCCATTTTGAGTATCAATATTTCAAACTAAAGTTGGATTTTATTCTTTCAACAAATCAATTGTTCTATTAATTAGTCTTGAATATTCATATAAAATCCATAAATAATAAGACTTCAATTTCTGGTAATAAAATATATATATTTTTCCCAATTCAAATTATACTAGAATATTCATTTCAATTTATTTTGGAAAAAAAATCCAATTATAAATATCATATCTTAAAATTTCCAAACTTAACATTTAAACATATGATATAAATTATTAAACTCCATTTTCTTAATTTTCTTCCATTTTTTATAAAGATTTTTATACACCTTTTAGTTTCAAAAAATTTCAACTTCATATGTATATATATATGGAAGAAAAATATTTATACAATATAAAATTTAAGATTATTATAAACCGTATTCCATCCAAACCATAGAAATCACATTTAAATAGTTATATATATACCGCGGTGCCTGTATATAATTTTCTATCCTATGGTCAAGTGATACGGATATTTATCATTTCAATCCGCAATTTAAAAGATATAAAATTTTGCGGTTGTATATCATTTCAAACCACAATCCCGAATGAAAGGAAATATGCATGATAATTTGCAATTTAATGATATACAATAAAACATCCATCAATATCACCCATCATCCAATCACAATCATCAAGCAATATCAATCAATAACAATTTATATTTGATAATATATAACAGGTAATAACTGGCAATTTTATTCCTGTTAAATTTAACAACTATTAATCTAACAGTTTATATTCGGTAATAATCTATATAACTGTTAACTAGCAGTTTATAGGAAAACAAATAAATTCTAACTATCAATTAATACGCAATAAATAAATTAAATTAACAGTTAAACTTAATAAATGCAATTCAACAAATATGAGTGAAATAAACATGCCAAATACTCATAAATAAATTTCTATTCATTTCTAAAATTAATTTAACAAACATAAAAGCTTCTAGTAGTTGTGAGTGGGTTAAAACACTCACCTTTTGAATTTAAATCGAATTTAAATTCGATTTAAACCCAAAAATTCGCCCGTCTCGGAATTCGTCCAAACCAGCGTCATCAAGTCCGGAATTAAATTACGATCCTAACAAAAGAAATTTCGTGTGAATCCGACTTCGTATGAGAAAGTTATGGCAAAAAATGATGATTGAATTCAAAATTGAAAATAAATAAAACGACACACATTCATCACTTACAAATATGTGTGCCACGTCACTCCTTCTATTCCCAGAAACGCACGCGGCAGAGAAGCTCACTCGCGACCAGACCGTTACACGTCCTCTTTGACCGGAGCTTTGACCAAGCCTCGACAACGCCACAGGCCACCGTACGCCTTGCCACCACCACCATGGCCTCCAGCTCGCCAGGCCGCACCTCCCCATATAGGTCCGGTCGCCCAAAACTCCACTAGCCGCCGCCACCTCCGAACCCTAATCGAATATCTACGACGATCTAACCGTTGAATCGACACAAAAACCATATAGATGCGATCCCCATCGTCCACTCTACAAAACCCAGAAAATGTTTGACGATCCGACGAAGTTTGCGACGACGATGATGAATGGTCACGGACTGTTTGAATTAATTCTGGTCAAACGAATGTTCAAAACAGAAAACGAATTGCACCAGTAGATTACGTGCCTCGAGAACATTAACATATATTTTTGTGGAATTTTTCTGAAGTGTTTGCATTTTCACTGAAATTTGGATTGAAGTAGATCTAGGTTTTGCAACCATTTGAGGAGGAGAAGGAGATGATGAAATGAATATACAGCAAATGACAATAGGATGGAGCTAGGGTTTATAACCGTTCTTATATAGGTAGACTAGAGATAGCGTAGATGGATCGGATAAGTGAACGTACGAAACAAATTATGGCCCAAAAAGCCCGCTATGCCTCCGGAACCGAATTTATTAAATCTATATATCCAAATAGGTATTTTAAGATATTCTGAACGCGATGGAAAAAGTTTCACGTCCAAATTTGATCGTATGAAGAAGTTATGCTGAAAACAAGATTTCCAAATTGATTTCAAATTGATTTTAATAAAATTGATTTTCAAGGCGTTTCGCGTCCGTACGATCAAACGACAGGTTCGATCGATACGAAACTTGAAACCCTATGATAATTTATCGATACAGATCCGATGAAACTAGTTTCGTCAAAATCCGAGTCCGTGGCCAAAATGGCTATTTTTATATTCATTAAATAAATCAAAATTTAGTCAATTAAATCCAATTTCCCATTTCTCTTTGATAATTGATGATTCTTATTATTATAAAATTTTCAATCACCTATACTAATTTAAACAAAATTTAACTTGTCGAATTAAATTTAGAAATCCTCAAATTTCATTAATTTCACCAATATATATATATCTATATATATATATTAAATTTCCAAAATTTAATTAAATTTACTTTCCATTATTTATTGTCAATTAGATTGATTTATCATTGGATTCATATTTCAATATGTAAATATCCCCAATTTCATCTGCACTTATATTTACATAGTTTCTAAATATTAAATTTCAAATATTACTTCATTTAACGTTACGTATTTATTATTTATTACTTGCTGCAGTTGATTATCAATTATACTTAATATACTAAATAGATGGTAAATTTTGAATACTTGTTATCATTAACGTTTTATTTCCACTTACAAAATAAATGAAATTATTACATAAACTCCCTTAATTAAGTAAACCATTATCTTATATAACTTAACTGGTAATATATATATCCGATTGCCCTAATTGGTTTATAGTTATCAGCTAAATACATACTAACTTGTAAATAAATTCGTTTAATTGCAAATGGATCTGATCAAATTTAATAGATTGAATAGATGGGTAAGCAAATAATAAATTTTCCTTTTTGTCAAATTCAAACCCATTCCTACTTAATTATCAATTACAATTTATTACGAAACATTGATTTTATGCAGTTACCTTTTATTTGCGTAGTATTACATCAATTCCTATAACCTTGGATTCATTCCCAATTCACCAAATTCAATTAATTACACTTTACAAATGTGTTTCCAATATATAGGTATTGCCCAAATTAAATTTTATTAGCTAACTCATATTAATAAACAAATGACTTATATGAATGATTAAAATTTTCAATTATCTCACTTTACTCCTAAACTTCTGTTATTGTAAACCTTAAATAATTCCATCAAAATTTAATAAAAATCCCAAACTAAATCACCTATTGCAACATGCCACTGAAATAGGAATTTTATACTAATTGTTATCATACCTATAATTACACGCTTATCACTAAGTCCCACATTTGCATAAATTTATTAAATTGGGATGTTTATTAAGGTTTATGCATTTCCAACTTGTACTGATTTTACACAATCGTCATTTACCTTACATTTCATTTCTATTCAATATATATTCATTTTATTCCATTCATCTGGGTACTGCATTGAAATATATTTATTAACTAATACTAACGTTATTATCATTAATTATAATTGGGTTTCGAATTTTTATTCAATACCTTGAACAATAACTTACATATTAATCAAATCCTTCTTCTACTTAATTCAAATTGGATTATATTCCAATTCCTATAACTAGGTCTTAAGTCACCATTTACATAATTAAATTTAGCGTTTATTTCAATCTTCGTTTATAATTTAAAGTTTCTACTAAATTAAATTACAAAACTTATGAACTTTAACAAATTTAATCCACCAAATAAATTTTTCTAATGTTTATATATTTGCAATTCAATTCAGTTATTATTTCATTAATACCATTTTAATCAACTAATTATGACTTATAACCACAAACACAAATTTTCGTTATTTCAATCTATGTCATATAAACATTTTAAATTATTTACCTTTAATTACAGTTACTAGCTAACCCCTACATCTACTCCAATAAAAATCCTAAGACTTCTATTTCAATTTAAATTAGATTAGAAAACATATCAAATTGACTCATTTAATATCATTGAATTTAACGGGTCGTTACACTCTCCCCCACGCAAAACTTTTCGTCCCCGAAAAGGAAAAAGAAGGGAGAAGGAAGAATTAAAACAGTACATCTATTTCAAATATTAACTTATAATCAATAATTTACTAAATTAATTACCTTAAATGAGCTATGCCCGTATTATAGTCATTATAGCCTTTATTCTTAAATTATTAAAGTTGGAAAACATTTTCACAAAATTTCTAAGTCCAAAATTTACGGAAAATTTTGGCAGAGTCTCCTTTGTACGGAGAGACTCTGGAGAAAATATAATATCAAAATATAACAAATATATTACAAATATTATCCAAATATTATATCCCAACACAGGAAATTATATAAAATAGCGCTTCAAAACGAAATCCGAAAACGTACCTATTTGTCGGGCAATACGCTTATTATTATGGAACCAGAGCAGTAGCAGTGGCTTCCATAGCCTGCATTTCACTTATAAAATCTAAAAGGGTTAAATATTTATATTAAAGTGAAATATTTAAGTGGATTAAATCATTAATCAACCAATCAATACAACAGTCATCAATTTTACAAACCGCATACATACACAAAACAAAGTAACCATTTAATCCATCAAACAGATAGTTGTTTGGGTTCAAACTTGAAATTTGTATGAAATGAAATTAACTATCAAGTGCATCCTTTACTCAACAGTCTTAGATGGAACAAAGATAGATACTTATTCATTTAACCACTTCAAATTTCTTACCCAACAACATAAATCAAACAACACAATTCAAACCAACACCCAAATTTATTTATTATACATTTATCTCATGCTTCAATGGTTTGATTTTCTTTCTTTCATTTATGGAGTGATTTCTTTATTTCTTACAAATTTTCATTTTCCATTTATCACAAAATTCATTATATTTGTATTCCAATTTATTTACTAAAGTTTCTATCATCTATTTATACTACTTACCTTTACTTATAGTAAAATTTCCAATTTAACTTAAGTCTATACAATTAATTCTCATTAATAATAGCAAATTAATAGAATACCTTTATTACCTTACTCTTCACTTGTAAGATTTCCCCTTACATTTTCCTACTAACATTGCAACTTTTTATTATATGGTAAGTTATGTATGTTTTAAGAATGTAAGTGAAAATTTACAAGTTTCTTCTCCATTCCTTTAATTAATATATATTTGTTTTATAAATTACAATTTCAACTTACCTTTAATTTCATTCATTTATTTAATGTTGAAGTTTCCATTATATTTAATTACAGTAACCCTCTACTTACACTTAATTTATTAACCTTATAACTTGCATTCCTATAAGTGAAAGATTTTACTCATTCATTAACTATGGATTGCAGTCATTTATATTTTTCCTACTTTCCATTATATTAGAATAGGGGAAATTAAGGCGTACTTAAGTTAATAACCCTACAATCAAACTTTATAAATTAAGAAATTTCATTTTTTACTTTCTTAAGGTTAAAATCACCTATTAATAATACAACCTTTAATTTTAGTAAAATTCCAATCTTCACTTAAGTTAATACCAATTAAATTCTTATTTATAACAGTAATTTATTGAATACTTCATTATTTCCAAAAATTCTACTTGCATAATATTCTATTCCACTCTTAATTTACATTTCAACTTTTTATACTTGGTAAGTTATTTATGTTAAAGAAAAAGCAAAAGAACTTATACAAGTTTAATCTCAACCCTTTTAATTCATTGATTACTTAACCTTTGTTTTACTAACCTAATTTTTTTTTTTTACAACTAATTAATGGAAATTCAAGAATTAATACCGGGTCAAATTCCAAAATTACTTTAAAATAATAGATAATTAATTTCTTACAACTTTTATATCTCTAATTACCTTTAAACAATTAAAATTTTAAATAATTTCAAAACAAATCTGCAGTAGAGTTTACTACAGTGGCCTTTCCCTTCGAAACTCGAAAATGAAAGTCGATGATGCGGCCGCCATCACCGAAATTATTTTCCAGCGACAGAGAGGAAAGTACAGAATTTATTTTCTCCAAAATCTTCTTTGAAACAATTCTTCCGAATTATACTAAATATTTATATAAGAATTTACTTATAAACTAAATCATTATATTTCATAAATCCTTTGAAAGCAGATTTCAAAATCCCGGACTTAAGTTCAAAAATCTCCAATTTGATTTATTATAATTTTCAGCTTAGCTTCAATTATTATAAATATTTTATTACCTAACACCCAATCTATAGCAACCAAATATATATATATATATATATATCTTTATAAAAATATTTTTATATATAGAAAATATAATAGGCAAAAAATTTTCATTCACCTATATTAAAACAAATATTATGTCGGCCTGTCCTATTAAGTGTTTAGAAATCCCTATTGATGACATATCGTCCCATGCATCAACCAGAATTTATAAATACAAAGCGGAACAGATTAACACAATATCAAAATCCTTTGTTAATACTAACAAATACGCTCTCTCATATATATACACTCAGCGACTCCCATAGGGTATTACTACCCTATTAACAAAGAGTCAAACCCCACAAAACCAAGGTTTATCGCTAAACCAAAGCTCCGATACCAACTGTAACATCCCGCCTTTTCGCACACTTTAAACCGACACACGTGCCAATTAAAAGCATACGCAAGGGCGGATTGTTATGGGGTAAATAAGAAAAAAACAGAGAAGAAATAAAACAAAATAGAATCTCACAGCGGAAGGATAAAATATAATAATAAATATACAGTTCATAAACGGTTACAAAACAGTTAATTCTTCTTTATACAATAAATATCAGAGAGTCACATACCAATACACACAATGCAGCGGAATAGAAAGAGTGTGGTGCATACTATAAATAATAATAATACGGATTCTTCGTCTTCGTCCTCCAAAGCTAAAGTCTTCGATCCTGAAACGCTCGGACTGACCCGAGCGAATTTAAAAAGACAAAAACACTCGAGTCAGAACTAAAAGATCTTATGTGAGTTAAATTAAGAGAAATAAATATGAGTACAGTAACTCAAGAGATGCTCGGGATTTACATCTCCTAAGGATCCGTTAAACTATTTACTATGTAGTATATTGCGCTATTATAATAGTGTCTAATTGTAAAATAAACTTACTTTTAAATAGCGTTAAGGCTTTACATTTTCCACCTTAACACGTAAAATGCCAATAGTCTATACAGTACCGTAATACCTCCTGATCGGGAGGCTACCAGAGGATACTCCATAGGAACGACACAAATAGAAACTCGTAGTAAAGGCTCGGTATGGTAGGTGACACGGCACAACTAGGCAATGCCAGGGTAGATATACCAATTGCTATCCAGGCTGGTGGAAACGCGTAGCCGCAGTTACCGCCCACCTCGGACTAACTCCCCAAAATCAAAATATAGAAGTGGCCACTGAATCAATCCAAAATCAAAGTATAATATCGAAGAGGAGGGTCCGATCAGAGGAATGACCTCATTAGCCTGAGAATCGCTCCTGTTTTAGCCACCTTATGCCAACTCACGGGAGTCGGGTCCACGTATTTACCTTACAGGAAACGTCGCCACCACCTACTTCATTCTGGAATCTCCACCGCGTACACGGTTAGTCAAAGTGGTTTTCGGTATCGACAGAGAGTATGTCCATATCCGATCCCGGTCTCTTTGCCAACCCATCGTTATTATAACACCGCGGTCATTTAAAAATAGCTCATACTTTAAAACCAGAATAAACATTTCCATTTTAAAATCATGAATACGATATCATTTTAAAACCCAAAACAATATGATATCCTTTATCCCAAATATAAACCTTTTCAAAAATCCAAATGCTTTAAAATTTATAACGTCTGAAAATCAAATATTTCAAAGCATAATATTTTGAAAATCATAATTTAAAACCATAACTTCTAAAAACTTGAATGGTTTGGACATTCAACGGTATATGAATTAAATGGTTTAACTTAAATGTTACTTTGTAATGAAAATAGTTCTCATGGCTTTACAAATACATTTCTTTATTAAAGTCTAAACCAAAATTTATATTATCTCTCTCAAGTTCCAAAACCACTTCAATTTATTTATATATACGTATATCCATTTTGAGTATCAATATTTCAAACTAAAGTTGGATTTTATTCTTTCAACAAATCAATTGTTCTATTAATTAGTCTTGAATATTCATATAAAATCCATAAATAATAAGACTTCAATTTCTGGTACTAAAATATATATATTTTTCCTAATTCAAATTATACTAGAATATTCATTTCAATTTATTTTGGAAAAAAAATCCAATTATAAATATCATATCTTAAAATTTCCAAACTTAACATTTAAACATATGATATAAATTATTAAACTCCATTTTCTTAATTTTCTTCCATTTTTTATAAAGATTTTTGTACACCTTTTAGTTTCAAAAATTTTCAACTTCATATGTATATATATATGGAAGAAAAATATTTATACAATATAAAATTTAAGATTATTATAAACCGTATTCCATCCAAACCATAGAAATCACATTTAAATAGTTATATATATACCGCGGTGCCTGTATATAATTTTCTATCCTATGGTCAAGTGATACGGATATTTATCATTTCAATCCGCAATTTAAAAGATATAAAATTTTGCGGTTGTATATCATTTCAAACCACAATCCCGAATGAAAGGAAATATGCATGATAATTTGCAATTTAATGATATACAATAAAACATCCATCAACCTCACCCATCATCCAATCACAATCATCAAGCAATATCAATCAATAACAATTTATATTTGATAATATATAACATGTAATATCTGGCAATTTTATTCAGGTTAAATTTAACAACTATTAATCTAACAGTTTATTTTCGGTAATAATCTATATAACTGTTAACTAGCAGTTTATAGGCAAACAAATAAATTCTAACTATCAATTAATACGCAATAAATAAATTAAATTAACAGTTAAACTTAATAAATGCAATTCAACAAATATGAGTGAAATAAACATGCCAAATACTCATAAATAAATTTCTATTCATTTCTAAAATTAATTTAACAAACATAAAAGCTTCTAGTAGTTGTGAGTGGGTTAAAACACTCACCTTTTGAATTTAAATCGAATTTAAATTCGATTTAAACCCAAAAATTCGCCCATCTCGGAATTCGTCCAAACCAGCGTCATCAAGTCCGGAATTAAATTACGATCCTAGCAAAAGAAATTTCGTGTGAATCCGACTTCGTATGAGAAAGTTATGGCAAAAAATGATGATTGAATTCAAAATTGAAAATAAATAAAACAACACACATTCATCACTTACAAATATATGTGCCACGTCACTCCTTCTATTCCTAGAAACGCACGCGGCAGAGAAGCTCACTCGCGACCAGACCGTTACACGTCCTCTTTGACCGGAGCTTTGACCAAGCCTCGACAACGCCACAGGCCACCGTACGCCTTGCCACCACCACCATGGCCTCCAGCTCGCCAGGCCGCACCTCCCCATATAGGTCCGGTCGCCCAAAACTCCACCAGCCGCCGCCACCTACGAACCCTAATCGAATATCTACGACGATCTAACCGTTGAATCGACACAAAAACCATATAGATGCGATCCCCATAGTCCACTCTACAAAACCCAGAAAAGGTTTGACGATCCGACGAAGTTTGCGACGACGATGATGAATGGTCACGGACTGTTTGAATTAATTCTGGTCAAACGAATGTTCAAAACAGAAAACGAATTGCACCAGTAGATTACGTGCCTCGAGAACATTAACATATATTTTTGTGGAATTTTTCTGAAGTGTTTGCATTTTCACTGAAATTTGGATTGAAGTAGATCTAGGTTTTGCAACCATTTGAGGAGGAGAAGGAGATAAAGAAATGAATATATAGAAAATGACAATAGGATGGAGCTAGGGTTTATAACCGTGCTTATATAGGTAGACTAGAGATAGCGTAGATGGATCGGATAAGTGAACGTACGAAACAAACTATGGCCCAAAAAGCCCGCTATGCCTCCGGAACCAAATTTATTAAATCTATATATCCAAATAGGTATTTTAAGATATTCTGAACGCGATGGAAAAAGTTTCACATCCAAATTTGATCGTATGAAGAAGTTATGCTGAAAACAAGATTTCCAAATTGATTTCAAATTGATTTTAATAAAATTGATTTTCAAGGCGTTTCACGTCCATACGATCAAACGACAGGTCCGATCGATACGAAACTTGAAACCCTATAATAATTCACCGATACGGATCCGATGAAACTAGTTTCGTCGAAATCCGAGTCCGTGGCCAAAATGGCTATTTTTATATTCGTTAAATAAATCAAAATTTAGTCAATTAAATCCAATTTCCCATTTCTCTTTGATAATTGATGATTCTTATTATTATAAAATTTTCAATCACCTATACTAATTTAAACAAAATTTAACTTGTCGAATTAAATTTAGAAATCCTCAAATTTCATTAATTTCACCAAAATATATATATATATATATATTAAATTTCCAAAATTTAATTAAATTTACTTTCCATTATTTATTGTCAATTAGATTGATTTATCATTGGATTCATATTTCAATATGTAAATATCCCCAATTTCATCTGCACTTATATTTACATAGTTTATAAATATTAAATTTCAAATATTACTTCATTTAACGTTACGTATTTATTATTTATTACTTGCTGCAGTTGATTATCAATTATACTTAATATACTAAATAGATGGTAAATTTTGAATACTTGTTATCATTAACGTTTTATTTCCACTTACAAAATAAATGAAATTATTACATAAACTCCCTTAATTAAGTCAACAATTATCTTATATAACTTAACTGGTAATATATATATCCGATTGCCCTAATTGGTTTATAGTTATCAGCTAAATACATACTAACTTGTAAATAAATTCGTTTAATTGCAAATGGATCTGATCAAATTTAATAGATTGAATAGATGGGTAAGCAAATAATAAATTTTCCTTTTTGTCAAATTCAAACCCATTCCTACTTAATTATCAATTACAATTTATTACGAAACATTGATTTTATGCAGTTACCTTTTATTTGCGTAGTATTACATCAATTCCTATAACCTTGGATTCATTCCCAATTCACCAAATTCAATTAATTACACTTTACAAATGTGTTTCCAATATATAGGTATTGCCCAAATTAAATTTTAAAAGCTAACTCATATTAATAAACAAATGACTTATATGAATGATTAAAATTTTCAATTATCTCACTTTACTCCTAAACTTCTGTTATTGTAAACCTTAAATAATTCCATCAAAATTTAATAAAAATCCCAAACTAAATCACCTATTGCAACATGCCACTGAAATAGGAATTTTATACTAATTGTTATCATACCCATAATTACACGCTTATCACTAAGTCCCACATTTGCATAAATTTATTAAATTGGGATGTTTATTAAGGTTTATGCATTTCCAACTTGTACTGATTTTACACAATCGTCATTTACCTTACATTTCATTTCTATTCAATATATATTCATTTTATTCCATTCATATGGGTACTGCATTGAAATATATTTATTAACTAATACTAACGTTATTATCATTAATTATAATTGGGTTTCGAAATTTTATTCAATACCTTGAACAATAACTTACATATTAATCAAATCCTTCTTCTACTTAATTCAAATTGGATTATATTCCAATTCCTATAACTAGGTCTTAAGTCACCATTTACATAATTAAATTTAGCGTTTATTTCAATCTTCATTTATAATTTAAAGTTTCTACTAAATTAAATTACAAAACTTATGAACTTTAACAAATTTAATCCACCAAATAAATTTTTCTAATGTTTATATATTTGCAATTCAATTCAGTTATTATTTCATTAATACCATTTTAATCAACTAATTATGACTTATAACCACAAACACAAATTTTCGTTATTTCAATCTATGTCATATAAACATTTTAAATTATTTACCTTTAATTACAGTTACTAGCTAACCCCTACATTTACTCCATTAAAAATCCTAAAACTTCTATTTCAATTTAAATTAGATTAGAAAACATATCAAATTGACTCATTTAATATCATTGAATTTAACGGGTCGTTACAGTTCCCCCCCCCCGACGGACCAGTGGCTTTGCTAACGGGAGTCGTTTCCCCTCGGTTCGGGGCTGGGACATTCGCATCGCCCCTGGCGGGTGAGCGAAACTTAAACAACTCCGGGTCATTGAAATCATAGTTGAACAAGTCGTCGGGAATGGAGAGGTTCGATAAGCCCTTCAGAGAACTTTCAGCGCGCTGTGAAGAAGCCTCTTTCTCTGGCTGGATAGGCGTAACTTTGGAAGTCCCGCCAACCTTCTCCTTCCTCAACTTGCACGCCGGCTTCTTTTTCCCCTTCGAAGGGGAAGATGACGTTTCAATATCATGAACTTCGACCGCAGGGCCCAAATCCTCACCTTACTTTTGGGGTGGCTCGTTTGGAATTTCCCCCTCTTCCGATACTTCAAGAGAAGGGCGAATACATGATTCAGACAGTTTTTTCCTTCTAGCGGGTACGAGTTTGGGAAGCGAGGCGCCCTCAGGAAGACTAATCTGGAGGCCAGGAGCTAGCAGACCGAACCTTGATAATGACTCATTGGAAATGAGAGCTCGGATATCTCGTTCCTCAGCACGAAGGGCTCTAATGGTTTCGACAGCATCAGAGTACCCTCGACCCTCGGGACGTGGAATGGAATCTGAAAAGATGAAATGATAAGTTAGTAGAAGCTTAGAACCGATTGAGAATGGACATCAATTCAGGAAGAAGACTTACTTCCTTCAACCCATCTCGTCGCAAAACCCTGTGGGCAGCGCACGTAAAACCATTCCTGTTTGTACTGGGCGAATTTGCTGCTCCACGCGCTGGTGAAAATTTGGCACTTCCGATGTGGCGCAAGAAACATGTAAGAGGGACTGTCTCCCCGTTTCTTGGTAATGTATATGTACCTAATATCGCCAGGGGTTGGGGGCCTAGAGAAGACGACCATAAAGAGCACGTGCATGCCATAGATGAAGGCGTGACCGTTTGGATGTAGCTGTGATGGGGCGACGTCAAGATACCGCAACACATGTCAAAGAAATAGATTGAACGGTGGTACGCTGCCAACCCAACACATGAAGTTGTTGCACGCTGTATATCCCGCTGGGGGCAGATGTGGACGGTGGTGCCCCGACGGAACTAACACGTCGGAGAACGGGATACCATGAATAGAACATATCCGCTGTAGAGCAGCTTCGGTGACCCTCGAAGCCTGTGAGTCAACCGGGCTATCCAATAAGATCAACGACTCCAAGGTATCAGGAGCCCAGTCATGAGCGGGAGAAACTGACGGGTCAGATGTATCGGCGGCTGTTTGCTTTGAAGACGGCCCGGGTCTGTTGGAAAGTGTAGCGGAACTGGACTTTTTAGACATCTTGAATGAATAGTGGACTCAACTAAGCACCTGTGTGAACTATACTTGAAAAATGACCAATGTTAGAGTTAACAACACGAATAATCCCCCCACATGGTGTGTGAACTAGTGCGTTCAATCGTGTATAAGCTTTTAGAACAAAACTAAGCTTGTAATTGCAGCCTCTGAAAACCGTCATCACTGACCGTGTCCAAGAGCCTTCTGTATGACGATTACAGTTCCAGGTTAAGAAAACGCTAAAAGAAGTTATTCGGTTGCGGCAAGTAAAGTTCGGTTATGAAATTGGACAAGATGTCAGTATGTTCGGCGTTTGAGTTTGATCGGCATGTTAGTATGTTTGGCATTAGTGTTTGTCCGGCCTAAGTCATGTTCGGCCAGCATTGTATGTTCGACATTTGTATCGATCGGCTTAAGTCATGTTCGGCCAGCATTGTATGTTCGACATTCATATGGTTTGGCTATGCATTGTTCAATACGTTTGTTCGGCACTTATGTGTTGTTCGGCTAATATCGTTCAGCCTGATCGGTTCGACATTTATGGTTGTTTGGCATTGCCATGGTTCGGCACTCAAATTAGTTCGGTCGAGAACCCGTTCGGCCGAAACAACGCTCAGCATCCTCCATGCTAACTCATACTTCCTCCCAAACCTACCAACCCACCATTCGGCATACGGTGTGTCATACCGAACCGGAGTAACGCCGAGCTCCAACGCTCGGCACTCCCCCCATATTCCTTCTTCCACCTAGTTCGGCACAGGGAAATTATGCCGAACCACAGCGTCTCTCCCAAAACAATACAAACCCTATGAGTGGTCACCCCTCACCACTTCTCCCTACCTCACGTTGCTCAACCTTGGAAATATCCTAATCAGAGTTTGGGACCTCCACCCACATAGCCTATTCAACCACCATCATGTCCTAGGCTAATTGATCGAAACTTATCAGGGAAAGGAATTGGATGAAAGGATTTTACCTAGTTCGTGGATCGAGCGTTGGGAAGGGTTGAGAAGTCCTTAAATCCTCAGAGTCTGATGACATGGGTAGCTCGAAATTGCAGAAGTGGAAATAAGTAAAGAAAGAAGAAGGAGGAAGAAGAAGAGGTCGGGTTTTATATGGGAAAAGAGGAAGTTGAAGAGTTTCTGACCGGCTCTACCGGTCAAAATGGTATCGTTCGGCCATCTCGGTTCGTTCAACTTGGGCCAACATGGATCTACCGGCACTTGTCTCGTTCGGCTCGTCCATTCGGCATACAAAGTCACTCGGGGTAACGTATCGTTCGGCCTCCCCTGCTGCTTTCGGCCAAGGGAGCCTTATGACCCGCAAGGGTGACGAACAAGGTTTAATCAAAGTGCATCACGATCGGTCACGTAATACACTTTGGGGGGCAGGTGTTTCCCAAGGGATTTACCGGACAACTTAGTACTCGGCCAGAAAGGAGCGTTCGGCACAAAGTAGCGTTCGGAATCAAGAGAGCGTTCGGCCAACCTAGGTTGTTCGGCCTCCAAAACACGTTCGGCATCTAGGACACGTTCGGCATCCAGATCATGTTCGGCATCCAGGACACGTTCAGCATCCAGGGCACGTTCGGCATTGAATGTCGTTCGTCCAATTAAGATCGTTCGGCCAAACAAAGGTTGTTCGGCCTCCCACATGCGTTCAGCCAAGTACGTTCGGCGAGCCTAGATGGTTCGGCATTCTGGCTTGATACAGCGAACCCCGATCGTTCGGCATTCCTGCCCCATTCGACCTGCATCTCTCATTCAACCTTCCGCCTCGCTCTGCCTAAAGAGGGAAGACTCGGCACGGCTTGTTCGGCATAAGGAGGGAAACCTCGGCATGCTTCGTTCGGCACAAGGAGGAAGACTCGGCATGCCTTGTCCGGCCTCCTTGGTTTGGCGTACAGTACATAAACTACTTGGACCAAGTTATTCGGCCACCTGGCCCACCAGGGAAGTCCAACTCACTTTCGTCTATAAATAGAGAGGTAGGGGCACAGAAAACGGGATCAGATTTTAGAGAGCACTGAGGAGACTCTGCCACATTGAATCCTTATTCAAGACTCATTTCTTTGCAATTGTATCCTAATACTTAAGAACGGATTGTATCTGTAATCAAATATCAAGTGGAAAATAAAGATCAGCTTCAAAGTGGACGTAGGCCACTGCGCCGAACCACTATAAATTTGGTGTTCTTACTTCCCGCATTTTAATTTATGTTCTCTTCTCTTTTCCAGTTTATTTTCTTCATTATTCTCTCTACACAATCTTTCTAAGGGTGTTGGTGACCAATTTTGGTGCTAACAGTATGTTTTATTATGGACCTTGTATATATATATATGCTTTACTTATGTTATGTAATGTGATGCTTGGATGAAAATCAACTTGTCATGAAAGTAGTTCTTGAAGTGTCTATATAGCAATTATTACTATATCGGCACTTTCGGAAAATACCATCTCTTCGACATCTTTTGTTTTACTTTCGAGCTAAGGTTTTACTTTACAAGTTAATTAAGTTATTGAAAAGGATGAACTTAAAATTAATTTACTAGTTTAATAATGATTTAAAAATTAATTAATTATTTTAATTAATGAGGATTAAGGTTAATGAATTATCTTAATAACGATGCGTTTAAAATCAATCAATTACTTTATTAATGATGTTTAAAACTAATTAGCCATTTTATCTAATTTTGATTAAGCTTAATTAATATATTAAATAATGATAGATTAAAATTAATTAAATATTTTAATTAATGGTGTTCAAAAATTAATTAATTACTTTTAAAGTTAATTAGTTAACCTCGGTTTAAATAACCTTTCCTATTAATGATATTTTAAATTATATAATCCTTTATAATAAATGATGTTTTAAAATTAATTAATGAGATTTAGAATTAATTACTAATTTAATTATTGTTGTTTTAAAGTGAATAACCCTTTTGAATTATTGGTATTTAAAGTTGATTAATCAAATTAGTTAACGAAGTCTAAAGATAATCAATCTTTCTTATTAATGACAGTTAAAGATGATTAATCAATTTAATAATAATTTTTTAGATTATTAAATCCTTTTTATAACGTTGTTTTAAAGTTAGTAAACCATTTTTACAAAGATGTTTAAAGTTAAAAACTTGTAATGAGAAGCCCAAGCACGAATTTGGCTTTAAAATTAAAATTTTGATTCGATTATGGAAAAGAAGTTTCCATAAACAACATCACTTATATGGAAAGAATTTAATCATACTCTTCACACCAAACGTCGAGGCATGGAAACTTCTAACTATTTCGAAAGTTAAAACGGTCGTCAAGGCAATGTCTAGAGGTAAAACCACCTTCACTTATCGGACTTCACTTTTAACGAACTAATAGAGCGAGTTTAAAATCAACGAGTGTTTGATGTGATTTTTTGTTTGATGATAACAAACATATATATATCAATATATATATATGTGTTTGCAGTTTGGACTATATTCATATTGAATAATTATACTATTGCACAGAATCTATATAATTCAACTAGTATTTTTTATTCAATATAATATTTTATTACAACACTTAAACAATACAAAGTTTTCAACTCTCTCTATATATATACATACATCAGTTCATACATTTTACTTTTCTCACTACAACACTCAACACTCAGTTTTTCACTCTGTCTGCACATCTGCATCTATCTGCATTGTCCAGCTCCACTTCTCGTCCTGTCTCCTGTGTACCTGTATAATTAGCAACTACAACAGTAATCTGAAAACAAACAAATTTAAATTTGCAAAAATATAATTTGTTTGTGTCTCAGATACATGGGTTATTGTCATCATCTTTGATTGTGCAATATCTGTGCATATCAGTATTTTTTTATCAGGAACAGGCAATTATAAGTGGCTGCAGTACACACGTGTACATTCGTATACGTGTGCACTGCCACGCCAACTCGTGTGCACAAACTACAACAAAACACTAATTCATTCAAAGCAAAATAACAGAGAAGAACAAAGACCAAGTGCAGCATCAGAAATATGCAAGATAGTGGTCATGAATGCATTAACAACATCGAGCCAGAAACAGTCAAATATCCCACAAAAGTCCAGACCAACAAAAAAAAACATGAATACTGCACCAACCAGAATGAACCAGTGATACAAGGCAACAAGTACAACACTGCACAAATTCAACATGAAGCAGTGCAAGCTCTCAAAGATACAACAGTGAAAGAAACTGCATCACAGCAGCATGAAACATCAAAATACACAAAATATGGAAACTGTATCAATGCAGAACAGAACATAGTATATATAGTAATGCATAGCAACTGCATAGCAGCTACAAACACCAAGTGCAACAGTGAACACAATGTACATGCCAACAACAAGTCATGAAGAGCAGTAAGCAAGTGCAACTGGAAACAACAGAAATTGTGCAACATGGTCAGAGTACAATGCAACATTTTCATAATGCAGTGAAGGTTGCAGATTCAAGTTCAAGTTACAGGTTAAAATGCACAAAGACATGGCAAGAGTCACAAGACCATCAAGCAGTAAGCAAGTGCAACTGGAAACAACAGAAATTGTGCAACATGGTCAGAGTACAATGCAACATTTTCATAATGCAGTGAAGCATGCTCATGGAACACAGCAACAACAGAGCTACATGAACAAATGCAACACTGTGTAGAAATGTAACAGCAATTACAGTGACAAACTGCAACAAACAAAGTCTCGACCAAAATCAGTAACACAATGCACATACAACAACATAGCACAATGCACAAAAGTCACAAACAAGGTCAAACCCAAGATAAGTTCAACTCAAGGCAACATGAACAAGTGTAGCATCTGTATCAAAGCAGTGGAAACAAACTCAAGTGCACGTGAACATGGCAGCAGACCAGTGACAACAACCAAGTAAAGAACATGGATGTACAAGGCAATGCACCAATGCAAGTGACTAATGCAACATGAAGTGAATCAAGTTCAAAACATCATAACAACAAGTACAGTGTTCCTCAAAGACGAATTCGAGCTAGAAACAAATGACATGCACCAGCAAGCTATCAAGAATCAGATCACAACTACATGCAGATCAAATGAAGTTCTGATTCAATCCCCATAGCAAAATCAAGTCACAATGAAAGTACAAACCCAAAAATATATGCATACACACATACAAATGTATATATGCACATATATAGTAAACTGGTGAATGTGCAGTAGGGAACACAAGGCAGTGCAGAAATCAAGCCGAAGTTAAAGAATAAATTCATATTTTTTTATTAAGTCTTTGATTAAGTCAAAGATTTCTAATTTGGAAAGAAATCTTTGCAGCAAATTTCTCGAATTCATATATGGTCAGTATTAATTCAAATGAGGACCGAGACAACAAATACAGCAAGAAACTTTCGAATTAATTAATTCGAATTCAAATATGGTCAGCAATTGTTCAAAATTGAATCAAGAAAGGAATACTCCAAATCCAGAACAAATTCAGGAAAATAATCAACGACATGAAGAAATCAAATCTGACAGTGTTAATTAGGGTTTCAACCCTATAAATACACCCCAAGAAATCATCATAGACAACAGAACAAATCGAGTTAAAAAGCAAGCAATCAAACAAGCAACAAAAGGAATTACATACCGAACCATCAACAAACTCGATCAATAGAGAATGAGCTAGCAACGAGCATCAATCATCAGAGGACAAGAAAGAGCTTAATCAGACATCAGAAAGAAGCCGAATCCCCAAATTCGAGGAAGAAACAGAAGCCCCAGTTCAGATCGAATAAACAGAGGGCCGCCATTTTTTTCACAAACAAAAGAAAATGGACCGGGTGAAATAAGAAAAAGGGAAGTGACCGCATATCTTTTGTTTGGTTAGGGTTAGGGTATTTTTATTTTTATTATAAAGGCAAGATGATTTAAATTGTTTTATATTTAGTGCTTGCTTTTATAATTTGCTTTATTTGTATGTTCTTTTCAAAACAAAACATGATAAATTATCACCTAGGGTTTAGGTGTTGTCAGATTGTCTAGTTAGAGTTAGTCCAGTTAGCAGGGATTGCAAGTTTGCAAAACTCTATAGGCGGTAGCAGGGTTTGCAAGTCTGTTAGAGTGTTTGTAAGCGGGAAACTGTTTAATTCTAATAGAAATCTGGGAATGCAGCAGTAGGCAGGGGTTGCCGAAGCTGGGTAAATTCTGTGTGTGGTTTATTTTTCAGCATATTTATTTCTGCAGTTTGCTTCTGTGTTTAATTCGCAAAAATTTGCTATAACCCTATTCACCCCCCCTCTAGGGTTAATCTAGATCCTACAAGTGGTATCAGAGCAAGGTATTTTACTTTAACTCTAGAGTCATGAATCCACCAAATAATGCTTTTTCTGAGGGGCAATCTATTGCTAGGCCACCCATGTTTAATTGGAATGATTATGCTTATTGGAAAGTTAGAATGAGTATTTATCTTAGTTCTGTCGATTATGATGTTTGGGATATTATTGAAACTGGCTATAAATCTCCCACTATAGTTGTTGGTGATACTGAGATTCCTAAACCTAAGGATAGGTGGGATGCTAACGATAAGAAATTAAAAACTACAAATGCCAAAGCAATGAACGCTTTGATCTGTGCTCTTGATAAAAATGAATTTAATAGAATTTCTCATTGTACAACAGCACAAGAAATTTGGCACACTCTGGAGGTGACACATGAAGGAACTTCTCAAGTCAAGGAGTCACGACTAGCTCTATTTAGCAATGAATACGAAAACTTTGTGATGGAAAAGGGCGAGAGCATAAAAGATATGTTTGGACGATTTTCAACTTTGGTGTACAATGCTAGAGCGCTTGGGAAGGTCTTCACTGAAGTAGAGCTTGTACGGAAGATACTGCGAGTCTTACCAATGAACTTTGAGGCAAAAGTCACTGCGATACAAGAATCAAAAGATCTGAGTAAACTAAGCATGGAGGAGTTGATCGGAAACTTGATGACATATGAGCTTGAGCTAAAGGCAAAGGAGGAACGTAACAACTCCGAATCAAAAAAGAAGACGATTGCCTTAAAAAGCAAAGAAGAAAGCGGTGAAGAAGAAGAAGATCCAATTGAAGAGCTTGCGATGGCTGTCAATAATCTTAGAAAATGGTCAAAATTCAGGCCACGCAAGAAGAAAACAAGTGGTAATAAGTCAAAAGATTCTGATGATTCCGATAATGAATTAACATGCTTTAACTGCAAAAAGCCTGGCCACTTCAAACAAAAATGTCCACTTCTCAAGAACAACAAAGGAAAGAAAAAGAAGAAGAAGGCCTTTGCAGCAACTTGGGATGATGAAGAAGGAGAAGAAGTTTCGGATAATAGCTCAGAAGAAGCTAACTTGTGCCTTATGGCAAAATCAGATTCAGAAACAAGTTCTGAGGAATCCAGTGAGGTACGTAACTATTCTTTTAAAGAACTTGTTTTGATGTGTTATGATTTTACTAATACAATTGATACTCTTGAAACTAAAATTGAAAAATTGAAGTCTGACAGGAGAGAACTCGTTCATGAGAATACTAGGTTAGAAACTGAACTTGAAAATATTCAAAACCTAGACTGTAAAAAATGTAAAATTTTAGATTCAGAAATATCAAGACTTAAGAATAGCTTCGATAATCTTGAAAAAGAAAACTCGAGTCTTAAGGAAACCATTGACACTAGGAAAAAGGATTTTATAAATAGATGCACCACACTTGTGACTGAAAACACAACACTAAAAACCAAAGTCCAAAATCTTGAGAAATCTCTGAATAACTTTTCAAGAGGAGAAAAATCATTTAACATGTTATTGGGAAATCAACTCTTTGCTAACAACAGAAAAGGACTAGGTTTTGGGAAAACACAGGTTGGTGATCATGCAAAAGGTAAGAGTGTCTTTGTTAGAAGTGAAATTGGACATCGTGTTGAAAATTGTAGTCATAGGAACAAGAACACAAAATTTATACAAGTTTGGGTTCCTAAAAATTCTACAAACAAATTTCATGTCTATAGGAACAAAAATAAAAGGACAAAACAAGTTTGGGTTCCAAAGGGATTGTTTGTTCACAATGCTTCAGTTACTAATATCATTGGACCTAAGAGTTTCTCTAGGTCATCCTCCTCTCTCTTTATGTAGGTCTGTTGGCGGGCTAAGGAGCAACAAGAATGGTTTCTAGATTCAGGTTGTTCTAGACATATGACAGGTGATAAATCTAAGTTCCTTAGCCTAGAGAAGTTTAGAGGTGGAAATGTGATCATGGGAAATAATAGCAAGTGTAAGATTATTGGGAAAGGTGAAGTAAGTAATGGTACTTTTTCCTTGACTAATGTTTTATACGTTGATAATTTGCATCACAATCTCATTTCTATTAGCCAACTATGTGACAAAGGTATGAATGTGGTTTTTGATAGTGATACTTGCAAAATCATTGATAAAACTTCTAATAACATTGTCTTTATGGGCAAAAGAAAAGGAAATGTTTACTCACTTTCGTTTGACAATCTAAATCTTTGCAGATGTTTGGTAGCCACTGACGAAGAGGCATCTTTATGGCATAGGAGACTTGGACATGCTAGCATGAGTCTCTTAAGAAATCTTGAAACGAAAGAATTAGTCAGAGGGTTACCACATCAGAAATTTAAAGATAACAAAGTGTGTAAAGCATGTTCCTTGGGCAAGCTTAGTCGATCATCATTTCGCCCTAAAAACATTGTTAGCAAATCAAGGGTCCTCGAATTAATTCATATGGACTTATTTGGACCAAATGAAATTGCAAGCTTGAATGGAAAACGTTATTGTTATGTATTGGTTGACGATTATTCTAGATTTACATGGGTTTATTTCTTAGCCAAAAAGTCTGAATCTTTTGATTATTTTTCAAAATTTGCTAAACTTGTTCAAAATGAAAAAGGAGTTTCAATTAAAACTTTGAGAAGTGATCATGGAGGCGAATTTGAAAATTTAGAATTTGAAAACTTTTCTGAAGAAAATGGTTTAAAACATGAATTTTCTGCCCCACGAACACCTCAACAAAATGGGGTGGTTGAAAGGAAAAATCGTACATTACAAGAATTGGCTAGATCCATGTTGAGTGAGTATAAACTACCTCTAACTTTTTGGGCAGAGGCGGTGAATACTTCGTGCTACGTAATGAATAGAGTAATGATTAGACCAATACTTGGCAAAACTGCTTATGAAGTGTGGCATGAAAGAAAACCTAACATCTCTTATTTTCGTGTTTTTGGATGTCCTTGTTTCATTCTTAACACAGGTGATCAACTTGGAAAATTTGAATTAAAGGCCGATGAGGGAATTTTCATGGGCTATTCAACAAGGAGCAAGGCTTACAGGATATACAACAAACGAACAAAGACAATTGTTGAATCAGTCAATGTGAAATTTGATGAATCTGATCTGGAAAGGACGACTGAAAAAACGGGTGATGATGGGGTAGATCATGAAGGCATTAAAGAAGGGACATCTACTGAGAAAGATGGAAGTAGGACTGTTGATGCTGATAGATTGAAGTTCAAATCCAATCATCCTCTTTAATTGGTTATAGGAGATCCTACGGAAGGTATACGCACTCGCTCTGCATTTGATAAAAATTTGTGTGCGTTTTGTTGTCATAGTGGTTTTATTTCTGAAATAGAACCTGATTCTGTTGAAATGGCTCTTAATGATGAATGTTGGGTTTTAGCAATGCAAGATGAACTTAATCAATTTGAGAGAAATAAAGTTTGGAAATTAGTTCCTAGGCCTAATGACTATCCAATTGTAGGAACTAAATGGGTGTTCAAAAACAAACTTGATGAATCAGGAAATGTAATTAGAAACAAAGCTAGGTTGGTCGCAAAAGGATATAACCAAATAGAAGGCATAGATTTTGATGAGATATTTGCACCAGTTGCTAGGTTAGAAGCCATTAGGATTTTGCTCAGCTTTGCTTGTTATAAAGGTTTCAAACTAAAACAAATGGATGTAAAAAGTGCATTTCTAAATGGTGATCTGAAAGAAGAAGTTTTTGTTGGACAACCCCCCGGTTTTGAAAATCACGATTTTCCAAATCATGTGTATAAACTTGAAAAAGCATTATATGGTCTTAAGCAAGCCCCTAGAGCTTGGTATGACTGCCTTTGTACATATCTTCTGGAAAATGGCTTTGAAAAGGGGAGTGCTGACACGACACTGTTTCTATTACATAAAGGAAGTGATTTTTTGATTGTTCAGATTTATGTGGATGATATCATTTATGGTGCTACTAATGAACTCTTGTGCGAGAAATTTGAACAAGTCATGCAGGCTAAATTCGAGATGAGCTTGGTTGGAGAATTGAAATATTTTCTTGGATTTCAAATCAAGCAAAGCAGTGATGGAATTTTCATTTCGCAATCCAAGTATGTGTTGGAACTGTTGAAGAAATTTGGAGTTGAGAACTCCAAACCATTAAGAACTCCTATGAGCCCATCAACAAAGTTGGACAAAGACGAGAAAGGAAGTGCTGTTGATCAGAAAAAATATCGAGGGATAATTGGTTCACTTCTCTATCTTACTGCTTCTAGACCTGATATTATGTTTTCTGTGTGTTTGTGTGCACGTTTTCAATCTAATCCTAAAGAATCTCATTTGAAAGCCACTAAACGAATTTTGAGATATCTTTCACACACACACAAATTTGGATTATGGTACCCTTCTTGTAAAAACTTTGATTTAGTTGGTTATTCTGATGCTGATTATGCTGGTTCATTGGTTGACAGGAAAAGCACCAGTGGGACATGTTTCATGTTAGGACATTCATTAGTTTCATGGTCAAGTCGAAAACAGAATTGTGTTGCATTATCCACCACTGAAGCAGAATATATTGCTTTAGGAAGTTGCTGTGCTCAAATTTTATGGATGATGCAAACTCTTTCTGATTTTGGCTTAGTTTATAAACAAGTTCCATTAAAATGTGACAGTAAAAGTGCAATAGACTTATCAAATAATCCTGTTCATCATTCACGCACAAAGCACATTGATGTGAGACACCACTTTCTTAGAGATCACATTGCTAAGGAAGACATTTGCATTGAATATATTTCAACTGAGACTCAACTTGCTGATATTTTCACAAAACCCCTTCCCGAAGACAGATTCTCTAGATTACGTTTGGATTTGGGGATTATAGAAATTGACTAACCATTTTTCATTGTTAGGTTGAAATATTCTTGGATATATACTTTCAACTTCAATTTCTAGGATTCAAACAAGTTTTGGATATTTTCCAAAGATTGATTCGAATATGGTATTCAGTACTGGATATTACATAATATAATTAACTTGGTAACTTATTCCACGATCATTTCTATTTCTACCATCTTTCTATCATTCATAATGGTTTGATAAAATAAGAAGAGTGAATTATTTTTAAATTTAAAAAAATAAATAAAAAAATAAATAAATAAAATAAATAAATAATAATAATAAAAAATAATAAAAAAAAATAAAATAAAATTTTAATAATAAATAATAATAACTCTCATGCATCCATTCTCATTTAAAAGTCCTTATGGTTATGCATGGATGGAGCATGTGAGTGAATTATTTTTATCATTACTCCATTCTCATTTAAAAGTCCTTATGGTTATGCATGGATGGAGTATGATAACTAAGTATTCTGGTCTCACTTAATAGTCTGGATGCTTAGACTAATAAGTAACTGCTAATCCCATTTAAAAGTCCTTATGGTTATGCGTGGTTAGTAAGTGCTTATTTTTTTGTTTTTTGTTTTTATGCTTAAATGTCAAATTAATGTTAAAATATCTCTCTTCTTATTAAAACTAATCATCGATCCATCCTCTACAATATGGAAGTTTTTATCTCGTTATGATATATTATTTTTTGTTCCTACTGTTCCATTTTTTTTGTCAGTCTTTTGATAATGACAAAAGGGGGAGAAGAACAAGATTTTGATGAGAAAGTAAATATTTTTTGACCTATTTCAACAAATTTGGTTAAATGTTGGTTAAATGTTGCTAGTTAATTTTTCTTTAGTTCTTTTATTCTTTTGTAATTTTTGTTATCTTCTAAACAGGGAGTGGTCTTGGTTGTAGGGGGAGCATTCAAATAGGGGGAGCTAAAAATTTCGTGTTCAAACACATGTATTAGCATTTCAAAATCTTTAATATATATGTTTGTCATCATCAAAAGGGGGAGATTGTTTGACGTGATTTTTTTTTTGATGATAACAAACATATATATATCAATATATATATGTGTTTGCAGTTTGGACTATATTCATATTGAATAATTATACTATTGCACAGAATCTATATAATTCAACTAGTATTTTTTATTCAATATAATATTTTATTACAACACTTAAACAATACAAAGTTTTCAGCTCTCTCTATATATATACATACATCAGTTCATACATTTTACTTTTCTCGCTACAACACTCAACACTCAGTTTTTCACTCTGTCTGCACATCTGCATCTATCTGCATTGTCCAGCTCCACTTCTCGTCCTGTCTCCTGTGTACCTGTATAATTAGCAACTACAACAGTAATCTGAAAACAAAAAAATTTAAATTTGCAAAAATATAATTTGTTTGTGTCTCAGATACATGGGTTATTGTCATCATCTTTGATTGTGCAATATCTGTGCATATCAGTATTTTTTTATCAGGAACAGGCAATTATAAGTGGCTGCAGTACACACGTGTACATTCGTATACGTGTGCACTGCCACGCCAACTCGTGTGCACAAACTACAACAAAACACTAATTCATTCAAAGCAATATAACAGAGAAGAACAAAGACCAAGTGCAGCATCAGAAATATGCAAGACAGTGGTCATGAATGCATTAACAACATCGAGCCAGAAACAGTCAAATATCCCACAAAAGTCCAGACCAACAAAAAAAAACATGAATACTGCACCAACCAGAATGAACCAGTGATACAAGGCAACAAGTACAACACTGCACAAATTCAACATGAAGTAGTGCAAGCTCTCAAAGATACAACAGTGAAAGAAACTGCATCACAGCAGCATGAAACATCAAAATACACAAAATATGGAAACTGCATCAATGCAGAACAGAACATAGTATATATAGTAATGCATAGCAACTGCATAGCAGCTACAAACACCAAGTGCAACAGTGAACACAATGTACATGCCAACAACAAGTCATGAAGAGCAGTAAGCAAGTGCAACTGGAAACAACAGAAATTGTGCAACATGGTCAGAGTACAATGCAACATTTTCATAATGCAGTGAAGGTTGCAGATTCAAGTTCAAATTACAGGTTAAAATGCACAAAGACATGGCAAGAGTCACAAGACCATCAAGCAGTAAGCAAGTGCAACTGGAAACAACAGAAATTGTGCAACATGGTCAGAGTACAATGCAACATTTTCATAATGCAGTGAAGCATGCTCATGGAACACAGCAACAACAGAGCTACATGAACAAATGCAACACTGTGTAGAAATGTAACAGCAATTACAGTGACAAACTGCAACAAACAAAGTCTTGACCAAAATCAGTAACACAATGCACATACAACAACATAGCACAATGCACAAAAGTCACAAACAAGGTCAAACCCAAGATAAGTTCAACTCAAGGCAACATGAACAAGTGTAGCATCTGTATCAAAGCAGTGGAAACAAACTCAAGTGCACGTGAACATGGCAGCAGACCAGTGACAACAACCAAGTAAAGAACATGGATGTACAAGGCAATGCACCAATGCAAGTGACTAATGCAACATGAAGTGAATCAAGTTCAAAACATCATAACAACAAGTACAGTGTTCCTCAAAGACGAATTCGAGCTAGAAACAAATGACATGCACCAGCAAGCTATCAAGAATCAGATCACAACTACATGCAGATCAAATGAAGTTCTGATTCAATCCCATAGCAAAATCAAGTCACAATGAAAGTACAAACCCAAAAATATATGCATACACACATACAAATGTATATATGCACATATATAGTAAACTGGTGAATGTGCAGTAGGGAACACAAGGCAGTGCAGAAATCAAGCCGAAGTTAAAGAATAAATTCATATTTTTTTATTAAGTCTTTGATTAAGTCAAAGATTTCTAATTTGGAAAGAAATCTTTGCAGCAAATTTCTCGAATTCATATATGGTCAGTATTAATTCAAATGAGGACCGAGACAACAAATACAACAAGAAACTTTCGAATTAATTAATTCGAATTCAAATATGGTCAGCAATTGTTCAAAATTGAATCAAGAAAGGAATACTCCAAATCCAGAACAAATTCAGGAAAATAATCAACGACATGAAGAAATCAAATCTGACAGTGTTAATTAGGGTTTCAACCCTATAAATACACCCCAAGAAATCATCATAGACAACAGAACAAATCGAGTTAAAAAGCAAGCAATCAAACAAGCAACAAAAGGAATTACATACCGAACCATCAACAAACTCGATCAACAGAGAACGAGCTAGCAACGAGCATCAATCATCAGAGGACAAGCAAGAGCTTAATCAGACATCAGAAAGAAGCCGAAGCCCCAAATTCGAGGAAGAAACAGAAGCCCCAATTCAGATCGAATAAACAGAGGGCCGCCATTTTTTTCACAAACAAAAGAAAATGGACCGGGTGAAATAAGAAAAAGGGAAGTGACCGCATATCTTTTGTTTGGTTAGGGTTAGGGTATTTTTATTTTTATTATAAAGGCAAGATGATTTAAATTGTTTTATATTTAGTGCTTGCTTTTATAATTTGCTTTATTTGTATGTTCTTTTCAAAACAAAACATGATAAATTATCACCTAGGGTTTAGGTGTTGTCAGATTGTCTAGTTAGAGTTTGTCCAGTTAGCAGGGATTGCAAGTTTGCAAAACTCTATAGGCGGTAGCAGGGTTTGCAAGTCTGTTAGAGTGTTTGTAAGCGGGAAACTGTTTAATTCTAATAGAAATCTGGGAATGCAGCAGTAGGCAGGGGTTGCCGAAGCTGGGTAAATTCTGTGTGTGGTTTATTTTTCAGCATATTTATTTCTGCAGTTTGCTTCTGTGTTTAATTCGCAAAAATTTGCTATAACCCTATTCACCCCCCCTCTAGGGTTAATCTAGATCCTACAACGAGTAGTGGTAGGAATATGAGGTTTACTCTCTATATACGATCATTTTGTTATCTTTGATAGTCTGTTTGTCAACTATCCTCGGTCTTCTTTGTTTTTTTTGGGTCACTCTAAGATGATGTGTTTCTCATTTGAGCTTTGTTATCCTTCATTGGAAATGACTAAACTCAAAGAGTGAGTGGAAGCTAAGTTATGTGGTGTTGCTCCCATTAGGGTATTTTCAAATCTACTCTAGATTGGTTTTGGATATTTGTGCACTAAGACGTGAAATATTTGAATTCTCGGTAAGGCTGGTGGAGTTCAGCTTGAACGCGTCCAAAAGAAGTCACATTGTATATAACTCTTTCAAGTATATTTCTAGAGGTATGCTTTCGGTAAGGGGGCACACATAACTAGTCATTATTGAAAATTTTTCTTTTCCTTATTTAAGTCGAACCTTCAATTTTTTTCCCCTAATTGCATCGGGAAGAGTCTGGCACTCTTTGCGATGTTTAATTATTTACTTATTCTTTACATTTAGATGTTGTTTTGTGAGAGAAACCCATTCCGCGTTTGACGGCATGGTCTCACATGTTGTTGTTTAATTACACATATTGTTAGAGTTTTACTTACACTAGACATATTGTCTGACCCAAGTTGTTTGTTTCCCTAAACTCTCGGGTACTCTTGTTTTTTGAATAATCCGAGAATAGTAGGTCTTTGATGGGCTCTTTTAAAGATGGCGTCCGAGCAGGAGACCTTTATCTATTTAGTTGTCTATTTCCACTGTTCGTTTAATTCTTGTAAGTGTATTTTGTTTCGGCATTTGTAAGGGCAGTGTAATGACCAAGAATTTTAACGATTTTAAATAATGTAATTAACTGATTTTTTCTTTAAAATAAAACAACTAAATTTTAGCAATGAAAATTTGATATTTGGTATATGTCTATTTAAATATAGCATGTGGCAGATTTTCAACGGAAAATATGAAAGTTAGTTCTGTTGTATAATTTTCAATTTAAAATATAAAATCAGTTAAATTTGATGGAAAATAAATATTATTGAAATTTGAATATTTTTATATAATAAAAATGTAAATCATTTTCTGAGTGAGACATCATATTTTGTTTAGCCAAATTTGGACTGTTGTAGCCCCGTTTATCTTATTTTTAGCATCTTAGCAGCGATTTTGGCTGCAAAATTCGAGTTTCGATAGGATGATCGTATCACTCATATCTGTGTACCATTCTGTTCGTCGTCGTGCCAATCTCCGTGGTATATTCATTTGTGTGTTTTGATGTTCGGTACATGGTGGAATACATAAAAATGGTTAGCCGTATCGGTATTCATTTTGAAGCTTTTGATATTTTATGTCCAACCATTTGTGAAACGGTTGAAATAAATAGCCACTTGCTTAATATTCCCAAAGTTAATTTTTGACTTTTGTTATTCCAAATTTTAATTATTATTGGTTTGTTCATTCTCATTCTTTGGTTCGGTTCCTTTCTCAGTTCTGTGCATTTCTTTTGAGGAACGATATAATATATTATTTTATAATTCACATATATAGAGTTTACACTAGTTGGCATTCTTTGTTTTGAAGTACTCCTCAATCCTTCATTGCCGAGCTCCTCCGTTCATTCCTCTATTCCACGCCACTCCACCATCATCCGCCTTAAACCCTCATGGCCTCTCCACCAAACTCCTCTGACCGGCCACCCGAAACCGATCACCCACCCCACTCCCTCGGTCTTCGCCTTCCATCAAACCACGCGTCAGCCAAAAAAAAGCAACAGCTCCTCCATGGCCAAAGCTACAACTGCCGTCCAACTCCATGCGTGCTGCACTCATGCCTTGCACTTGTCCCTTTCTCGCCCATCGCTTCCAGATAAACCGCTCCACACTTCAGCTTGTCACCCAAGGCTGACCATCCACCTTCCTTTCTCACCACATCATCTCCTGGAACCGCACCATGACACACCCGAGACCAAATAGCCTGCCTCCTATTTCCTCCCCTCTCCGGCCTCCGTCCCCTCTTCCTTCTTCTCCGACCACCAAGCGACAAAGGCAACACAACATGTCCGCAACCTCTCATGGCCCAGATCCTCCACCTCGTTTTCCTGACCCTTGCCCACGTAAGCCACCTTCACTCAGCCCCTATAGTCCTCCGACCAGTTCCGACAGTCACCCCAATCGCACAGATATGTGCAGCGGCTACCCACATCACCCAAACACATCCGCCTCCATCACAATAAACAAAACCCTCCGCCAGTCAAGCCTTCAACCAAGTGCCGCCGATCCGTCCCTTCTCCCCACATCCATTAGTCGAGCAGCCACCACACCACCAAATGACCTCATCACCTATCCCTCCCTTGCATCTCAATCCACGCCAACAGTAGATCAGCCTTCTTTCATTAACAGTATGTATATGTATATACACTGTTCATATATATAGGTTTGCATGCATATTTATTTGAGAAGTTTAGCCTGTTCATTTGCAAATCCATGCGTGCTTGTTCTCCTTCTTTGGCTCGTGAATTGATATTTGTTTGAGAAAGGTATATATAATATGTTTCTGTATTTATTTAAATTTATATTATTATTTTTAAAATAATTTTTTGTAACAATATATTTTATATATATATATATATATATATATATATATAATATGTTTAAATATTTGTTTGAATTTATATTATTAATTTTAATAGATTTTTTAGCTATATATATATATATATGTATGTATGTATGTATACATATATATAATATGTTTAAATATTTTTTTTGAATTTATGTTATTATTTTTAATAGATTTTTGTAACAATATACATAGACACATACATACATACATACATACATATATACATATACATACATACATATATATATATATATATAATACGTTTAAACATTTATTTGGATTTATGTTATAGACTTTGTAATAATTATATATATGACATGTTTAAAAATATATACTTGATCCATCGAATCTAAATTCACTTAGCCTAGTTTCTTCGCTGCCAAGATTTACAACAGCAGTTCTAGCTTTGTCACCGTGTCGCTTGCGTATCCGTGTCCGTTGCTCTTCATTTTTTTCTCTAGCCTCGAAAGGTGAGCGATTACTCACGATTGACATTCTTATATTTAGTAAATTAAATTCACATGAAATGAAGATTGAAATAAGTTATTGAATTTTAATTTATTTTGTAATTAAATTGTTGAATATGATATGTTATTTACATTGTTCACCTATGACTGATATATGACACCATAACATTGTTGTACATATATATGATATCTAAATTGTTAATCATGATCCATGTTGAAATTGATATGTGATGCTATTGTATATGATTATTCTATTATTCTCACTCTGCAAGTTCCCTGTTGGTTTAGAAATCCCTATGAGTTGAAATGATACATACTCGAACGATATTATAGATTAGGGAAAATCGTTATGGGTTGAAAAGATAAACACAAGCGAATTTATTGAATTTGAAATTTTAGGATTGCAGGTTGAAATGACAAAATGACCATAAATATTAAATTATTATGGATTGAAATGATAAATATCTGTATCAATTAACCATAGGATAGAAAATAATATACAGACACAGTTGGTCTAATATGAAATGATTTCTAGAATTTTGAAAGGAGATATATGGTTTTTAATAAATATTGATTTTTAAAATATAATATATAAATTTTATTTTTATATATGTGAAAAATTAAGATTTTTAAAATTATATGATTTAGAAATTGTAAAATTATAAATTAAGTTTTAAAATGTAAATTATTAAATTTTACTTATAGCTTTATAATTTTTAAAATATATAAAATAATATTTAAATGAATTTAATAATAAGATTTAATTTAATAAAATTTAATTTGATTAGTATATATAATGTGTTTAAGTATTTATTTAAAATTATATTATTATTTTAAAATTTTGGTTTTTGTAAGAACTTTAATAAATTAAAGTTGAAAAGATGAATTGAAATTGATTTGAAATTTTATTTGTTCAAGAATTGTATTTAAATAAAAATTAATTTAAAATATACTAATGTTGAGATTTTAAAAATACGACTTTGATAACTGGATTTGGATTAAAGGTGATTAAATGAAATTTTCAAATTTAAATAAAATTGAAATTGAATATTTAATTTTTGTTTAAATTTGTAATTTTTTGATATTATTTAAATGTTATTAAAACGATTAAGTGAATATTTTTAAATAAAAAAGTTGAATTTGAAATATAAACGAAAATTTTAAATTGAGTAAATTGTTTGAATATTTAAACTTCGAAACCTAATGAGTTGGAAGTGGATTAAATTTGTAGTTCAAACCTGGATCTGAAATCGATATAAATTAAAATAATTTAACGGGAATTTGAATTTAACCTTTAACTTTTTAATTGAAATCGTTGAACTGAGATTTATTTAATTTGAATTTTTGGAACTAAAGTTGATTTGAACTGATTTATGAAATTGGAAGAAAAAAAATTCTAACTTGAAACTATTTCCGATATATACATATATTTTAATATATAAACTATTTTAATACAGGCAATTTTAATATATAACCTATTTTAAACATATAAAATATTTTTAATTTATAACTGTTTCAATATATATTTAAACTATTTTCACTATTTAAACTGTTTAAGTTGGAACTGTTATGATTTAGATGTAACAGATTTAAATGCAAATATTTTGATAAGATGGTTTAAACTATTTGTGGTTATATTTCAAAAGTGAATATGATTTCGAGAGTGATGCGATTTTTAAATGAATATGATATCTTGATATGAATGATGAACTATTTGAAATGAAATGACCACGGTGTGAAATAAGCGTTTGGTTGTTAAATAAACCGGGATCAGATATTGTCATACTCTCTGCAAATACCGAAAACTGCTATAACAATGTGTATGTAGTGGAGATTCCAAAATAAAGTAGGATTGTTTGGCGACGATTCTGTATGAGGTATTAATGCAGCTCCGACTCCTGCGAATCAGCTAGATGTGGCCAAAAAAGGAGCTATACCGGGCCAAGTGAGGTCGCACCTTCAATCGAGCATGCTTCTTTGATACCATTCTATTACTTTGTGATTTGATTGAGTGCAACTTTGATTTGGGAGTGTGTCTGGAGATGGGCGGTAGTAGCTGCTATGCGTTACCACCAGTCCAGGAGTGCAAACGGTAGAATCCTACCCTGACATTGCCTCGCGTGTCTTGTCACATACCTTATCGCGCCCTCTACGAGTTTGTTTTGCACCGTACCTATGGAGTGCTCTTTGAGTATCCCATTGGTTTAGTGGAGCTTACAGTATCTGTATAGACTATGGGAATATATAAAAATATGTTAAGGAGCTATGGGTAACGCCTTAACGCTATTTTAATAGTTTACTTTACCATAGACATTATCTATGTAGCGTATTATACTATGTATGTAAATAGTTTAACGAATCCTTAAAGGATGGGAATCCCAAACATTCTTTAAGTTATTTGCATTTCCACTTAGGCATTTCACTTGAGTTGATTTACTTGTATAAGAATGTTAATCCTGACTCAAGTGTTTTGTGTTTGCTTTATCCTCGGGTCAGACTAAGTGTCATAGCATTTGAGACTCACCTTTGGAGTTTTGAGCTTTATTTGAAGATCTATCTTATATCTATTCAGCTTTTAGTTATTTCCAGTTTTATGTTCAAACTTGTCATTTGCTTTGTATTGAGACTTCTATATATTCGATTCATGTTGTATTTTGTTTCAAACTCTGATGCTTATAAAGTAGCTTCATGAACAACTATTTATCTATTCCGCTAGTTATTGTTATATTACTCCATGTCTGTGATTTATTTATTTACCGTATATGCTAAGTTTTGCCAAATATAAATTAACAATCTGTTGTTTTGAGCAATTCAAGTTCGACATGTATGGATGGTTATCGATTTGAATGGTTCGAAATGGCGGGTTGTTACAGGTAGGTTGTTATAACTGCCGAAGGGATTGTTGTACTTTTGTGTAACTCTAATAGCTCCATGTTAGGGAGTATCCTTATGTATTATTTTACTGTTATGATATATTTAACAGTTTCATCATGAGATTTTTTATTCTGTTCTTTTATTTACCCAACAATTCATCTTTCAGATGCTTGGGAAACAACACGTGAATGCCATGGATGTATAAAGTGTCATTCCCAATGGTCAAAAAGGCAGGTTGTAACAGTTCGTATTGGAGCTTCGGTTAAGCGAACGTCTTAACCTAAGTGGGGTACAACTGATTAGAGATTGGGTGAGAAGATCTCTAGAATGAGTTAATCTTGAGAGATCATTTTTATCACCCATCCTAAAGTCTCGTTTTAGATCCTTTGGTGTTATTTTCCTTAAATCATTTTATACTACTTTTGTATTCTAATAATACATGTCATTGTTCAGATATTTGAAAATGAGTACAAGAGGAAGAAGAGGGAGAGGATTTGGAACCAACACAGTTATAAGTGGAAAAGCTACTAGAAATAGGCCAGTTGTAGAGCCGGTTGAAGAAGCAGTAGTACAAGTTCAATCGCCTCAGAACTTTGCTAATCTATGCAAAAATTATACTGCTTTGGGTGGTAAACAATTCTTTAGTACTGGAGATATTCTGGGAGTTCAGGCATAGCTCCGCTCTTATGAAAGGATATTCAAGGATCTTTAGTTGGAGGATGCAAGGAAGCGATTATTGGCATCGCAACAACTCCAAAAGTCACCAATGGATTGGTGGGATTCGGTGGTAGTTAATACCCCAAAGAAAGATTTTACTTGGGCTCAATTTAAGGAAGTCTTCAAAGCTCAGTTTATTTTAGAGGCAGGGAGGACTCAATTGTTTAAGAGTTTCATGGATTTGAAGCAGGAGATATAACAGTGGTGCAGTACGAGCATCGATTCAATGCATTGTCTCGCTTTGGACTAGGATTGATAGACACGCCACTTAAAAAGAATGAGATGTTCATGGAAGGACTAAGGCCATAATTCCATTGTGAGATGACCAATCATGTTAACGGTACCTTCACAAATCTGAACAGCAGGGCCTTGAGGTTTGAAGCTTTGGATATTAAGTAAAGAGTTCAAAAAGGAGTAGTGCCAGTAGTTAGCCCGACATTTATCGGTTATCCTAATTGCAAACAAGACAAATTTCAAACACAAAGGATATAAGTAGTGGTTAGGAAAGAAACACGGAGGTGGAACTCTAATTCAGAAGAAGCAACTCAACTTGGCCAACATTCTTTGTTATTAGTGTAACAAAATATGCCACTTTTCAAATCAGTGCAAGGGCACTAGTAAACCAATCTGGTTCAACAGTCATAAGCAAGGACACATGAAGAACGAGTGTCCGTTTCCTAAGAAGGGATCACAAGGACATGCCTTTTCTATTAAGGAAATACCATCTACTTCCATGGATTAAAAGGGAAAGCAAGTGTTGCAAGGTACATTATCCATTTCTGATATTCTTATTAGAGCATTATTCGATACGGGTGCATCTCATAGTTTCAATTTTAGTTGATATTGTTGATGAACTTAACCTTAAACCCAACCTTCTAAAAAATTGTCTTTATGTGTCGAATCCAATTGGGAGTCCTACAGAGCTTAACACTATTTGTCTAAATGTGCCTATATCTTATCTAGACCGACACTTCTTTTCCGACTTATTCGTTCATGGGTTTTGGGGTATTATTGGATATGGATTGGTTATCAAAGTTTGAAGCCATCTTGGATTATGTTAGAAGAGTAGTCATAGTAAAGGATGCAGTAGGTAGAAGCATTGATATATGTTGTGAGAGGCCTAATGAACTTTTGAGCAGTTTTTCTTTATTCGCTTGAAGTGGCTAAAGAGGAGATAAGAGATACACCATTTGTTCAGGATTTCAAGTATATTTTCGATGAAGTGTGAGGGTTGGCTCCTCACTATGAAGTGGAGTTCCTATTGATTTGATTCCTAGAACCATGCCGATTGTACAACCTCCTTGAAGGTTTGCCCCGAAAGAGAGAAGGGAATTAGAGAAGAAAACGTTTGACTTATTGCAGAAGGGTTTGATCCTATGCAACATATCAAGTTAGGGATCATTAGTTGTTTTCGTTACAAAGGCAGACGGTTCTCTTAGGTAATATGTAGACTAGCGAGAGTAAAATAAGAGGTCTACTAAAGAATAAGTATCCTTTACGCAGGATCGATAATATGTTTGACCGGCTATATGGAGCTCAAGTATTTTCTCAACTGGATATTGCCACTGGTTTTAACCAATTAAGGGTAGCAGAGGAGAGTGTACCCTTAATAGCTTTTCATACCTCTAATAGTTTTATGAGTGGTTAGTTATGTCATTCAGACTGACTAACGCACCCACTTATTTCGTAGATTTAATAAATCAAGTATTCCGGGATTTTCGTAATAAGTTTCTTCTTGTAACGACCCGGAATTTTCGGGAATTTTCGATCCCGAAAATTCCAGATAGTTAGGAAAAGAAGAAAAGAGATAGAAGAAGAAGAAACAGAAAAAACCATACTCAGAATCTCACATTCGCAGCGAATAAAATATAATATCAAATAATATTCTTTACACAAAGAAAGTTGTATCAGTCAATTACATTTTAATGCATCAGAGTTACATCATTTTACAATAACTGGACAGTTAAAATAACTTGTTCCAGATATACAACAATATAACACAGCAGAAACACTCCATACGTTCCTGCTATCCAGGTTGTCTTCTGAGCTCCAGAACGTCCTTACCTGAAAATCTGTAATACTCGGTCTGACCGGAGCATTACATCAAAGTAACACCCGGGTCAGGCTGGAAACCAGCGTGAGTAAACTCATCTAACATGGAATACAAAAGCATACAACTTATATAAACCCGGGGTAACTTGTATCGTTTTACAACTTCACAAGTTGTTATAGACATCACTTTATTTCACACATCAATTTCTAAGTACCAAAACTTAGATTAAATGGTCCAATTCACTTAAATCATTTCCTTCCAGCCTATTGATTTCATATATCAATCCATAAGAATCGAAGTGGTTTTGGGTATTAACTAATACCCGACTTTAGTCTCTTCGAATCCAATGTCATCCCATCCTAATTATTTAAGTGATTAAATTTTGAATACTGGATGTCACTTTTACACAGCAATTCATCATAGATAACCACATTATCTTTGTTCAACCCAACATATCATATTACAAAAATATTTCATTTCACAAAGCATCACAATCACATACCAGGAATATCAAATAATCCAAGGCATTCAAATATCATTCAATCATTCATAAGCAAGATAAATTAGTCATACCATTTTTGATTAATTTAATTAACTACCAATGAATTAAATTAATTACTTTATTACTTATAAATCTTGCTTATTTAACATTAATTAATTATATTCAATTAATTAATCATCCTTTAATTATTCATCTTGATTAATCATCCTTAATTAATCATTCTCTAATTACATTATGTAATTATCCTTAATTAATCACACAAATTAATTAAACCCAAAACTACTACCATTCCTTCACTAATTACTTCACTAAGTAATTATACTTTATAAATTACACTAAGTAATTTTACTTAACCCATCACCCAATGATTATTTAAATTAATTAAACTAAATAATTAATTTAAAATAATCACATTAATTTAATTAATTACCTTGTGTAATTAATTCCTCTAATTACTTTCATTAAGTAATTATTAATTAACAACCTTAATTACAAATTAATTAATCCATGGTTAAACAGTTAATCGATCCTTAATTACTTTTGATTAATCTTTGATTACCCTTGATTAATCTTTAATTACCTTTTTTAATTTATCACTCTTGACTAATTACTCTTTAATTACATTTAGTAATTAAACCTTAATTATAGATTAATTATCCTTTAATCATTAATTAATCTTTTAATTATTTTCATTAATTAATGATTACTTAATTACTTTCATTAGTTAATTAATTACCTGTAATTAATTATCCTAACAAGTAATTAATCACATTATTAATTGCCCTTAATCTTTTAACTAATTATTCTTTAATTAATTAATTAAACCTTTAATTAATTATATTAATTTATTCTCTAATTAATAACACTAAGTGATTAACCCTTAATCACTACCACTTAACTACTTTCATAAAGTAATTAGCCTCTAATTCTTTATTAAATAATTACTCCTTCTTAATTACTTACTTAATAGATCTCAATTAAGAAATTCATTTATCTTAATTAATTAAATTATTAACTACTCTTAAATAGTTAAATTATCCTTGTTAATTTCACATATTAAAAATATTTAATTAATCAAAATCTCTTAATTATTTAAAGATAAACTCCTTATTATAATTGATTTATTAAATTCTTATCATTAAACTTTATTTAAAAATAAAACATTTCAGAAATCAATTATAATTAAAATAATATAAACATCTACTTTAACTTTCAAAATCTTTAAAACTTTCCAAAGTTATTAAATAAATTTTAATACAAAAATCATTTTGAACATCTACTTTTCTATCCTTTTAAACTTATCTACTAAATATATAAAACTTGAATTATTTGAAAAAAGAATTAAGATTCTTTATTTTAAAAACTGAATGTCTCCTGTACAATACTTAAAGCCTACTCATCACAAGAAACCCGAGCAAGCACCCACAAAACCCGATTAATACTCGAGATTTCCTACCTTCTTCCTGCTTCGAGTAAAAACGAGCACTCTTGAACTAAAACCCGAGCTCACACACTTATTCCCCAAAACAAACTTCACAGGTGCACGAAAACGTGCAAGTTCACCTACACCGATGAACCACAGCACTCTGACCATTGATGTTGATCTCGACACTTCACCGGCGATCAACGAAACCCCTCTCGATCAACCATCACACTTGATTCAAATGAGAATCGAAATCAACCTCAAAAACCCACACGACCTGAACCATATGCCATCGGAAATTCAACCGCCACTGACGATCTAGACCACGAGATGCCACGCCGTCCTCACCATTGCTCCGCCGTGCCTTTCAGCACCCACGACACACCTCGCAATCGACTCCGACCGCTTCTCGTCGCCGCGAACCCTATCAGAACTTTGACGACACACACCGGGTATAAAACCCTACCTTGCCTTCACATATCCACGCTGATCATCTAAAAATCCCAACTCCATTTTTTCGATGATTACCTCCTCCCCCTCAACCTTCAGATTCAACCACGTCGGCCAACTCGTCATTGATCGACGGAAATTGCTCAAAGCATCACAAACGTTCAACTCGAGGAAGCTCACTGATTTCAAACTAAAAATCTAGATATACCCATTAAAGTTCATGATTTTCCATCACAAATTCAACCATGCAATCCAATCTTAAAATTGAATGGATAAAATTTTGCCCCAAATTACAATTTCACTGTTATTTTTAAAATTTCCAGACAATTATTCAATATAAATTCCTGGTATGATTTTTAATAGTGTTATTGCATGATTTCAAACATTTTTCATTTACAAATCATAAGCTAACTATGATTCAAAGATCAGATATTGGATTTTAAAGGAAATCAAACCCTGATAAAACACAGAGCCTATATTTGCATAGTCATATGCATCCAATACTTATTACACATACATGCATTCATCTTAATCCAAGAATTTCAGGTAACAACATGATTTTCATTCACAACTTCAAAATGAAATCCAGGATTAAACTGTTTTAAATTAGTTTTACTCACCTAGCAATGAACAGTGACAAAGAACACTACAGGCTGATGGTTTCCAAACTTGATTGATTTCTTTTGCTTGTTGAATTTTTTTGAATTTTTGCTATTGACTCCAGGTTGCTTGTTGATTAATCTCCTGTCTGATTGTATTTGAAATTTTTTTTGCATTGATGTTGAACTTGCCTTTGCCTTCATTTTCTTGTTTTAGATTTCCAGATTTTCCAGATTTTATTTTTCTTTGATCTTTCTGTTTTCAGATTTTCTCCCTTCGATCTATTTAGTTTTGGTTGAAATGAAGAAAAGAATTTGAGCTGGAGAGTAAAAACAAATCCCTTTTCAAAAATTTTAAATTTTAATTTACAAAGAGAAAGACAAATAAAACCACTTGACCACTTATGTGCTAATTTGCTTACACATATACAATTATTTTTTTACAAATGTCTTTAAACCACTCTAATGTACTTACAAGTGTTAAACTTGTTTTTATTAATACAACTAGGCCAAATATACATATTTATGTAATATTATTTAAATGTATATAAAATGTATTTATTTTTATATAAATAAGTTTTTAGATTTATATAAATATACAAAAGTGACTTTATGTAAACAATTATAAATTAGTTATGCTTTTGATCGAAATAAATGTATCATATGTTTATATGCTTGAGAATTTTATTTTAACTTTATATAAATTTTACCATCCAAATTTGCCTTATGTTTGAATTTTAAAAAAATGAAAGAATATTAAAAACAAATGAACCTTTTAATTTAAATCCAATTTTAAACTTAAGCGTAAAATATATCTTTTAAGTAAATAAGAAATTATCCAATTTCTATTACCAAAATCTCGGGTTATCACTTTTGCTTGTATACGTACATACCCAAGATTCCCATCATCAAAAAGTTTGCAAATCTATTTATATACAAAGATATTTTATCTTGAATTAAATAGTGAAGTATATTATTCATCTATCTAGATATTTATCAAAATTTTATTTATCCATCTTACAAATTAGTATTTTAAATAAATTATATCTTTAATTATCAATTAACAGATGATAAAAAAGGGGTTATCACACTTCTCGACTTCGTTGACGATAATCTTGTTTATTCTAAGATGGAGGAAGAGCACAATTATCATCTTTGAGTTGTTCTAAATACTTTAAGAAGTCATTTGTTTAAAGCAAAGTTTTCTAAGTATCATTTCTGCAAATCCGAAGTTAAGTTTCTGGGGCGTATGGTTTCAAAAGAAGGCATATTAGTGGACCCAGCTAAAGTAGTTGCGGTTCAAGACTGGAAGAAGGCCGAAAATGCAATAAAGGTCAGAAGTTTCTTGGGATTGGTTGGTTTTTACAGAAAATTCATCAAAGATTTCTCGGAGATTGCTTCTCATCTGGTGAAGTTGATGAAGAATGATGCTAAGTTTGTATGGAAACCTACGCGCAATCAAGAATTCAATGAAATGAAGGAGAAATTGACCAACACTCATGTTTTAACTATTCCAAATGGGAGTAATGGGTTAAATGTATACACGAATGCTTGTGACACTGGATTGGGAGAAATTCTTATGCAATATGGAAAAGTTGTTGTATATGCAAGTCGACAACTGAAACCCACATGAGAAGAATTATGCTACACATGATTTGGAGCCCTTGACAGTTATTTTCACATTAAAGATGTGAAGGCATTATCTTTTGTGTGAAAAGTTTGAGTTATATACGGATCACAAATCTTTATAGTAACTTTCTACTGAGAAGGACTTGAACTTAAGGCAACAACGTTGGCTAGAGTTTCTGGTGGCTTGTGATCTTGAGATTTTGTGTACATCGAGAAAGCTAATGTTGTAGCTGATGCACTGAACAGGAATTACACAATTTTGGCTAATGTGGAGTCCGTTCGAATCTTATCTGACTTATCGAGCGTAATCATCAAGGGGATGTTCGTTAAGCTCAAATAGCTAAAGTTGTTAGTGAATATGTTTCATCGGAGAAGTGGCCAAGATTCATGATAGATAATCGTGGCGTTCTAAGGATGAATGGTCATTTGTGTGTTACGGACATGGATGGGATTAGATAGGAAGTTTTGACATAGTCTCATCATTCTAAACTACGATACATCTGGGAGTCACTAAGATGTATCAAGACATGAAGCATACTTTCTGGTAGGAAGGGATGAAAAGAGACATTGCTATATTTGTGAGTAAATGTGCTGATTTCTAGTAAGTAAAGGAAACTCACAATAAGGCAGCCGGACTGCTTCAGCCACTTGAGATTCCAAAGTGGAAGCAGAAGCAAATTACTATGGATTTCATCGATGGACCTAGATCGAGGACAGGTAATGAAGGAATTTGGGTAATCGTTGATAGCTTAACCAAGAGCGCTCACTTCTTACCAACCAAGACAATAAGGACGGCTGCTAGTTTGGCTTAGTTATATGTTAAAGAGATTGTTAGGCTTTATGGCATTCCATATGGTATTATGAGTGAATGGGATTTGAATTTCACAAGTCGGTTCTAGAAAGATTTGCATGATACACTTAAGATAGAGCTGAGTTTGAGCACAACTTATCACCCTCAAATAGATGGGAAGATCAAAAGGGTAAATCGTGTTATGGAGAATTTACTTAGAGATTTTATGATAGAATTTGTAGGTTTATGAGAGGACGACTTTCCATTGGTTGAGTTTGCTTATAATACCATTTTCAGGAAAGTATTGAGATAGCGCCTTTTGAGGCATTGAATGGAAGGCCTTGTAGGTCTTCATCTTGTTAGGTGGAATCAAAAGACCGTGTAGTACTTAGACCAGATATAATTCATGATACCACAAATTAGATGGATTGGATTAGGAAGCACTTAAAGAAAGATCAGAGTCAGCAGAAGAACTATGCAGATATAACGCATCGAGATTTGGAGTTCACAGTTAGGGATTATGTGATTCATCAAAGTTTCTTCGATAAGAGGGGTGATTTGGTTTGGGAAAGGAGGAAAGCCAGTGTAACTACCCTGGTTTTGGTGATTACCTATAATATTAAATTATAACAGTGGTTATAATTTAATATTGGAAAATAAAATAAATTGGAGATAGAAAATATGTAGAAAATTTTCATTTTAAATAAACAATGAGTTTTGGAGAATAAATTGGGTTTAAGATTGTTTGATTGAGCATTTAAGTTGAATAAATTGTCAATAATAGAAATATGTTATCTTGGGGTTAATTAATTAATTAAGTAATCTAATTCAACATTTATTTATTGAAATAAATGTAAATTGTTGGAAATAAAGTTTGAGAAACTTTATTATGTTAATTTTGGAGAAAAATGATCATTTTATGGTTTTAAATTGAGATAGTGCAATAATTTTGTAAATTATTGCCAAGTTTGATTTTTAATTATTTTATATAAAGTGTTTGAATTTGTTTTCTTGTATTTTATAAATAAAAATATGGAATTTTGTTTAAAAATTATATTTTTAATGTGAAAATAAAGTTTACATGGTTTATTGCACTTGTTTTGATAAGAAAATAATTTTTGTATAAATTATTCTGTTAAAAATAGTGTTTGTGTAATAAAAAGTGTAAATTGTGATATTTGAGTAAAAATATGGTTTTAATGATAGAAATTAATTCTTATGTCTAAAATAATTTTTATTTTGTTGTTAAAACATTTTAGTTTACATAAACTCTTGGTTGTAAAACTTATTTGGCTTTAAAGTGTGAAAATGTGTATATATTGAGCATATAAGTGAAAACATGTATTTCACTATGTAAATTTTCACTAAGTTAGCTAATGGGCTAAGCGGGTAGTGGTTTGAGGTCCATAATCCAACTCTAATATCATCAGGAGAAAGAAATTAAACGTAAGCTTCTTTCTTAGTTTCTCGTCTCCTCAAAACAAATACTGTAAAAGAGGAAAAATGTCCTCCACTAATTTGGTAAATTGCTTCAAATTTGCTGAAATTAAAAGAGAAAATTTGCAAATTAAAGATTAATATAGGTAATCAAAGCCATAACTAAAAATTATTTCATCAAAGCATTGATTTTGAAAAGAGGTTGTCTGTAACTCTATCTTCTTCTTTCTACATGTTCTGTTTTCTGTTTCTATAGGCGTAACGACCCGTAAATTTTGATTAATAGATTTGTTAGTTTAATTTAAATTTTGCAATTTAATTTAGGAAGAAATAAAAATTCTAGAAGTTATAATGAAGCAGATGTTAGAAATTTAAATGTAGCAATTGAAATTAAGATTTACAAATTCAAAATGTAATTGCAATCAATTAAAATTGTGAATCTTTGTCATACTTGGTTATAAGTTTAACATAAGAAACAAACGGGAATATTAAATTAACTAATGAAATGTTATAATCAAAAGTATAATTGAAATGCTACTAATTTAATATAATAAGAAGGTAAGTAATAAATAAATGATTGTAAACTTTAGTAAATGAATTAATGTGCAAAGGAATTGAATTAAACATGGATAGCAGGAATAGCACGAATATTAATAAATGAAATTATGCAATAATTGTTAAATGATGGCATTAATGAATGAAATAAGATTTGTAAGTAATAAAGTAATAATTAAAATAAACATTTAACCAATGAATAAAAGCAAAAGGTCGTAAGAAGTAAAATGCAATTCAAATGTGATTGAAACGACTGTTAGGTTATAAGGGATTGTAAATAGAAATAGTGGAAAACATTATAATTTGTTAATTAAATATGATTGCGTAATTAATACTGAAAGAAATTAAATTGGAAATAGTATTAATAAAATAATAACTAAAATGTATTGCAACTGTATGAATGGGAGTAAATTGTAATAAATGGATGTAAATGTTAATTAATTACTGGAAATAAAATCTAAATGTAGGTTTGATAAGAACATAAGTGGAAGCAATTGGGAAGTATGTTATTTGGTAGTAAATTTATGGGTAGGATAACAACTATTATAAATTACCTAATTAATTGGTAAATGAATTTATTTCAAATAATGTTCATTTAAATGTTGAGTAATTATAATGTCGTTATTGATTTTAAGCGTTACTTTAATAATTATGATTAATTGAGAAATTAATACGAGAAGTATGTAAAGTAATAACTAAGAAAGTAATACGTTATAAATTGATTATAACCTAAACTTAAGTGTAAGTTAAAGGTTGAAATTGAATCTAATCCGTTTAATTGGAAACTTATTAAAATAAATGGGATTCAATTTATAATAAAGGGGTTATTTTAAGAAATTGAAATAAATTCTACAATGGGTGAATTAAGTTACTTTAAATTGAGATGGGAATTGGTTTAAAGAATTATAAATTTATAAGTAAATCAAGATAATGAAATTTATGAATTGTAGAATTTGAATCTTTAATAGTGAGTTAATTTATTTAATTTATAATAGTTGGATTTATTGCCAATGAATGAATTCAAATATTTAATTATTACATTCATTTAAAAATTAAGTTGAAATTGGGAAATATTTATGTAATAATTTTAAATCCAATGGTAAACCCTTCTATTTGAAATTAATGAATGGAATAATTATGAATTAATTCAATTTAATGGAAATTTTTTCTATAATTTTGAATTTTATGAAATTGAAGATTTATATTGATTAATCTTTAATAAATTGACATTTAAAAATTGTTAAATCATTGTAAATGTTTGAGAATTATAAAGTGATAAAGATTGCAAATTTCATAATTTAAACGAGAAATTTGATTTAATTAATTTATTTTAAATTTATTTAATTAATGGAAAAATAGCCATTTTGGCCACTGACTCGGATTTCGACGAAATAAGTTTCATCGGATCCGTAACAGTGAATTATTGTAGGATTTCAAGTTTCGTATCGATCGGACTTGTCGTTTGATCGTCTGGGCTTTAAACGCCTTAAAATCGATTTAATTGAAATCAATTTGAAAATATTGATTTCAGCATAACTTCTTCATACGATAGAATTTGGACGTGAAACTTTTTCCGTCGCGTTCAGAATATTTTAAAATATCTATTTTGATATATGGTTTGACCCTGTTTCGTTCCGGAGTCAGAACGGGCTTTTTGGGCCAATTATCGTTGAGCACGTTTATAATTCGGATCCATCTGTCTATTCCAACTTTATCTATAAATACCCTGCTAAAACCTAGCCTTCACCTATTCTCATTTATCTGGGCGTAAAATTTCATCAGCTTCTCCTCTTCTTCAATGGAGGCAAACCCTAGATCTAATCACAATTCAAAATCGAAGCTTAAAATTCAAGGTCCTCAGAAAATTTCATAGAAAATATATGTTAAAGCTCTCGAAGTGCGTAATCTCCTGGTGGAATTCGTTTTTCAATTCGAGTTATCTTTTGTTCTAAAATTAAAGGTTTATCCACGGCCGCTCATCATCGACGCGATCAAACTTGTCGGATCGACAAACCCTCTCTGGGTTTTGGAGAGGAGGCTGAGGGGAGTCGATCTATATGGTTAGTATGGCGTTTCGACGGTCGGTTCAACGGTAAAAATTCAATTAAGGTTGTATATGGGCGGTGGCCGTGGTGGCGTTTGTGCAACCGGGTTGCACAGGTGGGGGCGGCTCCTCGGGGGCTGGGTCAAGGTGAGGTCGGCGTCGTCCACGGCTGGAGGAGGCGTTCGGAAATCAAGGTCAAAGTGTGGTCAACGAGTGGGATTTGGGTTTTCACGGGCTCAGTTCCGTTCGTGTACCGAAGAAGGTGATTGTGCTATAGCGTGTTGTGACGTGGCATAGGTTAGGTTATTTATTTTGTTTTAATTTAATTTAATTTTCCACTCGTTTAACTCAAATAACTTTTGCGTACGAACTCTGTTTCACACGCGGTTTTTTTTGGTTAGGATCGTAATAAAATTCCGGATATTTTGGCACTGGTTAGGTTGGATTTGGAGACTGTCAAATTTTGGGTTTAAATTGGATTTAAATTCAATTCAAATTCAAAAGGTTAGTGTTTTAACCCACTCATAATTTCTAAAATTTCTTATGTTTGTTAAGTTGATTTGTGATGTGTTTAGAAATTTATTTATGACTGTTTGGCATGTTTTAATCATCATCTCAGTAAATTGCATTTATTTAAATTAAACTGTTATTTAATTTTATTATTGCATATAAATTGACAGTTAAATTTTATTTATTTTGCATATAAACTGCTAGTTAAACAGTTATTAATTTATTTTTAGAATATAAACTGTTCGTTGATACCTGTTATATTTTATATGCTCTATATTGATGTTGTTTAAATTGATGATGATTGCAATAAATTGGTTGATGGTTGATATTATATGAATGAATGCTGTATTTTATATTGTTATAAACTACAAGTTATTATGCATTTTCATCTCATTCGGGATTGCAGTTTGAAATGATATATAACCGTAATTTTTATTTTTAAATTGCGGATTGAAATGATAAATATCCGTATCACTTGACCATAGGATAGAAAATTTTATATAGACACCGCGGTGTATATATATATAAAATATTTTGAAATGATTTTCTATGGTTTTGTAAAGAAATATATATATGATCTTATGAGGTATTGATTTCAGATATTTGATAAAGGTTATTTATATATAATTAAATTCTTGGTTTTAAGCTATGTATAAAATTGTTTAAAGTATAAAGTAAATTTAATAATAAAGTTGATTTCATTAAAATATATTATGGATAAGTATTTGCTTAACTTATATTCTAATATAGAGTTTATATTGATTTTTATAAATCAAAGTTGAGAAGATAGTTTTAAAATTTGACTTGAGATTTTATTTAAGAATTTTATTCCATTTGAACTTATTAGAATTAAGATTTTTTAAAAAATATCGTTTTAAAACTAGATTCGGGCTAAGGTGGTTTAAGTAAAAGCATCAAGTCTAAATAAATTAAGGAATATTAAATTGTTGAAATTTGAAGTTTATATAAAGGATACTGGATTTATTAAATTAAATATTTCAAAATTAAATGATAATAAAGTAAATTTGGTGTATATATATGAATTATAAAAATTTAGTTTTGAAACATTTAATATTAAAGCTTTGAAATATATGAAATTTGAAATGGTTTATTTGAGGATTTAAATCTGTATTAGAATTGATTGCGAAATTAAAGAAGCTAATTTATTCTATTAAGTAATTTAATATTTAAACCATTTAAGTGGTATAGTTATATTTCAAAGTTATGAAATTCAAAGTTTTATGTTTTGGAAGACTATATTTCAAGGATTTGGTTTCAAAATATTATAACTTTGAAATGAGTTTTAGAAAAGGATATATTGAAATGATATCATATTTATTTGGTTTTAAAAGAAGAAGTGATATCGTATTTATATGGCTTTGAAATGGATAATTTATTCCGGTTTTAAAGTATAAATTATTTTGAAAAGACCGCGGTGTTATAATAATGTTTGGTTGTTGAAGAGACCAGGATCGGAAGTTGTCATACTCTCAGCCAACTTCGAAAACCACTTTAACAATTGTGTACACGGTGGAGATTCCAGAATGAAGTAGGATGGTGGCGGCGTTTCCTCTGAGGTAAATACGTGGACCCTACTCCCGTGAGTTGGCATAAGGTGGCTAAAACAGGAGCGATTCTTGGGCCAATGAGGTCATTCCTCTGATCGGACGCACTCCTTTGATATTATACTTTGACTTTTGGATTGATTCGGTGGCCACTTTTGATTTTTGATTTTGGGGGTGTTGTTCGAGGTGGGCGGTAGCTGCGGCTACGCGTTACCCCCAGCCCGGATGTGTAATTGGTATATCTACCCTGGCATTGCCTAGTTGTGTCGTGTCACCTACCTTATCGCGCCTTGTACGAGTTTGGATTTCTCCCGTAGCCCGTGTGGTATCCTCTGGTGGCTTCTCGATCAGGAGAGACTATGATATTGGATGGACTACTGGGACTATTACGTGTTAAGGGGAATACTGGGTCACTCCTTAATGCTAAGTGAAAAGTAGGTTTATTTTACAATTAGACACTATTATAATAGAGAAATATACTACATAGTAAATAGTTTAACGGATCCTTAGGAGATGTAAATCCCGAGCATCTCTTGAGTTACATCACACATATTTATTCCTGTTGATTTAACTTACATAAGATATTTTAGTTCTGACTCAAGTGTATTGTCTTTTCATTTCGCTCGGGTCAGTCCGAGCATTTCAGGATCGAAGAATTTATTTTTGGAGGACGAAGACGAAGATTTCATTATTATTATTATATATTATATGGTTCCACTACATTATTGTATTCCACTACATTGACATGTATTGGTACGTGAACTCTGATATTTATTGTATAAAGAAGAATCAAATGTTTTGTAAACAGTTTTATGAACTGTATATTGATTATTATATTTTATCCTTCCGCTGTGAGATTCTGTTTAGTTTTTTCTTCTCTGTTTTTTCGTACTACCCCATAACAATCCGCCCTTCCATATGGTTTGAATTGGCACGTATGTCGATTTAAAGCGTGCGAAAGGGCGGGATGTTACAACGTGGTATCAGAGCTTTGGTTTAGCGATAAACCTTAAATTTGTGGGGTCTGACTCTTTATTAATAGGGTAGTAATACCCGATGGGAGTCGCTGAGTGTATATATATGAGAGAGCGTATTTGTTAGTTTTATAAAAAGGTTTTAATATTGTGTTAATCTGTTTCATTTTGTATTTATAAATTCTGGTTGGTGCATGGGACGCTGTGACATCAATAGGAAATTCTAAACACTTAATAGGACAGACCGACAAAATATTTGTTTTGAATATAGGTGAATGAAATAATTTTGCCTATTATATTTTCTATATATAAAATCAATTTTTTAAATGATATATATATATATATATACTTGGTTGCAATATATTGGTTGTTAGGTAATGAAATTTATAAATAACAGTAAAATAAGATTGAAAATAAAATAAATCAAATTGGAAATTTTAGAACTTAAGTTCCGGAGTTTTGAAAATTTCTTTCGAATAATTTTGGAATATAATAATAATATTATTTAGAAGTATTTTCTGATATTAGTATTTCAATACAATTTGAAAGAAATGTTTAAAAGGGAATTTTGAAAAGAAATAAGTTTTGTACTCCCCTCTCTATTGCTGGAAAATAATTTCGGTGATGAGTGCACGCATCATCGACATTCATTTTCGAGTTTTGAAGTGGGAAGGCATTGTAGTAGTTTTACTACGGAGTTGTTTGATAAACAAATAGTAAATTTTAAATTGTTTTAAATATAATTTGATATATAAAGTGTAAGTATAGACATTTATCTGTTATTTAAAAATGATTTTGAATAAAACCCAGTATTTAAATTCTTAAGTTTCCATTAATTAATAGCTCAATTACTGTAGTGAATTGGAAAGTAGGTAATTAATAATTGAAACCTCTAAAGGAAATAAAAGATTTAATGCTAAGTTATAAATAAAAGAAATTAAAGGATAGGTTATAAATGAAATAACAAGAAAGTTGCAAGTGTAACCTATAAGACAAAAGATATTATTGTGAACATTTAATTAATTATAGGTAATGGGGAAAAAAAACTTGTATAATTTTTCAGTTATATTCTTAAAGCATATATATAACTTACCAGATATTAAAAGTTACAATGTTAATAAGAAAATGTAATGGGAAATCTTACAAGTAAAGCTTGAGGTAATGAAAGTATTCAATGAATTTGCTGTTATAAATGAGAATTTAATGTTATAAATTTAAGATGACTGAAAGAACACCAATTAAATATAATGGAAAGTAGGTATTGTAAGTAAGCAATTATAAACTTAAGTGAATAGGTGAAGTTAATTCTGAATAAAATAAGAATAAAAGATGAATGTTGGAAAAGAGAAATTTTGACTATAAACTTAGGTTAATAAATTTACCTACTAAGAAATTCGATTGAATATGAATAAAATAAATAAATGAATAAAAAGAGAAATTAAACAACAAATGTATGAATGAAATTAATAAGGATAAACAAAATTTGTTGTTCAAATTGGTTGTTGTTTGTTTTGGTTTATAGTTATTTGAGTAAGGACACTTTAAAATTGTTAGGATGAATAAATAATCTATTTGGGTTCCATCAAGGACTGTTGAGTGAATGATGCACTAAGTAATTATTTTCCATTCTGTGCAATTTAAAGTTTTGAACCCGAACAACTATTTGTGTTTGATATGTATGATTGATTGATTTGTGTTGATTTTCTATGATGATTGTATACCTGGTTGCAAGTGATTGATATTTGTTTTGATTTGTTTGTTATGGTTGAAACAACTTTAAATATTTCATTTTATATAATTGCTAACTCTTATCAGATTATATAAGTGAAATACAAGTTATGGAAGCAATTGCTACTGCTTTTGGTTTCATAATTAAGCGTAAATTGCCCGACAAATAGGTACGTTTTCGGATTACGTTTTATAGTGCTATTATATTGTTTTCCCGCCTTGGGATATATATTATTTTGGAAAATATATGTTATATATTGTTATTTTTGATATTATATTTTCTCCCGAGCCTCTCCGTACAAAGGAGACTCTGCCAAAATTTTCCGTAAATTTTGGACTTAGAAATTTTTTTTAAAATGTTTTCCAAACTTTATTAAATCTGAGGATAAAAAGATTTAATTGTTATAAATTGTTATATTTTATTTTAATTAATTAATTTTGTAAATGTAATGGCTATAAAGTTAATGTTTGAATAAGATATATTGATTTTTTTTAATGTTTCTTTTCCCTTCCTTTTCTTTTCGGGGATGAAAAGTTTTGAGTGGGGGAGAGTGTAACGACCCGTAAATTTGGATTAATAGATTTGTTAGTTTAATTTAAATTTTGCAATTTAATTTAGGAAGAAATAAAAATTCTAGAAGTTATAATGAAGTAGATGTTAGAAATTTAAATGTAGCAATTGAAATTAAGATTTACAAATTCAAAATGTAATTGCAATCAATTGAAATTGTGAATCTTTATCGTACTTGGTTATAAGTTTAATATAAGAAACAAACAGGAATATTAAATTAACTAATAAAATGTTATAATCAGAAGTATAATTGAAATGATACTAATTTAATATAATAAGAAGGTAAGTAATAAATAAATGATTGTAAACTTTAGTAAATGAATTAATGTGCAAAGGAATTGAATTAAACATGGATAGCAAGAATAACACGAATATTAATAAATGAAATTACGCAATAATTGTTAAATGATGGCATTAATGAATGAAATAAGGTTTGTAAGTAATAAATGAATAATTAAAATAAACATTTAACCAATGAATAAAAGAAAAAGGTCGTAAGAAGTAAAATGCAATTCAAATGTGATTGAAACGACTGTTAGGTTATAAGGGAGTGTAATTAGAAATAGTGGAAAACATTATAATTTGTTAATTAAATATGATTGTGTAATTAATACTGAAAGAAATTAAATTGGAAATAGTATTAATAAAATAATAACTAAAATGAATTGCAACTGTATGAATGGGAGTAAATTGTAATAAATGGATGTAAATATTAATTAATTACTGGAATTAAATCTAAATGTAGGTTTGGATTGAACATAAGTGGATGCAATTGGGAAGTATATTATTTGGTAGTAAATTTAAGGGTAGGATAGCAACTATTATAAATTACCTAATTAATTGGTCAATGAATTTATTTGAAATAACGTTCATTTAAATGTTGAGTAATTATAATGTCGTTATTGATTTTAAGTGTTACTTTAATAATTATGATTAATTGAGAAATTAATACAAGAAGTATGTAAAGTAATAACTAAGAAAGTAATACGTTATAAATTGATTATAACCTAAACTTAAGTGTAAGTTAAAGGTTGAAATTGAATCTAATCTGTTTAATTGGAAACTTATTAAAATAAATGGGATTTAATTTATAATAAAGGGGTTATTTTAAGAAATTGAAATAAATTCTATAATGGGTGAATTAAGTTACTTTAAATTGAGATGGGAATTGGTTTAAAGAATTATAAATTTATAAGTAAATCAAGATGATGAAATTTATGAATTATAGAATTTGAATCTTTAATAGTGAGTAAATTTATTTAATTTATAATAGTTGGATTTATTGCCAATGAATGAAATCAAATATTTAATTATTACATTCATTTAAAAATTAAGTTGAAATTGGGAAATATTTATGTAATAATTTTAAATCCAATGGTAAACCCTTCTATTTGAAATTAATGAATGGAATAATTATGAATTAATTCAATTTAATGGAAATTTTTTCTATAATTTTGAATTTTATGAAATTGAATATTTATATTGATTAATCTTTAATAAGTTGACATTTAAAAATTATAAATCATTGTAAATGTTTGAGAATTATAAAGTGATAAAGATTGCAAATTTCAGAATTTAAACGCGAAATTTGATTTAATTAATTTATTTTAAATTTATTTAATTAATGGAAAAATAGCCATTTTGGTCACTAACTCGGATTTCGACGAAACAAGTTTCATCGGATCCAGAACAGTGAACTATTGTAGGATTTCAATTTTCGTATCGATCGGATTTGTCATTTGATCGTATAGGCTTGAAACGCCTTGAAATCGATTTAATTGAAATCAATTTGACAATATTGATTTCAGCATAACTTCTTCATACGATGGAATTTGGATGTGAACTTTTTCCATCACGTTTAGAATATTTTAAAATATCTATTTTGATATATGGTTTGACCCTGTTTCGTTCCGGAGTCAGAACGGGCGTTTTGGGCCAATTATCGTTGAGCACGTTTATAATTGGATCCATCTGTCTATTCCAACTTTATCTATAAATACCATGCTAAACCCTAGCCTCCGCCTATTCTCATTTATCTGCGTGTAAAATTTCATCAGCTCCTCTTCTTCTTCAATGGAGGCAAACCCTAGATCCAATCACAATTCAAAATCAAAGCTTAAAATTCAAGGTCCTCAGAAAATTTTAGAAAAAATATATGTTGAAGCTCTCGAAGTGCGTAATCTTCTGGTGGAATTCGTTTTTCAATTTAAGTCATCATTTGTTCTGAAATTAAAGGTTTATCCACGGCCGTTCATCATCGCCGCGATCAAACTTGTCGGATTGACAAACCCTCTCTGGGTTTTGAAGAGGAGGCCGAGGGGAGTCGATCTATGTGGTTAGTATGTCATTTCGACGGTCGGATCAACGGAAAAAATTCAATTAGGGTTGTATATGGGCGGGGCCGTTGTGGCGTTTGGGTGACCGGGTTGCACAGGTGGGGGCGGCTCCTCGGGGTCTAGGTCGTGGTGAGGTCGGCGTCGACCACGGTGGGAGGAGGCGTTCGGAAATCAAGGTCAAAGTGTGGTCAACGAGTGGGATTTAGGTTGTCACGGGCTCGGTTCCGTTCGCGTACTGGACAAGGTGATTGTGCTGTAGCGTGTTGTGACGTGGCATAGGTTAGGTTATTTTTTTTTTGGCAAGGCCAGCCGGTTTTATAGTGGACCATCCACTTTTATTATGAATGCAATAAAGTTGAATTACATGAGTAAGGTAAAGGTATCTTAACTACTAGGAAAAAAGTAAATACAGCACAGGTATGTGACAGAGAAGCCACAGTAACTACATAAATCACTAAGACTAATTTTCCTACGAAGAGGAAGAAACATCACCTACCACTGACACCCGGGAAGAATCACTTGGAACTGAACCACAAAGACCAGCAAAGGGGCGGAACCGAATAGCAAGTCAAGGATCGTAACCCAAAAAATCAGAAGAGTATATGAAGGAACGATCCCAAGTATTATCATCAAGCATGAAAGCATTCTTACTTGCAACAGACCATCCAAATCAAGAACTTAGGAATCATCACACGGTTTGTAGAAAAGGCATCTTAGATCCATATGATCATCAGAGACAAATCTGAAGAAGGAATCAGCCACCGGGTTAAATCTCATGTCAGAAATCTGTTCAATCCAACACCTCTCGGACTCATCCCACACAACAGGAAAAAGCGGGAGATCAGAAACTGGCGCAGATAAGGGAACATCAGAGGCATCACACGGGACATCAGGAATCGGAGGAGAGGCAGGTCCAAGAACAGGAATAGAGACAGGAGGAGGCCCCAAAGCAGATTTAGGAACAGCAGGAGAGGGGGCAAGCTGAGAGGTAGAAACCTTAGGTATCCAGATCCTAGTCGGAGGACGAGGCAGAGGGATCTTCGGAGCAGCCTCGGATGCTACAGTATGATGGCAGGAAGTAGCAAGATGACCAAAGGAGTGACAGGTGGAGCAAATATCAGGAACCCAACCATAACGAACACGGATGACCGCTACATGCTCGACAGCTAGCTGTACAGGAATAGAAGCAGGGAGCGGCTTAGAGGGAGATATCTCAATAAGAGCCTTAGCAAACATCAATTTATCACGTGCTACCGTGTTAGCATCAAAACATTTCAGTTTACCAACATTACAGGCTAGCCAATTCAACCCAATAAGAGGCTGAAGAGCAGACGAGATTTGCGAGAAATAAACCCAAATAGGGATAGAGAGAACCTGTTCACGAGCACTTGCAACAGTAGGAGACCATGGAGTAATAATAAATGGCCTACCATCAAAAAAGGAAGGCTTAGCCTCAAGAAAAAGCCGACGTTCTTCGGAAGAAGAAAACTTGAGATAATATATCGAATCAATCAGCTTAACTTGTAAATTGCCACACAGTTTCCAAGCCCGTTTACAAATAGAGGATGCATCACTAAGGCGATGATTAGGTTCCAAGAAGAAGCCAACCAAATAATCAGACCAATAATCCACTCCGGCCTACATAACTATAGGAGGAGGGATCATCACTCCATTCTCCTCAATAATGTCAAAATCAATAGGTGTGTAATCACCCGCATTAGGTGGCAAAGATTTGAACAGCGAAGACCAAGACTTGGGACGAGCCAGCAGCGGGGAAGAAAGACCAGGTTGAAAAGGAGGCCTGGGAATATTAGGAGCTTTATCACTAACATTTGGTTCATAATTCACAGCAGCAATTTCACAAGCGCCTGGAGTGCATTGAGACAAACTGGAATTGACAGTAGGATCTAATAGTTTATCAAGACCGGACGTACGAATAGTACGCTGGTCATCGAACACATCGCTCGAACCAAGCTTATCCACTACACAAGCAGTATCCACAAGAGAACATGAATGACTGCCGAATACACTGGAAAGAGGAAACTCACCAGACAAAGCATTCACGTTCGCAGCCAGACCACAGTTCGCATCCAAATTGAAAGTGAGATTGTAATTTTTGGCAGTAGAAACATTCGCCATTAACTGAGAAGCTCTGCCAGAGATTGCATCCACGGTCGATTCAGGGCAATACGCGCTCGCAACCTCAGCGCCCAAGCGAGGCCGAGCAATTGCAACATTCAAGGACTGCACTGAACAATGCAGAGGAGGAAACTCAGAGCTTGAAAGGAGACAAGGAGACTTAAAGCCAAAGGGCATAGCGTTGGAGACGTGATCAGATCTTGTCAACGACGGAGAGAAGGGGAGCGAAACGGAGGGGAACTAAGGAGAATGAGGCATAGGAGAAAAAAGATGGGGGGAGGAAGCGGAAAGAAACGGGGCAGGGGAAGATGTCAGGGAGGAGAGATGGTAAACGAAACCAGCGAAGAAATCGCAGTCGCCAATTTATTTTGTTTTAATTTAATTTAATTTTCCACGAATAAATTTTGCGTACGAACTCCATTTCACACGCGATTTTTTTTATTAGGTTCGTAACAAAATTCCGAATATTTTGGCACTGGTTAGGTTGGATTTGGAGACTGTCAAATTTTGGGTTTAAATTGGATTTAAATTCAAAAGGTTAGTGTTTTAACCCACTCATAATTTCTAAAATTTCTTATGTTTGTTAAGTTGATTTGTGATGTGTTTAGAAATTTATTTATGACTGTTTGACATGTTTTAATCATCATCTCAGTAAATTGCATTTCTTTAAATTAAACTATTATTTAATTTTATTATTGCATATTAATTGACAGTTAGATTTTATTTATTTTGCATATAAACTGCTAGTTAAATAGTTATTAATTTTTTTTTGGAATATAAACTATTCGTTGATACCTGTTATATCTTATATGCTCTATATTGATGTTGTTTAAATTGATGATGATTGCAATAAATTGGTTGATGGTTGATATTGTATGAATGAATGCTTTATTTTATATTGTTATAAACTGCAAGTTATTATGCATTTTCATCTCATTTGGGATTGCGGTTTGAAATGATATATAACCGTAATTTTTATTTTTAAATTGTGGATTGTAATGATAAATATCCGTATCACTTGACCATAGGATAGAAAATTTTATATAGACACCGCGGTGTATATATATATATAATATTTTGAAATGATTTTCTATGGTTTTGTAAAGAAATATATATATGATTTTATGAGGTATTGATTTCGGATATTTGATAAAGGTTATTTATATATAATTAAATTCTTGGTTTTAAGCTATGTATAAAATGTTTAAAGTATGAAGTAAATTTAATAATAAAGTTGATTTCATTAAAATATATTATGGATAAGTATTTGCTTAACTTATATTCTAATATAGAGTTTATATTGATTTTTATAAATCAAAGTTGAGATGATAGTTTTAAAATTTGACTTGAGATTTTATTTAAGAATTTTATTCCATTGGAACTTATTAGAATTAAGATTTTTTAAAAAATATCGTTTTAAAACTAGATTCGGGCTAAGGTGGTTTAAGTAAAAGCATCAAGTCTAAATAAATTAAGAAATATTAAATTGTTGAAATTTGAAGTTTATATAAAGGATACTGGATTTATTAAATTAAATATTTCAAAATTAAATGATAATAAAGTAAATTTGGTGTATATATATGAATTATAAAAATTTAGTTTTGAAACATTTAATATTAAAGCTTTGAAATATATGAAATTTGAAATGGTTTATTTGAGGATTTAAATCTGTATTAGAATTGATTGCGAAATTAAAGAAGCTAATTTATTCTATTAAGTAATTTAATATTTAAACCATTTAAGTGGTATAGTTATATTTCAAAGTTATGAAATTCAAAGTTTTATGTTTTGGAAGACTATATTTCAAGGATTTGGTTTCAAAATATTATAACTTTGAAATGAGTTTTAGAAAAGGATATATTGAAATGATATCATATTTATTTGGTTTTAAAAGAAGAAGTGATATCGTATTTATATGGCTTTGAAATGGATAATTTATTCTGGTTTTAAAGTATAAATTATTTTGCAAAGACCGCGTTGTTATAATAACGTTTGGTTGTTGAAGAGACCGGGATCAGAAGTTGTCATACTCTCTGCCAACTCCGAAAACCACTTTAACAACCGTGTACGCGGTGGAGATTCCAGAATGAAGTAGGATGGCGGCGGCGTTCCCTCTGAGGTAAATACGTGGACCCGACTCCCGTGAGTTGGCATAAGGTGGCTAAAACAGGAGCGATTCTCGGGCCAATGAGGTCATTTCTCTGATCGGACACACTCCTTAGATATTATACTCTGACTTTTGGATTGATTCGGTAGCCACTTTTGATTTTTGATTTTGGAGGTGTTGTTTGAGGTGGGCGCTAGCTGCGGCTGCGTGTTACCCCCAGCCCGGATGCGTAATTGGTATATCTACCCTGGTATTGCCTAGTTGTGTCGTGTCACCTACCCTATCGCGCCTTGTACGAGTTTGGATTTCTCCCGTAGCCCGTGTGGTATCCTCTGGTGGCTTCCCGATCAGGAGGGTCTATGATATTGGATGGACTACTGGGACTATTATGTGTTAAGGGGAATATTGGGTCACTCCTTAATGCTAAGAAAAAAGTAAGTTTATTTTACAATTAGACACTATTATAATAGCGAAATATACTACATAGTAAATAGTTTAACGGATCCTTAGGAGATGTAAATGCTGAGCATCTCTTGAGTTACTACACTCATATTTATTCCTGTTGATTTAACTTACATAAGAATGTTTAGTTCTGACTCGAGTGTTTTGTCTTTTCAATTCGCTCGGGTCAGTCCGAGCATTTCAGGATCGAAGACTTTATTTTTGGAGGACGAAGACGAAGATTTCATTATTATTATTATATATTATATGGTTCCACGACACTATTGTATTCCGCTGCATTGATATTTATTGGTATGTGAACTATGATATTTATTGTATAAAGAAGAATCAAATGTTTTGTAAACAGTTTTATGAACTGTATATTGATTATTATATTTTATCCTTCCACTGTGAGATTCTGTTTAGTTTTTTCTTCTCTGTTTTTTTTCTTAGTTACCCCATAACAATCCGCCCTTCCGTATGGTTTGAATTGGCACGTGTGTCGATTTAAAGCATGCGAAAAGGTGGGATGTTACAATAGGTTACTGAATGCTCATTTGCACTTGAAAGCTTGCTTCTTGCTTTTCTAATTGCTCGAAATCCTTGCTAAGGTGAGTTAAATCTCACAATTCTAACTTTGAACAAGTTTTATGATGAAATTTGTTGATATGATCTTTACTGTAAATGATTTCCCGTTGTTGAAAATTTTCAATGCAATCAGTTTCTGGTTGCTACTTTGGGTGTTCATATTTTTTTGTTTTTGCCATGAAATCATGCCGGATCTTATCAAGATTGATGTATGAATGCAAGAGTTTGTGTATGCAAAAATTCATTGCCAAATTCTTGTAGATAGCTGAAGACATCACTAAAAATCAAGTCGAGAATAGTAAAAAATGGCCTAGAATAATCGCGTAATACAGGTCGACCATTCAACATCACGGGTCGACCTATAGATCGACTTAGACATTGCCTAGGTCGACCCTAGGGTCGACCTATGCATTGTAGTGGTCTACCTATAGGTCGACTTGGGTGTCGACCTGTACACTTATATTTTTGTTGCCTTTTTCCGTTTGTTTAGCACTGCTTTTCTTATTGTTCCAGTCTATTTTTACAGCATGTTCTTGTGTTATTTTGAGATGTTTGAAGGCTCTAACCTATCAATAGGTAAGCCAGTAAATTTTACTTGATCTGAACTCCATATTGATGAATTTTCGAGAGATTTCATATGTTGATTTTCAACGTTTCCTATATTTTCTTTCGTTGATTCTCAACGTTATCTTTCGTTTTCGAACATAAGCTTTCTAAAATGATTTTGGAATGGGTTTTTATAATTAAATTGGCTTTGAAATAAATATTTTACAATATTTATAAATTATTATTAAAGCTATTGAAATATATGTATATTTTTATTATAAGAGAATTTAAAAGGAAATGTATTCAAATTGATTTCAAAAGTCATTTTAAAAACTAGTTTTCTTAATGTGAATTATTTTCCATATAAAATACAAGTATATACACCTTTTCAAGAGGATTATTGCTATGGCCATTCTTTGGCATATTTTGAGATTTATAGTCTCCTTTTTGAAGCTACTTTTGATGGCCTTATTTTGGCAATTATTTGAGATTTACGATCTCCTACTTAGGAGTTATAGATGATGAAGCTATTAAATTGGCTAATGTTTATGCCGATGATATGAGGCGAGTTATGAGATTTTTGAGATTCAAATGATGTTGTTTTCTAGTGTGTCATTGACCAGCAGTTAGTAGACCGTTAAGTGAGAACGTGTGGTATGTGACGCATTGTTAACACTTTTCGGGTTCTTATCTGAGAGTTTGTGACACATTCACGATGTTACTGCCAGTACTAGACCTTTGGGTCATCACGATGTATTATGACTTCGGTTATCACGATGTATTTAAGACCTCGGTCATCATGATGTATATGTGACTTCGGTCACCCTGAGATGGGTACCTATACATACATACAAACATATATATATATATATATATATATATATATATATATATATATATATATAAGGACCGGACACGATGTTTTGGCATGTGCAACATAACTTCGGCTTGCAATTGGGGATTTGGATCCAATTCGGTAATTTTTCTGAATTTTGAGTTTTATTAATGATTTCACCATTTTTAGATGATCGATTTACATATTTATAGCCTAGAGCTATTTTAGGATGTATACATTTATGGTGATTTCTTTTATGAGTTTTGAACTCTTAACTGAGTTCCACGAGTTGTAAGATTTCTGAGAGTTTTGCAGGTTCCTTTTGTGATTCTGTACGATGATTTATAAGAATTTATATACCGAGTAATTTTATAAGAAGGAAATAATTATATTGAATGGGTATTACATATGAGTTTTTTTATCCTACCTTTTGGTCAAGGCTGGAATATCAACAAATTGGCAAGGAAGAATGGATATTAGGGTTGGAGATCTATTGGAAACAAGGCAGCGATCGATGTCATTAAAATTTGGCCGAGCTTCGATCAGGACAGAATCGATTGAAGATGATGATCAGGACTAGGAGAGGCTACATTTCAATTTTCAAGTCAATCGGAGTTCGTGAGATCGAGATATGATCGATGCAAGTTAGTAAAAGATTTTGTTCGAATCCATCATTGAGCTTTGTTCGAATCGATGCTGTTCGAATCCATCCAGATTTAGGCTCTTCGCATCGATCTAGTAATAGCAGCGTCGTGTCGATTTTAGTTCATACCCATCATGATAGAAAGCTTCGTATCGATCAGGGACTGGAACAGTGTGACGATTACGACTTTTCGACGCTCGAAAACCGACATCAATACGTCCACTGTATCAACTACCGAGCAATCGAATGCCGGAAAGTCATACCGTTAGGGTTAAGAAGAAGAAAAGGTAGAAGAAGAGAGAAAAAGATAGAACAAAACAGAAAGAAACTACAGAACAATATCAGAATCTCACAATCGCAGTGGAACAACATATAACAGATAAATGAATAATCTTTAAACAAAGAACTATATCAGTTATTACATTACATTTCATTACATTACCTTACATCATCAGAGTGTACAACAACAAACAACAATAAACAGCGGAAAATAAATACTATATACTAGTGAATACGCCATTCCATCCAGCTTGCCTCCAGCAACTTCTGAATTCCAGAATATCCTGATAAACCTGACTCTTGACTGCCCGTGTGGAAATTGGTGGGCACCCAGAGTTTAGGAAGGAAAACAATAAACTCCGAGTCAGTCATGTGACTGGTGTGAGTACTAAAACAGTTTATTTTTTTAAAACAAAGTAGAGGAATATTTTTAAAGTCAATTCGCAATGCTTTTAAAAATGAAACTACCATAAGGGCTTCCGGCACACAGACAATGCAAACGCAGACTTGGGGGAGATTTCTCCTTATGATAGTCAAAGATGCTTACTACGTAAAATCAAATCATTTTTGATATTATTATTAGTGCACAGTGTAGAAAACATTTCGAAAGTAGAATATAAATCTTAGCCATCATAGGTAGCATTATATTATGCCTACTATAGATACCATATTAGATGGCAGGTTCTACAACTAAATCCGTACAGGGTTCGTATTGTTTCTTTGGATTTCCAACAAATGGTCAGGCCAAGGAACTTCCCATTGCCACATGGGTACGCCTCTGGAAAGACGACCCGAGAACCTAACCGGATCTCTGCCAACACAAGGCCAGGTTACCCCTAACTGGGTAACTACTGACACGAATATGTCTGTGACGCCCCACCTCTATACCCACGCTAGCCAAGAACATTACGGTGATTGCTCTCGACTAGCACGGAGAATAAGGCTGTTGAGGAGCAAACATCCGTGTAATTTCTTTGCGCGAGCACCGATATGTCAGATAATATAACATGCATTCTATTTCAAGAGGAAATCCGACATACAGACACAAACTCAAAGCTACTACACGGTGGCTATATAAATCCTTCGGAAAACAAATATAGAAATAAGCATAACACAAATCAGTCACAGACAATTCATATCACAAAGGCGGAAAATAGATATGAATATTACACTTGGAAGTGTACATCAGAGTAGTGGTCTAAAAAGATCCACAATATCACAAAAGAATAGTTACATGAGCTACACAAAAGAATAAGTATACATTATGGAGTCTATATCTCAAATGTATACAAAAAAAACTACTAATCTAAGTAGTTAACCAAAAGCAAGAGAAATCAATCCCAAGAGAGAAGTCAAGCAGAAGCACCTGTAACATCTCGGTCTGACCCGAGTATTATTTAATAAGAAAATAATAAATGGATCAGTCTAACTATAGATATCAGATGAAACGATATAGAATCAGAGTTATGACTAAACACATAATAATCACAAGGCCAAGCTGTGATATATAAGTAGTTGATAATCAACAAGAGATTAATCAATATCACAAAATCTACACAAGAATCCAAGAAGTGTCATACTCTTTATTTCGTTCATCTAACCACAAATATTGATGATAATATCAATGTCAATCGCAAAAGTCAATGACGCACAAATTCCAGAAGACTACACAAGAAATCCAGAAATCACTAAAGTCAATGACACACAAATTCACCAATGCACAAATATCGATAAGACTTATCAATGGAAATCACGAAAAATTGGTGAAACACAAATTCTAGGAATCTACACAAGAAATCCATAAATCACAAAGGGGGGGAGGCCTATCACAAACGGGAGCATAAAGCTCACCAACACGTGTATCACAAATGGAACGCTAATTCCATGGTCGCTAACCATCACAAATTGAGCCGAAGCTCCATAAACGGCCCGAAGACCATGGGTTGCTACCCCATCACAAATTGAGTCGAAACTCCACAAAACGGGGTTTAGTCTCCCTCGCAGACAAAGAGACATCGCACATTGCTAGTCTAAATCACAAAGATGATCGTCATGATCAGCGAGAAGTGTCGATTACACTAAGCTAGTAAATATATGAGTTTAGCTTCATGTCCCATAACCACTTGCTTAACTTAAATATTTACGAACAAACTGTAAATCTCCACTAGAAAATTGTCACCAGAGGTTCAATCGAACAAGTCCAAGAATTAACCGACAAAGTAACGCAAGTGTTTCATACCACTTGTTTTACTAAGCCGTTTAATTAGATTTCTCATACGAGTGAGGTAAAGGTTTGTATATACTAATAGATTGGAAAACGGTTTTATAAACGAATTTGGTATTAAAATAGTATTGAAATCGTTTGAGGAAAGAGTTTTGATATTTACTACTAGTATAGAAAACCTTTATATTTTTAAAGTGACAAATCACGAAGAAGATTGTAAGAACAATCAATCACAAAAATTCACATACGAAGACGTGAATAAAATCCAACGAAATCGATAAAGGATCCATCGAAATGGATATTCAAAAATCCCTAAAAAGAGTCATCAAAGTCATAATAGATGATAACAACAAATAGGATTATCACGAATCGATTTAAATTGGAATTTCAATCCAAAAAGGCAAATTGGACTCAAACAGCAGGTTCAGTCGACTGAACAGAGTTTTCAGTCGACTGACCCTGTACCTGGAAATTTTCCAGGTTCAGGAAACTTTCTGTTTCCAGTTTCAGTCGACTGTGCAGAGTTTTTCAGTCGACTGAATCATGCCTGGAAACTCTCGGGTTTCAGGTTCAGTCGACTGAACAGAGTTTTCAGTCGACTGAATCATGCCTGGACTGTTTTTCAGCCTTATTTAAATGAAGAGCAAACTCTTCCAAAATGCAACCGGACGAACATTGGCTCTAAGGGTTTATGCCAATCGGCAACCCGGTCCTATATGCTCCTCGATGCATCACCAAAAGCATGATCAAACATCCATAAAAGGATTTCACACAAATTTGACTTAAAAACCCAAAAATTGGAGTATTCACAAAACCAATCCAAATCAAGAGCAAATGCACATGAAGAAGTATTAGGAATTCATACCCAACAACCAAAGATAATTATAGTCATAGATGTGAGATAAAAATCTCACCTTTTCTCAAAATCAAATAAGAAGAAGCTTGAAAGCAAGTGGAGAATCAACCTCTCTTCAACACAACCCAAATGAGCTTGAATCTATGCTAAAAAACAAGAACATTCCCAAAATTAGGTTTAGGAATTTCTGAAATTGGTAAGAGAACAAGTTGGAGAAGAAGAAGAGAAGCTTACCAATGGGTTCTTCTTGAGTTTGGAGCTAGGAATTTGATTTGCAAGAGAAACTAGGGTTTTGGAGTTTTAATTTCCAATCTCTCCCACCGTTAAAGCAAGAAAACTGAAAAGAGAAAGAAGTGAGGGAGAATGGGGAGAGTGGTTCAGTTTTGGAGTATAAGTTAACATAGGGCTGAGCCCAAAAACCAAACCCAAAGTAAAAAGTAGCAGAAATCAACTTTCTCCAAACATATCGAAGCTTATACTCAAAAAGGTCGCAAACGGCATTTTAAACTCAATGGGAGTGGTCCCGAGTCCTAATTCGACCGTATGAAAAAAGTAGCTTTTTCGGACTATAATCCGACTAATGATAAAATATTTAAATAAAATATTTAAATATAAAATCGATAAATATGCGGGTTGTTACAGACTCCCCTCCTTAAAGAAATTGCGTCCTCGTAATATTACAAGAAGAAGATATATAGTAACAACCATAAAAGCATATTCAACACAAAAGAAGTTTGAAATAAGAAGCTCACCTCAAAGAGCACGAGAAAGTAAGTCCGGATGTGTACGCTCGATGTGCTCTCTAGATTCCCAAGAACAATCCTTAGGATTTGAAGACCATTGAACTTTAACAAGCGGAACATCTTTATTTCGAAATCGTTTGACTTCCGAAGCAATGATACGAATAGGATGTTACTCATAAGTTAAATTAGGCGAAACTTCAATCTCTTCCACAACACCGGGCTCAAGAATAGAATCGGAATCTCGAAGACATTTCCGAAGTTGAGAAACGTGAAACACGTCATGCATAGCAGAAAACTGAGCCGGTAATAAAAGGCGATAAGCCATGGAACCAATACGTTCGGTGATAGGAAATGGCCCAATATATCGAGGCGCAAGTTTTCCCGATCGACTGAAACGTACAACACCCTTCATAGGTGAAACACGAATGAACACAAGATCTCCCACAGAAAATTCTAACTTCCTTCTCCGGTTATCGGCATAGGATTTTTGTCTACTCTGGGCTTCTTTCATCCTATGACGAATAAGATCAATCTTTTCTGTGGAATCACGAATAAAATCTGGACCTAAAGCCAGCCTCTCACCGGCCTCAAGCCAACAAGAAGGAGATCGGCATGGCCTTCCGTAGAGTGCCTCGAAAGGTGCCATACCAATACTAGATTGGAAGCTATTATTATAGGAAAATTCAACAAGTGAAATATGATCTTCCCAACCTCCACCAAAATCAAGCACACAAGAATGAAGAAGATCTTCAAGAGTTTGATTCACACGCTCAGTTTGTCCATCGGACTGGGGGTGATAAGCGGTGCTAAAATTAAGCCTCGTTCCTAAAGCTTTTTGAAGACTCTTCCAAAATCCACTAGTAAACAATGGATCACGATCACTAACAATAGAAGTAGGAACACCATGCAATTTAACAATTTATTTGATAAATATTTTGGCCAAAAGAGGAACGGTTCGGTTAGACCGAACGGGAATAAAATGGGCGGATTTAGTAAGTCTATCAACGATCACCCATAAACTATCATGACCCGATCGAGAACGGGGAAGGCCATCTATAAAATCCATGGAAATCTGGTCCCACTTCCAAATTGGAATTTCTAAAGGTTGCAATAACCCACCGGGCCTTTGATGTTCGGCCTTAACGAGTTGGCAAGTCATGCAACGCTTAACGAAGTTAGCGATGTCAAGTTTCATTCCCTCGCAATAATAAAGTCGCTTCATATCCGCGTACATTTTACTACTACCGGGATGAATGGTGAATTTGGAACGATGAGAATCTTCTAAAATATCTTTTCGAAGATCACTAATATTTGGCACGATAAGTCTACCAAATCTCTGAATGTCGCCACGAGAATCGATATCAAAGTCTTTCAAACCTTCAATATCAATTTTATCCTTAATATTTTGACCAAGAAGAGCCAATTTAGGATCCAACCTTGAGCTTCAAGAATGCGGTCTAAAAGAGAAGGATGAGCCTCAAGGCTACATAAAACAAGAGATGAACACAAATCGGTAACACGGTCTCGAATTTCACAAGTGGATAAAATCTCGAGATCGTTCCATTCGGATATCATCATAGAAACAACCGCTTGTTGCTTTCGACTAAGTGCATCAGCAACGCGATTTCCCTTTCCGGGAGTATAAAGGATATCAAGATCATATGGTGCAAGAAATTCGAGCCAACGCTGTTGACGCAAATTAAGTTCCCTTTGGGAGAATAAATACTTCAGGGACTTATGATCGGAATAAAGAACAAATTTCTCTCCTAAAAGATAATGACGCCAAATCCGAAGAGCAAAAACAATAGCCGCGAGTTCTAAATCATGTGTGGCATATCTAGTCTCGGCCGGTTTTAATTGCCTAGAAGCATAAGCAATAACACGTTCTTTTTGCATAAGAACGACACAAATCAGTCACAGACAATTCATATCACAAAGGCGGAAAATAGATATGAATATTACACTTGGAAGTGTACATCAGAGTAGTGGTCTAAAAAGATCCACAATATCATAAAAGAATAGTTACATGAGCTACACAAAAGAATAAGTATACATTATGGAGTCTATATCTCAAATGTATACAACAAAAACTACTAATCTAAGTAGTTAACCAAAAGCAAGAGAAATCAATCCCAAGAGAGAAGTCAAGCAGAAGCACCTGTAACATCTCGGTCTGACCCGAGTATTATTTAATAAAAAAATAATAAACGGATCAGTCTAACTATAGATATCAGATGAAACGATATAGAATCAGAGTTATGACTAAACACATAATAATCACAAGGCCAAGCTGTGATATATAAGTAGTTGATAATCAACAAGAGATTAATCAATATCACAAAATCTACACAAGAATCCAAGAGGTGTCATACTCTTTATTTCGTTCATCTAACCACAAATATTGACGATCATACCAATGTCAATCGCAAAAGTCAATGACGCACAAATTCCATAAGACTACACAAGAAATCCAGAAATCACTAAAGTCAATGACGCACAAATTCACCAATGCACAAATATCGATAAGACTTATCAATGGAAATCACGAAAAATTGGTGAAACACAAATTCTAGGAATCTACACAAGAAATCCATAAATCACAAAGGGGGGGAGGCCTATCACAAACGGGAGCATAAAGCTCACCAACACGTGTATCACAAATGGAACGCTAATTCCATGGTCGCTAACCATCACAAATTGAGCCGAAGCTCCACAAACGGCCCGAAGACCATGGGTTGCTACCCCATCACAAATTGAGTCGAAACTCCACAAAACGGGGTTTAGTCTCCCTCGCAGACAAAGAGACATCGCACATTGCTAGTCTAAATCACAAAGATGATCGTCATGATCAGCGAGAAGTGTCGATTACACTAAGCTAGTAAATATATGAGTTTAGCTTCATGTCCCATAACCACTTGCTTAACTTAAATATTTACGAACAAACTGTAAATCTCCACTAGAAAATTGTCACCAGAGGTTCAATCGAACAAGTCCAAGAATTAACCGACAAAGTAAACGCAAGCGTTTCATACCACTTGTTTTACTAAGCCGTTTAATTAGATTTCTCATACGAGTGAGGTAAAGGTTTGTATATACTAATAGATTGGAAAACGGCTTTATAAACGAATTTGGTATTAAAATAGTATTGAAATCGTTTGAGGAAAGAGTTTTGATATTTACTACTAGTATAGAAAACCTTTATATTTTTAAAGTGACAAATCACGAAGAAGATTGTAAGAACAATCAATCACAAAAATTCACATACGAAGACGTGAATAAAATCCAACGAAATCGATAAAGGATCCATCGAAATGGATATTCAAAAATCCCTAAAAAGAGTCATCAAAGTCATAATAGATGATAACAACAAATAGGATTATCACGAATCGATTTAAATTGGAATTTCAATCCAAAAAGGCAAATTGGACTCAAACAGCAGGTTCAGTCGATTGAACAGAGTTTTCAGTCGACTGACCCTGTACCTGGAAATTTTCCAGGTTCAGGAAACTTTCTGTTTCCAGTTTCAGTCGACTGTGCAGAGTTTTTCAGTCGACTGAATCATGCCTGGAAGCTCTCGGATTTCAGGTTCAGTCGACTGAACAGAGTTTTCAGTCGACTGAATCATGCCTGGGCTGTTTTTCAGCCTTATTCAAATGAAGAGCAAACTCTTCCAAAATGCAACCGGATGAACATTGGCTCTAAGGGTTTATGCCAATCGGCAACCCGGTCCTATATGCTCCTCGATGCATCACCAAAAGCATGATCAAACATACATAAAAGGATTTCACACAAATTTGACTTAAAAACCCAAAAATTGGAGTATTCACAAAACCAATCCAAATCAAGAGCAAATGCACATGAAGAAGTGTTAGGAATTCATACCCAACCACCAAAGATAATTATAGTCATAGATGTGAGATAAAAATCTCACCTTTTCTCAAAATCAAACAAGAAGAAGCTTGAAAGCAAGTGGAGAATCAACCTCTCTTCAACACAACCCAAATGAGCTTGAATCTATGCAAAAAAACAAGAACATTCCCAAAATTAGGTTTAGGAATTTCTGAAATTGGTAAGAGACAAGTTGAAGAAGAAGAAGAGAAGCTTACCAATGGGTTCTTCTTGAGTTTGGAGCTAGGAATTTGATTTGCAAGAGAAACTAGGGTTTTGGAGTTTTAATTTCCAATCTCTCCCACCATTAAAGCAAGAAAACTGAAAAGAGTAAGAAGTGAGGGAGAATGGGGAGAGTGGTTCAGTTTTGGAGTATAAGTTAACATAGGGCTGAGCCCAAAAACCAAACCCAAAGTAAAAAGTAGCAGAAATCAACTTTCTCCAAACATATCGAAGCTTATACTCAAAAAGGTCGCAAATGGCATTTTAAACTCAATGGGAGTGGTCCCGAGTCCTAATTCGACCGTATGCAAAAAGTAGCTTTTTCGGACTAAAATCCGACTAACGATAAAATATTTAAATAAAATATTTAAATATAAAATCGATCAATATGTGGGTTGTTACAATGTCATTCCCCGATCGTAACCGATCTATATCCAAGGATCCTCGATTTCCAACAACCATAAAGCAATAAATTTGCAGCAACAACATAGGTTAAGTATCTGGGCTCCATACCATGATACCACCTCTATCCAGTTGAATGACATACACTAAACGGGCGCTACCCCCTAATAACCTTGCCGCATCCTTCCTGTTTTGACCATTTCCGGGGTGTGAGGTCCGACGAAGTCTCGTCCACAAAGCCACGCTTTATACAAAAGCTGTGCTTTGATCATCAAATGCTCAACAGCACTTCGTATGCCACATTACCAATTTGGGAATGTATCACTAGTAACCATCAACTACATAATCTCTAAGGGTGTTAAGCTAAGAGAATAAATTCTCCGCCACCAACGGAAATATATTTGATAGAAACCAGCTTTACATCTCAAATTGTAACGTCAGACACACATCCATACAAGTCTGTTTCGGGATCGAACGGAACCAAAGGTACTTCCAAAGAAGTCCTTGCAATCCGGATATTCACTAATCACGACCAGACTTCCCATCACAAAGGGTAATAAATTTCTATATCGGAGATCAACCGATGCAGAAACATTCGACGGTAATCCTTCCATTTTCACAAATATCCGGTTTTCAACACCAGTCATCAAATGCAATTCATAACGACGTATCACATATTCGGAATGGGTTATACGACCCCAAGGTCCTTGCCCGGCTAACCCGAATAGTGAGCGCTTATTCAAAAATAAGTGTAGCATTCAAATTCAAGCAATTCACAACAAATACCTATTTAAAGGTAAATATTGATTGTCGGTTATTTAACTATCAATAAAGATGCGCAACATCATCAGATTCCAAATAATTTTCCAAATTATTTATTTTCCCAAAAATATCTTTACAAGATATAAATTTTCCACACTTCAACCATTTGAAAACAATTTTCAAATCACTTTTCACCTTTACTACTTTTGAAAACAAATTTCAAACATTTTCCTTACGCGGAAATACTTTCATTTCGACATGGTTCATTTAAACCGACTAAATAAATCCTTAACGATTTACTTTATATTTACGTTCCAAATCCGTAAATTAATTCCCACACTTCAAAAATAAATCAACGTTTATTTTTAAACAAATTTCCCTTCCTTTTATAAATTCCATAGTGAATTTACAATTCCAAAATATCTATGGATATACGATTTCCCAAACCGATTTCTAATATTCATTTTCAATTTATCTTTAAAAGATAAAGTCTTAAAATATTCAGTTCATATTGGAAAACATTTCCATACTTATTTAATAATAAGTAATTCACAAATCTTTTTAATTTCTACAATTGGAAAATATTCAATATTCTTAAATCGAAATTAAGTATATATTTCATTCTTTAAGAAATCATTCTCTTAAACACATTTGTTTGGGTAAAAACGAATGTTGCGTAGAACATCGTTATGACAACCCAAAATCACTAGTATAGGGATTCGAAATTTAAATAGATATATAAATCCCAATGCTATACAAAAACATTTCCTTTCGGAAATCATGTACTATAACAACAGTGTTATAGTCCACCATTTCCTTCTGTTTCTTGAAAACGTCTATTTCAACAATAAATGTTGAAATCTATGTATTCGATACTTAACGCATTTTAAAACATTTTTAAATCGTTTTAATTCTATTTAAAATATCACTTCCCTAAAACACTTTAATATATTATTCACTGTTCAAAATCGTGAATATAAATCATTAACCAAATTCAACACTTTTACATATTCAATTCAAAAATTATCCACTGTCCCAAAATCGTGAATATACTCCTTTAATAAGCTATAAAAATTTACTTATCAAATTCAATCAATCTTGAATTTATAAATCAATGTTTATAAATTCACATTTATATATTATAAAAACTTCAAGTTATAAAAAATCCCTTATTAACCAATTCCATTTAAATCTCATTTATATGCCAAAAATCCAATTTTAAAGTTAATTATTTATAATTTTCTATTTTACAAAATCTATTCATTTTATAACTTCACAATTTATAAATCTATCAATTTCATTCACTTATGAAATCCATTTATACTTCTTTTTAACGTTTTATGAAAACTCGTTTCACAATTCCTATATTTTTAATTTATAAATATTAATCTTAGAAATCTTTTATATAAACCGTTTATAATAATTCAAAAATCTCAATTTAAATAAACAATCCTTTTAATAATTTACAAAACGTTATTTAAACTTATAAAACTCCAAAATTATACTTAAGTACTATTTTCCAAAAATATAACTTTTATAACAATAAATTATAATGTTTATTTATTTTAACAATTCAAAATTTAATAAAACGTATACTTTCTAAAATCACTTTAAAATTCTTTTTAAAATCAAAATCATTATTTTAAAACTTCAAAAATGGATCCGATGATGCAACAGCACCAAATAGTCAATCACGACAACAAAGACATCATATATCAATATGATAATCAACAAACATAACAATATCTGTAAACAAATAAATACTTGTGAGGAATCCAGTTGAATCCCTCCAACCTGTTTCCCTGCATCCAAAGACATTAGCACAATACCAATTCCGTTCCAGTACGGAATTATCGCGGTATATGGGATTTATAAAAATATTACCCGCTTAATAGGCTGCGCAATAGGGTCTCATCCGCTATATAACGGGAAATCAACTCCAAGTATATAAATAATACCAATTCCATACAAGTTGGAATTATCGCGGTATATGTTTTTATTAAATAACCTCCGCTTAATAACGGCGCATAATGTCTATTTCAACAATCAACAGATAATAATTTATCATTCAGGCATACAATCAATAATTTTAAATCTAACTATTTAAAATTTAAATCTAACTATTTAAAATTTAAATCTAACTATTTAAAATTTAAATCGAAACAATTCGATTGAGTGAGAAGTTCTCACCTTGATTCCAATTCGGTTTCAGCTTTTATTTCGAATAAAATTAAACGTACGTTTAATTTTACCCGAAATTCTCACTAGCTCCAAATGACTCCAAACCAGCTTCATTGCGTAGTGCTCGACAAAACGAAGCTAACGCACTTCGTTTCATAATTTTTCAACCTCGTATCAAAAAGTTATCGCATTTAGAAGTTTATAAAATTTTTAATATAACTATTTTACATTTTCTTTTTATATTTTACCCTTAAACAGATCATAGCCCTTCACTCCAAGCTAAGAAATCACGGCCACTCTTTCTTTCTTCTCCCTCACAGTAAAACACACGCACGCTTAGAACCCACGGCCGCCATCTCCTTGTGAATTTTCGCGACCAATAGGAGCATCTTCACGTTGATCGGAGAATTCCAAACTAAAGCTCACCTCGTGCTCTAACTTCGGCTGCAATATTGCAGAGCTCGGTCGTGCCTAGCTCTAGAAAAACATGCACGAACGCACGACCTTCCATCCCCAACTGCCGCCAATCCATCGCATAATTTTTAATCTCGACCGTTGGATTTGTAGAGGAGGATGTGATCCACAATATTGTAGTTGAAAGTTTGTTGAATTAACGTGTGGATTTGAAGAATTAGAGGGAGGAAGATCAGAAGATATTGGCCATTAAAAGGTGGAGGTGGCGGCTGTAACGTATTTGAAACCCTAGCTTGTTTTAATTTTGCAAAAAATGAAATAAAGGGGCTTTTATAGAAAAAACGACGAACACTATTCATCCCGGATTTTCCGAACTCCAAATCTCGCGCGGTGACCGGCGTTTCTAGGGTTTACCCCACGTTCCGGACACAATGGAATAGGTTTTGGGAGCCAATTCGATCATCTGTGCGAGTTACGGCAATAAACGATCAAATTTAAATTAAATCGATTTAAACCAATTTCTATGCGTTTTAGCTAGCCTCGGACAAACGGTAAATTCGATTGACTTGAAATTTGAAATATTACAATAATATTACATTACGGATCCAATGAAACTGGTTTCGTCGAAATCCGAGACTGTTTGAAAAATGGCTATTTTAACTCGTCAATTAAATATTAAAATATTCAATTTTCACAAATCAACTTTAAATTCAATTTTAAAAGTTCTATAACATCATTATAACTCCAATATGACTAAATAAAATTTTACAAATCATTTTTAATCATATTAAACCCAGTTTCCAATTATTTCTGTAAATTTCAAGTATTAAATTACCGATTTAATTATCCAATTACATCCAATTATTCGAAATAAAATTTATTCGACTTACAAATTTCACTTATTAATATTCAAAATCAATTAGATATATAATTTTTAATTGACAGAAATTCTGGGTCGTTACAAACAGTTCGTATCGATCACAGGTAAGTATGGTTCGTATCCATCCACTCTACAACCCCCCTTCGTATCCATCCGGTTCGTGGTTGTTCGAATCGATAGCGTCCAAAAGTAATCGAAACGATCAAGGACTGAATGCAATTCGTATCCATGTATGTATAGCCCTTATTAGAATCCACCCTCAAAACAAGTCACTTCGTATCTATCGTATTGCAACGATCGATACGAAGGACGTTGCCAATTATCGATGCGAATATGGGTTGGGTCAAATGGATAAGAATAGAGGATTACTGTTGGATGCGAAGGGAGGAATGGAGGCTCGGTCAACATGGCGAAGGATATGGATCTCCCCTAGTTTATCGTTCCACGTCATGAGCAAGCACATGCCTCTGATCGACACGAAGGGGATGGATACGAAATAATGGATTCGAACTCAGTAGCCTTCGAGAAGCACGAGATTGCATCAATCATATCTCCTAAACCACAGGACCAAAAACTATGAAATTTTCATAGGAGCTTACGTACAAGCTAAAGAACATTCCTGCCAAGTTTCAGCTCGATTGGACCATTTCTTGTTCGATACGAAATTGGTTCGTATTGATCACGGATCGAGTCGAAATTTGCTGAATCGATCGCGTGGGTCCACTCACGTGCCAGAAGAAATCTCCCGAAGTTTGAGCGTGAAATCAGCCTCCTACATATATAAATAGCCCCTTGGAACCTACAGAAAGGGGGCTTTTTGGCTATCTAACGTCCAGACTCTGCCGGATTCAATTCTACATCTCACCATCACTGTTGTATTTGAATTTCTACATTGTAATAGCTATAATCATCTATAACCACCAAGAAAAATCAATAAAGGATTACTATTTGAAGTGGACATAGGCTAGAGAAAGCCGAACTACTATAAATCTCTTGTCACTGACTGTTATTCCTTAATTGTTATAAGTTATATTGCTTAGATCTGAAATTGTTGCTTGGATATTGTTGATTTGCATTCATATATTGGTGCTTTCACGATACTTGGGGTTTGTGACCAATTTTGGCGCAAACACTTTGGTGCTTTCTCTGAGAACAACTAGCACCCGCTACACCTGATTCAGAGTTTAGATTTGAAAGGCTTGAAGAATTCAGATTTTGAAGACAATGACTCGACAGACAAGTATATGACAAAGAGCTGAGAGAAGCCTATAAGGAGAAGTCAAGAGGCATCCTCCGGAGCTGGAGAAGGACAAGCTTCTATCTTCATTACCAGGGACGAGATGGAGGCTATGGCGGATTCATTACATGAGAGATTGTTGAAGAGTCAATAGTATATGATGCAGACTTTCTTTGAACAGATGAGAGCTGCAGAGACACAAAACCTTGGCCCGACTACAGCGACTGTGAATGTGGAACAAGGAGATAGGGTTGCGGAAACCAATGGAGGACAGAATACAGAGCCAGAAGGCAATCGACATGGGCTTGGGGGCAGGCCCACAGGATCTGACACTGGAAGACGTATGGATGGAGCTCAACAGGCTAGAGCGAACGCTAAAACTAATGATCCGCATGAAAAATACATACCAGAAGTCCCTCGAGGGCATGGAGGGCAACCTTTGACAGACAATGCTGGATTAGCTGAGATTATTAAGAGAACTATGCACGGAGGTTTGACCAATAGAGATCTAGAAGGAGTGAACAAGAGTCCGTTCACTCGTGAAATTAGGATAGCTCAGAATCCACCAGATTTCAAGATACCTAACGTGGAGATGTCCAATGGCAAGGCTGATCCAACAGTCACTTGATGAGATATACAAGACACATGGAGGTGCTGGGGTCATCGAAAGAAGTTATGGCTCGATGTTTTCGTTTATTCTTGACAGACATAACCGCTATGTGGTTCAGGAAGCTGGAAGAAGGATTCATCGGGACATGGACAGAGTTGGTGGATAGGTTTCTAAAACAGTTTTGGTTTCACATAAAAAGGCCGAAGAACGTAATGATGCTAACATCGGTGAAGCAGTAGGCGGACGAATCACTTAGAGCTTTTCTAACTCAGTTCAATGTGGCGGTTGCTTCGGTGGATCGGCCGGATCCATCGATGGTTTAATACGAGATCCACCACTGGATCTCGGAGAATTTTTTCATGAAGCTGAAAGATTCCTTCGGCAAGAAGACGCATCTATAGATTTAAAGTTAAAGGAGGTGAATGCGACTGAGGGTGGAGGACCATCTAGCGGAGGCTTGGACAGAAAAAAGGAAAGGGAAAAAGGAAGCTTGATGACGATTCGGAAAAGGCCAAGAAATGATTGAGGGAGCCGAAGTTCTCCACCTACACTGGATTGAATGAAACATTGGAGCGAATATACATGGAGACCCATAATCACCTTCCCTACCGAAGGCCAGCTAGGAGAGAACCTTCTGAACATGAAAGGACATCAGGAAGGCACTGTCTCTTCCGTGATTTGGACGGACATGATACCAACAGCTGCAGGCACTTGAAGGAAATAATTGAGGAGCATGTGAGCAATGGATAATTGAGGCAGTATGTTAGGGCTCGGAATGCAGCGGTGGAGCAGGTGCGACCACCGTCTACTTCAAACAATGATGGTGTGAGGCCTAGAGATATTGGTCGATTGGTTATCAATTGACTGGGACGTTATGAAATAAGTAGCGAGCTACTAGCAAATGGCAAAGCCATTTACACATGTACGGGGAAGGAGATGGCCCCTAGGCATGCTCTGAATGATGATAAACCGCGATGCTATGGTTTGTGAAATCTACTTTTTATTTTTGGATTGGATACTCGTTTCTTTGGTTTTGTTTTGGAGTTTGGTTTGAACTCCTGATTCTGTCTGTTTCCTGGTTTAGATTTCTGTTTGGGCGATTGTTCTCATGTTTGGATGCTGGTTTTGATTTTGGATGTGGATTTTTGATTTTCTGATTTGGTTTGGATTTTGGATTTAATTCTGATTGGATTTTCGTCTGGTTTTCGTTAAACGGTCGTCAGGTATGGATTATACCTGGCAAGGGGTGAGTCGCTTTGCCCGAACGTGGTAAATCGGGTTATTCAGGTCGTCGAGTATGGCCTATTGGCTACTATTTCAGGTCGTCGGGTATGGAATATACTCGACAAGGGTCCGGGGTGACCCGGATTCGACTTAGGACTTAAGCCATGGTATTATATTTACATCCAGGGACACTGGACCATGGTCGTTAGATGTGGATTGCATTTGGCAAGAACACAGAGAGGTTACGGATTCAGATGTTAACCCAGAGAGGTCATGTATTCGGTGATTGGCTATTGGATAAGGATGGATTAGGACCCGGTTGTCGAGTTCAGATGGATATGGAATTGACTAAAGTCTTCGGTTACTGGATTTGGGATTAGGCATCGACTCGGAGCAGTTGAGAATTATGTACTCTATTGATACGGCCATGGATTTTGGACATCGGAATCGGAATTATTCAAAACACACCTTATTACCACAAGGCATGTTTTGGGGGGAAAATGTTATCCCACCTTTTGGTCAAGGCTGGAATATCAATAAATTGGTGAGGAAGAATGAATATCAGGGCTGGAGATCTATTGGAAACAAGGTTGTAATCAATGTCGTTAAAATTTGGCCGAGCTCCGATCAGGATGGAACCTATTGAAGATGGTGATCAGGACTAGGAGAGGCTACGTTTCAATTTTCAGGTCAATCGGAGTTCGTGAGATCGAGATATGATCGACGCAAGTTAGTAAAAGATGTTGTTCGAATCCATCATAGAGCTTTGTTCGAATCGATGTTGTTCGACTCCATTCGGATTTAGGCTCTTCGCATCGATCCAGTAACAGCAGCGTCGTGTCTATTTTAGTTCGTACCCATTATGTTAGAAAGCTTCGTATCGATCAGGGACTGAAATAGTTCGTATCGATCGCAGGCAAGTATGGTTCGTATCCATCCACTCTACAACCCCCCCTTCGTATCCATGCGGTTCGTGGTTGTTCAAATCGATAGCTTCCAAGAAACAATCAAAATGATAAAGGAATGAATGCAATTCGTATCCATGTATATATAACCCTTATTCGAATCCACCCTCAAAACAAGTCACTTTGTATCGATCGTATTGCAACGATCGATACGAAGGACGTCGCCAATTATCGATGCGAATATGGGTTAGGTCAAATGGATACGAATAGGGGATTACCGTTGGATGTGAAGGGAGGAATGGAGGCTCGGTCAACACGGCGAAGGATATGGATCTCACCCATTTTGTCAATCCACGTCACGAGCAAGCACGTGCCTCTGATCGACACGAAGGGGATGGATACGAAATAATGGATTCGAACTCAGCAGCCTTCGAGAAGCACGAGATTGCATCGATCATATCTCCTAAACCACATGTCTTAAAGCTACGAAATTTTCATAGGAGCTTACGTACAAGCTAAAGAACATTCCTGCTAAGTTTCAGCTTGATTGGACCATTTCTTGATCGATACGAAATTGGTTCGTATCGATCACGGATCGAGTCGAAACTTGCTGGGATCGATCGCGTGGGCCCACTCACGTGCCAGAAGAAGTCTCCCGAAGTTTGAGCGTGATATCAGCCTCCTTCACATATAAATAACTCCCTGGAACCAACAGAAGGGGGCTTTTTGGCTATCCAACGTCCAGACTCTACCGGATTCAATTCTACATCTCACCATCACTATTGTATTCAAATTTCTACATTGAAATCGCTGTAATCATCTATAACCAGCAAGGAAAATCAATAAAGGATTACTATTTGAAGTGGACATAGGCCGGAGATAGTCGAACCACTATAAATCTCTTGTCATTGACTGTTATTCCTTAATTGTTATAAGTTATATTGCTTAGATCTGAAATTGTTGCTTAGATATTGTTGATTTGCATTCATATATCAGTGCTTTCACGATACTTGGGGTTTGTGACCAATTTTGGCGCAAACAAGTTTATTCTTGAGATGGTTTATGTGTTTCCATTACTTGGAACTTGAGTAGAATTATATGCATATCATTCCTTTTTGATTAAGGGAAAGTTTCCCCTTATGAGAATTAGATCTTGTTATCATTATCTATTTATCTATTTCAAGTTAGACTGACCCGTGTATTCATTAATCGGGTTAGACCGAGTTGCAAGTTAGGTTACTTGGCTTTACTTAGCTTTTCACTATGGACCTACTATCGACTTTTTGGATTAGATGCATAGTTTTTGTGTAGCTATTTTGTTGTGTGACTTAGTTGTGTACTTGTTCTTTTGTGGGGACTTGATGTATGTATATATTAGGGTTGTAACACCACTTTTGACACTATGTATTGTATTTGATGTATATGTATATAGATATGACCGTGTTTGTTGTTCTATGATCCATGTTATTATTTATATTGTGTTTTGTTCTGAATAGATCCTATAGCACCTATAGTTTTGTATTAAGAGTTTATTGAATATATCAATCCACCTGTGAAAAAAAATTAAGCACCAAATCGACGTATTTAATAGATGTTTAAGATAAAGCTATGGATGGACGCTCCTAACCAGCCCTATTCTCCGCATTAGCAGACAGTATTACTTAGTAATACTCTTTATTAATGTGGGTCTCGGGGTGGGGCGTTGCCTCGACTCCTCGTTTTATTGAACCTTTCAAGATACTTAAGAGGATATGAACTTTTGCATATAAAGTAGAGTTACCGACTAAATATTCAGGCCTACATGATGTCCTTCATGTATCACATCTATGCAAGTATGTACATGATCCTACTTTGATTATTCCGCCATCTCAGCCGGAGGATGTGGAAATTGAGTTTGACTTGACCATTGTAAGACAACCTATTCGAATTGTCGATCAGGATAAGAAATGATTAAGGTTGTGGACTTGGTCAAAGTATGATGAAGTGAAGATCTTAGAGATTTCACTTGGGAGACTACAGATAGTACGAGGAAAGCTTATCCCGAGTTGATGATAGAATAGTGTTTGTTTGTTTGTATGAATCATGTATGCACTATTTGTGATATAGTTGCTTAGTGCATATATGTTGTATAGGTTTCATGAGACAAACACACACATAAGCACTTTTCGATTTATCTCCTTAAATGCTAATTTTAGGTATGAAATTCTTTTAATGGAGGGAGAGTGTAACGACTCGTAATTTAACCTCTTTAAAATATGGATATTTAATATATTTTAAAATAATTAATTAATGGATTTTATAACTAAAATAAAACACTTTTAAATAATAACTAGTTATGGTGAAATAGTTTTCATAATTTGTTTACGAAAATAATTATTCGAAGAAAAATCGAAAATGCGACTAGAAATCGAATTTTGAATTTTGTCGTCTAAAAGTTTTTCGAAATTTTGTGAACACTTTAGTTTACACATAAACAAACATTTGTAAATAAATTAGGATTTAAAAATGATAATACATACTTATATATCTTAATAATATTAAAAAGTGTGATGTGACAATTTCTTAATTTTAAAATTTAGATATAAAAGGCATATATCACATTATGAAACATTTGTTACAATAGGTTATTAAATGCATGTTGGCATGTTGGAAAAGAAGGGGGACAAGGAAATTTTAAATTCTAATGGGATGGAGACAAGCTTGATGAGGTGGCAATAAAGGAAAGAAGATTATGTACTTTAAGCGTAAATTATTATTTTAATTTATCCCTTTGTATATAAGAAAATTTTATAATACTTTTTCTCATTTTTTTGATTTCTATCTTCACTTTCAAACCTTCATTCAATTTCCTTCCTAAGTTTCCATGGCTTTTAAATATTTTAAATTAGATAATCCTATTTAATAAATGATGTTTTAAAATTAATTAATCAACTTAATTAATGAGATTTAAAATTATTTCTTAATTTAATTAATTATGTTTTAAAGTGATTAACCCTTTTTAATTATGGGTATTTAAAGTTAATTAACAAGATTAATTAACGATGTCTAAAGATAATTAATCTCTTTTATTAATGACAGTTAAAGATGATTAATCGATTTAATAATAACAGTTTAGGTTATTAAATCCTTTTTATAATGGTGCTTTAAAGTTAGTAAACCATTTTTACAAAGAAATTTAAAGTTAAAAACTTGTAATGAGAAGCCCAAGCACGAACTTGGTTTTAAAAGTAAAGTTTTGATTCAGTTATGAAAAAAAGTTTCTATAAACAACATTGCTCATATGGAAGGAATTTAATCACATTCTTGACACTAAACATCGAGGTATGGAAACTTGTCACTATTTCGAAGGTTAAAAAGGTCGTCAAGGCAATGCCTAGAGGTTACACTACCTTCACTTGTCCGACTTCATTTTTAACCAAGAAATAGAACGAGTTTTAAATCGATGAGTAGTGGTTGGAAAATGAGGTTTACTCTTCATATGTAATCATTTTGTTATCTTCGATAGTTGGTTTGTCGACTATCGATTACCTCAACCTTCATTGTTTTTTTCTTCACTTTAAGACGATGTGTTGCTCATTTGAGCTTTGTTATCCTTTTTGGGATGATTAAACCCAAAGAGCGAGTAGAAGACAAACTATGTAGGGTTGCTCCCATGAGGGTATTTTCACATCTACTCCAGATTGGTTTTGGAAATTCGTGCACTAAGATGCGAAATATTCAGATTCTTGGAAAGGATGGCGGGGTCGGGCTTGGACGTATCCGAGAGAAGTCATAGATTATATGAATCTCTCAAGTATATTTCTTAAGGTATGCTTTCGGTAAGGAGGCGCACCTTTCTAGTCATTGTTGAAAATTTTTCCTTTCCTTGTTTGATTCGAATCTTCAAATTTACTTTTCCTTAATTTCATTAGGAAGAGTCTAGCACTCTCCATGATGTTTTATTATTTATACCCATTCTTTACATTTGGATGTTGTTTTTATGAGATAAAAACTCGTTCCGCATTTGGCGACGTGATCTCACATGTTGTTGTTTAATTACACCTATTTTTTTTTAGAGTTTTACTCATACCGGACAAATTGTCTGATCTGAGTTATTTGTTTCCCTAAACTCTTGAGTACTCATTTTTATTTGAGTAGTCCGTGAGTAGCAATTCTTTGATGGGCTCTTTTGAAGATGGCATCCAAGTAGGTGAAAGTTGTCTATTTCCATTGTTCGTTCAATTCTTGTAAGTGTATTTTGTTTCAGCATTTGTAAGGGCAGTTTGTTTTAACTACTTAAGCCGATTGTTGTGCTTTTGTATAACTCTGATAACTCCATATTAGGGAGTAAACTTATGTACTATTTTATGGTTATGATATATTTAACAATTTTGTTGTGAGATTTTCTGTTCTGTTCATTTTATTTTATCCAGACAATTCATCTTTCGGACGTTTGTACAACGACACACGAATACCGTGGATGTATTAAGTGTCGTTCCTAAGGGTCAGAAAGGCGGGTCATCCACGAGGGAACTATGTAAATAGTTACATCGATATTATTTATTTGACCTTAGTTATATTAACCAATAGAAAACCGTCGAGTTAGTAATTCCATAGTTATCCAATAACCATTAATACATAACCCCTAGTGCTCTCCAACAGTCATGAGTAATACACTGCCCAATATTTGGAGAGCGTTATGTACTCTAGTCTTAACGGATAGATCAATATCCAATCATAATGCATCTTGAATAGGAACATTTATAATGGTATTTTTTTTCTTGTGATAAATTACTCATGGTTACAGCACTTTGTAACTACGGTCACAAAACATACCATTTATGGATTTTCTATTAAGTATACTTTTAATTAAACTAATTGATTAATATAGCACATTATGTGCATTATATAATAGATAGAAAATACCTTTTATTTCAAACAAGGTTGGTTATCGAGTGAGATATATGTAAAAAATCACATAATTTTCCCTAGCGCATACTCCTGACTCTATCATATTTAACTCTCGATAAATGACACACATCCTTAGAGAACTATCTGCCTTCGTAGAAAATACTGTCATTGCTTCCTACTTTGAAATACTTTTCCTAATAAAGCCCTTCTACAATAACTCAAAATCCTGCTTATCCAATTCCCTTCTTTCTTTCAGAGCCATATGCCTAAGCGACATCATGACAAGCCTAATGCCTTTATTTATCATGAATTCAGTCTTGCATCTAGGTGGAAGACCTGAAATTTTTTCAAATACATCAGGAAATTCTCGCATAACAAGGATGAAAGGTCACCTCGTGATATGTTAAGCGAACACAAATAGATCGACATTACTGACTTATCAAGCATACAACACAAAACCAGGTCATGCCCTTCACTATTTCTCAATCGAATCACCCTCCTATCATGGTCCAATACTACCCAATATCGCGTCATCCACTCCATCCCTAAAATCAAACCATACCCCCACAAATCCTAATACATATGCATCATAACAAAACACCACACCACTAGCTATCAATTCTAAGTCAGGGCGAGCCTTAGTACGAATAGTGATCTACTAATAATATTCAATGCTGAAATAGAATCATGCATAATATGAAGTTTTAAGCCCAAACTTTCGACCAATGCACTTGATATAAATAAATGTAATGCGCTAGTTTCAAACATTGTATGAATAGGAGAATCAGGTAATAGTAACACACCTTCCACAATGATCTGCTTGTCTTTCTTTATAGCCATCGGTGGAGCAATTTGGGTAGGTGAATAGCAGTAATGCAAACACCTTAACCACCTTTCCATCATTCTTCAATTCTGGGCAGTTAGTGTAACGACCCGTATTTTTAGCTATTTTAATTAGAAAATTTAAGGTGATTATTGAAGGAAAATGATTATTAATGTAATTTGTTGAATAATTTAATATTTGAAATTATTTGAATAATTGGATAATGGGTTTAATATGATTAAAAATGATTTGTAAAATTCTATTTTATCATATTAAAGTTAGAATGATGTTGTAGAACTTTTAAAATCGAATTAAAAGTAAATTTGTGAAAATTGAATATTTTAATATTTAATTGACGAGTTAAAATAGCCATTTTCAAACAGTCTCGGATTTCGACGAAACTTATTTCATCGGATCCGTAATAGTAAATTATGGTAGGATTTCAATTTTCGTAGCAATTGGACTTGTCGTTTGGCCGTGCGAGCTTGAAACGCGTAGAAATTTAATTTCGAATTTAATCAAAATAATCGACTTCGAAAAGCTATCTTCCAGATATGATCGAATTAGGCCTTGAAACTAGTTCCATTGCGTCCGGAATGGGGGTAAAACCTTATAAACGCCCGGCGGCACGTCTCGATTGGAGTTCGGATGATTTTGGACCTACCTATATAAATACACACGCAAACCGAGACAGTTTTATTATTATTTTAATCCAGAAACCCTAATTCTAAATCATGGCCGCCATCTATTCCATGGCCAGAAATTGCCGATCTTTTTTCCTTAATATCTCTCAATCCGTTCGACGAAATCGAAAAATTCCAAAAGCAAAAGTGTAAATCTCGACGAGCTCTTCAAATCCATACGGTTGATGTATGCTAATTTTTCATGGATTCGTCCAGATCTGACTTGGAAGTGTGTACGTATTTCCTTGGATTGCGTGCAAACGACGGCGAATGACGGGATGAAACTTGGCGCGTAGGTGGCTCTGGTGAAGGGCTTCGTGGTGGCGCTAGCTGATCATTCTGGAAGTCGACGAGGTGGTCATGAAAATTGCTTGAAGATCGGCGGCTAATGGGTTTGCATACGTGAATTTCACGTTGGGGAAGAAGCGCCGGAATCACGGAGATGAGAGCTACGCTGCAGTGCAGATCCGAAAGTGTTTGGAGCTCATTAAAATTTTATGTTAAATCGAACGTCGTTCGATTTGATTTAAAATCGTAAAATCAAGTTGAGTGTTTTATAACGCTCACAACGTACTGAATATCTTTATGCTAGTTAAATTTGACATTATGCATAGTTATGATTTTTATTTGTTGTTGTTTGATAAAATTTAATTATCATATTGATTGTTATTTGAATTCACCGTTAAAATAATTAAATTGACAGTTAAATTTAAATTAAAATTGAATTACGATTAAATTACCTGACATTGATAAATATGAAATTGCCGTGAATTGTATTGCCTATTGGATGATGTATTTCGATGGATATTATTGGTTGATATTTAAATGTTTGGATGTTTATTTGTTTATATATATCCTGCTATGCATACATATGACACTGTGATTGATTTAAGTGATATATTCATCCCTGACATTTAATTGTAATAACTAATCACTTGGCCATATGTTAGAAAATTATATACGGACACCGAGTTGGATAAATTAAATGATTTTAAAAGTTGTTTTGAAATTATTTAAATGAATTGATTTTAAGAATAAAATCAAATTTATGGAAATTGAATTATTTTGAATTGGAGCTCGAAATGTTAGAATTTAAACTTGGTAAACGAAATTATTAAATAAAATCGAAGTTTAGATTTAAATTGAAAATTGAAATACGGTGTAAATTTTTGAAAGTTGATTTGTTTTAAAAGATTGGACTTTTAATCGAACTCTGAATATTTCTAAGAAAATTGATATGAAATGATATTTCAAGTTTGAGTTTGGAATTGAAAATTTATTTGAAATTTAGATTTAAATTAATTTGGAATTGAATTGAAATTTAAAGAAATTTGTGAATTGAAATCGAAATTTACGTGGAATAGAAATTTATTCAAGTTGAAATTGGAATAAATCGATTAAATCAGAATGGAATTTGGATTTGATTTGGATAGGAAATTTGGGAAGTTGACCGGTTTGACATTGGAATTATTTATCAAATAATTTTTGATTTTTTCCAAACTATTTTATATATAAACCATTTTATATTCAAATTATTTTCGATTAAACTATTTAAATATTTTCTATTAAACTATTTTGAATTATCTAACTATTTTAAACTATTTTCTTAAATTCAAACTGGTTAAAGAGACGGAAATGTTTATATTTAAACCTTTGGTTTAAATACGAACTAGGTTAAAGTAGAGATTATAACCTAAATTGAATTCGAATCAAATTTTGAAGTGAAATTGATTTATCGGACAAAATTGATAATTTTGAATATATGATGATTTTGAAATGGATTTGATTTTAAAGCGAATATGATATTTTGTTATCAATCATGAATCAATTTGAAATATAAAAGAGCCATCAGTGTAATAATACGTAGTTATTAAAGAGACCGGGATCGGATATGGACATACTCTCTGTCGATACCGAAAACCACTTTAATAACTATTATACGCGGAGTGTTGATCCAGAATGAAGTGGATGGTTTGGTGAACGCGTTGACTGAAGAAAGAGAACGATATTGGATGACTCCTGACATGACTAAAACAGGAGCCGCGCCGGGCCATTGAGGTTCGCCACCTCTAGCGGACACACTTCTTCGATACCATATCTATTACATTTGTGATTTGATTTGGATGCACCCCTTGATTTGGGAGTGTTGTTTCGCGGTGTTGAGGTAGTAGCTGCTATGCTCAACATCAGTCCGGATCACGCAACTACTAGTATCCTAGTTGGTATCGCCTCATGTTCCTTGTCATACTGATTATCCTATTCGCGACCACTACGTTTTGGTTTGTACCTTGAGTATATGGATTGCCCTCTGGTGACTTCCGGTTTTGGGGAAACTACGGTCTTGTATATGCTTTTGGGAATATAAAATGTGTTAAGGGGGATTATGGTAACGCCCTAACGCTATTTTGATACTTTATATTACTGATAGACATTATCTACTTAGCGTACATTACTACCTAGTAGATAGTTTAACGGATCCTTGAAAGGTGGAAAATCCCGTAACATCTCTTAAGTTATTGCACGCACGTTGACACTGGATATGAGATGTCAAACCCCGTAAACATCTTTGACGCCGTCACACTCATATTTATTTACGATTGATTTAACTTTCATATGGATATTTTAGTCCTGACTCGAGTGTTTTGTCTTTTCATTACGCTCGGGTCAGTCCTGAGTTTTCAGATTTTTGAAGATCTATTCTGAAGGACGAAGACGAAGATTTGGTATACTATTACTATTATTATCTGTGCATCATGTTGTCTGCTGCATTATTTATTTGTTCTGTTGTATATGTATAACTCTGATAAATGTTGTATAAATAATTGTCTAAGTATAGTAAACAGCTTCATGAACTGTTTATTTGACTATTATATTTTATCGTTCCGCTGCGAGATTCTGTGTTGTTTCATTTCCTTTATTTCTTTTCTTTTCTTAATTACCCCATAACCATCTGCCTTTTTTTAATGGTTTGGAACCGGCATGTGTATTTGATCGTCGGTTTAAACTGTCCAAAAAGGCGGGTCGTTACAGTTGGTATCAGAGCTTTGGTTTAGCGATAAACCTTGGCTCTGGTGGGGAATAACTCATTGAAATAGAGGTAAACTATATGAATGAGTTGAGTGTATATGAGAGAGCGTACTTGTTATTTGATATAAAATGGTTTTACATTATGTTAATTTGTTCCGTTGAGTATTTATGAATTCTGGTCGATACTTGGGACGCCAAGGCGTCGATAGGAATTTCTAAACACTCGAATAGGACAAACCAACACAATGTCATTTTGGAATATATTTTATATAAAAGAATTATTTGAATATTTATTCATTTTGATTGAATTGATTGTTAGGAGATGATAATATTAGATTATTATCGTTATTGTTTGATCAGTCAATATTTACAACAATTGATTAAATAACAATGGATTTGGGAAAATAAAATCTTGTAAACACAATTGATAATGAATATAAATGAATTTTAACTTGGATTTGGGAATTTAAATTCCGGTGTTTGAGATTGACTTACAAGAATTTGAAAAATATAATATGAGCATTATATGATAGTATAATTGAGTTGAAATTGTTTTCGAAGGATTTTTTTATGTTAAGTGTTATATTCCCTTCTCTTGACGCTAGAAAATGATTTCGATGATGTGTGCACGCATCATTGGCGTTTATTTTCGAGAGTCCGAGTGGGGGAGACCACTTAATAGCTTGTCTAAACCTTGTTTTGACTCAAATTTTATTTTGTTTTGCATTCTCTATAGTATGATTTGATATATAAATTATATAAGTATATATTATTTCAAACCTTGATTTGAAATGAAATCGGGATTGGAATTCTTAAGTTCTTTAATAATTAATGATCTTTTTTTATGATTGAAATGAATTTAGACTTGAATCATTAAGGAACTTCTGAATTGTGAAATGAGAAATGAACCTAAGAGCTAAGTGAAAATATCAATTGAAGTAGAAATCCTTAGAATTAGGAAATTATGAACTTAAAATAAAATTGAAACTGTAAAACTCGCATAGTATTAAATTTCATTTATAGCTTAGATATAACTTACCAAAATACTTAAGAAGTTCAAAAAATGTTATGTGAATTGTTAATTGGATAATATACAAGTATAGGTTTGAATAATGAAATATGCATTTAATTAATGGTTTGCAAATATAAATAAAATTGTTAGTAAATAATTGGAATTTAAATTAACATTTAAAGGTGATTCACAATTATGTTAATATAAAATGAAAATACTATATGTGAATGTAAATGTGAAATTAAATTATAGTGAAATTTAAGTAATGACTTAAGAATTGATAAATTGAAAATTCAACTTTAAATGAAAAGAAGTTGTATGTTGTTTAACTACATTCTATTTGCATAACTATAACTTACCAAATACTTAAAGGGTTTAAAATGCTAATAAGGATATGTAGAGAAATAATATACCAGTGTGAGTGTGAAAAATAAAATGTAAAGATCTATTGATAGTTGTAAATATAAAAGAAATTTAAGCTGTAAAATGAATGATACATGTATAAGTGAATGAATAAAATTTAAACTTAATGAAATATAAAATTGGTAAATGGAAACTAATTAAATTTGAATATAACTAAATGTCAATAAACTAGGAAGTGTATGAAATTAAAATTGACTTGGAAATGTATAATTGATTTAGTGTAGATTTTGGATGGATGTTAATGTTTGATATGCATTGGTTGTTAGATGGATGATAATTGATTAAGTAGAATTCATTAGTGTTAATGGAATTGAATAAACGGAATAAAATTTTTAATAATTAAATTCAAATTGGGAGCAAATTGACTTGAATTAAAAATGTGAATGAAACAAACTTGAATAAATCGGAAACAAATTGAATGTAAACCTATTGCATGGATGAATAAGAAAATAGATGACTTTGTGTTTATGATTGTTCTTTAGAAAATTTGAAGTTTTGTACTTTGAAATAATAAAAGCAAATTTTTGGAAAAAATAAATCCAACATTGTCCAATATATGCTGAAACGAAAACAACCATAACTTTTAAATGGCTGAACGGAATTCGACGATTTTGGACTTTTCGGAAAGCTTAGAAACTATAGCACAACTTTTGTTTAGATAACTTGAGAAAATTCCTTCGTCTGCTTGGTTAAAAACTTGAATGTTACTCGCTATCCTGTGTAAAAATAAGTAAAATCAGTAGTATACACCCTTAGTATTTTCGCCATATCTTTTGACTGGTTTATCGGATTTTGATGATCTTGCACTTTCTGGAAAGCTAAGAACTTAAACTAAAACTTTTGTTTTAAGTTTTTTGTGTTTTGATATCGTTTAGAAGGTCGAAAACTTGGGTGAATGTCGCTGACCTGCGCAATTCATTGCCCAGGCTGAGGCGTATCCTCTAAGTAAAACGGCCGTAACTTTTGAATGTATGGTCCGAATTCGATGATTTTGGACATTTCGGAAAGCTTGAAATTAATACAACAACTTCTGTTTAGATTCTGTTGCCAAATTTTATAGTTTAGGTGACCTAAAACTGAGATTTGTTTGCTGTCCTGAAATTGGAATCTCAGTTTTGAAGCTAAATAGGTTATATATATGTTGGGTAGGCTAAATATATCGATCTATCTTTATATGCATGGTTCTAACTTAGTTATTGAGCATTTTAGTAGGTAGCAAAGGGGTTGCGCTTTGTTGTAGAGCTCGCTTCTGTGCTAAATACAAAATGTAAGTAAACTGCTAATAAATGCTAAATAAAAGGTACGCTTATGGTTTTATATGGTATTGGTGATATATATATGTTGTTTCCCTAGATATGGGATGCCTCATCATTGAGATGAGATGTATATTTGACATATATTGGTTATATTTGTGTTATATATTGAATTGTAAAATTTTTCGATCGAGCCGCGCAAAGGAGACCCTGTCGAAATTTTCCGTGAATCCGGGTGTTAGAAATTTTTTCAAGTTTTTAAATTTTATAACTTGTTTTGATAACTAACTTTTAAATTGAGAAAGCTGTTCGGAGTAACATTGTGGAAGCGTAGTTATGACTTTATAAATGGAATTTCATTGTTTTATAAGTTGGTAACTTTGAATAAAATATATCTAATGTTGAATTCTATACTTAGTTCCTTTTCCCTTCTTTTCCTTTTCGGGGACGAAAAGTTTTGAGTGGGGGAGAGTGCAACGACCCGTATTTTTAGCGATTTTAATTAGAAAATTTAAGGTGATTATTGAAGGAAGATGATTATTAATGTAATTTGTTGAATAATTTAATATTTGAAATTATTTGAATAATTGGATAACGGGTTTAATATGATTAAAAATGATTTGTAAAATTCTATTTTATCATATTAAAGTTAGAATGATGTTGTAGAACTTTTAAAATCGAATTAAAAGTAAATTTGTGAAAATTGAATATTTTAATATTTAATTGACGAGTTAAAATAGCCATTTTTAAAACAGTCTCGGATTTCGACAAAACTTGTTTCATCGGATCCGTAATAGTAAATTATGGTAGGATTTCAATTTTCGTAGCAATTGGACTTGTCGTTTGGCCGTGCGAGCTTGAAACGCGTAGAAATTTAATTTCGAATTTAATTAAAATAATCGACTTCGAAAAGCTATCTTCCAGATATGATCGAATTAGGCCTTGAAACTAGTTCCATTGCGTCCGGAATGGGGGTAAAACCTTATAAACGCCTGGCAGCACGTCTCGATTGGAGTTCGGATGATTTTGGACCTACCTATATAAACACGCACGCAAACCGAGACAGTTTTATTATTATTTTAATCCAGAAACCCTAATTCTAAATCATGGCCGCCACCTATTCCATGGCCAGAAATTGCCGATCTTCTTTCCTTAATATCTCTCAATCCGTTCGACGAAATCGAAAAATTCCAAAAGCAAAAGTGTAAATCTCGACGAGCTCTTCAAATCCATACGGTTGATGTATGCTAATTTTTCATGGATTCGTCCAGATCTGACTTGGAAGTGTGTACGTATTTCCTTGGATTGCGTGCAAATGACGGCGAATGACGGGATGAAACTTGGCGCGTAGGTGGCTCTGGTGAAGGGCTTCGTGGTGGCGCTAGCTGATCGTTCTGGAAGTCGACGAGGTGGTCATGAAAATTGCTTGAAGATCGGCGGCTAATGGGTTTGCATACGTGAATTTCACGTTGGGGAAGAAGTGCCGGAATCACGGAGATGAGAGCTGCGCTGCAGTGCAGATCCGAAAGTGTTTGGAGCTCATTAAAATTTTATGTTAAATCGAACGTCGTTCGATTTGATTTAAAATCGTAAAATCAAGGTGAGTGTTTTATAACGCTCACAACGTACTGAATATCTTTATGCTAGTTAAATTTGACATTATGCATAGTTATGATTTTTATTTGTTGTTGTTTGATAAAATTTAATTATCATATTGATTGTCATTTGAATTCACCGTTAAAAAAATTAAATTGACAATTAAATTTAAATTAAAATTGAATTGCGATTAAATTACCTGACATTGATAAATATGAAATTGCCGTGAATTGTATTGCCTATTGGATGATGTATTTCGATGGATGTTATTAGTTGATATTTAAATGTTTGGATGTTTATTTGTTTATATATATCCTGCTATGCATACATATGACACTGTGATTGATTTAAATGATATATTCATCCCTGACATTTAATTGTAATAACTAATCACTTGGCCATAGGTTAGAAAATTATATACGGACACCGAGTTGGATAAATTAAATGATTTTAAAAGTTGTTTTGAAATTATTTAAATGAATTGATTTTAAGAATAAAATCAAATTTATGGAAATTGAATTATTTTGAATTGGAGCTCGAAATGTTAGAATTTAAACTTGGTAAACGAAATTATTAAATAAAATCGAAGTTTAGATTTAAATTGAAAATTGAAATACGGTGTAAATTTTTGAAAGTTGATTTGTTTTAAAAGATTGGACTTTTAATCGAACTCTGAATATTTCTAAGAAAATTGATATGAAATGATATTTCAAGTTTGAGTTTGGAATTGAAAATTTATTTGAAATTTAGATTTAAATTAATTTGGAATTGAATTGAAATTTAAAGAAATTTGTGAATTGAAATCGAAATTTTTGTGGAATAGAAATTTATTCAAGTTGAAATTGGAATAAATCGATTAAATCGAAATGGAATTTGGATTTGATTTGGATAGGAAATTTGGGAAGTTGACCGGTTTGACTTTGGAATTATTTATCAAATAATTTTTGATTTTTTCCAAACTATTTTATATATAAACCATTTTATATTCAAATTATTTTCGATTAAACTATTTAAATATTTTCTATTAAACTATTTTGAATTATTTAACTATTTTAAACTATTTAAACTGTTTTCTTAAATTCAAACTGGTTAAAGAGACGGAAATGTTTATATTTAAACCTTTGGTTTAAATACGAACTAGGTTAAAGTAGAGATTATAACCTAAATTGAATTCGAATCAAATTTTGAAGTGAAATTGATTTATCGGACAAAATTGATAATTTTGAATATATGATGATTTTGAAATGGATTTGATTTTAAAGCGAATATGATATTTTGTTATCAATCATGAATCAATTTGAAATATAAAAGAGCCATCAGTGTAATAATACGTAGTTATTAAAGAGACCGGGATCGGATATGGACATACTCTCTGTCGATACCGAAAACCACTTTAATAACTATTATACGCGGAGTGTTGATCCAGAATGAAGTGGATGGTTTGGTGAACGCGTTGACTGAAGAAAGAGAACGATATTGGATGACCCCTGACATGACTAAAACAGGAGCCACGCCGGGCCATTGAGGTTCGCCACCTCTAGCGGACACACTTCTTCGATACCATATCTATTACATTTGTGATTTGATTTGGGTGCACCCCTTGATTTGGGAGTGTTGTTTCGCGGTGTTGAGGTAGTAGCTGCTATGCTCAACATCAGTCCGGATCACGCAACTACTAGTATCCTAGTTGGTATCGCCTCATGTACCTTGTCATACTGATTATCCTATTCGCGACCACTACGTTTTGGTTTGTACCTTGAGTATATGGATTGCCCTCTAGTGACTTCCGATTTTGGGGAAACTACGGTCTTGTATATGCTTTTGGGAATATAAAATGTGTTAAGGGTGATTATGGTAACGCCTTAACGCTATTTTGATACTTTATATTACTGATAGACATTATCTACTTAGCGTACATTACTACCTAGTAGATAGTTTAACGGATCCTTGAAAGGTGGAAAATCCCGTAACATCTCTTAAGTTATTGCACGCACGTTGACACTGGATATGAGATGTCAAACCTCGTAAACATCTCTGACGCCGTCACACTCATATTTATTTACGATTGATTTAACTTTCATATGGATATTTTAGTCCTGACTCGAGTGTTTTGTCTTTTCATTACGCTCGGGTCAGTCCTGAGTTTTCATATTTTTGAAGATCTATTCTGGAGGACGAAGACGAAGATTTGGTATACTATTACTATTATTATCTGTGCATCATGTTGTCTGCTGCATTATTTATTTGTTCTGTTGTATATGTATAACTCTGATAAATGTTGTATAAATAATTGTCTAAGTATAGTAAACAGCTTCATGAACTGTTTATTTGACTATTATATTTTATCGTTCCGCTGCGAGATTCTGTGTTGTTTCATTTTCTTTATTTCTTTTCTTTTCTTAATTACCCAAATAACCATCTGCCTTTTTTTAATGGTTTGGAACCGGCATGTGTATTTGATCGTCGGTTTAAACTGTCCAAAAAGGCGGGTCGTTACAGTTAGGCTTGATATGTCCTATCTAATTATATCCATAACACTTAACTTTAGAGCGATCCGCCTTACAGTGCTTCGTGATATCCAGTCTTACGATGATTAAAGCATTTTGCTCCTTTCTTATTCTTTCCTCCTTGTTTATTATTTCTTTTATGTTTTCCAAAGTTATTTTATTTCATCTCCTTCTTAGGTTGCTCCTTAGCTGCCTATCCCTTCACAGCATTCAATAAAATAGCCTCAACCAAATTCTCATAGATAGCTCCATGTGATACTTGGTTTAATGCCAACTCCATCACTGATGCATTCAATCCATCAGTAAACCTCATCATCTTTGTAAATAGGTTATTAACTAGCTCATATCCATTTAAGCTTATTTACATACTCAGAAACTGTCATCTTACCATGTTTCAGGTTGATAAACTTCTCCATCATACATCCTTTTTCCACCTAAGAAACAAACTTTCTTTTAAACATATCCCAAATAATGTCCCTCACATTCACTTCAGATGTAACAGTATGCCACCACACACCAAGTAACAACCCGACTTTTCATAGCTATACAATTACCGTAAAATAAAAAGTCGAATCCTTATAAACACCATAATATATAGAGAGCTATATAAACTAACTAACCAAAACTTTTAGAATCTCACAACAGAAGAAAATGCAACATAATATATAACAAATATCAAATCATATCCCTATACACAAGATCAAATCCAAATCCATCTACATCAATGCATCATATACTACTATTGTCAAGTGATTAATACGACACATTATATAATAAGAAACACTATAATCACATGCACCGTTCATGTTACTCAAGTTAACCATCATAACCTAAAATTCATAAACAAAAGAAAACAATGAGGAGGGGATAGACATGATTCTAGTGAGTGAAAAAAATTACTAAGAATATACTGAAAATATGTTCACATAACACTATATAAAGGCCACATCTAAACAAAGATGTACCTCAACATAGGGCTGTCAATGGGTATCCAAAAATTCAAAGTCCGTCTACATTCGTATTCGAAAAGAGGATAATTATCCGATATCTAGAAATAGATGCATATGCAGATACGAAGACATCCACATCCAAAAATTATCCATCCGATGTTTTCCAAGATTATAGTTTAAATTATGTCTATTTTAGTATGATGAAAAACATTTATTTCTTGTTTTATTAAGTTAGAAGTTCATATTATATGCACTAAATGCATATTAACTACTCAAAACTATTTGTTATCATCACATTTGTTTATTTTTTACACTTTAATAATCAATGGGATTGAATATTTTTATGTTATAACCAAAATTTACATTTAAATTTCTTGATTTATCGGTCATTAGTAGATATGATAATTATCAGATATCCATCGGTATCAGCAGATACAGATATCCAATATATGAAAATAATTTTGGATACGGATATGTATATTACACTACATGCATTTGAAAGTATATGTCGATAGGTCTACCTCAACATGTCTCACCCGCTTTGACTAATTTAGTCTGACATAATAAACATAACATGTGGGCCTAAACTACTTTGTGACAATATTACTACAATATAGCATAATGTAGTATACATATATCACATGAGTTAGTTAAACACAAACTAACTTATAAACGAGCAACGATTAGTTAAATACGTCTTAATCATAAGCACTCAGACATAGAGTGATTATAAATGGGAATTATGTTACATAAAAGTAGTCTAAGGCAACATGAGTACATATAATTAGTTAAACAATTTCCAGACGTACTAGCATTAGTTAAATGATACTAATACTCAATGATACTAATATTTGAAACGTAACGATACATATATACCAATATATTATACAACTAGTAAACAACCATATAAATATCGTATGAGATCCTTACATTTCATAAAAACCAAAAAGAAAAATGATCGTACATTCGATTTGGCCCTAGATGGGCCTAGGTGCAACCTGCCATTTTCATGTTGAACCGGTCGACCAGTGTACGCTTCGGGCAGAAAATTCTGCTTGTGACCAGAAGTCCATTCAACTTAGATCTTCACCAAATTTCATCCATATCACTATTTTTTTTATTTCCAAAGTTTTCTACACTTTCGAGGCAGTATACCGCACATTCCTACCCACCTAAACTTCATAATATCATTCTATATCATTCTTTTCCATCCAAATTCAAGTATATCAATCTGTAAACATAATTCACCCAATCTAATCATCTTTGATCAATACTTAGACAATAATTTATATAATCAATAGTTTTATGTTTTCATATTTCAATATATATTCAATTTACATATTTTATTTATATTTCTATTCAATTTATTAACCCTAATAGCAATCATACAATGATATACCCCCATACAAACATTATAATCGAAGGAGATGGTTCTGACTTACCCAATATAGTTGCCTGGCCCTTAAATTCGTTGAATTAGCCTCCTAATCCTTGTTACCCTAAAAATACAGTCTGCTCCAATTCCTCGAATAGCCTAATCATCGATATAATCGAACTCCTCTTGTTGCATTGATCAATTTAATATATTTATTTGTTGAATTTGATTACAGATTGATTGAGTTGCAAGAAACAGAGGAGAATGATAAAGAAAGAAATAGAGTTAAGAAGAAGAAATGAAAGTACGTGCAGTTTCAGAAACTAATAAGAGAGGGAAGTGGCCATTCAGATTTCAAATTCAAACCTTAACAGGTTAAGCCCATTTACAAAATCCATAACTTAAAATCCAAGTAAATCTTTCATATGTACTCCAATATAGGGAAACAAATATATCATTCTGACAAGAAAATTGAGCTCTGTGCAATAGTGTAAGCCACGTCACCTAATTTCACGTTGGTAAGAATACCATTTTGCCCTTTTGAGTTAAAATTACCAAAATACCCTTTATATTAATTTCTAAATTCACGGGGTATTACATTCTCATCCTTAAAAGAATTTCATCCTCGAAATTCCTAAAGGACAAAAAATGCAATATGTACATTCACGTATCACATAACATACACAACATATTCATAAACATGCACAGTCATGTATGTGTATTCTTAATGGATAAACTCGTGTCATAAAATATCAAAACAAAATCAATAACACACCTTTAGCTCCTTGCCAAAGTCGGACATTCTCCTTTCTTATGCCCCATCCGATTGCAATTATATCACTTGATCTTTGAGAGTTGACCCTACAATCCTTCACCTCGTGTTGTCTTAGATTATACTTTTTTACTTAACATCTTGCTCCTTAGCCTGGCTCTGATTTCTACATTCCTTACGTTTTCCTAAAAAAGCATCCTTTTTTCACTATCTCTCAAAAACTACTACAGCAACAACGCTTAATAATGCAGCTTCCACTAATCTCTCAAATATCGCTCCCTTAGGAATCTGAGCAAGTGCCAATTCCTTTAATGGAGGATTCAATCATTTTGCAAATTTCATAACTTTCTTTGATGCGGTGTCCACCGGCTCCAATTTAGACCTCGCTAGTTCATTAAACGTATTTACATACTCCTCTATGGTCATTACTCTCTGATGGAGATTAATAATCCTTTCGATCATCACTTCCCTTTCAGCTCCTAATATAAACTTTACCTCAAATTGTTTCTTAAAGTTAGCCTAGTTAGTTTCCTCCTCATTAATCTTGGCCACAATAGTTCTTTACCATTTACATGCTTCTTTACTTAAATACCAAGAGGCAAGCTTTCTCTTGTCACTATCATCCATTCCAAGCAAATTGACAATCTTATCACAATCACGACCCCATTCATGTGTTTCCATAAATGGCTCAGTTCCTTTAAAGGATTTACCTCCTAAGCTCATAAACTATTCGCACAACTTTAGCACAACTTTTGAAAATTCAAAGAAGGAGTTTGAGTAGCTCCAACACCTTGTAATGAAAACATAGGAATTTCAGTATTAACGGTGGCTTGGTTCCTAGCTTGTAGATAATTAGCAAAACCATAATAGAACGTTCAGTCTCGGTATCTCTATAGCCTCCTCTCTAGTGCCAGTCTCAGTCAGATTACTCATATGTACTATTTGTGAAATGGGATTCGTTAGCAACTTCTATAGGATATTATGTAGAGATGACAAACTTAACCTAAAAATAAATGGTATATACACATACCCTCTTCCAATTATTAACATGTATTACCAAAATAACAAGTACGTTCTCTAAATACGTACTAACCTTAGCTCTGATTCCAAATGTAGCAACCCGACTTTTCACGGCCATAAAATGGCCATAAAATCAAAAGCTAAATCATGATAAACACCATAGTATATAGAGAGCTATATAAGCTAACTATCCAAAACATTTAGAATCTCATAGTGAAAGGAGACATAACATAATATACAACAAATATCAAATCATATCCCAATACACACAATCAAATCCAAATCCATGTACATCAATACATCATATACTAATACTATCAGTGATAAACACAACACATCATATGCATATGCAACAACATCATCACCTACACTGTCCATATTACTCAAGACCACCATCATAACCTATAATCCATGAACAAAAGGAAACATATAGGGTAGGGGTTAGAAATGAGTTTGGTGAGTGGAAAAAACAATTAAGAATATATTGCACATATGTTCGCATAAAATTATATAAATGCTACATCTAAACAAAGATGTACCGCAGCCTGTCTCACTTGCATTCACAAAGTTACCCTGACATATTAAACATAATATATGGGCCTAAACTACTTTCTCTATATATAATGGGAATACCTCAAATGAAGCTTTTGAATTGGCTAAAATACCCTTATAGATTTGTATTACATGGTATGGATACTTTTGTCATTTTTTATTTTCAACGTTCTTTTCCAATAGCTCAGTAATTGCAGTTGCAATGTGTGATGCCCCACCTCTATAACACACTAACTAAGGACACTACAAGGTAATGCCTTCAGCTAGCACAAAGAATAAGGCGGTTGAGGAACGACCAATTGTATAATTGCTTTGAGCGAGTACCGGTATATCAGATAGTATATCACACATTTCATTATAAGAGGAAATCTGACACATCCAATACAAACTCAAAGCTACTACACAGTGGCTAAATGCCCTTCGAAAACCATATAAAACAATTATAACATAAAATCAGGCATAGATATTCATATCCCTAGGGTGGAAAAAAATATGAATATAATTCATAGAAGCGAACATCATAGTAGTGGTCATACAAGATCCACTACATCACAAAAGAATAGGTACATGCACTTCACAAAAGAATATGTATACATCAAAGAGTCCCTATCTCATATACATGAAAGACAAAAGCTACTAAGCTAAAGTAGTTAGCCGAAAGTTAGAAGTTAGTCCTTGCTAAGAAGTGAAGTGGAAGCATCTGAAACACCTCGGTCTGACCCCGAGTATTATTTAAGAAGAAAAATAATAAATGGATCAGTCTAGCTATAGTTAACATGTAAGATGAGATAGGATAAGATAAATGACAAATATATCTGATTATAATAAAAATCATACAATATCTTAAGTTTTCTCAAACAACCAAAAGGAATATCGTATCCTTTAATTTTATTCACCAAATCACAAATATTGTGTAACGACCCGAAATTTTCGATCCCAAAAATTCCAGATAGTTAGAGAAAAGAAGAAAGAAATAGAAGAAGAACAGAAAAGAAACACACAATTTCACATTCGTAGCGGATAAAATATAATATCAATAATAGTTATACCAAAGAAAACTGTATCTATCAATTTACATTGATATATCAGAGTTCCAACAATTTTATACAACATTGGACAGATAAAATTTAACATGTCTAAGATATACAAAATATCATAGTAGAAACTCTCCATACGTCTCTGCCGTCCAGCTCGCCTCCTGAACTCCAGAACGTCCTTACCTGAAAATCTGTAATACTCGGTCTGACCCGAGCATTACATCAAAGTAACACCCGGGTCAGGCTGGAAACCAGCGTGAGTAAACCCATATAATAAGGAATACAAAAGCATACAACTTATATAAACCCGGGTAACTTATATCAATTTACAACTTAACAAGTTGTTATAGACATCAACTATACCACAAATCAATTTCTAAGTCCAAAACTTAGATTAAATGGTTCAATTCACTTAAAATGTTCTACTTCATTCTATTGGTTTCACATATCAAATTATATAGAATCGAAGTGGTTTCGGGTATTTACTAATACCCGACTCCGGTCACTTCGAATTCAATGCATCTCAACCCAAATCATTCAAATGAAATTAAAATTCAACTATAATTCAAGATGTCACTTTTACATGACAACTCATCATTGATAAATAACCATAATATCACTGTACACCTAACCATATCATATCACGCAACATTTCATCAGGTATATTAACCAATTCAAGGCATTCAATATCATTCAATCATTCATATGCAAGATTTATCATTTCAAATTAATTTAATTAACCATAATTGAATTAAATCAATTACCTTTGAATCTTGCTTATTAATTAATTAATTACAAACCAATTAATTTATCATACAATAACTATCCTTCTTAATTAACCCTCCTTGATTAATTATTCTTAATTTCTCTAAGTAATTAATCTTTAATTAATCACATAGATTAATTATCCCTAACCATTCACATAAATTAACCTTTAATTAATTAATGACATTCATTAATGATTCATGATTAATTACTTCCATAAATCAACATTAATTAATCTCATACAGTAATTTACTATCCTTCAATTATCTACATTAATTAATCCTTAAGAATACCTACACTGAGTAGTTAATCCTTATTTACTTCATTAATTCTTCCATAATGAAGTTTATCCTCTTTAATTATATTCCATAATTATTCATTAATACCTTTTACTAAGTATCCACTTAATTAAGTAATCAATACCTAATTCATAACATAAGATATTTATTCTTAATTAAGTAAAAATTAAATTTAAATTAATTAACCCAACTAAATATTCTTAATTGATTACTTAATTAAAATCCATTATAATTCATTAATTTAATTAATAACAATAATCAAATAATCTTATTAATTTCATTTAATGATTAACCTTTTAAATTAACCTTCCAAATTATTAATCTCTAGTCATTCATAAATCTTTTATATATATATATATATATATATATATATATATATATATATATATATTAACTTTAATTTAGTTTAAATAATGAATTTTATCATCTCTAATCATATAAAACAATTTGAATAACAAATTGTAATTAACCTTTATTTTATCACGTTTCATTAATTAACCAATTCTTTCAATAAATTTCCTTGATAAATCCATACTTTAATTAATTATACTAAATAATTAATTCTCAATTACTTCCATTAAGTAATTATCCAAAACAAAACCATTTTGAATAAATAGGTGAATACTTTTACTAGTTTATAACTTGATCCATACCTTAAATTCGAAAAGACTTGTTTGAACTCTTTAAAAAAAAATTATTTTTACGTTAAACTTGCTTATTCCAAAATTTAAAAGGAGAGATCGAAATCCTAATTTACCCTATTCCAGATAACACCTCCCGGCCCACGAAAATTGCTACGGCCCGCTACTTCTTCTTCCCTTTCCTATTATTCCCAAATTCTTAAAACCTGCAAATTTCCAAATTCCTACTCAAGTCTATCCCGATGTTCCCCCATATCTAGACCCGAGTAAAATTTCCCTTTTTACCAGCACTCTCTCTCAATTCCATACCCTCTACTCTCACTGTGAACGGAAAACGTGCACATGTACGCCACATCGGAGCTCCTCTGACCCACGTCGAACTCACTACTCGGTCGCCACAAACCCTTCTATCAATTCTGGTAACCCAATTTCCATGAAAAGTGCACGAATCCCAAAATCAACATTCACCATCACCAGTAAAGGAAACTCCAATTTATATCCACCTTAACGAGCCACCACCGTACGCCATCTCCTACCAAACCTCACCAAGGGGTTCATCGCACCGTCCTCTTCCATCTCTACCATGACCGCATCTCCCTACTGACCCAGCTTCTACACCATTGAAAAGAAACCGAAACCAACCCAAACCCAACAATCCACTCGCTCTCACAATACAAGCCCAGAGTCACGATTCTGCCACGGTTGGCACCTCCCCTAGGTCCACCATCCCTTTGTAATCATGGCCGTGCCATCCCATAGTGACGAGTTCGCCAGAAATTAATTTCTGAATGAAAATTGTTCATCCCTGAAATTCCCTAAATTTACCAATCTAAAAATCAACATATTGATATCAAAAATCAAGTTATCCATATACGATTCCAATTTAAGAATCCAAACTTGAAATTTTAAAACTTGTGTTTTCGATTTAAACAAGCTTCCACTGTAAATTTCCAATTCCCAAATAAATTGCTTACTAATTTTACTTGTTTCTAATTTTAAAACTTGTATGGTGTCAACACAAACAAATTTCCTTTAAACAACATGAGCCTACAGAGATCAGGGAAAAAGATATAATTTTCTTCTTTCTTCTCTTTTTTTTTTAATTCTGTAAATATTTAACAGGGCATGTGTAATCCTGGTCACAGACATGCATTCCATTTTCCAACACATTATATATTTAGAAAATTTTACAGCTATACAAACAAATCTCACACCAAATCTCAAATATTCATCCCATTCAAACGAATTAAAATAGATTTTAAACCTTGTGAAGGAAGTTTACTCACCTGCTTCCTGACAACAGAGAACAGTCTTGTATATTTTTTTATTTTTGTTCTGGAATCTTGCCGTATGATCGTATTTGATTCAAACCTATGACGAGATGATCCTTGCCTGTTGACGATTTGCTGTTGTTGAAATCTAAATCTTAATTCTTGCATTTGTTAATCTTTGTTGTTGAACCAAATTAATCCTGTTCTTTGAATCAAATTGAAAGCTGCTGTAGTTTTATTTTTTACAGTTTTTTTTCTTTCTTTTTCCTTTGGTTTTGCATTAGGAAGATGAGAGAATAACTTCAGCCTATATTCTAATTTTGATATTTACCTTAAAGAAAATTTTATATTTTAACAAACATAACATTTTTGGCCACTTGTCCTTACATATATTATAAAGGTTACAAGTGTTCATTTCACATATTAGAATTCTTACAAATGTTTAATTCCTTTATTAATATTCTTATTATTTATTTATATTTTTTTATAATTTGTTTTATGTATTTATATTACATATAAACTATATTTAGCATATGTATAAATTAGAAGGAAAGAATATTAGTCCATTTATTAAATCTTATTACCCATGTTAACAATGAGCTTCATAATTTAAACATTTGCATTTACTCATTTTCTTACAATTTTTAAATGATTTTGAAAGCTTTTGAATTTAATGGTTATACATGTAATTAAATGTTTATAATATGATTGTATATTATACTTTTAGTTCGGTTTATACTTAAGCATGTAAAAATTTAAAAGAGGGTATATTTTTTTTTCCTTTTTTTATAAATCTTAGTCTACATTGATAGACTGTATATAGAAATTTTAGATTTAAAATTTTCAAAAATGAATCTCTAGAAATAGATTGGATTTTTAATACTCAATATTTTGATCAATTTATATTTATACTCATACCTTTCTAGTATTTATACATATATAACTTCAAAAGAGAAGATTTTAAAATCTTAATTATACACTAATATAATTATCCTTTGAATTTCAAACCTTAAATTCAAATTTAATTTAAATTGGCTCATATACATATTAAACAAACTCACATTACATTTGTTTAAAAATAATGATATTTTGCAAATTTTAAGATAATTATACTAGAAGATTTTTAAATAAATATCTATCCCAGTATAAATATTTATCATCAGATTTATTTGTCAATATTTTATTAATTATCCCAGTTTGTTAATCAATTACAGATGTCCCAAAAATTTGGGTTATCACATTCCTTCCCCCTTAGAATCTTTTCGTCCTCGAAAAGAAACGAAGCTAGAATTTATTAAAACACTTTTAAAATCTACATAATATTATAAAATAATTTTATAAAAATACCTTTTTATAACTCGATGTTTCAATAAGTCCATCCTCGTTCTTATAGAAATTCGGTCATACGTTGATCAGGCGTACGACTGAAAATCTATAAGTACTTAGCAGACTCGTTTTCAACAACCAGTGAAAATACTTGAAAATAATTTTATTGAAAATTTAGAAACAGTTTTTGAAAATAGAGGATACATCTTTGGTGAGAATGCTCTGGAAATCATCACCCCCATCCATGGTCACAGTTACATTCCAGGGTTACGTTGCCGTCGCAGCAAAAGTCCATGTAACTGCAGGCTCTCCGCGGCCTCTCGATTACGCCATGGATCCCACACAACAGATCACAGTTACATCCAGGGTTACGTTGCCGTCGCAGCAAAAGTCCATGTAACTGCAGGCTCTCTGCGGCCTCTGATTTTCACTGCCGAAATGAAACTCCTCCACTCCTACATGGTTGCAGTCCGCCGATATAAAATCAAACGCAGACTGTTGGCTTTCAGCGGCATACACGACTTTCGCTATGTTATACCATAGGTCGCGGTCTACCGATATAAAATCAAACGCAGACTGTTGGCTCTCAGCGACACACACGACTTTCGCTATGGTATACACTACCCATAATCCCTAGGAACTAGTTTTGTCCGGACTCCTCACAGGATCAACTTTAGAACCCCCCTTGGGGCTCAAGGCAGCACCACCCGGTGGTACTCCTGAGAAGTTCATTTCAGGTGAGCGCCTTTTTCTCCAGAGCCATCATCAAAACATTTTATACTATATACATATAGTATCTTTAAATCATACACCTAGTATGATCTCATACAAAGCTCCTTTACACAAAATCGATTATCCCAAAATAGATAATTCTCAAACTAGGATTTCCAAATTCAATATTGATTTTACCCAAAAATCAAAAGCCTTTCCAAAACCAAAGGTTCCCAAAACCTTTTCCAAAATCCTCATATGATCCTTTATATATATAGAGATATATATAGAATCCTTGATAAAAATCTTTGGATCATTATAAACTTGTATAAAAATCCTTTTATACTTCAAACACTTTCAAAACAAATCCTTTTTCTTTTGGCAAAAGATTCATCAAGGGGAGTTTTATCTTATAAAACAAAGATATTTACTTTGTTTACTCAAAATCAGATATTCAAATTTGATTACTCCTTTCAATATCATTTTCGTTCAAATCCGTACGATGTACACTTATCATCCGTACGCTATACCAATCTGATCGCTCACTCGATCACACAATTTCATTTCCGAACTAGTATCGTCCACCCGACTTCCTGGTGTGGACACAGATCTGGTTTCTTGATCAGAAACCGTCATTCTCCTTGCATAGTCATAACTATGATGGAGAACATTCAAAACCAATCAACAATCCATATTCAGGTTCGCCGACGAAAATCGAGCGAAAAATCCCACTCGGATCGATATAACTATCTCGAAATTCTATGCTCGAATCTGGATCAAATTACTATGCGAATAGAATAACATACGTACACCCTACGTATTTCTCTTTCTATTCATATTCACTTTAATTTTCATTCACTTATTCACAATCGCTTAAATCCATTTGGATTATCACCTCTATTCTTATCTCTATTGGGTACTTAAACAATAACAGTTTAAATGCTGTCCTGTTTAAATTTAGAAACTAGCTTGAAAAGTTAAAAATAGATAAGTAGTTGGAAAATAATTACTAGTTTGTAAAATAGGTGTAAAATAGTTAGAAAATAGTTAAAATAATTATATAAATTTTAAATAATTGCAAAATAATAGTAAGATAGTAATTAGTTTATAAAACAGTTCGAAAATTGTTAAACAGTTTTAAAAATAATTGTAAACAAGTATAAGATAATTTGGCTTTTAAAAGAAAGGTTGTATATATAATGAATAACTTGGAAAAATAGGTTTATATTAAAACAATTTACATTAAAAATAGTCCAGAGTCAAAACTTTTCACTTTCCAATCTTCATTCTCAATCAATTCAATTTAAATTTCCTCTTCCATTTAAATTGACCCAATTTCAATTTAAATCAAATTCCATTTGATTTTAAACATATTCAACTTTAACTACAATCCCACGTTATCCCAATCATTTTGGACTAATATCCATTCAATTGAACCCACTTCAATTCCAATCCATTTCAACTTCAGTTTGAATCAATTCCAATTTCAAGTTCCATTTCCAAATCAAGTTGAATTATTCTTGATTTCCTCCCAAATTTAATTCAAATTTCATTTGAATTTAAAACTATTCAATTTAATTACAACTCCCAATTATTCAAATCAATCCAATTCAAATTTTCCATTTGAATCTTATACTCATACATCTTCAATCACAATTTTAATCAATTCAAATCAAATTCAATTTGAACTAATTTGAAATTTCAAATTTAAACCATCTCGAATTATATAAATTCGAGTTAATACTTCAAATGTTGATTTAATTCCTTTAAATCAATTTACCCTTTTATCCCAATAATGGATTACCATATTCCATTTCTCATTCATTTAAACAAATCCAATTACAACTTAAATTTTTTTAACAACAATAGGATGATATTAACTAATTTATTTTAAAACATCCATTCATTTTAAATTTATAGATCTCAAACCCAATTTGAGATCACTCAAACTCTCAATTACAATCAACCATTTAACTCTCCAAGTTAAACCCCAATTTCATCTTGAAATTTTCAAATCATGTTGATCATTCCAACTTATTTAACTTTTTCTCAAGTTAAACTCAATTCACTTAATCAGTCAACCTTACCTAGTTTGAACTTCCATTTCAAATTTTGAACATCTCATAAATAATCTTCCCACTTATTAAGTTCAAAAACTTAGCACTTCGGGTATCACATCTTATTCCACATTCAAAACTCAACATTTAGAGTTTATTTCAAACCGTATTTGATATTATGTATATCTACATATATACATATTAATTTCTTTTACATACCAAGTTATACCTTAAAATTTTAAACCACCTTTGGTTTTTAATTCAAAACAAATTTCTTTAAATTTTCAAACAACTCTTGTTTGAAATAGGACTATTACATTCAAATGCATTAAATAATATTATTTATTTTTTTATCTTTAAATTAATTGCATCATTAAATAATTCCAATTAATCACATTCGGTAATTAACTTATTTCTTAATTACCTTTATTAAGTAATTGTCCTTTAAATTACTTGCCTCTAGTTACTTCATTAAGTAACCCCTCTTTATTTATCATTTTCAATTATTATCCATTAATTAATCTCATTAAATAAAGTTTAATTGATTATCCTTATCCTGAAACCTTTCCCAAATTCAAGATTTAATTTCAGTTTGAATCCATTTCAAACTTGTCTTTAATTTAATTTCAATTTGGTTGTAATTCCATTACCACTTAATTCTTACTATTACTTCTAATTTAATTAATACTACAACCAATTTCCTTAATATAATAGATAATCTATTCCTTATATAAGATTCATTTACTTTTGAAATCATTTAAAAACCTTTATATAAGAAAATAAAAAGTACGCTCTCTCATATATATATATACACACTCAACTCATTCTAGGGTGCCACTTACCCTATCCTTAATGAGTAATCCCAACAGAGCCAAGGTTCTCGCTCAACCTCGCTCAGATACCAAATGTAACGACCCAAAATTTTCGATCCCGAAAATTCCAGATAGTTAGAGAAAAAAAGAAACAAATAGAAGAAGAACAGAAAAGAAACACACAATTTCACATTCGCAGCGGATAAAATATAATATCAATAATAGTTATACCAAAGAAAACTGTATCTATCAATTTACATTGATATATCAGAGTTCCAACAATTTTATACAACATTGGACAGATAAAATTTAACATGTCTAAGATATACACAATATCATAGTAGAAATTCTCCATACGTCTCTGCCGTCCAGCTCGGCTCCTGAACTCCAGAACGTCCTTACCTGAAAATCTGTAATACTCGGTCTGACCCGAGCATTACATCAAAGTAACACCCGGGTCAGGCTGGAAACCAGCGTGAGTAAACCCATATAATAAGGAATACAAAAGCATACAACTTATATAAACCCGGGTAACTTATATCAATTTACAACTTAACAAGTTGTTATAGACATCAACTATACCACAAATCAATTTCTAAGTCCAAAACTTAGATTAAATGGTTCAATTCACTTAAAATGTTCTACTTCATTCTATTGGTTTCACATATCAAATTATAAAGAATCGAAGTGGTTTCGGGTATTTACTAATACCCGACTCTGGTCACTTCGAATTCAATGCATCTCAACCCAAATCATTCAAATGAAATTAAAATTCAACTATAATTCAAGATGTCACTTTTACATGATAATTCATCATTGATAAATAACCATAATATCACTGTACACCTAACCATATCATATCACGCAACATTTCATCGGGTATATTAGCCAATTCAAGGCATTCAATATCATTCAATCATTCATATGCAAGATTTATCATTTCAAATTAATTTAGTTAACCATAATTGAATTAAATCAATTACCTTTGAATCTTGCTTATTAATTAATTAATTACAAACCAATTAATTTATCATACAATAACTATCCTTCTTAATTAACCCTCCTTGATTAATTATTCTTAATTGCTTTAAGTAATTAATGTTTAATTAATCACATAGATTAATTATCCCTAACCATTCACATAAATTAACCTTTAATTAATTAATGACATTCATTAATGATTCATGATTAATTACTTCCATAAATCAACATTAATTAATCTCATACAGTAATTTACTATCCTTCAATTATCTACATTAATTAATCCTTAAGATTACCTACACTGAGTAGTTAATCCTTATTTACTTCATTAATTCTTCCATAATGAAGTTTATACTCTTTAGTTATATTCCATAATTATTCATTAATACCTTTTACTAAGTATCCACTTAATTAAGTAATCAATACCTAATTCATAATATAAGATATTTATTCTTAATTAAGTAAAAATTAAATTTAAATTAATTAACCCAACTAAATATTCTTAATTGATTACTTAATTAAAATCCATTATAATTCATTAATTTAATTAATAACAATAATCAAATAATCTTATTAATTTCATTTAATGATTAACCTTTTAAATTAACCTTCCAAATTATTAATCTCTAGTCATTCATAAATCTTTTATATATATATATATATATATAAACTTTAGTTTAGTTTAAATAATGAATTTTATCATCTCTAATCATATAAAACAATTTGAATAACAAATTGTAATTAACCTTTATTTTATCACGTTTCATTAATTAACCAATTCTTTCAATAAATTTCCTTGATAAATCCATACTTTAATTAATTATACTAAATAATTAATTCTCAATTACTTCCATTAAGTAATTATCCAAAACAAAGACCATTTTGAATAAATAGGTGAATACTTTTACTTGTTTATAACTTGATCCATACCTTAAATTTGAAAAGACTTGTTTGAACTCTTTAAAAAAAAATTATTTTTACTTTAAACTTGCTTATTCCAAAATTTAAAACGAGAGATCGAAATCCTAATTTACTCTATTCCAGATAACACCTCTCGGCCCACGAAAATTGCTACGGCCCGCTACTTCTTCTTCCCTTTCCTATTATTCCTAAATTCTTAAAACCTGCAAATTTCCAAATTCCTACTCGAGTCTATCCCGATGTTCCCCCATATGTAGACCCGAGTTAAATTTCCCTTTTTACCAGCGCTCTCTCTCAATTCCATACCCTCTACTCTCACTGTGCACGGAAAACGTGCACATGTACGCCACATCGGAGCTCCTCCGACCCACGTCGAACTCACTACTCGGTCGCCACAAACCCTTCTATCAATTCTGGTAACCCAATTTCCACGAAAAATGCACGAATCCCAAAATCAACATTCACCATCACCAGTAAAGGAAACTCCAATTTATATCCACCTTAACGAGCCACCACCGTACGCCATCTCCTACCAAACCTCACCAAGGGGTTCATCGCACCGTCCTCTTCCATCTCTACCATGACCGCATCTCCCTACTGACCCAGCTTCTACACCATTGAAAAGAAACCGAAACCAACCCAAACCCAACAATCCACTCGCTCTCACAATACAAGCCCAGAGTCACGATTCTGCTACGGTCGGCACCTCCCCTAGGTCCACCACCCCTTTGTAATCTTGGCCGTGCCATCCCACAGTGACGAGTTCGCCAGAAATTAATTTCTGAATGAAATTTGTTCATCCCTGAAATTCCCTAAATTTACCAATCTAAAAATCAACATATTGATATCAAAAATCAAGTTATCCATATACGATTCCAATTTAAGAATCCAAACTTGAAATTTTAAAACTTGTGTTTTCGATTTAAACAAGCTTCCACTGTAAATTTCCAATTCCCAAATAAATTGCTTACTATTTTTACTTGTTTCCAATTTTAAAACTTGTATGGTGTCAACACAAACAAATTTCCTTTAAACAACATGAGCCTACAGAGATCAGGGAAAAAGATATAATTTTTTTTTTTTTTAATTCTGTAAAAATTTAATAGGGCATGTGTAATCCTGGTCACAGACATGCATTCCATTTTCCATCACATTATATATTTAGAAAATTTTACAGCTATACAAACAAATCTCACACCAAATCTCAAATATTCATCCCATTCAAACGAATTAAAATAGATTTTAAACCTTGTGAAGGAAGTTTACTCACCTGCTTCCTGACAACAAAGAACAGTCTTGTATATTTTTTTATTTTTGTTCTGGAATCTTGCCGTATGATCGTATTTGATTCAAACTTATGACGAGATGATCCTTGCCTGTTGACGATTTGCAAAACTGTTGTTGAAATCTAAATCTTGATTCTTGCATTTGTTAATCTTTGTTGTTGAACCAAATTAATCCTGTTCTTTGAATCAAATTGAAAGCTGCTGTAGTTTTAATTTTTACAGTTTTTTTCTTTTTCCTTTGGTTTTGCATTAGGAAGGTGAGAGAATAACTTCATCCTATATTCTAATTTTGATATTTACCTTAAAGAAAATTTTATATTTTAACAAACATAACATTTTTGGCCACTTGTCCTTACATATATTATAAAGGTTACAAGTGTTCATTTCACATATTAGAAGTCTTACAAATGTTTAATTCCTTTATTAATATTCTTATTATTTATTTATATTTCTTTATAATTTGTTTTATGTATTTATATTACATATAAACTATATTTAGCATATGTATAAATTAGAAGGAAAGAATATTAGTCCCTTTATTAAATCTTATTACCTATGTTAACAATGAGCTTCATAATTTAAACATTTGCATTTACTCATTTTCTTACAATTTTTAAATGATTTTGAAAGCTTTTGTATTTAATGGTTATACATGTAATTAAATGTTTATAATATGATTTTATATTATACTTTTAGTTCGGTTTATACTTAAGCATGTAAAAATTTAAAAGAGGGTATATTAATTTTTTCTTCTGTTTTTATAAATCTTAGTTTACATCGATAGACTGTATATAGAAATTTTAGATTTAAAATTTTCAAAAATGGATCTCTAGAAATAGATTGGATTTTTAATACTCAATATTTTGATCAATTTATATTTATACTCATACCTTTCTAGTATTTATACATATATAACTTCAAAAGAGAAGATTTTAAAATCTTAATTATACACTAATATAATTATCCTTTGAATTTCAAACCTCAAATTCAAATTTAATTTAAATTGACTCATATACATATTAAACAAACTCACATTACATTTGTTTAAAAATAATGATATTTTGCAAATTTTAAGATAATTATACTAGAAGATTTTTAAATAAATATCTATCCAAGCATAAATATTTATCATCAGATTTATTTGTCAATATTTTATTAATTATCCCAGTTTGTTAATCAATTACAGATGTCCCAAAAATTTGGGTTATCACATATTGATAAAGCTTATCAATGTAAAACATTAAATTGGTGAAGCACAAATTCTAGAAATCAATAATTAGAAATCCAAAAAACATAAAAAGGGGGAGGCCTATTACAAACGGGAGCATGAAAAACTCACCAACACGTGTATCACAAACGGGACGCTATCCCACGGGTCGCTAACCCATAAAAATGAGCTAAAGCTCCATAGAATAAGGTATAGTTCCCTCTTGTGGAAAAATGAGCCGAAGCTCCACAAATGGTCAAAAGACCATGGGTCGCTACCCCACCAAATTGACCTGAAGCTCCATAAAACGGGATATAGTCCCCCATTTGGACAAAGAGACATTGCTCATCGCAAGTCTAAATCACGAAATTATCATAATTAATCAGTAAGTGTAAATTACACTAAGCTAGTAAATAAATGAGTTTAGCTTCATGTCCCATAACCACCGGCTTAACTTAAATATTTATGAACAAATTATAGATTTCCACTCGAAAATTGTCACTAGATTTCAATCGGACAAGTCCAAAAAATAACCGACAAAGTAAATGCAAGCATTTCATACCACTTGTTCTGCTAGGTTTTTTCATTGGATTCCTCGTCGAATGAGGTAAAAGGTTTGTATAGACTAATAGATTGAAAAAAAGTTTTAAAATCGAGCTTTATATTAAATGTAGTGTTGAAATCGTTTTTGTGAAAGAGTTTTATTATTTACTACTAGTATAAAACCTTTGTATTTAAAAGTGACAAACTATTGAAATGGTTGTAAAAACAATCTATCAAAAAAGTCCACATTTAGAGAACGTAAATAAAAACCAAGGAAATCGATATCAAATCCATCAAATGGAAACACCAAAATTCCAGAAAAGAGATCACCAAAGTTGATTTTGGATCATCAAAAATCAGTAAACCAGAAATCCATATCGAAATTAAGCCAATTTTCAGAAATTAACAGCCACAGACGTCTGTGGGTTTTCACAAACATCTGTGTTAAGTCTACGGAATTTCGTTCCAGGACTCACATATGTCTGTGGATAAACCCTAGAAGTTTATCACCTACTTCTAGAAATTTTACCTGAAGCCACAGACATTTGTGGATAATCCATAAACGTCCGTCACCTGTCGCGGGACAAAATTTGCAAAGCCCATAAGTGGGCAAATCTACACAACTTATTGGATTACGAAGCGATTGTATGAGCAACTGAGACTAGGGTTTTATGCCAAGTGACAACCCAGCACTAAAGGCTCGTTAATGCACCCAAAACAACATGTCTAAATACCCATTCTAAGGTTTTCATAAATTTTTGACTTCAAAATACCAAAATTAGGAAAATTCACCAAACCAATTCAATTCAAAAGCAATTGAATAAGAAATAGATATTAGAAATTCATACTTGATAATAATCAAAGCTACAGACATAGATATGAGTTCAAGAACTCATCTTTAGCCCAAAAATAGAAAAGATAAGCTCTAAAACCAGCTAAGATCAATTCCTCTTCAATTACACCTCTACAATCTCCAATCTAGTATCACATGCAAAGCTTTTGTAACGACCCTGACTCGACCTTCGAAAATCGATACGAAATACATCACTCGTATTCGAATGCCGCAGATTCAAACGCCGAATCTGGTTCGCTGGAGCTTATATCACATTAAGTACAACAACACAGCGGAAGAAAATCAATGACTTTATTTGATACACAACAGATACAATATTCTAATACAAATGAGATATCAATATATATCAGAGATACAAGACAACTACAAAAGAACAATAGCGGAACAATATCACTAATCTGATCTTCCAAGGGATAAAAAGAAAGATAGAATCGAAAACTACATTCCAATTCAATGCTCCAAAGATCTCCAAGCTATAAGCTCAAACAACCATTAAGTTGACTTAAACACGGTCAGTTGAAGTGAAGAAATGCTATCGCCAAATCCAAAGGCTGTATGCTATCGAATCTACATCTTCCAGTTGATTATCTGAAAAACCTAACTCTAGGCTGCCCGTGGGGAAAATTATGGGCACCCAGAGTTTAGAAAGGGAACAATAAACTCCAGGTCAGTCATGGGACTGGTGTGAGCAAACGAAAACAGTTTTATTTAAATAAAAACAAACAAAAGAATTTAAAAAGAAATCCACAATGCTTTTTGGAAAATGAAACTACCATAAGGCCTTCCGCCAAACACACAATGCAAACGCATAATTAGAGGAGATTTCTCCTTATGATAGTCAAATATGCTTGATACGCGAAAATTCTTTCGATATTATTATTAGTGCATAGTGCAGAAAACATTTTGAAAGTATAATATTAATCTTAGCCAGCATACACATTTCGTAGTATGCCTACTATAGCTATCATGTTCAATAGCAGGTTACCACCACATTCCATGGCAGGTTATACAACTAAAACCGTACAGGGCGCGTATTGATTTTTTGGATTTTCAATAAATTGTCAGGCTAAGGAACTTCTTGGGCCACATGGGAATGCCTCTGGAGGGACGCCCCGAGAACTTAACCAGCTCTCTACCACGACAAGACCGGGTTATCTCTGTAACTAGGTAACTACTGACAAGAATATGCCATACCCCGGTCGCTAACGACCTTTATCCGAGTGCTCAACACCCACAACCACAAAGTAATAAATTTCCAGCAACCACATAGATTAAGTATCTGGGCTCCATACTATGATACCACCCATTTCCAGAAGGGAATGGACATACCCTAAAGGGCGCGAACCATCATAACCTTGCCGCATCTTTCCTGTTTCGACAATTTCCGGGTTGTGAGGTCCGACGAGGTCACGTCCACAAAGCTACGCTTTTCACAAAAGCCATGCTTTGATCAACAAATGATCAGAAGCACTTCGTATGCCACATTACCAAATTGGGAATGCATTACTGGTAAATATCAACTACATAACCTCTGAGCTTGTATGTCTCAGAGAAGGGTGCTAAGCAAAGAGAATAAATTCTCCGCTACTAAACATAAATGTATTTGATAGAAACCAACTTTACATCTCAAAGTGTAATATCAGACATACATCCATACAAGTCTGTTCCGGGTTCGAATAGAACCGAAGGCACCTCAAAGAAGCCCTTGCAATCTGGGTATTCACAATCCTGATCGACTTTCCATCACATATGGAGATCTCTATACCGACGCGACTCAGTGCAGATACATTCGTCCGGTAATCCTTTCGTTCTCGAAAATATCCGGTCTTTACCACCGGTCTTCAAATGCTATCCATTTCGTCGTATCATTATTCAGAATGGGTTATATGACATAAAGTCCTCTCCCGGCTAGACCGAATAATGAGCGCTTAATTAAAAAACATATAGATACTGGGATCTTAGTTAAGTCACAACTTATTATCCAAAAACCTTTCTTTCAAATGGTTTAAATAAATTACCATTTTAATCTTTTAAATAAAAGATTCACCCTTGAAGATCCTCTTCAATTTTAAAATAAAGTTTCACCAATCTTTCACAAAGATTTATTCATAGCTTTCAAAACTATTTTCAATTCAAATCACACAACTTGAAATCCTTTCAACAAAAAATGGAAATTCTTTCCTTATATGAAAGCCATTATCATTTGAAAACAAATGCTTTTTGTTTTAGAAAAATAGGATTAAATATGCACAAGTTATAGCCTTTAAAGTATAAACTTGGGTTAAATTTAAACTCCCAAAATAATACTTCTAAAATACTTTAAAGATGGTTTTAAAATCCATATATATATATATATATATATTATATATATAACTTGTATAAACCTTTCAAACCAAATTTCCAAAACCACTTCAAAACTTGAACAGATATGTTATATTCAAACTAAATTTCAACTTCAGAAATTTCCTTTCCAAAAGCTTTCCATATTCAATTAAATTCCATTTCCAAAACCATTTGGATTCAAAATTCAACGTTAAAAATCATTTTGAATAAAATAGTATTAAATTCAAATATCCGTGACTTAACCAATTCCACGTGGAATCCATATTTGTGTGTGTATGGTGTAGTCCAGGGGTTTTACACAATAGTTCAACATCATCAATCATCACAATCCAAGCACAGCAATATCGATAAGCGGTATAATCCTATAACGCTTATCTTCATTCATAGATTCACAGATAAATAATATAAATTCATCACAGATAAATAAATTACATTCATCACAGCTCAAATCAAAACAATTCATATCACAGAGCATCGCACATCAGGGATATCAAACAATTCAAGCATTTAATAGAATCCAAACATCCATAAGCAAAATTAATTAATCGTCTGATTAATTTAATCAGATTAATTACCTATGAATAAATTAATAATCTTGGTTAATTAACAATAATTAATTACAAACCTTTAATTAATTATCCTTTAATAATTTATTAATTAACCCTTAATTAGTTATCATTTAATTAATTATCCTTAATTTATTGCTATAAGTGTTTGTTTCTAATCACCTATATTTATTTAAATCACAAATTAATTTCATTAAGTAATTATCTTTTAATCACTTGATTAATCAACTTTAATCATTAATTAATTACTTAATTAGGTAATAATCTTTAAGTAATTAATTACCTTTACTTACTTATCATTAATTAAACTTAACTTAGTTAATCATCCTTTAATGTAATTTCATAAAGTAATTATCTTTAATTAAGTAATAATCTTTTATTAATTAAATCAGGTAATTATACTTAATTGATTTCATTAAGTAATCATCCTTTAATTACTCATTATTCTTAACAAATTAATTAATCCTTGATTAATACTTAATTAATCTTTGATTAAGTAATTATCACTTAAATTCAAATTAATGATCCTGTAATCTTAAGATAACCTATTTACCTTAATTAATTCCATAATCATTATTTAAATCTTGTTTTAAATAATCTTTGAAACAAATTAACAAAATCATACAATTTAACTTAAGCCCATTTAAGTTAATTGATAACCAATATCATTTTTTTCAAGATGAACCATTCTATTTTTAAAATATTATTTAAATAACCTTGAAAATAAATTATCATCAACATATAAATTTTAAACATTTTATCCTTTGATTAACACTTAATTACATTTCTAAATTAAGTTTAAAATAACTTACAAAATTAAATTAAACAAATAATATAACTTCTTAAATCATATGTTAAATAAAACATATATTATATATAAAAGGATTTGATTTAAGAAAACAATCTAAAAACTTGATTTATTTAATTTTTAAAACTGATTTATTTTAAAATTTTATAATTTTAAAACTTGGTTAAAAAATCTTGAGCCAAAATCCTGTTTTACCCAAGCCTGACTTCGAGTCTTCCCCCACCTTCTTTTCCCCGGGTCATCATGCGAATTATTTCGAGTCGAACCCGAAATAATCTCATCTTCCCCAAACTTAACAACTACATCAGATACAACCATCCACGTGTGCACGTGCACGCCTGAATTTCATCACTCTGACCATTGCCGTAACCTCCAACATGTCAACGATTATCACCTCTGCCCAAACAACCATCCACTACGATCAAATTCATCTAGAATAAAAATCGAGCAACACGATCGAAACCTAGAACCAACCCACTCACCATAAACCACTCTGCTATGACAACTCCGACCACCGGTCACCACGCCTTCGCGTCCAGAGCCTCGCCATTCACCCACGTCTCGATTCCACTCGGTCTGGTCCCACTCGATGCACTGACAACAATGCAGACATCGACAAAAAATGGGTTTAAACCCTAGATCTTCATCATTTCGCCACATCGATCATTGATAAATTCAATTAGTATTTTTCCTATGATCGCAAGACCTCCGACCATCCGTAGCATCAACCTCGACCCACCGATCGTTGTCGATAATCAGAAATTTACGAAAATGTAAATTCCGTTCAACTTGATTTTTCTCATTAAATTTAAACTTAAAAATTCTGAAAAGATTATCGAAAATCATGATTTTGGAATACAAATGTATTCCTATGATTTAAACTCTAAATCCAGACATTTGATTTTGGATTTAAATCTGATCATTCCTGTCATTTTCAATTTTTGAATTAAACACTTAATATTTTCTCCTGTAATTATTTTTAAAAACAACGTTACACCCTTATGCATCTTTCGTCTTCAAAGATCCAAGCATAGTACTGATCGTATAATGAGGATTTGAATTTTCAAAATGGATTAAGCCTGTAAATGTTTAAAACGGAGATATACATCCCTGCAAATAAACATGCACACATCACATATATATATACACAGACATGTACACCCATAAATATATGTATATTCAAACATGTAGGCATTTTTAACAATCATACTTCAAGCATCATCCACATAATCAAAAGCACATATGTAGATACAAGTGAGTTTGCTCACCCGAAAGTATGAATGGTGAAGGCTGAGTTTTTGATTTGATCTAACACTTTGATTTGCTTTGAGTTGCTCAGAACTTTTGTTTTGATGGATATGAGTTGATCTTTAATTCCATTTGAATCTGAAGCTTGATTTAGTTTGATCTCAGAACTGGATTTGATGTCATTTTGCAATTTGGATCTATATGCTTGTCTCATTGAATTTAAACTAAAATTTGAATTGAAGCTTGTTATTGGAGATGATATGCTTGCATCAGTATTTTGACTTTTCTTGCTTATCTTTGCTTTGATGTACTTTTGATCAGGTTTAAAATTGGAAGGGTTTGTCGTTTGATTTTTAATTCTTTGATCTAGTTTTGCTTAGGTTAAAACATGAAGTTGGTTTTGATTTTGAAACATATGAAAGAAAAAGGAGAAGAGTAGAAGTAAATATGTATATATAGGAATGTTTTCATTTTTATTTTGAAAATAAAAGATAATTAAAAATGGACTCTTGTAATATTCCTTCTTTTCACGTATTGCACTTGTATCTTCATGTTATTATATGGTTACATTTGTTAAATGTTATTTTAAAATGTTTACACTGGTACTCTTCATGCATTTATGCTTTTAATTATATTTTAAATATATTTCTTTTTTATATTAGCATATGTTTTACACACACACACACACATATATATATATATGTATGTTTTTATATATTTTTAAATGTTTATTAATATATATATATATATATACAAATACAAATATAAAGGAAATGTGTTTTAATCCTTTTATTAATTTAAACAAATTATACTTAGTTATGTTTTATATATTTTCTATATTAATTTTTGTATAATTTTCAAAAACATTTATTTTTGAGTTCAAAATTCAATTAAAAACCAATTTATATACATATATATAAACAAAAAACATATATTATTTATTTTTGGAATATTTAAATTCAAATTTCAAATTAAAATCTATTTATATAAATAAACAAGCACATACTTTTTAAATTTGAAAAATTCAAATTAATTCACAATTTAATTCCAAAAATTAAATAAATTACCAATTCAAATTTGATTTAAAAAATGGGGATGTTATAGATTTTCTAAATTAGTTTATAGGAATTTATGAAAATTGGAATGAGATTGAGATGGTGAAGATGAAGAGGATGCTTACCTAGGCTTCTCTTTGATTTTATAACTTCAATTTGAATTTCCTAAGAATCTAGAGCTTAGGAATTTTAGTTTCCCCTCTTTCCCCCATTTTTCCATTAGCTTGAGAGTGTTAGGAAATAGAGAATGGAATGAATAAAGAGGAGAGGAGTTTGGGTATTTGGTAGAAGGGTTTATGTTATATGGTTGGGTTAATGGGCTAGAACACAATCCAAAACCCAAATGAAAATATCAAAATCCTAATCAACTCCAGACACAATAATATTTGTACACAAACAAGTTGTAAACGTTAATTTGAACTCAATGAAAGTGGTCTCGAGTCCGGATTCGACTGTTTACAAATAATCAAATTTTGGACTTTAATTAAATTGTTGATGCCATATTTAAATAAAACATTTAAATATATAATCAAAAATATGCAAGTTGTTACAGAACCCCTCCTTAAAGGAATTGCATCCTCGTAGTATTTAAAAAGGAAACAAAAGAGTAACAACCATTCTATGACATAACAATCACAAAAAGGAAAATTAAAATGAGAAATTCACCTTAAGGAGCACGAGAGAGTAAATCAGGATGCATTCGCTCGATGAACTATCTGGATTCCTAAGAATAATCCTTAGGATTTGCGGATTATTGAACTTTCACAAGCGGAACATCTTTATCACGAAGGCGTTTAACCACTGTGGCAATGATGCGAATAGTATGTTACTCATAAGTCTAATTAGGTGAAACCTCAATTTCTTCAAAAAATAGGCTCAACAATATAATTGGAATCTCTAGGACATTTTCGTAGCTGAGAAACGTGGAATACGTCATGAATAGCGGAAAATTGAGCTGGTAACGAAAGGCAATCAGTGAAGGGACGAATGAGTTTGGTGATGCGAAATGGGCTAATATATCGAGGTGCTAATTTTCTCGATCGACCGAAACACACTACAGCCTTCATAGGTGAAACACGAAAGAATACCAAATCTTCCATAGAAAACTCTAAATTCTTTCTTTGGTACCAGCATAGGATTTTTGTATACTTTGAGCTTCTTTCTTCCTGTGACGAATAAGGTCAATCTTTTTTATGGCATCATGAATAAAATCTGGACCAAAAACTAGCTTCTCACCGATTCCAAGCCAACATGAAGGAGATCGGCATGGCCTTCCGTAGAGTGCCTCGAATGGTGCCATACCAATACTAGATTGGAAGCTGCTATTATAAGAAAATTCAACAAGAGAAATATGATCTTCCTAACTTCCACCAAAATCAAGAACACATGCACGAAGGAGATCTTCAAGAGTTTGATTCGCATGCTCCGTTTGTCCATCGAACTGAGGATGACAAACGGTGCTAAAATTAAGCTTCGTTCCCAAAGCTTTTTGAAGACCTTTCCAAAGTCCATTAGTAAATAATGGACCATGATCTCTAATAATAGTGCAATTTAAATATTTCTTTTCATAGAGTTTAGCCAAAAGAGGTAAGGTCTAGTTAGTCCAAACGGGAAGAAAATGTGCGGATTTTGTAAATGTAACTACAATCACCCATAAACTATCATGGCCTGAACAAGAATGTGGAAGACCATAAATAAAGTCCATGGAAACTTGATCCCACTTCTAAATATGAATGTCTAAAGGTTGCACTAACCTATCGGGCCTTTGATACTTGGCCTTTACGAGTTGGCAAGTCGTGCAACGCTCAATAAAGTTAGCAATATTGGATTTCATTCCATCCCAATAATAAAGTCGCTTCATGTCCGCATACATCTTACTACTACCGGGATGAATGGTAAATTTAGAATGATAATAATCTTCTAAAATATCTTTACGGAGACCACAAATATTTGGCACAATAAGTTGTAACGACCAGTAAAATTTCGATAATTAAATTCATTAATTCAATGAATCTTGTTATTTAATATTGGAAGAAATAAAAAGTTGTAAGATAATAATGTAATGCAAGTTGATAAATAATTAGTGCAATCCCGATTAATTGAAACAATTGTAAGGTTATAATTGATTGTATTTAGTAAATTGAAAATAAATTTCTATAAATGTAACTAAATATTATGTCAATGTAAATTAAGATAATATTTGAAAGTAATGAAATTCCATTTATAATATGGCAATTAGATGATTTAAAGAATGGAAATCAAGATTTATTAATTTATTTTAATTTAGTGATTGGGTTTATTGCAAATAAATGGAATTAAATATTTAGATATTACGTTAATGGGAAATTAAGATGAAATTTGAAGATTTCAGTGCAATAAATTCTGAACCAATGTTAGTTGCATCCTTATTGTGATGAAAGATGTGAATAACAAGGTTTAAAAATTTAATAAATGGATTTTGGGAATTTTAATTTATAATTTCTGAATTAAATGAAATTGAAATTTAACACTGAAATTGATGGATTAATCAACTTTAAATTGACATGTAGAATTGTTTAAGTTACTATAAATGATTGAGAAATCAAAATGATAGAAAGGGTAAATAATTAAAATTAAAAATGGAAAGGTGACTTAATTAATTAATTATTAATTTAATCCAATAACTGAAAAATAGCCATTTTGGCCACTGAATCGGATTTCGGCGAAACTAGTTTCATCGGATCCGTGACGGTAAATTATTGTAGGATTTCAAATTTCATAGCGATCGGACTTGTCGTTTGATCGTACGGGCTCGAAACGCCTAGAAATTTGTGAAATTGAAATCAATTGAAATTGTAACGATCCCGAATTTTTATTAAGTTTAAATGAACAATTAATTTAATTTTTGATAAAAAAAATTGTGAAATTAGTTGGTTAATCGATTTGAGTTTTTCCAAATTCAAATAAAATATGTTATTTATTAATAAAGAGATAGTTTCTTTTATAAATTGTTTTAATTTAATAATGAGTTATTTTTAAACAATGTTTATAATGTAATGTCTTTACAAATAGATTTTTTTTTAATATAAATAGAAACTGTTATATAGATATTTTGGAAGAAACTATGATTTGTAAATTTGAAATAAAGTCTTTCAAAATGTTTAAATTAAAATAAACCTTATAAATATTAAGCAAAAGTATAAAAATAAAAAATAATTAAATGTAGCATTTGATAGTCTAAGTTTAAAATAAAAGAGAAATCTAGAAAAGGCAAGAACAAAGAAAATGTAAAATATATATGAACATGGGAAAAATAAAATAAATATATGTTCATAAAGTTGTAAACAAATCAATTTGATATGGAAATGTATAAGAAAATAAAAATCAAAGGACTTGAGTAATTAATGCAACATACCTCTAGCATATCAAAGCATTAAATGCAAGATCATCTCAGCCCTGACCCGCTGTACAAACAAAGAAAACTGTATCATCCATGTAAACTCCCTTCTATATATCAATCTTCACCTCATTTCGTCCCTTCAGAGCTAGGTAAAAATTTAAAGTAACATCATCTCAGAAACTTAAACAAAATACCATACAAACAATCAATGTAAAACCCGAGATTGAAGAGGGAGGTTTCAACTAGAAGTACAAGTCTGTGTCAACAAGAACAGCAAGCCCTGTTTAGTCTGGGAATCAATGTGAGTAAACATATTTTGTTAATACTTAAGAATCATTAAATTGTTGCATAGATATATTGTGTTCTATATATATATATATACTTGAAGTATGAAGCTCTATATATATACACACACACATAATTGACTGTGCTGAGCATTTCATTGTTCTTCTCTGTTTTTTTGAGTTACAGGGTAGAGACCAATGAGTATATTCAGTTTCTTTTTATCTAATCATTATCAGGCATAGGGTTCAAAAATAAATAAGTGTGTTTAAGCATACATTATGATCTAAGATTTGTTTTAAGTTCAATAGTGTTGGATTTTCTCTGGAAATTTAGTTTTACAGAACAAAATTCAAACATATGTTAAATTCGAATATGATGAATCATTGATTCAAGTGTATAACATGGATTATCACTCGAGAATAAGATTTTTAAAACAAGAATTGTGGTTTTTCATTGAGTATCCTAAGAGCAGTTCTCAGTTGAACGAAAAATGTGTTTCGACCAATTTCAGACGGTCGGAGGGCTTGCAGTGGCCGGGGTTTCGTGTGGAGGTGGAGGGAAGTACGGCGAGTCTGGGAAAAATGGTTGCAGTCGTTCCAGTTCATCATGGAGAAGGAGGCAAAGTGATTTACGTTCTTAAACCTAATTTTTGTCGCGTTAGGTAAATGGATCTATGATCGTTCTCTGGTCGATCGAGTTGCACGTGACTGGAAAGGACGATAGCATGGAGGTTGACAAGGACGTAGCCGAAGTTGGAACATCTCAGGTGGTCGGAGCATGGAGTACGAGACGTTGACAGGTCTGGATGTTGTGGATCTGGCTATTCCAGTTTTCGTTCGAGAGGCTCGATTTTATTTCGATGGGGGTATCGGCGATCTAGGTGGTGGATTCGTCAGAGAGGGTGGTCGGCGACTGGGAATGAGTGTCGACGTTGACCCATGATGGCCGATGCTACTGTGTACGTGCTCGTGCACGTTTGCTTTCTTTTCATTATGGCTGTGTTTGGTTTGGCGGTGATGGGTTGTACTCGAGTTTACTCAAGTAATCCCTGTATTTGACTCGAAGTTAAATGAAGGGTCTCGGGTAAAAGTTTAGCTATAGGTTTAAAACCTGTTCTGTTTTCTAAAATTTAAATCTGAGTTTAAAAATGTAGAGTTAAGGTTTATACAAGTTCTAAATCTAGTTTTAAAATGGATTCAAGTTAAATTTGAATCTTAACTGGAAATAAATAATGTTTTCAAATTCAAAATTGTTAAATAGCTTTAAAATGGTTAGTTGTTTAAAAGTGTTTTTAAAAAGAATTTGACTTTAAATTGGAGTTTGAAATGTAAATAAATGATTTAAACAAAGTTTAAATCAAGGGTTTTAAATCGGATTCAATTTGAATTGGAATTCTAGTTTTGAAATAAATTAAAGTTTTATAAATATTAATTGTCTTAACAATTTTGAATGTTAAAGAAAAATTTAAATGTTTTGAATTAAAAAGAAAAAGGAAATTTGGTTTAAGATCTTTTAAAATTTCTTTTATAAGATATGAGTATTCTTTAACATGTGTTTTTAAAGGTTTTAAATTGGTTTTAAACTTTGTTAAAGATAAATGGATTTCCGTTTTAAATCTCAAAATTTAAAATGAAATTTTAAAAGTAAAATATAAAAGTAAATTGTTTAAGTGACTTGTTAATGATAACTTGATTCATTAATAAGAAAAATGTTTTATCCTTAAAATAAGTGAAGATTTATGATTGTAATGATTAAGTCAATTAAAATGGATAATTTATTTATTTAATTAATTAATGATTCGGATTAATTAAATAAGTAATTAAAGGTTTAGATTAATTAATTAAGGTTTAAAGATTAATTAAGTAGGGAATAAATAAATTTGTAAATTAAGGATAATTAATTTGATATTTATTAATGATTTAAAGTTGATTAATCAAGTGATTAAGCAAAAATTTAATTCAAGGAAATTAATTAAGGTAATTAATTTGAGAACAATTAACTTATTAAAGATTAATTAATTAACGAAAGTGATTAAGAAGTAATTATTAGTTAAGGAGTAATTACTTAGTTATTGCAATTAATTAAGGATTAAATTATTAATTAAGTGTTAATTAATGATTAATTAAAAGATAATTTATCAAATGTTTTGTAATTAATTTATTATTAATTTACCATGACTAGCAAATTTATTCATAGAAATTAATCAGATTTAAATTAATCTGATTTAAATTAATCAGATAATTAAATTGATCCTACTTATGGATGTTTGGATTATATTGGATGTTGAATTGTTTGATACCCTTGATATCTAATGCTTTGTGATATATCCTGATTTATGTTGAGATCTGTAATGTAATTAATTATCTGTGATGTAATTTATTATCTGTGATATATATACCTGTGATCTGTGAATGAAAGATAAGCATTATAGTTTATACCGCTTATCAAATATATTGTTGTATTTGAATACCAGAATCTGTGATGATTGAACGATGTTGCACTATTGTGTTAACCCTAGACCACACCATACACACACGATTATGGATTTCACGAGGAAATCGGTTAAGTCACAGATTTTTGAAAATAGTTTTAAAATTTGAATTTTAAATTCAAATGGGTTGGAAATGGATTGGGTTTAAAGTGAAAAGCTTTTGAAAAGTTGTTTTAAAAATGCAAGTTATTTTGAGTAACTTAATAAAGATTTGAAATTTGAATAATTTGATTTAAACTGGAATTCAATATCTGAAATTGAATCCTATATTGCTATTTATGATTTAAAAAGAATTATACAAGCTTATACGGGTTTTAAACCATTTTTGAAGTGTTGTTTTTGGGAATTTGAACTAACCCAAAGATTTTAACTTGTATAAAAGAGATCGGATATTTCCGAAACGAAAACTATTTGTTTTCAAATAATGAAAGCTTTTATTTAAAGAAAGGATTTCCAAATTGTGTTAAAAGATTTCAAGTTTGAAATAGAATTAAAATGTTTTGAAAGCTATGAAACGAGTCTTTGATTTAAAGACCGGATGAGTTAATCCAACTTAAAAGGTATTGTTTTGAAAGGCTATGAATGAATCTTTCGAAACGAAATTTGAAAGATATAAGTTAAATCTTGGTTTAAAGATTTAACGAGTTAATTAAAATGGAAATTGTTTTGAAATCCACGAATGAATCTTTGTGAACTGGGTGAACTTTGTGAATTAAATCTTTTTTTTAAAAGATTAGAAGTGTGGAAATTATTTAAACCATTGAAGGTTGTTGAAATGAATCTTTTTATTTAAAAGATTGGAAATGGTAATTTGTTTTAACCATTTGAATGAAAGGTTTTGGACTTTAAGCTGTGATTTAACCGAGACCCCAGTATCCATATGATTTTTAATGTTGCACTCGTTATTTGGTTTAGCCAGGAGGGGACCTTTGTGTCATATAACCCATTCCGAATAGTGATACGACGTATATGTATAGCATTTGAAGACCGGTGGTGAAGACCGGATATTTGCAAGAGCGATAGGATGACTTATCGATTGTCTCTGCACTGAGTCGCGTTGGTATAGAGATTCCCTAAGTGATGGGAAGTCCGATCGGGATTATGAATACCCGGATTGCAAGGGCTTCTTCGGAAGTGCCTTCGGTTTTGTTCGAACCCGGAACAGACTTGTATGGATTGTATGTCTGACATTACATGTTGAGATATAAAGCAGATTTCTTTCAAATACATTTCTGTTGGTGGCGGAGAATTTATTCTCTTAGCTTAACACCCATCTCTGAGACTTACGTGCTAAGAGGTTATGTAGTTGATGGTGATCAGTGATATACTCCCAATTTGGTAATGTGGCATGCTGAGTGACGCTGATCATTTGTTGATCAAAGCGTGTCTTTTGTGAAAAGCGTAGCTTTGTGGACGAGACTTCGTCGAACCTCACAACCCGGTTATGGTCGAAACAGGAATCGTAGTAGCAAGGTTATTTGAGGGTAGCGCCCTCTGAGGGTATGTCATTTCCTTCTGGATTATGAGTGGTATCATGATATGGAGCCCAGATACTTAACTTCGTGGTTGCTGCAAATTTATTGATTTGTGGTCGTTGGTTGAGAGGATCCTCAGATAAAGGTTGCAAATGACCGGGGAATGACATGCTCGTGTCAGTAGTTACCTATTAAAGAGGTTACCCGGCCTTGTCTAGCAGAGATCCGGTTAGGATCCGGGGATGTCCCTCCAGAGGCATTCCATTTTATTTGGGAAGTTCCTTTGCCCGACCATTTGTATGAAATCCAAACAAAACAATACGAGCCCTGTACGGTTTTAGTTGTAGAACCTGCCATTTACTTATGGTGGCGCCCCACTGTTTAGATGGTAGCTATAGTAGGCATAGTTCGAAATGTCTATGTTGGCTAAGATTTATATTATACTTTCGAAATGCTTTTCTGCACTTTGCACTTATAGTAATAATATCAAAGAAAATTTCCCGTGCCAAGCATGTTTGACTTTCATAAGAAGAAATCTATTCCAATTTTGCGTTTGCATTGTGTGTGTGGTGGGAGGTCTTATGGTAGTTTCATTTCCAAAAAGCATTGCGAATTGACTTTAAAATTCTCTTGTTGTTTGTTTTTAAAGATAAACTGTTTTTGTTACTCATACCAGTCTCATGACTGACCTGGAGTTTATTGTTCCCTTCCTAAACTCTGGGTGCCCATAATTTTTCCACACGGGCAGTCTAGAGTTGGGTTTTTCAGATAGTCAGGTTTAGTAGATTTTCTAGAGCTAGTTCAATCTTTGGACATGGATGGCACTTGCTTATCTTTATGTATCATGATGTTGGTTCGAGCCGCTGCTGGAGTTCTCTCTTGAAGACCATCTTAGAGTTATTTGTTCCGCTGCTGGTGTTATCTATTTTTCTTGTCCACTGCTATTTTATTGTATCATATCTCTGATGTATATTGATATCTACTGTATCATATGTTGTGTCAGATATTGTATCAATGCTATATATCAATGTATTATTCTTTTCCTTCCGCTGTGTTGTTATACTTAATTGTGTTATAAGCTCCGGCGACTCGGATTTGACATTTGAATCTGCGACATTTGAATATGAGTGTCGTATTCGGTGCCGATTTTCGAAGGTCGAGTCAGGATCGTTTCATTTGGTATCAGAGCTAAGGTTGAACTTTAGCTCAGAAGTATAACACATTAAGTAACTCATTAGAGATAGGGTGAAGTATCCCTAGAATGAGTATCCTTAAGATATCCATTCGAATGCCTCAGTAAATTCTCTTATTATCCACTGATAGTAAGTATGAGTGCAAGAAGAGGATGAGATAGGGGACATGGGAATACGACTATAAATGGTCAATACTCTATAATAACAGTGGAAACAAATCCTTTCTCTTCATTTTTTGATTGCTTTGTACCAGCTCCAGAAAGAAGTTTCGGTGTGATGATGGCCCTACGAATCGTCGTAGGAAATTCTTACTTCGTATCTTCATCGGTTTCTTATCAGTTTTTGATTTAAACCTTAATGAATATGAATTGGAAATTTGGAATTGAAAATTATAAATTGGAAATTTTAATTTGAGTTAAAATTGATTAATATAATTTGAAGGATAATTTGAATTGTATCAATAAAACGATTTCGTTTAAAACCAAATTTGAAATTCTGTTGTAATTTCTTGGGTAGATCAAAGTCCGAAGAGGGACAAATTATATATACGTTGGGCTATTTCGATTTGAGTTGGAAATCCATATCTGGTGTTTGGAAGTTGTGGAAAATAAAAAAACCCATTTATCTGTCTATTTTTGGGTCCGGATATGTTCTACGATAGTTATCCTTCGGACTAACCAATGCCTCTCCATATTTCGTAGATCTGGATGACCCGAGTAATTGTGAAAAACTTAATAGATTCGTTCTTGTATCTATTGTTGATATTCTGATTTGGTAAGCCAAATGCAGAATAAATATTCAATTTGATTTGATGAAATATTCTTCATCTATCTTTGTGTCTCTCTCGCAAATTTCGAGGATGAAATGTCTTTAAGAGGGGGAATCTGTAACGATCCCGAATTTTTATTAAGTTTAAATGAACAATTAATTTAATTTTTGATAAAAAAATTGTGAAATTAATTGGTCAATTGATTTGAGTTTTTCCAACTTCAAATAAAATATGTTATTTATTAATAAAGAAATAGTTTCTTTTATAAATTGTTTTAATTTAATAATGAGTTATTTTTAAACAATGTTTATAATGTAATGTCTTTACAAATAGATTTTTTTAATATAAATAGAAATTGTTATATAGATATTTTGGAAGAAACTATGATTTGTAAATTTGAAATAAAGTCTTTCAAAATTTTTAAATTAAAATAAACCTTATAAATATTAAGCATAAGTATAAAGATAAATAATAATTAAATGTTGCATTTGATAGTCTAAGTTTAAAACAAAAGAGAAATCAAGAAAAGGCAAGAACAAAGAAAATGTAAAATATCTATGAACATGGGAAAAATAAAATAAATATATGTTCATAAAGTTGTAAACAAATCAATTTGATATAGAAATGTATAAGAAAAAAAAATCAAAGGACTTGAGTAATTAATGCAATATACCTCTAGCATATCAAATCATTAAATGCAAGATCATCTCAGCCATGACCTGCTGTACAAACAAAGAAAACTATATCATCCCTGTATACTCCCTCCTATACATCAATCTTCACCTCGTTTCGTCCCTTCAGAGCTGGGTAAAAATTTGAAGTAACATCATCTCAGAAACTTAAACAAAATTCCATAGAAACAATCAATGTAAAACCCGAGATTGAAGAGGGATGTTTCAACTAGAAGTACAAGTTTGTATCAACAAGAAAACAAGCTTTGTTTAGTCTGGGAATCAATGTGAGTAAACAAATTTTGTTAGTACTTAAGAATCATTAAATTGTTGCATAGATATATTGTGTTCTATATATATACACTTGAACTATGAAGCTTTATACACACACACACATAATTGACTGTGCTGAGTATTTCATTGTTCTTCTCTGTTTTTTGAGTTACAGGGTAGAGACTAATTAGTATATTCAATTTCTTTTTATCTAATCATTATCAGGCATAGGGTTCAAAAAATAATAAGTGCGTTTAAACATAGATTATGATCTAAATTTTTTTTTAAGTTCAATAGTGTTGGATTTTCTCTGGAAATTTAGTTTTACAGAACAAAATTCAAACATATGTTAAATTCGAATATGATGAATCATTGATTCAAGTGTATAACGTGGATTATCACTCGAGAACAAGATTTTTAAAACAAGAATTGTGGTTTTTCATTGAGCATTCTAAGAGCAGTTCTCAATTGAACGAAAAATGAGTTTCGACCAATTTCAGACGGTCGGAGGGCTTTCGGTGGCCGGGGTTTCGTGTGGAGGTGGAGGGAAGTATGGCGAGTCTGGAAAAAATGGTAGGAGTCATTCCAGTTCATCGTGGAGATGGTGGCGAAGCGATTTACGTTCTTAAACCTAATTTTTGTCGTGCTGGGTAAATGGATCTATGATCCTTCTCTGGTCGATCGAGTTGCACGTGACTGGAAAGGATGATAGCGTGGAGGTTGACAAGGACGTAGCCGGAGTTGGAACATCTCAGGTGGTCGGAGCGTGGAGAACGAGACGTCGACAGGTCTGGATGTTGTGGATCTAGCTATTCCAGTTTTCGTTCGAGAGGCTCGATTTTATTTCGATAGGGGTATCGGCGATCTAGGTGGTGGATTCGTCAGAGAGGGTGGTCGGCGACTGGGAATGGGTGTCGACGTTGACCCATGATGGCCGATGCTACTGTGCACGTGCTCGTGCACAGTTGCTTTCTTTTCGTTATGGCTGTGTTTGGTATGGCGGTGATGGGTTGTACTCGAGTTTACTCAAGTAATCCCTGTATTTGACTCAAAGTTAAATCAAGGGTCTCGGGTAAAAGTTTTGCTATAGGTTTAAAACCTGTTCTGTTTTCTAAAATTTAAATCTGAGTTTAAAAATGTAGAGTTAAGGTTTAAACAAGTTTTAAATCTATTTTTAGAATGGATTCAAGTTAAATTTGAATCTTAGCTGGAAATAAATAATGTTTTCAAATTCAAAATTGTTAAATAACCTTAAAATGGTTAGTTGTTTAAAAGTGTTTTTAAAAAAGAATTTGACTTTAAATTGGAGTTTGAAATGTAAATAAATGATTTAAACAAAGTTTAAATCAAGGGTTTTAAGTTGGATTCAATTTGAATTTGAATTCTAGTTTTGAAATAAATTAAAGTTTTATAAATATTAATTGTCTTAACAATTTTGAATGTTAAAGAAAAATTTAAATGTTTTGAATTAAAAAGAAAAAAGAAATTTGGTTTAAGCTCTTTTAAAATTTCTTTTATAAGATATGAGCATTCTTTAACATGTTTTTTAGAGGTTTTAAATTGGTTTTAAACTTTTTTAAAGATAAATGGATTTCCATTTTAAATCTTAAAATTTAAAATGAAATTTTAGAAGTAAAATATAAAAGTAAATTGTTTAAGTGACTTGTTAATGATAACTTGATTCATTAATAAGAAAAATGTTTTATCCTTAAAATAAATGAAGATTTATGATTGTAATGATTAAGTCAATCAAAATGGATAAAATATTTATTTATTTAATTAATGATTCAGATTAATTAAATAAGTAATTAAAGGTTTAGATTAATTAATTAAGGTTTAAAGATTAATTAAGTAGGGAATAAATAAATTTGTAAATTAAGGATAATTAATTTGATATTGATTAATGATTTAAAGTTGATTAATCAAGTCATTAAGCAAAAATTTAATTCAAGGAAATTAATTAAGGTAATTAATTTGAGAACAATTAACTTATTAAAGATTAATTAATTAACGAAAATGATTGAGAAGTAATTATTAATTAAGGAGTAATAACTTAGTTATTGCAATTAATTAAGAATAATTAATTAAGGATTAAATTATTAATTAAGGGTTAATTAATGATTAATTAAAAGATAATTTATTAAATGTTTTGTAATTAATTGATTATTAATTTACCATGACTGGAAAATTTATTCATAGAAATTAATTTGATTTAAATTAATCAGATAATTAAATTAATCTTACTTATGGATGTTGGATTATATTGGATGTTGAATTGTTTGATATCCTTGATATCTAATGCTTTGTGATATATCCTGATTTATGTTGTGATCTGTAATGTAATTAATTATCTGTGATGTAATTTATTATTTGTGATATATATACCTGCGATCTGTGAATGAAAGATAAGCGTTATAGTTTATACCGCTTATCAAATATATTGTTGTATTTGAATACCAGAATCTGTGATGATTGAACGATGTTGCACTATTGTGTTAAACCCCTGGACCACACCATACACACACGAATATGGATTTCATAAGGAAATCGGTTAAGTCACAGATTTTTGAAAATAGTTTTAAAATTTGAATTTTAAATTCAAATGGGTTGGAAATGGATTGGGTTTAAAGTGAAAGCATTTTGAAAAGCTGTTTTAAAAATGCAAGTTATTTTGATTAACTTAATAAAGATTTGAAATTTGAATAATTTGATTTAAACTGGAATTCAATATCTGAAATTGAATCCTATATTGGTATTAATGATTTAAAAAGAATTATACAAGTTTATACGGGCTTTAAACCATTTTGAAATTGTTGTTTTTGGGAATTTGAACTAACCCAAAGATTTTAACTTGTATAAAAGAGATCGGATATTTCCGAAACGAAAACTATTTGTTTCCAAATAATAATAGCTTTCATTTAAAGATAGGATTTCCAAATTGTGTTAAAAGATTTCAAGTTTGAAATAAAATTAAAATGTTTTGAAAGCTATGAAATGGGTCTTTGATTTAAAGACCGGATGAGTTAATCCAACTTAAAACGGTATTGTTTTGAAAGGCTATGAATGAATCTTTGGAAACGAATTTTGAAAGATATAAGTTAAATCTTGGTTTAAAGATTTAATGAATTAATTAAAATGGAAATTGTTTTGAAATCCATGAATGAATCTTTGTGAACTGGTTGAACTTTGTGAATTAAATCTTTTGTTTAAAAGATTAAAAGTGTGGAAATTATTTAAACCATTGAAGGTTGTTGAAATGAATCTTTTTGTTTAAAAGATTGGAAATGGTAATTTGTTTTAACCATTTGAATGAAAGGTTTTGGGCTTTAAGCTGTGATTTAACCGAGACCCCAGTATCCATATGATTTTTAATGTTGCGCTCGTTATTCGGTTTAGCCAGGAGCGGACCTTTGTGTCATATAACCCATTCCGAATAGTGATACGACGTATATGGATAGCATTTGAAGACCGGTGGTGAAGACCGGATATTTGCGAGAGCGATAGGATGACCTATTGATTGTCTCTGCACCGAGTCGCGCCGGTATTGAGATTCCCTAAGTGATGTGAAGTCCGATCGGGATTGTGAATACCCGGATTGCAAGGGCTTCTTCGGAAGTGCCTTCGGTTCTGTTCGAACCCGGAATAGACTTGTATGGATTGTATGTCTGACATTACATGTTGAGATATAAAGCAGATTTATTTCAAATACATTTCTGTTGGTGGCGGGGAATTTATTCTCTTAGCTTAACACCCTTCCCTGAGACGTACGTGCTCAGAGGTTATGTAGATGGTTATCGGTGATATACTCCCAATTTGGTAATGTGGCATGCTGAGTGCTGCTGATCATTGATCAAATCGTGGCTTTTGTGAAAAGCGTAGCTTTGTGGACGAGACTTCGTCGAACCTCACAACCCGGTTATGGTCGAAACAGGAATCGTAGAAGCAAGGTTATTTGAGGGTAGCGCCCTCTAAGGGTATGTCATTTCCTTTTGGATTATGAGTGGTATCAGGGTATGGAGCCTAGATGCTTAACTTCATGGTTGCTGCAAATTTATTGCTTTGTGGTTGTTGGTTGAGAGGATCCTCGGATAAAGGTAGCAAACGACCGGGGGATGGCATGCTCGTGTCAGTAGTTACCTATTACAGAGGTAACCTGGCCTTGTCTAGCAGAGATCCGGTTAGGATCCGAGACGTCCCTCCAGAGGCGTTCCATTTATTTGGGAAGCTCCTTTGCCCGACCATTTGTTGGAAATCCAAACAAAACAATACGAGCGTTGTATGGTTTTAGTTGTAGAACCTGCCATTTACTTATGGTGGCGCCCCACTGTTTAGATGGTAGCTATAGTAGGCATAGTTCGAAATGTCTATGCTGGCTTAGATTTATATTATACTTTCAAAATGCTTTTCTGCACTTATAGTAATAATATCGAAGAAAATTTCCCCGTACCAAGCATGTTTGACTATCATAAGAAGAAATCTCCTCCAATTCTGGGTTTGCATTGTGTGTGTGACGGGAGGTCTTATGGTAGTTTCATTTCCAAAAAGCATTGCGAATTGACTTTAAAATTCTCTTGTTGTTTGTTTTTAAAGATAAACTGTTTTTGTTACTCATACCAGTCTCATGACTGACCTGTAGTTTATTGTTCCTTTCTTAAACTCTGGGTGCCCACAATTTTTTCACACGGGCAGTCTAGAGTTGGATTTTTCAGATAGTCAGGTTTAGTAGATTATCTGGAGCTATTTCAATCTTTGGACATGGACGACACTTGCTTATCATTATGTATCGTGATGTTGGTTCAAGCCACTGCTGGAGTTCTCTCTTGAAGACCATCTTAGAGTTATTTGTTCCGCTGCTGGTTTTATCTATTTTTCTTTTCCGCTGCTATTTTATTGTATCATATCTCTGATGTATATTGATATCTATTGTATCATCTGTTGTATCAGATATTGTATCAATGCTGTATATCAATGTATTATTCTTTTTCTTCCGCTGTGTTGTTATACTTAATTGTGTTATAAGCTCCGACGACTCGGATTTGACGTTTGAATCTGTGGCATTTGAATATGAGTGTCGTATTCGGTGCCGATTTTCGAAGGTCGAGTTAGAATTGTTTTAGAAATCGATTTGAAATAACTTGATTTTAGCATAACTTCTTCATACAATGGAATTTGGACCTGAAACTGGTTCCATTGATTTTAAAATATTTTGAAACATCTATTTTGATATATGGGTTGGCCCAATTTCGTTCTAGAGTCGAAACGGGCTTTTCGGGCCATCTATCGTTCAATTTTTCCAAACCAATCAAGCCCATTTGTTCCTATTGGGTTCTGCCTATATATATCATTATAAACCCTAGCAGTCCTTCTATTTGTCATTTCTGTACATACAAAACTTCTGTTGCTCCTCTTCTCAATGACAGACAAACCCTACATTTCACAATCCAATTTCAATTCAAAATTCAACCTCAAAAATTCAAACTCCTCAATACATATCAAATTTTATATCGATCTGAAGCTATCACCGAGCGCATCTTAGATCTATAATTCGTTTTCCAATTTGAACCTCTGTCTGGCCAAAAATTGAAGAACCATTTTTGGCCGTTCATCGCGTTGAGATGAACTATGACCGATCGCCAAATCGTCTGAGGGGTTTTGTAGAGTGGACCAAGGGGACTTCATCGGTATGGTTCGTTCTTTGAATAAATGGCTGGATCGAGCGCAATAATTCGACCTAGGGCTAATTTTGGGCAATGGCTACCGTGTTTTCATGCAATCTCGGCAGATTCTGGAGGCCACATGGGTGGCGCGCGTAGGGGGATGGAGGCGGCTCGTCGAGAGCATTGAGGCGGTGGTGGGCGGCAGCGTGATGGTGGCTGGTGGCGTTGGCAAAGCATGGTCAAAGACGGACAAAATTGGGTTGGCTGTGTCTTGTTTGAACGAAGGAGCGGGAGGATGTAGTTGACGTGGCATGATGGGCTGGTTCGTTTTTTTTTTTTTTAATTTTAATTTTTATTTCAATCGTTCTAACGTGCAAAACTTTTGCATGCAAGGTCCAATTCACATGTGGTTTTCTCCGCTAGGTTTGTATTGAAATTCCTTGCATTATGGCGCAGGTTTGGACGAATTCTGAGACTGTTCAATTTTTGGGTTTAAATTGGATTTAAATTCAATTTAAACTCAAAAGGTGAGAGTTTTATCCCACTCACAACCTCTAAAATTTCTTATGTTTGTTAAATTGATTTATGATATGATTAGAAATTTATTTAAGACTGTTTGGCATATTCTGAATCATCATCTCGGTTTATTTGAATTTAATTGGATAAATAGTTATTTAATTTATTATTGAATATAAAATGTCAGTAAATACCTGTTATTTATAATCTGTTCTATATTGATGTTATTGATTGAATTGGATGCCGATTGTGATAAATGTTTGATGATTGATATTGGATGAATGGATGTTGAATTTTATATTGTTATAAACTGCAAGTTGTTATGGATTTTATTTCATTCGGGGTTATGGTTTGAAATGGTATATAACCGTGTTTATATTTTAAATTGCGGATTAAAATGATAAATATCCATATCACTTGACCATAGGATAGAAAATTATACACAGACACCATGGTCTATATATAAAAATATTTTGAAATGATTTCTATGGTTTTGCAAAGAAATACATGGGTTATATAAATACTGATTTTAGAAGTTATATAAATGTTATTTTATTATTGATTTTTAGCTATGTATAAATTGGTTTTGCAATATAAAATAAGTTAAATAATAAAATTTGATTGTTTTTATATAATATGGTTAAGTATTTGTTTAAATTATATTGTATATATAGTTTATAATGACTTGAATAAAATTAAGTTTGGAAGATAAATATGAAATTGATTTGAATTAAATTATTTGAGAATTATACTCGAATAAATTTGATTTCAAAATTAAATTAAATTGAGATTTTAAAGGGTATGATTTTATAAATTGATTTTTGTTTAGAGTGATTTAAATGAATATCAAGTTGATTTAAATGAATATATCAAGTTAAATAAATTGAAAGAATATCCAGTTATTTGAAGTTTAAAAGTTTTACTTAAATGATATTGGATTTATTAAGTAAACATTTCAAATCTAAATAATAGTAATTGAATTTGATATATATAGAATTATCAAAGAATTAGTTTTGAAATGATGGAATATTTAATGCTTTGAAATATATGGAAATTGAAATGGTTTATTTGGGGATTCAAATCTATATTTGGAATTGATTGTGAAATTGAAGAAGCTATTTTACTATAGGAAGTAAATTAATATTTAAGCCATTTACGTGGTGTAGTTATGTTTCAAAGTTATGAGTTTCAAAGTATTATGATTTGAAAGGGTTATAATTTCAAGTGTTTGGTTTCGAAGTGTATGACTTTGAAAGTGATATGATTTTGGAAAAAGGATATATTTGAAATAAAAATGATATTATATTGATTTGGGTTTTTTAAAACAATATCAAATTGATTTGGGTTTTAAAACGGACATGATATCGTATTTATATGGTTTTGAAATGGATATTATATTCTGGTTTTGAAGTATAATTATTTTTTGAAATGACCATGGTGTTATAATAACATTTGGTTGTTAGAGAGATTGGGATCGGAAGTTGTCATACTCTCTGCCAACCCTGAAAAATACTCTAACAACTGTGTACGTGGTGGAGATTCCAGAATGAAGTAGAATGGCGGCGACGTTCCTTAGAGGTATATACGTGGTCCCGACTCCCGTGAGTTGGCATAAGGTGGCTAAAACATGAGCGATTCCGGGCCAGTGAGGTATCCCCTCTTACCGGACACACTCCTTCGATACCATTCTATTACTTTGTGATTGATTGGGGCCCTTTGATTTTTTGGGGGTATGGCTTGAGGTGGGCAGTGGTGGCTGATGCGCGTCACCACCAGTCTGTATAGCAATTGGTATATCTCTCCTGGAATTGCCTCGTTGTGCTGTGTTGCCTATCCTATGCGCCTTGGACGAGTTTGGTTTTCTCCCGTAGCCCGTGTGGTATCCTCTGGTGGCTTCCCGATCAGGAGGGACTATGATACTGGATGGACTAGTGGGACTATTATTGTGTTATGGGGGAGATTGGGTAACTCCTTAATCCTATTTAAAAGTAAGTTTATTTTACTGTAGAAATTATTATAATAGCGAAATATTACTACATAGTAAATAGTTTAACGGATCCTTAGGAGATATGAATCCCGAGCATCTATTAAGTTACTGCACCCACGTTAGACACTGGATAGGAGATGTGAAATCCCGTAAACTTCTCTGACGCTGTTCCACTTATATTATTTACTATTGATTTGACTTACGTAAGATCTTTTAATTCTGACTCGAGTGTTTTGTCTTTTTAATTCGCTCGGGTCAGCCTGAGCACTTCAGGGTTTGAAGACCTTAATTCTAGAGGACGAAGACGAAGACTGTATTACTATTATTATTTGTAACATCCCTGAATTTTGGTCAAGATAATTTGATAATTAATTTACTCTTTGGGATTAAATTTTTAAATATTTGGTATTTAATATAAAATAGATTGAAATAGAATTTGAAATTAAGGTTCAAATTTAAACATCTTAGAAAATAAATTTGTATTTGGATTTCTGATATGATTAAATAAGATGCATCTTTATTTAAATAAATGGATTTTAATTTGGAATTTGATTATAAATAAATATTGGATTATCAAACTTTATATTTCAAAAAACTAAGACATATATATATATATAGTAATTGTAATAATGAATAATTTGATCTCAAATCAGTTGTTATGAAATTGTCTAAGTATAAAAATATATGTATATTAAAATCTTGAACAAAATTAAAATTGTAATGTGAAGAATAATTGAGATAAAGATTTTATTTGTGTAAATATAAATATAAAAGAAGGTGTAAACATTTTAAAAATAAAAACGTATGTTGTGTATGAAATTTGATTTACATAAAGGGTTAAAACAAATTTACAAAAATAATTTAAACTAAGGAGTTAAACATAAAATACACATTTTGTGACATTTGTGAAATAAGGAAATGTATGCATTAACACTTGTAGGCTTTAACAAGTGGCATCTTATTCTTTTAAATTGAATTTATAACATGAATATGTAAAAAGAAACTAAGCTATTCTCAGAATTCAAATCGTGAAACAAAAGAAAATCAAAATAGAAAAAAAATTAAAACCTGGAAATGAAAATCAAAAACTGGCAACCCAAAACACTTCCAGTTTCCTGATTTAGGAACCAAATCAAAAGCCTGGGATTCAAAACAAACAAGATCAAAGCAAAACAAAAGTCAGGAAAACATGCAAGAACCAATTTACATGCTCTGTCTATGTTCATCCTCAAAGACAGATGATTCAGGTGGCAGATCATAATCAAATTCCAGTTTTAAAGATTAAATCGAGATCAAATCTCAGTTTCAAAAGTGGTAGAAATAATTTCCAGTTTTGCCAATTTAGTTCGAGCTTCTCTGTTCCTCTGTCTTCGTCAATATAAGGTGTGCAAACTATATTTTAAAGTTTTGAATCTGGGTTGAATTTTTGATCTGCATAAGTTTATAGAGAAGTGAAATATGTTTGGATGTATGTATATATATATCTGTGAATGGTGTGCATGCCTATATATGTATATATGTGGCTCTGTTGAGTATAACAGGTTTGCAAAATCGAAAGAAATTCAGTATCTCATCCTATAATCAATATTAGATTTTGATTTACAAAGGAAAGATGATTTAAATTGTGTAACATCACTTTTAAAAATAACTTCGAGAATTTACACTAAGTATTCAGCTTGGGAATTTATGAACTACAGTAAAATCAAAGAATGGTTAAAAAACCGATCAAGGCAATTTCAATCTTTGAATATATAATCTGAAACATTGTGTAAAATGATGATTTTTGACATAAGTTTTATGATTTTTAAGCATATGGATGATGTGATATTATGAGATGATCATAAATTGATTGTTCGTCGATTTACGACGATTGTGACGCCCCACCACAAGACCCACATTAACAAAGAGAATTACTGGGTAATTCTGTCTGTTAATGCGGAGAATAGGGCTGGTTAGGAGCGACCATCTATAATCTTGTCTTAAATATTTACTGCATACGTCGATAAATGCTCTATATTTTTTTTTCTATTTCAAGTGGATCGACATATCCAGTAAATGTTTAATACAAAACCATAGGTGGCTAATGGATCTATCAGAACAAAGTACAATAACAGAATGCATATCACATCACAGAACAGTAATCATTATATATATAAATACATATGCACATATACATCTCAGTATGATACAAACTAATATACAAAAGTGGTACAGAGACCACACTATATACATCTAATCAAATACATATCAGAGTCAAGCAGAAAGAAATATAAACTACACAAAAGTGCTAGGCTGATATCCAAGAAGATGCATCAAAGCTAAGTCCCGTAACTGATTGCTAACCTGAAACAACTCGGTCTGACCCGAGTATAAAATACGCGGGTCAGTCTAGCTAAAACAATCAGTTCATAAGGATAGAAGATAATATGAAGCATAAGATACAAGGTGATAATTCTTCTCAAATGAGAAGAGGCAATAGAAAATACACATACTCATGACTTAAGTGAAACAATGTCATTTAAGTATACAAAGGCCTCAAAAGAGGTAAACTCTACAATACACTCAAATAACATAAACAATCGCCGATAATAATCTCCAAATAAGAACTTATGAAACTCAATAAGAGTTTATAATCCCCATATCGAAATCACCATAAAACAACACACATACATATATAAGCCTTTCTCTAACTCAAGGCTATAGGTAAACTCATCATTTTAAAATTGGTGAAATCAAAATCAAAAACTCATAAAAATTCCCCGGATTGGCCAAATCCCATTTGCATGCCGAAGCGATGCTGCACGTGCCATTATCAAACGGCCGAAGCCTCTGACAAGGTCGCTAACACCTCCCAAAGCAGTTCATCCTCACGACAAGGTCGCTGACACCTCTTCAAGCTATTTTGTCAGCCCTAACAAGGTCGCTATCACCTCCCTAAGCAGTTTGTCCTCATGACAAGGTCGCTGACACCTCACCAAGCTATTTTGTCAGCCCTAACAAGGTCGCTAACACCTCCCTAAGCAGTTCGTCCTCATGACAAGGTCGCTGACACCTCTCAAAGCAGTTCTGTTAGGTAAACATCGTGAATGTGTCACAAACTCACGGATAGGAATCCGAAAAGTGTTAACGTGTGTCCCATACCACTCGTTCGCACTTAGCGATTTACTAGCCGCTAGTTGGTGCCACACTAGGAACATCATAAAACTCAAAAATCATATCTCGCCTCATCTCATTGGCGAGTGGTAAAGAGACACCATACTCGTCTCATCTCATCGACAAGTATTAAATGACATCGTAACTTGTCTCATTTCATCGACAAGTGAAAACATCGTAATGGTTCCTCATAAACCATAAATCTCAAAATATGAAATCATATACTCAAGACTTGCCTTATATCATTGGCAAGTAAATAAAACATCGTGATGGTTCTCGTCGACCATACTCCTGCTTAGGAGATCCCAAACCATAATACTCGCCAAATATTGGCCATCTTAAATAATTCCGGTAAATAGGAATTATAAAACTCAAAATATGCCATAAAATGGCAAACATCTCAAAATCAATAATCTCAAATAGCTTCGATCGTACAAGTCCGGAATTAACCGAAATAGTAAACTCACATGTCCCATACCACGTGTTTTACTAATTCGTTTAATTCTCTTTCTCATACGTTCGAATAGTGCAAAAGTGAGTGCTTTATATTTAAAATAGTTTACTAGAGAAAACAAGCTTTTAAAACTTTTCCCCGAAATGATTAATAAAACCAATATTTGATATTCCTTTATTATGGGAAATAAATAGATTTTATATTAGAAAAATAATTTTAAAATACTATATAATAATAATTTGAAATTTCCATTTATTTCAAAAATCACTTCAAAATGGTTTAGTGAAAATTGTGCTCGAAAACAATGAAAAACAAGAAAGATAACTCAAGACCGACAACTTGAATTCAATACGAATTCAATTTAAATATAACCCAAAACTAATTCAAATTCTATTTAAATTTAAATTTCAAATTCTTCAAATATAACTATCCTATTGATAGGTATCACATCTCTCAAATCATCTCAAAAACAATATCAAAATTGAAAAAGAATGAGAGCAAAAATAAGCAAATACAATTCTCAGGTTAATGATTATTATTGCTATCGTTTTGCTATCGGGACAGGAACAAACTAATACAGTTTTGATCAAGATAACTTGGAAATTTCAGAAAACTCAAAACATGAAACTTTTAGAACAAAGTCTAAGCTTTCCAGAACATCTAAAATTATTGAAATTGGATAAGAAACATGAAAGATATGGCCAAAACAAATTCTAGATCCGAAGTTCGTTATGGCTGTCGTTTTAGCTCCGGGACAGCGATACTTAAATGAACTTTCGACCATATAAACCTCAAAATTTAACAAAACCCAAAACACAAAAGTTGTAGCAGATAATCTTTTCTTTCCAAAACATCAAGAATCGTCCAATTCGGACATTAAATGAGAAAGTTAAGCTCAAATTACCAATGACATTAAGCACAGTAAGTCACAGTTTTACAGTGACAGGGCAGTACGTTTGTCTTAGATTTTCCGGCCCATTACTCTCAGAATTTGCGAAAGTTTTTCACATGAAAGTTGTCATATTATTTTCAGGCTTTCCAGAACTTTAAAAAAAATCAAATTCCGATTAAAAACGAAAGAAATATGCTCAATTTACTGACAGTGATTCATAGATGAACATGCAACAAAAATAAAATTGAGATTTATCTATGCTAGAAAATGTGAGTTTGATACTCACCTTGACAAAATCAGATCACACTTGAGGAAATCTGAAGAAAATTTGAGCTTTGGCCTTGTATATGCTTTAAGAACCTGATTTTGTTGTCTTTAATTTGGTTAGCTTCAGCAAAGGGGTTGTATAATTTGATGATTTTGGTTTAGGGTTTGAAGAGGGAAAGGGTTTTCTTTATTTTTCTTCTTTGTTTCTGGTTATGTGAAGTTTGTACTGTACGTACTTTGTTTGAGGAAGGGAAGCTTCCTCTTTACTTCAGGTTAGAGATAAAAATGGGCTTTGACCCAATAACCATTAATTTGCCTAAATACTAATTATCACCAATTAAACTAAACCTCTTTTATTTAAATCAAAACAACTTATATTTACAAGATTTGAACACAATAAAATCTCATAACTGCATTCCTATGTTTTCACAAACATTTTTTTCAACGAAATAAAAGATAACTTTTCTCTAAAAATTATTTTCACTATTAAAAACTCTTATTTTAATTAAATACCCAACTTAATACAAATATTTACATATAACACTATTTTTAGTTCCCGAAATTGCGCAATTTTTTTTTTCTTACGTAATAAAATACAACAAACCATTCTCCACCAATTTATGTTCAAAACTTATTTTTAAATCAAATTTCACCTTTTCATTTAAAATAAACATATTTTAAAATTAAATACTTTCTTCAAAAATTATGAAAAGTGGCAATTGGCAATAAATACAACAATTGTTGCATTTTCACTAAATAAAATCATATTTCGTTCATCATTCTCACAAATACTCAAGATAAAGTTTTTAAAACTTTATTTTCACATTTTATTTACAAAATTCATTGTTTATCCCAAATAAACAAATTTAAAATTTTCAATTATATTTTAATTGAAAATACTAAATTATAACTACATTTATAATTTAATATTAACAAGTCATCTCCAATGCCAGGGTTGTTACAAACTCCCCCTCCTTAATAAAATTGCGTCCTCGCAATTTCTAGAATAGAGTTTGTATTCAACATATTAATTTCATCAGTCAAAGGAAGGATAAACTAGCTTGAGTTTAAAAGAAATTCTCACACTCTCAAGATAGGATGGTAGAAAACGAAGACAAGACTCGCTCGATTAATTATATGGTTTCTAAAGCGCTAGTATTGAGACTAGCAAACCATTGAATATTCCGAGCAATACATAAAATTTCGAAGGCATCTCACCTTCGAATTGGAAACTCAGCAAGATGCTGCACATAAAAGATTACACGAATGAAATTGATTTCTCAAAAGCTCCTGGAGTAGAGGTGGGATTTAGCACAACTCCAACTCAAACTCTAACCAACAAAATAATTATCAATATGATTTCTGTATGACACCACGGAAAGAACCACACCAATACAAGATAGAAATCAAAAGAGACAAGATAGATCAACCAAAAGGTGCTTTATTCTCTAATTCTTCTATAGGTATTCTCTAATTTGCAACATATATATTTTTTTCAATTTGTTTCTCAAATTTTCTAAGTGTTAGAAGTTTTCAGAAAAATCGACGGAGTCTCCTTTGTACGGAGGGTCGTATACAATATTATAAATTATCTATATAATATACATCGACCATTAGGTCAGAAACACAATACATCATCATTTAACTCTTAAAATTAATCCGAAAACATACCTTTCCGTTTTAGCATTTTAAAGCGATTTTGCACAAACTTATATCTATAATCATTTTGCTCAAAATATATTTCAATATCCTCTTTTCACCTGCACTTAACTCAAATAGATGATATTAGTTCATGATCATAAATAAGAAATGCTACACTTAACTATTGAGGGGAAATAAATCAATTTCAGTTCAGACCTGCTATAAAGAAGACCTATTTTGACCGTGAAAACAACAAAATCTGAAGAACTTTATAATATAAAAGTTGTTCTAATTAGTCTGTGCTTTCCAGCAATATAAAGATCATAAAAATCGGATTTACGGTTCGAAAGTTATGGTAAATTTACTTTCAGCTTAATCTTAGAGAATTTTGTAATAGGACAGAATTGCCTATCTCCATTCAAACCCAATTTAGACTAAGTAAATTGCAAAATATTTAAAAGTGGTAAAAAGAAACATTATAGCTTACTGAAAGATCTTTCATTTGCAAAGAGATTGAGCTCATTTGGAGATATAAATCTCCAGTTATCGCTATTTTAGTACAACACTTTTCTAAATGAAATTTCAGCTTTTTAAAATTAATTTAAAATTTGATATTCTCCCAAACCATTTTAATTTCAAACTACAATTTCAAAATAGCCTTTTGCCAATTCATTTATTAAACAGTTCTCCTTTTCCATAAAAATCTAAGATATATAAAATTACGATCAATCTTATGTAATCATCATAAAATATTTTATTAAGTGGAAATATTTTCGTTACTTTTCTAGTTCTAGCTTTAAAAACAATTAATTATGAAAGCTCATTTTGGAAGAGATAACTAAATTTTTTCCATTATCAAGCTTTGATTATTAATTATTGATCAAAATAAATTTTTGGTCATCATTAATAACTTGTACTAAAATATTCAAGTAATATTTTAATTTTCAAACCAAAGTATTCTTTTACCTTAAATACATCATTTGATTAATCAAAGCATCGAATGATATTTTCTTCTAATTAAGACATCCCCTTAATTAGAATTATTCACTTACTTAACCAAATTACCATATTCAATTTCTCAAATTTCAAATAATATAAGGATGTTGCCTCTCCATTGATTTATAGTGAATGACCCCATCGATTGGCTGCATAGTTGATCAAACGATCAAAAATGCCTCGCCACTCCTCCAACACTCACTATGTTTCAATGGTTTTATTAAACAATTAAAATAAAATTAATACTCCACCATATTAATTATTATCAAACTTTACTAATTAAAACTCAATTTACCGTGTCTGACTGTCTCATCACAGCGTTTAGGAAATCCCTATCGATAACGTTGGCCAAACGCATCGACCAGAATTCTTAAAGCACTAGACGGACAACCCAACACAAAAATTCGTTTTCTTTAAAAAGAAATACCTCGTATATAATACTTAAAATATTTTTTTTCCCAAAAATATAAACTAATTTCTCTTAGAAACATTTCTTAAGTTTGATTTTTTTTTTTGAAAAATTTGAAAACACCTCATTTCCCTAGTGGGCATCCTCATGGAAGGACGATCGACAGGCCAAGAACCGAGAATGAAGTAAATACAATATTCGATTATCCGATTTTGTGTCATATCCAAAACGGACTCAAAGAAATCAATAGAGTCACAATGACAGGAATTTGAGATATATCATCAACATCTCGAAACTCAAGACGAATACAGATAATTCAAAATCATCAATGACATTCCGAAGAGCAAGAAACAACAAATCAGCTAAAATTAGGATACCTAATTTTAGCTTCCTTCGGATTATAGAATGCAACTAGAAAATACCCAAGCTACCCCAACTCAAATCATTCCAAACTCTAAAGAGGAAAAAGCGTGCTAATTCGCTTGAAAAGATAAGCTATAAGGAAAAATCCCAAAATCCTTAACATCGTACCAAATATTGTAGATTGCCTCAATAGGATTCGCAATCCTCGAAGAAATCACAAAATAAGAACGTCAAAGATCATTAACAAACTCCTTTAATACAGATGGGTGTCAAGCACCCGTATTGAAGAGGACTTGAATAAAACAATCACGATTAGGATTACTCCTAATATAAGATGTCATCAATTAAATTTGGGAATATTATGGAATAAAACATATTCCTAGACATATCCCAAATTATCTACTCCAAAAGACACGATAAGGTAAAAGACACGACGATTAAAGGATTCGTAACACTTGTATTACACTTAGATGTACCGTAATATGTTTTTCTGTTCTGTGTTTATCATACTTTGTTCTGAATCTCGCTTTGATACCAAGCTGTGACGCCCCACCACAAGACCCACATTAACAAAGAGAATTACTGGGTAATTCTGTCTGTTAATGCGGAGAATAGGGCTGGTTAGGACCGACCATCTATAATCTTGTCTTAAATATTTACTGCATATGTCGATAAATGCTCTATATATTTTTTTCTATTTCAAGTGGATCAACATATCCAGTAAATGTTTAATACAAAACCATCGGTGGCTAATGGATCTATCAGAACAAAGTACAATAACAGAATGCATATCACATCACAGAACAGTAATCATTATATATATAAATACATATGCACAGATACATCCCAGTATGATACAAACTAATATACAAAAGTGGTACAGAGACCACACTATATACATCTAATCAAATACATATCAGAGTCAAGCGGAAAGAAATATAAACTACACAAAAGTGCTAGGCTGATATCCAAGAAGATGCATCAAAGCTAAGTCCCGTAACTGATTGCTAATCTGAAACAACTCGGTCTGACCCGAGTATAAAATACGCGGGTTAGTCTAGCTAAAACAATCAGTTCATAAGGATAGAAGATAATATGAAGCATAAGATACAAGGTGATAATTCTTCTCAAATGAGAAGAGGCAATAGAAAATACACATACTCATGACTTAAGTGAAACAATGTCATTTAAGTATACAAAGGCCTCAAAAGAGGTAAACTCTACAATACACTCAAATAACATAAACAATCGCCGATAATAATCTCCAAATAAGAACTTATGAAACTCAATAAGAGTTTATAATCCCCATATCGAAATCACCATAAAACAACACACATACATATATAAGCCTTTCTCTAACTCAAGGCTATAGGTAAACTCATCATTTTAAAATTGGTGAAATCAAAATCAAAAACTCATAAAAATTCCCCGGACTGGCCAAATCCCATTTGCATGCCGAAGCGATGCTGCACGTGCCATTATCAAACGGCCGAAGCCTCTGACGAGGTCGCTAACACCTCCCAAAGTAGTTCATCCTCACGACAAGGTCGCTGACACCTCTTCAAGCCATTTTGTCAGCCCTAACAAGGTCGCTATCACCTCCCTAAGCAGTTTGTCCTCATGACAAGGTCGCTGACACCTCACCAAGCTATTTTGTCAGCCCTAACAAGGTCGCTAACACCTCCCTAAGCAGTTCGTCCTCATGACAAGGTCGCTGACACCTCTCAAAGCAGTTCTGTTAGGTAAACATCGTGAATGTGTCACAAACTCACGGATAGGAATCCGAAAAGTGTTAACGTGTGTCCAATACCACTCATTCGCACTTAGCGATTTACTAGCCGCTAGTTGGTGCCACACTAGGAACATCATAAAACTCAAAAATCATATCTCGTCTCATCTCATTGGCGAGTGGTAAAGAGACACCATACTCGTCTCATCTCATCGACAAGTATTAAATGACATCGTAACTTGTCTCATTTCATCGACAAGTGAAAACATCGTAATGGTTCCTCATAAACCATAAATCTCAAAATATGAAATCATATACTCAAGACTTGCCTTATATCATTGGCAAGTAAATAAAACATCGTGATGGTTCTCGTCGACCATACTCCTGCTTAGGAGATCCCAAACCATAATACTCGCCAAATATTGGCCATCTTAAATAATTCCGGTAAATAGGAATTATAAAACTCAAAATATGCCATAAAATGGCAAACATCTCAAAATCAATAATCTCAAATAGCTTCGATCGTACAAGTCCGGAATTAACCGAAATGGTAAACTCACATGTCCCATACCACGTGTTTTACTAATTCGTTTAATTCTCTTTCTCATACGTTCGAATAGTGCAAAAGTGAGTGCTTTATATTTAAAATAGTTTACTAGAGAAAACAAGCTTTTAAAACTTTTCTCCGAAATGATTAATAAAACCAATATTTGATATTCCTTTATTATAGGAAATAAATAGATTTTATATTAGAAAAATAATTTTAAAATACTATATAATAATAATTTGAAATTTCCATTTATTTCAAAAATCACTTCAAAATGGTTTAGTGAAAATTGTGCTCGAAAACAATGAAAAACAAGAAAGATAACTCAAGACCGACAACTTGAATTCAATACGAATTCAATTTAAATATAACCCAAAACTAATTCAAATTCTATTTAAATTTAAATTTCAAATTCTTCAAATATAACTATCCTATTGATAGGTATCACATCTCTCAAATCATCTCAAAAACAACATCAAAATTGAACAAGAATGAGAGCAAAAATAAGCAAATACAATTCTCAGGTTAATGATTATTATTGCTATCTTTTTGCTATCGGGACAGGAACAAACTAATACAGTTTTGATCAAGATAACTTGGAAATTTCAGAAAACTCAAAACATGAAACTTTTAGAACAAAGTCTAATCTTTCCAGAACATCTAAAATTATTGAAATTGGATAAGAAACATGAAAGATATGACCAAAACAAATTCCAGATCCGAAGTTCGTTATGGCTGTCGTTTTAGCTCCGGGACAGCGATACTTAAATGAACTTTCGACCATGTAAACCTCAAAATTTAACAAAACCCAAAACACAAAAGTTGTAGCAGATAATCTTGTCTTTCCAGAACATCAAGAATCGTCCAATTCAGACATTAAATGAGAAAGTTAAGCTCAAATTACCAATGACATTAAGCACAGTAAGTCACAGTTTTACAGTGATAGGGCAGTACGTTTGTCTTAGATTTTCCGACCCATTACTCTCAGAATTTGCGAAAGTTTTTAACATGAAAGTTGTCACATTATTTTCAGGCTTTCCAGAACTTTAAAAAAAATCAAATTCCGATTAAAAACGAAAGAAATATGCTCAATTTACTGACAGTGATTCATAGATGAACATGCAACAAAAATAAAATTGAGATTTATCTATGCTAGAAAATGTGAGTTTTGATACTCACCTTGACAAAATCAGATCACACTTGAGGAAATCTGAAGAAAATTTGAGCTTTGGCTTTGTATATGCTTTAAGAACCTGATTTTGTTGTCTTTAATTTGGTTAACTTCAGCAAAAGGGTTGAATAATTTGATGATTTTGATTTAGGGTTTGAAGAGGGAAAGGGTTTTCTTATTTTTCTTCTTTGTTTCTGGTTATGTGAAGTTTGTACTGTACGTACTTTGTTTGAGGAAGGGAAGCTTCCTCTTTACTTCAGGTTAGAGATAAAAATGGGCTTTGACCCAATAACCATTAATTTGCCTAAATACTAATTATCACCAATTAAACTAAACCTCTTTTATTTAAATCAAAACAACATATATTTACAAGATTTGAACACAATAAAATCTCATAACTGCATTCCTATGTTTTAACAAACATTTTTTTTCAACGAAATAAAAGATAACTTTTCTCTAAAAATTATTTTCACTATTAAAAACTCTTATTTTAATTAAATACCCAACTTAATACAAATATTTACATATAACACTATTTTTAGTTCCCGAAATTGCGCAAATTTTTTTTTCTTTCTTACGTAATAAAATACAACAAACCATTCTCCACCAATTTATGTTCAAAACTTATTTTTAAATCAAATTTCACCTTTTCATTTAAAATAAACATATTTTAAAATTAAATACTTTCTTCAAAAATTATGAAAAGAGGCAATTGGCAATAAATACAACAATTGTTGCATTTTCACTAAATAAAATCATATTTCGTTCATCATTCTCACAAATACTCAAGATAAAGTTTTCAAAACTTTATTTTCACATTTTATTTACAAAATTCATTGTTTATCCCAAATAAACAAATTTAAAATTTTCAATTATATTTTAATTGAAAATACTAAATTATAACTACATTTATAATTTAATATTAACAAGTCATCTCCAATGCCAGGGTTGTTACAACGATCGAGGAAATATTGGCGGCCGTGACGAAGGTTGGTGGAAGAAGGTGATCTGGTGGCCACGAAAAATAGAGAGGGGTTGACTTAATGACCGTGGTGGCCGGAATGTGGCAAACTAGGGTTCGAGCAGCAGTTTTTGTCGACTAATTTTGGAGTACTTTCGATCGGTCGTGGGTTAACTAAAGCCAATCGCACCAGGGGAATCATCGTAGCATGTCGTGGGGCCGTGGTGGACGAAGTGGCGAGGGTTCTGGCATAGGGTGGTGTCGTAGCGAAGCAAATTTGGGTGATTTTCTTCGTTGGGTTTAGTTCCAGTTTTTGCTGGGTATGCTCGATTTCGATATTTCGTGGTTATCAATCGGGGGGTCGGTTCGTCTGAGGAGGTGATCGACGACTTGGCGAGGGTCGTGGTGACGACTGATGGTGGCCGGAGCTGTCGTGCACGTGCACGTGCACGTGCACGTTTGGGTAGGTGTTGTTTGTGCTGTGAGTTGAAGGATTGGGAAAGAAGAGGAGAGCCAGAGTCGTTCTCGTGTGTTTTGCGTATGGGACTAGAAGCTTGAGTGGTATGTGAGGATGCGGGGTGGCTCGAGTGGTAGGTCGAGTTTGTCTTGGGATGGGCTCGGGTTAGTGATGAGAATTTGGTTTTAAAATGAAATTTTTACCAGATTGTTTTAAGTAAAGAAAATCAAGGTTTGAAGGTAAAGCAAAATGTTTGCAAATGGTTTTAAAAGTGTTTAAAGATTTCTTTTAAGGGTATTTAAAAAATTTGTTTCAAAAAAAAAAATACTTAACTAAGTTTTTAAATATATTTAAAGTGAACAAGTTTTAAAAGGAATGTTTTATTATGTTTTAAAACTTAATGTTTAAATTGTTTTGGTTTAAAGAAAATTTTAAAATCTATCAATTATATAATTGATTTACAAAATGTCTTCAAAAGGAAGTTTAATGATGTAATTAAGTATTAAATTAAGATAAAGAATTTATCTTTTAATTAAATAAAGTTGTGATTAATTAAGAAGTAATTAATTAATAAAAGTAACTAAGAGTTAATTAATTAACAATTAAGGATAAATTAATTAAGATAATTAATTAAGAAACGATTAATTTATGAAAGTGATTAAGACTTGATCAATAGTAATTAATGATAATTAATCATTGATTAAGGATATTTAATAAATGTAATTATGTGGTTAATTAATTCAAACCACACGGTTTATCCATCTTAATTGAAGATGATTGATTACTATTGAATGTCGTGTATTGGATTAATATCTCTGTTATGTGCTTATGATGCTATGTAAAATGAATTGCTTTGTGCTGAGCTGTGATATCTGTGATACTGTGTGAATACGAAAAGCCTTTGGGCCGTAAAAGGACATTTGAATTTCGATGCGGCAATGAGTCGGATTCCAGTTGGTTATCCAAAACCCACATCGAATCGTTATGGTGAATCTTTGTGTTTGATAAATTTACTTTATCTGTGAATCTGTGAATAAAGATAAATGTTATGGATTATACCGCTTATCGATGTTGATATGCTTGAATCTGTGATGATTGATGTAGTTGCACTATTGTGTTAAACCCCTGGACCACGCTATACACACACAAATATGGATTGCACGACGAAATTGGTTAAGTCACAGATATTTTGAGATGGTTTTTAAAATTGAATTTTGAATCCAAAATAGTTTTGGAAATGGAATAGGGTTAAATATGAAAAGCTTTGAAAGGGAGTTTTCAAAGATAAAAGTTATTTTTAATAACATAATAAAATTTTGGAAACTAAAATAGTTTGATTTGAATTTGAATTCAAGATTTGAAACTTTATTCTATGTTTGGAAATCTTGGTTTAAAAAGGTTAAACAAATTATAAGTGTGTTTTATATGGGTTTTAAACCATTTTTAAAGTAGTGGTTTGGGAATTTGAATTTAACCCAAGTTTTATATTTGAAAGGCTTTAACTTGTGCAAATGTAATCGGATTTTTCCGAAACGAAAACTATTGGTTTTCAAATAATAATAGCTTTTATATAAGGAAAGAATTTCCAATTTGTGTTGAAAGATTTCAAGTTCGAATTGAAATAGTTTTGAAAATTGTTAACTAATCTTTGTGAAAGATAGTCAAACCTTGATTCGCAATTGAAGAGCATTTTAAATGGTGTATCTTTTATATCAAAGATTTGAAATGGAATTGTTTTGTGAAAATGGTTTTAAAAGCTATAAATTGAATCTCTGATTTAAAGATTGAATGCGTTAATCCAATTTGAAAGGAAATTTGTTTTGAAAAGGCTATGAATGAATCTTTGTTAGAGATTGGTGAATTTGTTTTCAAATTGAAAAGGGATCTTAGAAGTGTATCTTTGTATAAAAGGTTTGAATTGGAAAGATATTAAGGAATCTTTGTGAAAAATTGGTGAACTTTTTGAAATGAATCTTTTTGTTTATAATATTGGAAATGGTAATTTGTTTAAACCATTCGAAGAAAAGTTTTGGACTTTAAGTTGTGACTTAATTGAGATCCTATTATCCATATGGTTTTTAAATATTGTGCTCATTATTCGATTTAGCCGGGAGAGGACCTTGTGTCATATAACCCATTCCGAATAATGATACGACGTTATGGATAGTATTTGAAGACCGGTGGTGAAGACCGGATATTTCCAAAAGCGAAAGGATAACTCGTCGAATGTCTCTGCATCGACTGATCCCAGGTATAGAGATTTGATCACCCTTTGTGATGGGAAGTCCGGACGTGATTTGGAATTATCCGGATGTGCAAGGGATTCTTTGTGAAGTGCCTTCGGTTCTGTTCAAACCCGGAACAGACATGTATGGATGTATGTCTGACATTACACTTTGAGATGTAAAGCTGGTTTCTATCAAATACATTTCTGTTTGGTGGCGGAGATTTATTCTCTTAGCTTAACACCCTTCTCTGAGACGTACGAGCTCAGAGGTTATGTAGTTGATGGTTACTAATGATACATTCCCAATTTGGTAATGTGGCATACGAAGTGCTGCTGATCATTTGTTGATCGAAGCATGGCTGAAAAAGCGTAGCTTTGTGGACGTGACTTCGTCGAGCCTCACAACCCGAAAATGGTCGAAACAGGAATGATGCGGCAAGGTTTTTAGGGGTCGGGCCCTAGGGTATGTCCATTTCCTTCTGGATAAAAGGTGGTACCATGGTATAGAGCCCAAACATTTAACCTGTGTGGTTGCTACAAATCTATTGCTTTGTAGTTGTTGGTGTTGAGAGCTCTCGGATAAAGGTCGGTAACGACCGGGGATGGCATACTTGTGTGTTAGTTACCTATGTTATAGTTTGATTAAAGCGTGAGGTAGCGTCGGCCTTGTGTTAGCAGAAATCCGGTTAGGTTCTTGGTGCGTCCTTCCAAAGGCGTTCCCATTTCGGTAAGGAAGTTCCTTAGCCTGACCATTTGTTGGAAATCCAAAGAAACAATACGCGCCTTGTACGGTTTTAGTTGTATAACCTGCCATTTAACGTAGTAGCTATAGTAGGCATAGTACGAAATGTCTATGCTGGCTAAGATTAATATTATACTTTCGAAATGTTTTCTGCACTATGCAATAATAATAATATCAAATGGTTTTCGCGTATCAAACATTTTTGACTATTATAAGGAGAAATTTCCTCTGAGTGTGCGCTTGCATTGTATATATGGCGGGAGGCCTTATGGCAGTTTCATTTTCCAAAAAACATTGCAGATTTCAATGTTTTAAAATTCTTTGTTGTTTGTTTTAAAGATAAAACTATTTTTGTTTGCTCATAATAGTCCCATGACTGACCCGGAGTTTATTGTTTCCTTCCTAAACTCTAGGTGCCCACAATTTTCCACACGGGCAGTCTAGAGTTGGGTTTTTCAGATAGTAGATATCGATTCAGTAGCTTTCAGCTTTCTCTTTGAAATTCTTTGGAGACTTTGGATATTGAAGTCTTTGGTTAGCACGACTGACCTTGCTTAGCTTGGTACAACTTGATGTTGGTTCGAGCTATCTATAGAGATTGCTGATATTGGTGTTTCTTCTGGAGTTTCAAGTTCTTGTTGTTTCCACTGCTGGTTCATTGGTTTCCGCTGTAGCATTTCATTATATCTCTAATATTGATCATTGTTGTATATTTGGATATTGTATCATTGGAGTTGTATATGATATTCATTATTTTCTTCCGCTATGTTGTTATACTTAATGTGTTATAGGCTTCGGCGAATCGGATTTGAACGGTCGAATCTGTGGCATTCGAATACGAGGTGAAGTATGGATGTCAATTTTCGAACGTGAAAAATCTGGGTCGTCACATTTGGTATCAGAGCCGAAGGTTGAAACTTTAGCTCAGAAGTATAACTGTAACAACCCGCATATTTATCGATTATATATTTAAATATTTTATTTAAATATTTTATCGTTATTCGGATATTGGTCGAAAAAGCTACTTTTTGCAAACGGTCGAATTAGGACTCGAGACCACTTCCATTGAGTTCGAAATGTCGTTTACAATTTTTTTAAGTATAAACATTGATAGGTTTGGAGTTAGTGAAATTTCACTAACTTTTCCCGCTTTGGACTTTGGGTTAGTCTAGCCATTATAACTCAAACCCACTTCTCTCCTTCTCCTCACTCTTCATAAATTCCTACCAAACACAAACTTTAACATTAATGGTGAGTGGAAAGGGAAATTAGAAACTCCAAGCCTAGGTTTCAACTCCAACTCCATCATTCAACTCCAAATTCAAGGAAAAGCATTGGATTCAAGCTTGTAGTTTCTTCTCCATTCACCTTCAAGCTTTACCTTCATAATTTGGTGAAATGGTGAGAATTTTATCTCACAATTCTAGCCTATAACAATATTGGACTGTTGGGAATGATTCCCTATCATTTTTGCATGCATATTAGCATTTGGTTTGGATTGGATTGGCAAAAAACTCCAATTTTTAGCGTTTTGGTGAATTTTATGCACTTAGGTCGTTCTGGCCATTTTTCTGTGTTCGGAGTTAGATCGCTCGCGACCTAACCCTCAGGTCGCTCGCGTGTTATCGCGCTAGGTCGCACTGCCTTGAATTTTCACTTCGGAGTTAGGTCGTAGGTCATATGGACCTTAGGTCGTAGGTCGTATGGCCTTAGGTCGCAGTTCGTTCTGGCCATTTCTAACGTCTTCGGAGTTAGGTCGTATGGACCTTAGGTCGCAAGGTCGCAAAGTCGCAAGGTCGTAGGTCGCGTGGCCATCTTCTTTAGACCGCTAGGTCGCGAGTGTTAGGTCGTTAGACCTTACCTTCCTTAGGTCGCTCACCTGGTTGAGTCGCACCTTACCCTAGCTCGGCCATGTTTGGTCGCGAGTTTTCCTTAGGTCGCTCACCTGGTTGAGTCGCACCTTACCTTAGCTCGGCTATGTTTGGTCGCGAGTTTCCCTTAGGTCGCTCGACTCCTTAAACTCGTAGGTCGCTCGGCCCCTTACTTCCTTAGGTCGTTCAAATGTTAGGTCGCTCGGTCTTTGTACCATTAACTTGCGAACCCACTTAGTTCGCTAGGTCACGGCACATTAGGTCGTTTGACCCTATGACTCTATAGGTCGCTCGACCTTGTTAAAGACCTTAGGTCGTTGGCCCTTTAGATCGCTCGATCCTATCCTCCCTTAGGTCTTCACTAGGTCGAACCCCGTAGCGGGGGGGTTGCCACCCCCCCGGACCCCCCTCCGTAGGGGATCTTATCTGAAAAACATTCAACAGAACTTGCTTTGTTGAGATGCTGAGTTGACCATTCTTCGAGACAAACTATCTTGGGCTTCTCGGTCGATTTTATGGTATCACGGACTTGCTAAAAAGGCGGGATAACAACTTTAGAAATATGAAGGTTTCAATACTAGCAGTAAATATCAAAACTCTTTCATCAAAACAATTTTAACTCTATTTTACTACAAAGCTTTTTCCTTAAACCATTTTCCAATCTATTAGTATATACAAACCTTTACCTCACTCGTATGAGAAATCTAATTAAACGACTTAGTAAAACAAGTGGTATGAAACGCTTGCGTTTACTTCGTTGGTTTATTCTTGGACTTGTGTGATTGAATCTTTTGTGAAAATTTTCTAGTGAAGATCTACAGTTTGTTCGTAAATATTTGAGTTAAGCAGGTGGTTATGGGACATGAAGCTAAACTTTTATATTTATTAACTTAGTGTAATTGACACTTCTTGATGATCATGACGATCATTTTTGTGTTTTAGACTAGCAACTGTGCGATGTCTCTTTGTCTGCGAGGGAGACTAGACCCCGCTCTTGTGATGTTTCGCCATCGCATTTGTGTGATGTTTCGCCATCACATATGTGGGGTAGCGTCCCACGGTCTTTAGGCCAATCGTGTTTCAAAATTAATGGCTTGCAACCATGAGATAGCATCTCGCTTTGTGTTACACGTGTAGGTGAGTTTTCATACTCCCATTTTGTGAGTTTTCATGCTCCTATATTGTGATTTCTAGATTTCTTGTGTAGTCTTCTGGAATTTGTGCTTCACCTATTTTCATGACTTTCATTGTTATGATTTTCCAGCTTTTATGTTTAGGTGAATTTGGATCTTTTAGAAGATTCTTTTGATATTGTTTGATCTCTTGATGATCTTCATTTACATTCTTATCATAGTATGTCTTTATGGTTACTATATGTTCTTGCCATATCTATTGTTTATACCATGTTGTCTGATATTTATTACTAGACTGATCCGTTTATTATTTTCTTATAAATAATACTCGGGTCAGACCGAGATGTTACAGGTGCTTCTGCTTGACTTCTCCCCCAGGGATTTACTACTCTGACTTTTGGCTGACCATTTAGATTAGCAATTTTTGTCGTTTACACTTGAGATATAGACTCATAGTTGTATTCTTTTGTATAGCATGTGTTGCTATTCTTTTGTATTATTGTGGATCTTTTTTACCACTACTCTGATGTACACTTTCATGTGTTAGTTATATATTCATATCTTCTTCTGCCTTTGTGATATGGATGTCTGTGACTGATTTGTGTTATGCTTATTTCTATGTTTGTTTCCGAAGATTATTTATAGACACCGTGTGATAAGAAATCACGTGGATGGTCGCTCCTCGATAGCCTTATGCTCCGTGCTAGTTGACAGCACTACACCGTAGTGTCCTTGGCTAGCGTGGGTATAGAGGTGGGGCGTCACAAGAACACATTAGGTAACTCATTAGAGATAGGGTGAAGTATACCCTAGAATGAGTATGCCAAGATATCCATCTGTATGCCTCAATAAATTCTCTAACTATCCACTGATAGTAAGTATGAGTGCAAGAAGAGAACCAGGTAGGGGACATGGGAGTACGACTATAAATGGTCAATACCTTGTAACAACAAGGAAATAATCTTTCTCTATCAATCTCTTTTGTTCATCATCCAATTTCAATTCTTTGATGGTTTCGTGGTACTTCGAGAGAGAAGCTTTGATAGGAAATCATTATTCTAGTTAAATCGAAGGATGTGTCGATATGGGACATAAACTCCAAATAGGTCAAAGTTGTTTATATGGATGAATTGGTTGCTATGGTTGATAGGTATATTTTGGTTGTTTAAACTAAAAGTTTTGGAATTTTATCCGTATATCTGTCTATTCTTTGGGTCTCAATATATTCTACGAATGGTTAATTACCCTTCGAACTAATCAATGCCCCCGCATATTCGTAGATCTGGTGACCGAGTATCTCGTAGTATTGTATGAGTTCGTTCCCATATTTATTGATGATATTTTGATTTGGTATGCCAAATGCAGAATAGATGTTCAGTTTGATCTGGTGATTCATCTCTCTATCTTTCTATATTCTTTGTGGTCTCCCTGCTTTCAAATTTCGAGGACGAAATTTTCTTAAGGGGGAATCTGTAACATCACTGAATTTTGGTCAAGATAATTTGATAATTAATTTAATCTTTAGGATTAAATTTTGAAATATTATGTAATTAATATAAAATAGATTGAAATAGAATTTGAAATTAAGATTCAAATTTAAACATCTTAGAAAATAAAATTGTATTTGGATTTCTGACATGATTAAATAAGATGTATCTTTATTTAAATAAATGGATTTTAATTTGGAATTTGATTATAAATAAATATTATATTTAACAAACTTTATATTTCAAAAAACTAATACATATATACAGTAATTGTAATAATGAATAATTTGATCTCAAATCAGTTGTTATGAAATTATCTAAGTATAAAAATATATGTATATTAAAATCTTGAACTAAATTAAAATCGTAATGTGAAGAATAACTGAGATAAAGATTTTATTTGTGTAAATATAAATATAAAAGAAGGTAGAAACATTTTAAAAATAAAAACATATGTTGTATATGAAATTTTATTTACATAAACGGTTAAAACAAATTTACAAAAATAATTTAAACCAAGGAGTTAAACATAAAATACACATTTGTGACATTTGTGAAATAAGGAAATGTATGCATTACCACTTGTAGGCTTTGTTAACAAGTGGCATCTTATTCATTTAAATTGAATTTATATAAAACAAGAATATGTAAAAAGAAACTAGCTATTCTCATATTTCAAATCGTGAAACAAAAGAAAATCAAAACAGAAAACAAAATAAAACCTGGAAATGAAGATCAAAAACATAATCAAAACACTGGCAACCCAAAACACTTCCAGTTTCCTGATTTAGGAACCAAATCAAAAGCCTGGGAATCAAATCAAACAAGATCAAAGCAAAACAAAAGTCAGGAAAACATGCAAGAATCAATTTACAAGCTCTATCGATGTTCATCATCAAAGACAGATGAATCAGGTGGCAGATCATAATCAAATTCCAGTTTTAAAGATTAAATCGAGATCAAATCTTAGTTTCAAAAGTGGTAGAAACAAACTCCAGTTTTGCCAATTTAGTTCGAGCTTCTCTGTTCCTCTGTCTTCATCAGTATAAGGTGAAAAAACTATATTTTAAAGTTTTGAATCTGGGTTGAATTTTTGATCTGCATGTATTTATATGGAAGTGAAATATGTTTGGATGTATGTATATATATATATCTGTGAATGGTGTGCATGCCTATATATGATATATATGTGGCTCTGTTGAGTATAACAGGTCTGTAAAATCGAAAGAAATTCAGTATCTCATCCTATAATCAATATTAGATTTTGATTTACAAAAGAAAGATGATTGAAATTTTGTAACATCACTTTTAAAAATAACTTTGAGAATTTACACTAAGAATTCAGCTTGGGAATTTATGAATTACAGTAAAATCAAAGAATGGTTAAAAAATCGATCAAGTCAATTTCAATCTTTGAGTATATAATCTGAAACATTGTGTAAAATGATGATTTTTGACATAAGTTTTATGATTTTTAAGCGTATGGATGATGGGATATTATCAGATGATAAGAAATTGATTGTTCGTCGATTCACGACGATCGAGGAGGTATTGGCGGCCATGACGAAGGCTAGAGGAAGAAGGTGATCTGGTGTTGATGAGAAAAATAGAGAGGGGTTTACTTGATGACCGTGGTGGCCGGAATGTGGCAAACTAGGGTTCGAGCAGCAGTTTTTGTCGACTAGTTTTGGAGTACTTTCGATCGGTCGTGGGTCAATTGAAGCCGATCGCACCAGGGGGATCGTCGTAACATGTCGTGGGGAAGTTGTGGACGAAGTGGCGAGGGTTCTGGCGTAGGGTGGTGTCATAGCGAAGCAAATTTGGGTGATTTTCTTCGTTGGGTTTAGTTCCAGTTTTTGCTGGGTAGGCTCGATTTCGATTTGTCATGTTTATCGGCAATCGGGGGTTGGTTCGTCTGAGGAGGTGATCGACGACTTGGCGAGGGTCGTGGTGACGACCGATGGTGGCCGGAGCTATCGTGCACGTTCACGTGCACGTTTGGGTAGGTGTTGTTTGTGCTGTGAGTTGAAGGATTGGGAAAGAAGAGGAGAGCCGGAGTCGTTCTCGTGTGTTTTGCATATGGGACTCGAAGCTTGAGTGGTATGCGAGGACTCGGGGTGACTCGAGGTCGAGTTTGTCTTGGGATGGGCTTGGATTAGTGATGAGAATTTGGTTTTAAAATGAAAATTTTACCATATTGCTTTAAGTAAAGAAAATCAAAGTTTGAAGGTAAAACAAAATGTTTGCAAATGGTTTTTAAAGTGTTTAAAGATTATTTTTTTAAGGGTATTTAAATAATTTGTTTCAAAAAGAAAAATACTTAACTAAGTTTTTAAATATATTTAAAGTGAACAAGTTTTAAAAGGAATGTTTAATTAAGTTTTAAAATTTAATGTTTAAATTATTTTGGTTTAAAGAAAATTTTAAAATCTATCAATTATATAATTGATTTACAAAATGTCTTCAAAAGGTAGTTTAATGATGTAATTAAGTATTAAATTAAGATAAAGAATTTATCTTTTAGTTAAATAAAGTTGTGATTAATTAAGAAGTAACTAATTAATAAAAGTAACTAAGAGTTAATTAATTAACAATTAAGGATAAATTAATTAAGATAATAAATTAAGAAATGATTAATTTATGAAGGTGATTAAGACTTAATCAATAGTAATTAATGATAATTAATCATTGATTAAGGATAATTAATTAATGTAATTATGTGGTTAATTAATTTAAGCCACACGGTTTATCCATCTTAATTGAAGATGATTGATTACTATTGAATGTTGTGTATTGGATTAATATCTCTGTTATGTGCTTATGATGCTATGTAAAATGAATTGCTTTGTGCTGAGCTGTGATATCTGTGATAAATATACTGCTGTGTGAATATGAAAACCCTTTGGGCCGTAAAATGGCGTTTGAATTTCGATGCGATAGGGAGTCGGATTCCAGTTGGTTATCCGAAACCCACATCGAACCATAATGGTGAATCTTTGTGTTTGATAAATTTACTTTATCTGTGAATCTGTGAATAAAGATAAAAGTTATGGATTATACTGCTTATCGATGTTGATATGCTTGAATCTATGATGATTGATATAGTTGCTCTATTGTGTTAAACCCCTGGACCACACTATATACACAAAAATATGGATTGCACGAGCATATTGGTTAAGTCACAGATATTTTGAGATGGTTTTTAAAATTGAATTTTGAATCCAAAATAGTTTTGGAAATGGGATTGGGTTAAATATGAAAAGCTTTAAAAGGAGTTTTCAAAGATAAAAGTTATTTTTAATAACTTAACAAAATTTTGGAAATTAAAATAGTTTGATTTGAATTTGAATTCAAGATTTGAAACTTTATTTGATGTTTGGGAATCTTGGTTTAAAATGGCTATACAAATTATAAATGTGTTTTATATGGGTTTTAAACCATTTTTAAAGTATTGGTTTGGGAATTTGAATTGAACCCAAGTTTTATATTTGAAAGGCTTTAACTTGTGCAAATGTAATCGGATTTTTCAAAAACGAAAACTATTGGTTTTCAAATTATAATAGCTTTTATATAAGGAAACAATTTCCAAATTGTGTTGAAAGATTTCAAGTTCGAATTGAAATAGTTTTGAAAATTGTTAACTAATCTTTGTGAAAGATAGTCAAACCTTTATTTGAAATTGAAGAGCATTATAAATGGTGTATCTTTTATATAAAAGATTTGAAATGGAATTATTTTGTGGAAATGGTTTTGAAAGCTATAAATTGAATCTTTGATTTAAAGATTGAACAAGTTAATCCAATGTGAAAGGAAATTTGTTTTGAAAAGGCTATGAATGAATCTTTGTTAAAGGTTGGTGAATTTGTTTTCAAATTGAAAAGGGATCTTAGAAGTGTATCTTTGTATAAAAGGTTTGAATTGGAAAGATATTAAGGAATCTTTGTGAAAAATTGGTGAACTTTTTGAAATGAATCTTTTTGTTTATAATATTGGAAATGGTAATTTGTTTAAACCATTCGAAGAAAAGTTTTGGACTTTAAGTTGTGACTTAATTGAGATCCTATTATCCATATGGTTTTTAAATATTGTGCTCATTATTCGATTTAGCCGGGAGAGGACCTTGTGTCATATAACCCATTCCGAATAATGATACGACGTTATGGATAGCATTTGAAGATCGGTGGTGAAGACTGAAAGTGCGGTGTGTATACTAATGCACGTACTAATATAGTACACACGGATCGTGTAATATGGACTATAATATAAATGCGGAAAATAGATGATAGTAGCAAAGCGAAAATAAAAATAGAAAAATCACACCAGAGATTTTTATACTGGTTCGGAGCACCGTCCTACGTCCAGTCCCAGACTCCTATCTGGATTTTCACTATTAACTACCTCGCTTCACCCGGAGGAACAGGTTTACAACACCCGAACAACCGAACGGGATTTCACGCCTCTAATATACTGAGGACTTCAACACTTGCCTCTTACAACACAGAGGACTTCAACAAAAGAACAAATACAATTGTTGTTGACAACTTGTGTTCTTGAAAACACGGATTTGTCACTAGCAGTACACCCTTCCTATAATCTTATCCTCAAAGAATATGAATGATGTTTTGTAAAGATTAAAGAAGGTATTTACTTATTGAATCAAAAGATATGAAATAATTTCAATGATTCAATAAGCTAAATTAATTTTTAGAATGCAGGAGTGTTAGAGATTAGATTAGAGAGCATATATGATCGTGTAAAAACTTGTGTTTGAATCAATGATTTAGATGAGTATATATAGAGAAAAATAGTTGTAACTCTTTGTGAACAGTTGCCATTAAGAGTTATGATCATTGATGAAAGATAGGAGATGCAACCTTTGGAGAAGAGAAGTGTCTTTTGGAAAAGTTGCTTTCTGTTTAAAAACGGTCGACAGGTCAAAAATGGACCGGTAGACAGGAATTCAAATATATATACGTTATGTGCATGTGTGCATGTTATCTGTGCATTCTGGGCAAAAACGGTCGACCACCTTATTTTCAACCGGTCGACCGGTTTAGTCCAATTTGCACAGTTAATGTGCATATGTATATATATTGAAATATTGAAGTTATATGATTATTTGAGGATAGATTTTAACATAAATTACTAACATACCAAATAATCAACCTCTAATATATGGAGCTCTTTGTGTTTCTTAAATGAATAACTTCTTTTTGTCGATCACGGCTTATTCCTTTGTCAGAAATCAAAACTCTATAAAAATCTTGACTCAACATTCTCCCCCTTTTTGATTGATGACAACATATATCTGAAGTTCTGAATCTCCCCCTGAATATGTGATCTCCCCCTGAGATTTTGTCTTATATATATATATTCCTGCAAATAATTGTTAGCACTTTCTCCCCCTTTGTCATCGACAAAAAGGAATAATAGATAATGGAATAATATAGGAGTATATCAGCCAGAATATCCATTTTCCTCTTTTCTTAAGTAGGACCTGCAAAAAATAGAATTAAGTCCATGGTACCCACTTTTTATAGGGTCCTAAGAGTTAGGTCTTAGGAGTCAAAACCCATATGGGTCCGGTATCCCCTTTATATATATAATTATTATTAAGATGCACAGTATTCATGAATTTCTGAATGTATTTGTTCCTAATCAAATTGTTATTTGTTTTAGGAACCCATATTTTGATAGTCTTGACATCTTTCTTTTGAAATTTCACTATTGGTTTTGGTTTGAAATATAATAAACTAAGATTTTTCTTAGCTTCAGTTTTTTGTACTTTCTTCTTCCTTTTATTTCTAAGATGTTTCTTAGTTTCATGTTTGTTATATCCCAAACCTTGTTTATCTGAAATAGATTGTGAACTTTCAATGATTTTAGTCAAATTTTCTCGACCTTTGTTAAAGTTAGAAACATTTTGAGTAATGTCATCAAACTTTGTTTGTAAACTAGCTTTTTCTAGGTCTAGAATTTTGACTTTTGCTTTAAGTTCATGATTTTCAGTAGTGAGAGCATTATTTTTCTCTTTTTGAGCTTCTATTTCTTGACTCAAAAGAGATATTTGAGAGTCAACATTAGATGATGATTCTTGAATATTTTCAAGTTCTTCTTCTAATATTTTCTTCTCATCTTTTAACATATCTCGTTCAAACTCTGCTCTACTTAAATCTGCTTTGACTACTTTTAATTGACGTTTTATGTCTTTATATTTGACTATCAATTCAGCATTAATATCAAGTAATTCATCAAATGTAGGAATTTGTACCTCATCTTCTGTTGCCATAAAACAAACATTAGCTTGTTCATTCTCTGAATCACTTTCACTTTCTGATGAAGATGACTCTGAATCATCCCATGTTACTGAGAAGGCTCGTTTCTTTGATTTGTCCTTCTTATATTTGAATTTGTCATTTTCTGACTTTTTCTTTTGTTCTGGACAATCCTTCTGCATGTGTCCCTTTTTATGGCAGTTGAAACATTCTATAGCAGATGAAGATGGTTTATTTGATCCAGGTTTCCTTTTATTGTAGCGACTGGCTTTTCGATATTTTAGGAATTTTTTGAAACCTTTAGCAATGAACGCCAAATCTTCATCTTCAGAATCTGATTCATTTTCATCTTTCTCAACATGAAATGCTACATTTTTCTTTTCTTCTTTCTGTTCTTTTCTAGCCTGCAAATTTGCTTCATAGGACATTAAATTTCCTATCAATTCATCTGGCTTCATGACGGAAAGGTCATTAGCTTCTTCAATTGCTAATACTTTTCCTTCCCATTCATTAGTCAGAGAATGTAGGACTATTGAAACAACATCAAAATCAGAATACTTTTGTCCTAACCTAATAAGTGCATGGTGAATAGTTTGAAACCGTGAATACATGTCATTGATTGTTTCATTTGGTTTCATTTTGAAATTTTGAAATTGACTTTTCAGCATGGCTATTTTGGCTTGTTTAACCTTGTTAGTACCTTCATGACTGATTTTTAGCATTTGCCAAATTTGATATGCAGTAGTGCAGATACTAACACGGTTATATTCATTTTGGTCTAATGCACAGAACAACATATTTATTGCTTTTGCATTTACGGCTGCTGCCGTTTTCTCAGCCACAGTCCATTCTGAATAATCAGTTGTTGGATTCACTATTTCTCTTTGAGTAGCATTCCAAGCATCATAGCTACTTGATTGCATAAAGAATGACATACGTGTTGCCCAATAACTATAGTTAAGACCATTGAAAAATGGAGGTCTTTGTGTCGATTGCCCTTCTGTGTAAGTGGTGTTTTGAGTGCTAGTACTTGCGTTATTTGCCATATTACAAGAATATATCAAATAACTATGTTACGGTTATATGATGACCGTGCTCTGATACCAAATGAAAGTCGCTATGCTCTGATACCAAATGAAAGTGCGGTGTGTATACTAATGCACGTACTAATATAGTACACACGGATCGTGTAATATGGACTATAATATAAATGCGGAAAATAGATGATAGTAGCAAAGCGAAAATAAAAATAGAAAAATCACACCAGAGATTTTTATACTGGTTCGGAGCACCATCCTACGTCCAGTCCCAGACTCCTATCTGGATTTTCACTATTAACTACCTCGCTTCACCCGGAGGAACATGTTTACAACACCCGAACAACCGAACGGGATTTCACGCCTCTAATATACTGAGGACTTCAACACTTGCCTCTTACAACACAGAGGACTTCAACAAAAGAACAAATACAATTGTTGTTGACAACTTGTGTTCTTGAAAACACGGATTTGTCACTAGCAGTACACCCTTCCTATAATCTTATCCTCAAAGAATATGAATGATGTTTTGTAAAGATTAAAGAAGGTATTTACTTATTGAATCAAAAGATATGAAATAATTTCAATGATTCAATAAGCTAAATTAATTTTTAGAATGCAGGAGTGTTAGAGATTAGATTAGAGAGCATATATGATCGTGTAAAAACTTGTGTTTGAATCAATGATTTAGATGAGTATATATAGAGAAAAATAGTTGTAACTCTTTGTGAACAGTTGCCATTAAGAGTTATGATCATTGATGAAAGATAGGAGATGCAACCTTTGGAGAAGAGAAGTGTCTTTTGGAAAAGTTGCTTTCTGTTTAAAAACGGTCGACAGGTCAAAAATGGACCGGTAGACAGGAATTCAAATATATATACGTTATGTGCATGTGTGCATGTTATCTGTGCATTCTGGGCAAAAACGGTCGACCACCTTATTTTCAACCGGTCGACCGGTTTAGTCCAATTTGCACAGTTAATGTGCATATGTATATATATTGAAAGATTGAAGTTATATGATTATTTGAGGATAGATTTTAACATAAATTACTAACATACCAAATAATCAACCTCTAATATATGGAGCTCTTTGTGTTTCTTAAATGAATAACTTCTTTTTGTCGATCACGGCTTATTCCTTTGTCAGAAATCAAAACTCTATAAAAATCTTGACTCAACAAAGACCGGATATTTCCGAAAGTGAAAGGATAACTCGTCGAATGTCTCTGCACCGAAAGATCCCCGGTATAGAGATTTGATCACCCTTTGTGATGGGAAGTCCGGACGTGATTAGGAATTATCCGGATGTGCAAGGGCTTCTTTGTGAAGTGCCTTCGGTTAGGTTCGAACCCGGAACAGACTTGTATGGATGTATGTCTGACATTACACTTTGAGATGTAAAGCTGGTTTCCATCAAATACATTTCTGTTTGGTTGCGGAGATTTATTCTCTTAGGTTAACACCCTTCTCTATTACGTACGAGCTCAGAGGTTATGTAGTTGATGGTTACTAATGATTCATTCCCTATTTGGTAATGTGGCATATGAAGTGCTGTTGATCATTTGTTGATCGAAGCATGGAATTGTGAAAAAGCATAGCTTTGTGGACGTGACTTCGTCGAGCCTCACAACCCGAAAATGGTCGAAACAGGAATGTTGCGGCAAAGATTTTAGGGGTCGCTCCCCTAGGGTATGTCCATTTCCTTCTGGATAAAAGGTGGTATCATGGTATGGAGCCCAGATATTTAGCCCGTGTGGTTGCTGCAAATCTATTGCTTTGTGGTTGCTGGTGTTGAGAGCTCTCGGATAAAGGTCGGTAACGACTAGGGATGGCATACTTGTGTGTTAGTTACCTATGTTATAGCTTAGTTAAAGCGTGAGGTAGCATCGGCCTTGTGTTAGCAGAGATCCGGTTAGGTTCTCGGGGGCGTCTTTCCAGAGGCGTTCCCATTTCGGTAAGGAAGTTTCTTAGCCTGACCATTTGTTGGAAATCCAAAGAAACAATACGCGCCCTGTACGGTTTTAGTTGTATAACATGCCATTTAACGTGGTAGCTATAGTAGGCATAGTACGAAATGTCTATGCTGGATAAGATTAATATTATACTTTCGATATGTTTTCTGCACTAATAATAATATCAAATGGTTTTCGCATATCAAGCATTTTTGACTATCATAAGGAGAAATCTCCTCCAAGTGTGCGCTTGCATTGTGTGTGTGGCGGGAGGCCTTATGGCAGTTTAATTTTCCAAAAACCATTGCGGATTTCAATGTTTTAAAAATTTTTGTTGTTTGTTTTAAAGATAAAACTGTTTTTGTTTGCTCATAATAGTCCCATGATTGACCCGGAGTTTATTGTTCTCTTCCTAAACTCTGGATGCCCACAATTTTCCACGCGGGCTGTCTAGAGTTGGGTTTAACAGATAGTAGATATCGATTCAGAGGCTTTCAGCTTTCTCTTTGAAATTCTGTGGAGACTTTGGATATTCTTTGGTTAGCACGACTGACCTTGCTTAGCTTGGTACAACTTTATGGTGGTTCGAGCTATCTATGGAGATTGCTGGTATTGGTGTTTCTTCTGAAATTTCAAGTTCTAGTTGTTTCCACTGTTGGTTCATTAGTTCCGTTGTAGCTTTTCATTGTATCTCTGATATTGATCGTTGTTGTATATTTGGATATTGTATCATTGGAGTTGTATATGATATTCATTCTTTTCTTCCGCTGTGTTGTTATACTTAATGTGTTATAAGCTCCGGCGAATCGGATTTGAACGGTCGAATCTGCGGTATTCGAATACGATGTGAAGTATGGATGTCGATTTTCGAATGCGAAAAATCCGGGTCGTCACATTATTTATATCATTCCACTACATTCATACTGCTCTGCTGCATTATTTATTATTCTTTGGTATGTGTAACTCTGATATGTATTGTATAAGTATAATCAAATGTTTTGAAAAGCAGCTTCATGAACTGTTTATTTGATTATTATATTTTATCGTTCTGCTATAAGATTCTATTTTGTTTTTTCTTCTTTCTTTCTCTGCTTTTTCTTATTAACCCCATAACATTCCGCCCTTCTGTCTGGTTTAAGTCTGACGTGTGTGGTTTATTATCGATTTAAAGCATACAAAAAGGTGGGATGTTTCATCTGGTATCAGAGCTTTGGTTTAGCAATAAACCTTATCTTTGTGGGATCTGATTCTTTATCAATAAGGTAGTAATACCCTATGATGAGTCGCTGAGTGTATATATATATGAGGGAGCGTATTTGTTAGTGTTATAAAAAGGTTTTATATTGTGTTAATTTGTTCCATTTTGTATTTATAAATTCTGGTTGGTGCATAGGACGCTATGACATCAATAGGGATTTCTAAACACGTAATAAGACAGACCGACACAATATTTGTTTTGAATATAGGTGATGAAATAATTTTTCCTATTTTATTTTCTATATATAAAATAAATTTTATAAAGGTTATATTTGGTTGTAATATATTGGTTGTTAGGTAGTGAAATTTATATATATTGATTGAAAACAAAATTTGAAGAAAATAAAATAAATGAAAGTTGGAAATTTTAGAACTTAAGTTCTGGGATTTTGAAAATTGCTTTCAAAGGATTTTGGAATATAATAATATCGTTTGTAAGTATTTTCTGATATAAATATTTCAGTATAATTCGAAAGAATTGTTTAAAGAAATTTTTGGAAAGAAATAAGTTCCATACTCCACTCTCTATCGCTGGAAAATAATTTCGGTGATGAGTGCATGCATCATCGACATTCATTTTTGATTTTCGAAGTGAGAATGCCACTGTGGTAGTTTTACTATAGATTTATTTTGGTAAACAAATACAAATTTCAAATTGTTTTAAATCTAATTGGATATATAAGTTGCGAGTATACACATTTATCTATTATTTTAAAATGATTTTTGGATAAAACCCGGTATTTAATTCTTAAATTTCCGTTAATTAATAGTTTCAATTAGTGTAGTGAAATGAAATTCAACTAACAAATTGAAACCTCTAAAGCAAATAAGAGATTTAATGCTAAGCTATAAATGGAATAAAAAAGAAAAAGGGTTGAAATTGTAACCTATAAAACAAAGGATATGACTATTAAACATTATATTAGTTAAAAGAAATGAGAAACCTTGTATAACTTTCAATTACATCCTTAAAGGCATATACACAACTTACCAAAAGATGTAAAAAGTTGAAATGTTAATAAGAAAATTTAAGGGATATTATACAAGTAAAACTTGAAGTAATGAAAGTATTCAATGAAATTCTTTAATAAATAAAATTTGATGTTGCAGTTATTATAAACCTAAGTTTAATTAAAAATGTTACTATAATTAAATATAATAGAAAGATAAGTATTATAAATAAATGATTATAAACCTAAGTAAATAAATTGAAATGCTAAGAAATTGAATAATTGTAAGTAATAAACGAAAAAAAATGAGATAAACACTGAATGAGTGAATGGAAATAAAAGTTTGTAAGAAATAAATGTAAATTAGAAAAAATAAATCATTATATGAATGAAAAGGGAATCAAACAACAAATGTTATGAAATGAAATTAATAAGAAGGAACTTGATCTATTTGTTGACATTGTTGTTTGTGTGGTTTATGGTTGCTTGGGCAAGGATACTTTAAAATTGTTTGGATGAATGAATAATCTATTTAGTTTCATCTAAGACTATTGAGTAAATGGTGCACTTAGTAGTTTATTATTCATTCTGTACAATTTAAAGTTTTGAACTCGAACAACTATTTGTTTTGTTTGACATAAATGGATAATTGATTTGTGTTGATTGTATATGATTTGTATGCTGTTGGTTGCTAATGATTGCTGTTTATATTGGTTGTTTTTTAGTGGTTGAAACAACTTTAAATATTTCATTTTATATAATTATTAACTATTTTGGATTATATAAGTGAAATACAAGTTATGGAAGCAATTACTACTGCTTTTGGTTTCATAATTAAACGTTGTTTGCCCGACAAATAGGTACGTTCTCGGATTACTGTTTTATAGCGATATTATATGTATTTTTCCATTGTTGGAATATATTATTTTGAGATATTGTGATATATATTGTTATAGTTGATATTATGATCTCTCCCGAGCCTCTCCGTACAAAGGAGACTCTGCCGAAATTTTCCGTAAATTTTGGACTTAGAAAAATTTTGAAAAATGTTTTCCAAACTTTACTAATTTTAGTATAAAAAGATTAATGGTTATAAATTGGTATTTTATTTAAATTAATTGATTTTGTAAATTTATTTGTTCATAAAGTTAATGTTTTTGAATAAGATGTATTGTTTACTTAATTCTTTCTTTTCCTCTCCTTTTTCCTTTTCGGGGACGAAAAGTTTTGAGTGGGGAAGAGTGTAACGACCTGTAAAATTTCGATAATTAAATTCATTAATTTAATGAATCCTTTTTCTAATATTTGAATAAATAAAATGTTGTAACTTAATGATGTAACGCAAATTGATAAATAATTAGTGCAATCCCGATTAATTGAAACAATTGTAAGGTTATAATTGATTGTATTTAGTAAATTGGAAATAAATTTCTATAAATGTAATTAAATATTATGTTAATGTAAATTAAGATGATATTTGAAAGTAATGAAAATTCCATTTATAATATGACCATTGGTTGACTTAAATAATGGAAATCAAGATTTATTAATTTATTTGAATTTAGTGATTGGGTTTATTGCAAATAAATGGAATTAAATATTTAGATATTACGTTAATAGGAAATTAAGATGAAATTTGAAGATTTTGATGTAATAAATCTAGAACCAACGTTAGTTGCATCCTTATTATGATAAAAGATGTGAATAACAAGGTTTAAAAATTTCATAAATGGATTTTGGGAATTTTAATTTATAATTTCTGAATTAAATGAAATTGAAATTTAACACTGAAATTGATGGATTAATCAACTTTAAATTGACATCTAGAACTGTTTAAGTTACTATAAATGATTGAGAAATCAAAAATGATAGAAAGGGTAAATAATTAAAATTAAAATTGGAAAGGTGACTTAATTAATTATTAATTTAATTTAATAACTGGAAAATAGCCATTTTGGCCACTGACTCAGATTTCGACGAAGCCAGTTTCATCGGATCCGTGACGGTGAATTATTGTAGGATTTTAAGTTTCGTAGCGATCGTACTTACCATATGATCGTACGGGCTCGAAACACCTAGAAATTTATGAAATCGAAATCAATTGAAATCGATTTGAAATAACTTGATTTTAGCATAACTTCTTAATACGATGGAATTTGGAGCTGAAACCGGTTCCATTGATTTTAAAATATTTTAAAACATCTATTTTGATATATGGGTTGGCCCAATTTCGTTCCAGAGTCGAAACGGGCTTTTCGGGCCATCTATCGTTAAATTTTTCCAAACCAATCAAGCCCATTTGTTTCTATTGGGTTCTGCCTATATATATATCGTTATAAACCCTAGTAGTCCTTCTATTTCTCATTTCTGTACGTACAAAGCTTCTGTTTGTCCTCTTTCTCAATGGCAGACAAACCCTACATTCCACAATCCAATTTCAATTCAAAATTCAACCTCAAAAATTCAAACTCCTTAATACATATCAAATTTTATATCGATCTGAAGCTCTTGATGAGCACATCTCAGATCTGTAATTCAGTTTCCAATTTGAACCTTTGTTTGGCCAGAAATTGAAGAACCATTTTCGACCATTCATCGCATCGTGATGAACCGTGATCGATCGCCAAATGGTCTAAGGGGTTTTGTAGAGTGTAACAAGGGGACTTCATCTGTATGGTTCGTTCATCGAATCAATGGCTGGATCGAGTGCAATAATTCAACCTAGGGCTAATTTTGGGCGGCGACTACCATGTTTTGACGCAATCTCGGTGGCCTCTGGAGGCCACATGGGTGGCGCGCATAGGGTGGGATGGAGGCGGCAGTGCATCGAGGTGGTGGTGGACGGCAGCGTGATGGTGGCCGGTGGCATTGGCAAAGCATGGTTAAAGGGCAGTTAAAATTGGGTTGGCCATGTCTCGTTCGAACGAAGGAGCGAGAGGAAGTACTTGACGTGGCGGGATGGGCGGGTTTGTTTTCTTTTTCTTTTGTTTTATTTTATTTTTATTTTGATTTCAATCGTTCTAACGTGCATAACTTTTGCATGCGAGGTCCAGTTCACGTGTGGTTTTCTTCGCTAGGTTCGTATTGGAATTATGGACATTTTGGCGTTGGCTTGGACGAATTCTGAGACAATTCAATTTTTGGGTTTAAACTGGATTTAAATTCAATTTCAATTCAAAAGGTGAGTGTTTTAACCCACTCACAACTTCTAAAATTTCTTATGTTTGTTAAATAGATTTATGATGTGATTCGAAATTTATTTAAGGCTGTTTTGCATGTTCTGAATCATCATCTCAATTTATCTGAATTTAATTGGATAAATAGTTATTTAATTTATTATTGAATATAAACTATCAGTAAATACCTGTTATTTATTATCTGTTCTATATTGATGTTACTGATTGAATTGGATGCTGATTGTGATAAATGTTTGATGATTGATATTGGATGAATGGATGTTGTATTTTATACTGTTATAAACTGCAAGTTGTTATGGATTTTATTTCATTCGGGATTGCGGTTTGAAATGATATATAACTGTATTTATATTTTAAATTGCTGATTGAAATGATAAGTATCCGTATTACTTGACCAAAGGATAGAAAATTATATACAGACACCGTGGTCTATATATAAAATATTTTTAAATGATTTCTATGGTTTTGTAAAGAAATATATGGGTTATATAAATATTGATTTTAGATGTTATATAATTGTTATTTTATTATTGATTTTTAGCTATGTATAATTTTTTTTGAAATATAAAATAAGTTAAATAATAAAGTCCGATTATTTTTATATAATATGGTTAAGTATCCGTTTAAATTATATTGTATATATAGTTTATAATGACTTAAATAAAATTAAGTTTGGAAGATAAATATGAAATTGATTTGAATTAAATTATTTAAGAATTATACTCGAATAAATTTGATTTGAAATTTAAATAAAATTGAGATTTTAAAGGGTATGATTTTTATAACTTGATTTTGGTTTAGAGTGATTTAAATGAATATCAAGTTGATTTAAATGAATACGTCAAGTTAAATAAATTGAAATATTATCCAGTTATTTGAAGTTTAAAAGTTTTACTTAAATGATATTGGATTTATAAGTAAACATTTCAAATCTAAATAATAGTAATTGAATTTGATATATATGAAATTATCAAAGAATAAGTTTTGAAATGGTGGCATATTTAAAGCTTCGAAATATATGGAAATTGAAATGGTTCATTTGGTGTTTCAAATCTGTATTTGGAATGATTATGAAATTGAAGAAGCTATTTTATTATAGGAAGTAATTTAATATTTAAGCCATTTAAGTGGTGTAGTTATGTTTCAAAGTTATGAGTTTCAAAGTATTATGATTTGAAAGGGTTATAATTTCAAGTGTTTGGTTTCTAAGTGTATGACTTTGAAAGTTCTATGATTTTGGAAAAAGGATGTATTTGAAATAAAAATAATATTATATTGATTTGGGCTTTTTAAAATGATATGATATTGATTTGGGTTTTAAAATGGAAATGATATCGTATTTATATGGTTTTGAAATGGATATTTTATTCTGGTTTTGAAGTATAATTATTTTGAAATGACCACGGTGTTATAATAATGTTTAGTTGTTAAAGAGACCGGGATCGGAAGTTGTCATACTCTTTGCCAACCTCGAAAACCACTTTAACAACCGTGTACGTGGTGGAGATTCTAGAATGAAGTAGGATGGGGGCGACGTTCCTGGAGGTATATTCGTAGACCCGACTCCCGTGAATTGGCATAAGATGGCTAAAACAGGGGCGATTCTGGGCCAGTGAGGTAGCCCCTCTTATCAGACACACTCCTTTGATACCATTCTATTACTTTGTGATTGATTAGGGCCCATTGATTTTTTGGGGGTGTGGCTCGAGGTGGGTGGTAATGGCTGCTACGCGTCACGACCAGTCCGGATAGCAATTGGTATATCTACCCTGGCATTGCTTCGTTGTGCCATGTCACCTACCCTATCGCGCCTTGTACGAGTTTGGTTTTCTCCCATAGCCCGTGTGGTATCCTCTAGTGGGTTCCCGATCAGGAGGGACTATGATACCGGATGGACTACTGGGACAATTATTGTGTTAAGGGGGAGATTGGGTAACTCATTAATGCTATTTAAAAGTAAGTTTATTTTACTATATACATTATTATAATAGCAAAATATTACTACATAGTAAATAGTTTAACGGATCCTTAGGAGATGTGAATCTCGAGCATCTCTTAAGTTACTGCACCCACGTTAGACACTGGATAGGAGATGTCAAATCTCGTAAACATCTCTGACGCCGTTCCACTTATATTATTTACTGTTGATTTGACTTACATAAGATCTTTTAGTTCTGACTCGAGTGTTTTGTCTTTTCAATTCGCTCGGGTCATCCTGAGCATTTCAGGATTTGAAGACCTTAATTCTGGAGGACGAAGATGAAGACTGTATTACAATTATTATTTATATCATTCCACTACATTCTTACTGCTCTCCTGCATTATTTATTATTCTCTGGTATGTGAAACTATGATATGTATTGTATAAGTATAATCAAATGTTTTGAAAAACAACTTCATGAACTGTTTATTTGATTATTATATTTTATCGTTCCGCTGCAAGATTCTATTTTGTTTTTTCTTCTTTCTTTCTCTGCTTTTTCTTATTTACCACATAACAATCTTCCCTTTTGTACGGTTTAAGTCCGACGTGTGTGGTTCATCATCGATTTAAAGCGTACAAAAAGGCGGGATGTTACATAAGTCTACAAATTTTCGAACGCCTCCATGAGAATCTGTTTCAAAGTCTTTCAAACCATCAATATTATTATCATCTCTACAACTTTGGCCAAGATGAGCCAATTGAGAGTCGTGCTTTCGAGCTTTAGGGAAGTGGTGTAAAAGGGAAGGATAAGCCTCAAGGCTATATAAAACAAGAGATGAACATGAATTATATTCACGATCTTGAATCTCATAAGTGGATAAAGTCTCATGATTATTCCATTCAGATATCATCATGGAAACAACCACTTGTTGCTTACGACTAAGGGCATTGTCAACACGGTTTCCCTTTCTGGGAGTATAAAGAATATCAAGATCATAAGATGCAAGGAATTCGAGCCAACATAGTTGGCGCATATTAAGTTCCTTCTGAGAGAATAAATACTTTAAAGATTTATGATCGGTGTAGAGAACAAGTTTCTCTCCCAAAAGATAATGACGCCAAATTCTAAGAGTGAAAACAGTGGTCGCAAGATCTAAATCACGAGTGGCATATCTAGTCTCGGAAGGCTTTAACTGCCTAGAAACATAAGCGATAACACGTTCCCTTTGCATGAGAACGGCTCCCAAACCAATACGACTAGCATCAGTATAAACAATCAAATCTTGGTTCCCTTCGGGAATCACAAGAATAGGAGCATTGCAAAGCAGTTCTTTTAATTTCTAAAAAGTAGCTTCACATTTGTCTGACCAAATGTACTTGACTCCCTTATTTGTCAAACTAGTAAGAGGTAAGGAAATTTTAGAAAAGTAATTTATGAATAGACGGTAATAGACCTCTAATCCAAGAAAACTACGAATTTTCGTTACACTTTCCGATCTCTTCTAGTTTTGAATTACCTAAATCTTTGAATGATCCACGTAAATTACGGATTTAGAAATAATATGTCCTAAAAATTTAACGGGAGATTTCCAAAAATGGCACTTAGAAAATTTTGCTTTCAGTTGATTGCTCCTAAGAGTTTCCAACACAATTCGAAGATGCTTTTCATGCTCTTTCTTAGTTTTAGAACAAACAAGAATATCATCAATAAAGATAAGAACAAATCGATTAAGGAAGTCTTTGAAAACTCGATTCATAAAGTCAACAAAATAAGCTGGTGTATTCGTCAAACCAAATGGAATAACAAGCCATTCCTAAGATGCATAACGACTACGGAATGATGTCATAGGAATACTATCCTCTACAATTCGAAGCTAATGGAAACCGGTTACTAAGTCTAACAGTGAAAAGACTCTAGCACCTTAAAGTTGATCGAATAGATCATTAATCCGAGGCAAGGATATTTATTGTTAGTGGTAAGATCATTAAGCTTGCAACAGTCAACGTAAAGCGTATGTGTACCATCAGATTTCTTCACAAAGATAGCTGTAGCTCCCCAAGGAGAGGAACTAGAATGAATGAACTTTTTTGCTTCCAATTCGAATAATTATTTGAGCATCTCTTTATTTTCCTTATTGTACATACGATAACGAGGACGAGTGATAGGTAGTGCTCCAAGGATTAGATTAATTATAAACTTAATTTTTTGCTTAGGTGGTAATTCTAAAACAGGCTAAAGGTGTCGGAAAATTCATGAACAATATGAATGAAGGAAATAACATCTTCCTCATCATTATTATCTTCATCATGCAGGTTTAGAGAATATAAGGATGCCACCGAACTGGAATCAGAATCATTAAGATCAATAGAAATCCGCTTAACAGATTGGGGATGTCGAAGATGGATAGTCCTCTCGAGACATAGGATGTGGGCTTCATAACGACTAAGCCAACCCATTCCTAAAATCATTCCGAAACTAAATAAGTCATAACATGCAAATCGACATAGAAAGTATAATCATATAAAATGATTTCAATACCCTTACAAAATAAACTAAGTGTTGTAGCTCCACCAACCGGATTCGTAATTTTCAGTGAAGTCATTAAGCCCATAACATTTGAAGACAAAGTATCCATAAGTTCTTTTGATATAAAAGAGTGAGATGCACCTGTATCAAAAAGAATTTGAATAGGATGATCATCAAACATAATAATGCCATCAAGGACAGAATGAGAAATACCTTGACCAAGAGAAGGGTTACTAGAAGCTTGCACAACATTCATCTTTCCCTTCTTCTTATTTTGAAGTTTGGGGAATGAAGATATGGGATGACCCGAGCTTTTGCAATAGCAACAAGAAAGCGACCTTGGACACTTATTGGCATAGAGATCCTTAGAACCTCAATTTTAGCATTCTCTACAATCAGGGGTATGAGTCTTTGCTACTGAAGTTGCTTGCTTCCCTTTCTTGTTGGGATTAGGGCCTTCGAACTTATTATTAGGATGCCTCTTCTTGTCATTGTTGAAGTTCTTCTTGGCACCCCCAACATTAACATCACTTTCTTTATCAGCCTCTTTAAGTCGAAGAGCGATATCTACAAGCTGATCGAAAGGCACTTCTAGTTTCAAAAGTAAAGCCCTTTTGAGATTCTTATTAAAACCATAGATAAAGCTTTAATTCTTCTTCAAAGTGGTCGACCCCATATTTAGAGAGGGATTCAAAAGATGTGACATAATCCATCATAGAAGATTCACCTTGAATAAGATCAATAAAGTGTCGAGCTAAAATTACTTTTTCCGCTTCAGGCACAAACTTTAACTCGAACCTTTCTCCGAATTGCTCCCAAGTACGATCCACTTCTACGATTTTCAAAATCAAAAGCTCATACCAATCTAATGCTCTCTTCTGGAGCATGCTAGAAGCCACTTAGACTTAATGTAAATCCAAAAGATTCATGTAAGAAAAGATTCCATTGCATGTTCTAAGTTAAGCTTGAACTTCTATAATGCTTTCAAAACTTTTGAATGGCTTTCCAGCCAAATTGATGTAGTCACTGCACAAGCGTGCAAACCCATGTTTAGGATGAGTAGGCTCAGGAATGGGACTGGCAGCCTGGGCATTCTTTACAAGATCCAAAAGCTATTGAGAAAACATAAATACGCCATCCTGAGGAGGACCACTAGATTGATTAGTGCTAGGATGGCTAGGTTTAACCATGTCTTTTCTTCTTTAAGAAAGAAAGAAAGAACGAAGAGGAAAAAGGTTATTCTCAGAATGAATTCAAATAAACTTGGTTGGTAAAATAAGGCATCATAAAATAAGATAGGATAGAACGGGTATTAAGACTCGAGTTAATTGCTAAGGCACAATTTAGACTTAGAACAATGATTCTCGTCATAATATCCTATATTGTTTCGAAGTTTGGCTCTGATACCATGCTGTGACGGCCCACCTCTAAACTCACACTAATTAAGGACACTACTGGGTAATGCCATCAGCTAGCGTGAAGAATAAGACTGTTGAGAAGCGACCAACAATATAATTGTTTTGAGCGAGTACCGATATATCAGATTGTATATCACACATTTCATTAAGAGGGGAAATCTAACATATCCAATACAAACTCAAAGCTACTACACAGTGGTTAAATGCCTTTGAAAACCATATAAAATAATCATAACATAAAATCATGCACATATATTCATATCACTAAAGCGGAAAAAGATATGAATATAATTCGTAGAAGTGAACATCATAGTAGTGGTCATACAAGTTCCACTACATCACAAAAGATTAGGTACATGTACTACACAAAAGAATATACATACATCAAAGAGTCTCTATCTCATATACATGAAAGAAAAAAGCTACTAAGCTAAAATAGTTAGCCAAAAGTAAAAAGCTAGTCCCTACCAAGAAGTTAATTGGAAGCACCTGAAACATCTCGGTCTAACCCGTGTATTATTTAAGAAGAAAAATAATAAATGGATCAGTCTACCTATAATTATCATGTAAGATGAGATAGGATAAGAGATATGACAAATATATATGATAATAATCAAAATCATATAATATCTCAAGTTTTCTCAAACACCCAAAATGAATATCATACTCCTTAATTTTATTCACCAAATCACAAATATTGATAAAGCTTATCAATATAAATCACAAAATTGGTAAAACACAAATTCCAGAAATAAATAATTAGAAATCCAAAAAACATAAAAAAGAGGAGGCTTGCCACAAACAGAAGCATGAAAACTCACCAACAAGTGTATCACAAATGAGACGCTATCCCATGGGTTATTAACCCATAAAAATGAGTCGAAGCTCCACAGAACAGGGTATAGTCCCCCCTTACAGACAAATGAGCTGAAGCTCTATAAAGGTCAAAAGACCATGGGTCGGTAGCCCACCAAATTGAGCCAAAGCTCCATAGAACGGGGTATAGTCCTCCACGTGGACAAGAGACATTGCTCATCACAAGTCTAAATCACAAAATGATCATTATTGATTAGTAAGTGTAAATTAAACTAAGCTAGTAAATAAATGAGTTTAGCTTCATGTCCTATAACCACTGGCTTACTTTAAATATTTACGAACAAATTGTAGATTTCCACTTGAAAATATTTCAATCGAACAAGTCTAAAAATTAACCGACGAAGTAAACACAAACGTTTCATACCACTTGTTTTGCTAAGTCGTTTAATTGGATTTCTCATACAAATGAGTTAAAGGTTTGTATATACTAATAGATTGGAAAAAGTTTTAAAATCGAGCTTTTTATTAAAAGTAGTGTTGTAATCATTTTTGTAAAAGAGTTTTAGTATTTATTACTAGTATAAAAACTTTTTATTTAATGTGACAAATCATAGAAACGATTGTAAAAACAATCTATCACAAAAATCCACATTTCGAGAACGTGAATCAAAACCATGGAAATCGATATCAAATCTACAAAATGGAAACACCAAAAATCCAGAAAAAAGATCATCAAAGTTGATTTTAAATTACAATAACTATTTGGATCATTAAAAATCGATAAATCGAAGATCCACACCGTAATTAAGCCAATTTCTAGAAATTAACAGCCACAGATGTTTGTGGGTTTTCACAGACATCTGTGCTGAGTCTTTGAAATTTTGTTACACAACTCACAGACGTCTATGGATAAACCCTAGACGTCTGTCCCTTGCTTTTGTAAATTTTTACTTTAAGCCACCGTCGTCTGTGGATAATCCACACATGTCTGTCGCCTGTAGCAGGACAGATTTTGTAAAGCCCATAAGTGGGAAAACCTACACAACTTTTTGGATTCGGAAGCGATTGTATGGGGTAACTGCAACTAGGGATTTATGCCAAGAAACAACCCAGTACCAAAGGCTCTTCAATACACCCAAAATAACATGTCTAAATACCCATTCTAGGGTTTTCATAAATTTTTGACTTTAAAATACCAAAATTAGGAAAATTCACCAAACCAAATTCAAAAGAAGTTATGTAACGACCCGTATTTTACGTGTTGATAAATCGTAGGATTTACAGGTCGTTAGTATTGTTTATGTTGTTTCTAGCCTAAGTCGTATTGTTGATAAGTCGTTTGAACGACTTAAGAAAACTGCCGACTTAGTGTTAAAACGAGTTAAGGGTTAACTCGTATAGAGGCTCAGGTTGAGGGTTTGGAGTTGAGTCGTGACCAACTTAGTGTCTTAGGTCGTGTGAGCGAGTTAGGGAAAGGAGCGACCTAGGGATGAGTCGGTCGAACGGGTTAACGACCTAAGGTATTGAACCAACATAAGTATTTAACCGACTTAGGGGGACTAGCGACCTAGAGTTGCTGTGTATGGATAGGTCGTTGAACGACCTAAGGGATAGCGTTAGGTCGCTAGGGGGATAGGTCGGCAAGCACGATGAGTCGTTGGGGGCTTAGGTCATTGAGTCGGCCTGGTTTGTTAGGTCGCATAAGAGTTAGGTCGGACCTAGTAAGTCGCTGGAGTCTTTAGGTCGGCAGTGTTTTAGGTCGCAGGAATTAGGTCGGCCGTGTGTTAACTCGTGTGACCCTGGGTTTGGTTAAGTCGGTAGGTCGTGTGATTGGTTGAGTCGACTTATAGTTAGGTCGGCCTTGGGTTCTTGAGTCGTGTGTCGTGGAGTTTGTTTAGACCGTTGAGTCGTGAGGTAGATAGGTCGGTGACGACCTATGATAGGTCGGGGATTTTAGGTCGGCGACGACCTAAGACCGAGAACGAGTTATAAGGCCTGGACGACCTAAGGGGTTTTCAGCCTATAAATAGAGGGGTTTGGCTCACTTTTTGGCACCGGTTTTTGAAGCGACGAAGTGCTGCCATTTTGAAGACTCGACTACAACATTTCTTCATCTTCTTTTCTCCATTCCAATCTAATTCTAACATCCATCCAAGATCGAAGATCGAGATCGAAGATCCAAGTGCCAAAGTTGAAGATCTTCATCCGTTCGAGCTAGAATTCATCGATTGGAGCGAGATATTGCCGGATCAAACCTTGATCTTCGCTGTCCAGATCTGAAGTGTGTAGTTTTTGTAGTGTTTGGGTGATTTGGTGAGTGGTAGTTATCTCTCACGCGGATCCAAGGGAGTATATTGGATTGGTGGCTTGTTTGAATGTTAAAGTTAGAGATTTCATGCATTTTTCTTAGATCGAAGTCTAGATCCATGGTTTTTTTGAAGATGTTTACTTATGCAAGTTAGTTTAACAAGTATTAGAGACAAAACCCATGTTTTATATTTGATAGATCTATGCTAAAAACCATGATTTCACATATGTTGGACTTTTGCTCGTTTATTTACGAAATTCCCATTATAGTTGATATTGCTTAAATTGCTTAATAGATCTTGTTTGAATGATTGATTATTTGAATGTATGATTGATTTGATTGTTTCCAAGTTAGCTAGTAGTTGATTTGGAACAAGATGATGAAAGAGGATTCAAAAGCTATGGAAGAAGGCTCTTGAATGGTGAAAGCTGCTTAAGGCATATGTAGCGGATGTTGAAGCTCATATGTATAGATTGGATGATGTTGAGATGGGACTTTGCCATGATTTGATGAGGCAAACCATGTTGTTGAGTTGAGACTTTGTTTTGATGCGATGAAGCGAAGTATGATGTGAGTCTTGGCTTAATCCAAGCAGGGATCATTCCAAGCATGTTGATAACTTGAAGAGTAGTTCAAGTTGGTTGATAATGGATTGTTCAAGAGGTAGCTTGAGCTTGTATGAGGATAGTCGTCAAGAAGGATGGCTAGGAGGCTTGGATCTCGTCGTTGTTGAAGGTTCTAGCATGCTCAAAAGCAAGAGTACATGGGGCGCCCATAACGACTACAGGTAGGTAGTCGGGACACCCAAAAGACTACAGGTAGGTAGTTGAGTACTCTGGGCAAAGTAGATAAGTCCTAGGCACAAGGCAGTGTGCGGAGTTATGGTTAGAACCGGGGTTACCATTAGCCCTTGACAGATGGTCATTCAACTAACGGTGAAATCGAGGCAAGGATGACAGTGATAGCCAGAGTCATGGATGTTTGGTTGTATTATCATTCGGCTTCAAGAGCGGTGTTTTCTGGGTGCTTATCTGATCTTGGTTTAGGCCTTGGGGGTTTGTATTTGGAAAACATCGTCCTTGACTCGAGTGGTATTCGCTTTACCTTAATTGTCTATGTTGTTATGCTTGCTTCTCCTTAGTGTATGTCTGGGGCTATCACTGTAGAAAGAGGTGGAGTGGGATGGTTTGGTTCCTATTCCTTTTATCCTTTATGCTCTTTTGGTATGTTGGATAGTTAATTTACTGCTCACTAAGACTTTGTCTGACTCAAGGTTTTATGTCTCCTCTTATTACCTTGGGCTGTTCATCCATGTTTGGGATGGGCAGACTAGGTAGCAGGTGACAGGTGCTGTGCTAGGAGTTCTACGCTGAAGATGACGAAGACGAGCAGGAGGCTTTGCATATTAGTTTTCTTACTATATGTACTGGGTATCCGCTGCTGTATTTGGTTGAGTGATTTGTAGTGAGGCTTTCATGTATGGATTTGAGTAGATGATTGTACAAAACTACTGTGATGCTTATATGATGATGTTCTGTTCTATGGAGCTTCACTATATTATATTTCTCTATTGTATTTTATCCATGCGCTGTGAGTTATGCGATAGAGATTCTTTTGTTTTGTTTTACCCTGACTATCGTCCATGGCTGCCTGGCACGCCTTTCAGCGCATTATTTCCTTGTTTTGGTGCGGAGTCATGGGCGGTCGTCACATTTGGTATCAGAGCTTTGGTTAATCGATTTTAGCCAACGCTCGCTGATGTAACTACGTAAGAGAGACGTAATTGTAATTTGATGGATGATTACTATATAATATAGTAGTTTAGAAGGGTTTGAACTCCTTATGCAGTTGTTTCTTAAGGTGTTCTAATCATTCTTATTTACAGATATTAAGGATGAGTCGAAGTGAGAGACAAGCTGCGAGGGGTAGCCGTGATGCTAGGGAAGCTGTTGATTATGCTCCTATGTTTGAGGCCATGATGACTTCAATCATGAGGAGAATACCAGCTTCAGGATCATCTGTGGATGTGGGAGTTCAAGTCCAAGCTCCGAGACCGGTGGATTTTGCCAAGCTTTGCAAGGATTATACTGCTCTTGGAGGGAAAGTTTTCTTGGGGACGGAGTCGACTATTGAGGTGCAGAGATGGATTGATGCTTGCAAAAGAATCTTTGGTGACTTAGGGATTGAGGATGCAACTAAGAGGAAGCTTGCATCGAGACAGCTTCAGGGAAGAGCTGCTGATTGGTGGAATTCTATCACCATCGATACTCCAGAAGAAGAGATTACTTGGGAGCAATTCCAAGTTAGATTTGAAGCTAAGTTCATCTCTACTGCTCAGAAATCTGTCTTGTTTAAGAGGTTTGTGGAGCTCAAGCAAGGGGGAAGGCCTGTTCTTGAGTACATTTCTGAGTTTGAAGCTTTGTCTAAGTATGCCAGATCATATATTGATTCTCCCTACCAGAAGAATGAAAAGTTTGTGACTGGTCTGGATGCTTATCTTGGGAGGCAGTTAGTGGATCATCTGGACGATCCATTTGAGAAGCTTGTGGAAAAAGCTTTGAGGCATGAGAGTTTGTTCCCTAAGGAAAGTTCTGTTGTTGCTGTAACCAGGGAAGTATCTAAACCACAGCAGAGTGGCAACAGGAAGAGGAAGCAGCAGCAACAGAAGGGTAAGGATGGCCAGAAGAAGCCGAAGAGCGAAATGACTTGCTATAACTGCCAGCAGAAGGGCCATCTTTACAAAGATTGTAAGAATCCCAAAGTGCCGGGAAAGTGTTACAACTGTGATAAGCTGGGACATATCAAGAAGGATTGTCCAGAACCGAGGAAAGATAGGCAGGTTGTGCAAGCCTATGCTTTGGGGGCTGTTCCATCGTCTTCGAAAGCTCCTACTGCTGAAGAGAAGGGGAAGAGTGTGGTTGTTCAAGGTACTCTTTCTATTTGTGGTGTTCCAGTTAGAGTGTTGTTTGATACTGGAGCGTCGCATTCTTTTGTTTGTGATGATTTGGTAAGCCGGTTAGGTATGAAACCGGATATTGTTGATAGGCCATTGGTTGTGACTAATCCGGTAGGGGGTTCGTCATGTTTGTGTATGTTATGTCGTGGTCTAGTTGTGTCAAGTCATGATTGCTCGTTTGTTTGTGATTGCTTTGTTCTGAACTTTGCGGGGTTCGGAATTATTTTGGGTATGGACTGGCTTAGGAAGTATGCGGCTAGGATTGATTGTGAGAGGCTTGAGGTGACAGTCGGGAATGTGGAAGGGCGAAAGGTTGTGATACGATGTAAGCATGAAGAAGGCGTCTTCATGAGCTTCATGTATTCGCTAGTTGTTCCACGGGATGGACTGTCATCAGTGCCTATTGTGAATGAGTTTGGTGATGTCTTTGAGGAAGTCAAAGGGTTACCGCCGCATAGGGAGATCGAGTTTCGTATCGATCTAGTTGAGGGAGCCAGACCTGTTGTGATGCCTCTTAGGCGGATGGCACCGAGGGAGCAGCAAGAGCTGAAGGTGCAAGTTGATGACCTTTTGCAGAAAGGATTCATTCGGAGAAGTGTGTCCGAATGGGGTGCGCCAGTTGTGTTCGCAACCAAAACGGATGGATCGTTGAGGTTGTGTGTTGATTATCGTGAGCTGAATAAGGTGACTAAGAAGAACAAGTATCCATTGCCGAGAATAGATGACTTGTTTGATCAGCTTCACGAGGCTAAGGTGTTTTCTCAGATGGATTTGGCAACGGGATTTCACCAGTTGAGAGTGGCAAAGGATAGTGTGCCGAAGACTGCTTTCAGAACACCATCCGGGTTTTATGAGTGGCTGGTAATGCCGTTTGGATTGACTAACGCGCCAGCATATTTTGTGGATCTTATGAATAGGGTATTCAGAGATCAGTTGAATAAGTTCGTGCTTGTGTTCGTGGATGATATTTTGATTTATTCCAGAACTGAGGAAGAGCACAAGACGCACTTGAGGATTGTTTTGGAAATTTTGCGGAAACATCAGCTGAAGGCTAAGTTTTCGAAGTGTCACTTCTGGAAGAGTGAAGTGAGGTTCTTAGGCCATGTTATCTCTGGAAATGGAATAGCGGTTGACCCCGCTAAGGTGGCAGTGATCCAGGATTGGGTTAGACCTAAGAATGCATCTGATGTGAGAAGTTTTCTTGGATTAGCAGGATATTATCGTCGGTTTATCAAAGACTTTTCCAAGATAGCTGCACCGTTAACAGGATTGACAAAGAAGAACCAGGTGTTCAGATGGGATGATAAGTGTGAGCAAGCTTTTGTAATCCTGAAAGAGCGATTGACGAGTGCTCCTGTTTTGACTATTCCAAGTGGGAATGATGAGATGGTGGTTTACACCGATGCATGTGGCACTGGACTAGGAGCGGTGCTAATGCAGAAGGATAAAGTTGTTGCGTATGCAAGTCGACAACTGAAGCCGCATGAAAGGAATTATCCGACTCATGATTTGGAGTTAGCGGCGATTGTGTTTGCTTTGAAGATGTGGAGACACTATCTATTGGGAGTTAGATTTGAGCTGTTTACAGATCATAAGTCGTTGAAGTATCTGTTTTCCCAAAAGGATTTGAATCTTCGACAGCAACGGTGGCTAGAGTTCTTAGCATCGTATGATTTTGGTATAGCCTATACTCCAGGGAAAGGTAACGCAGTGGCTGATGCGTTAAGTCGAAGACATGCAGGATTGGGAGCCATGTTTTCGGAATGGAAGAGTCTTGAGTATTTGGCTGGATTTGATTTCAGGCCTAGATGTGAATTGGAACCTGAGATGTTGGCAAACTTATCGATAAGGCCTACTCTTGTGGAAAGAATTGGTGAGAGGCAAAGGGGAGATGATAAGCTTGTCAAGATTATCTGTGATTTGGAATCTGGATTGGACCCGGAGAAGGATAAAGGATTTGAAGTCGATCGAGAGGGTTGGCTTCGAAAGCAAGGGCGACTAGTTGTTCCCGATGTAGATGGATTGAGAGATGAAGTTCTGAGGGAGAGTCACCACTCGAAGTTGACAATTCATCCAGGTGGAAATAAGATGTATCGGGATATGAAGAGAACCTACTACTGGGAAGGTATGAAGAAGGATGTTGGAAATTTTATTTCCAAGTGTATGAATTGCCAGTTGGTGAAAGCTGAGCAGAAGAAGCCCAGTGGATTGCTTCAGCCATTAGAGGTTCCTACATGGAAGTGGGAGCAAGTGTCGATGGACTTTATCGATGGTCTACCTAGGACAAGAGCAGGGAATGAAGGGATTTGGGTCATAGTAGATCGTTTGACCAAGAGTGCAAGGTTCATTCCTGTTCGATCGACTAGGACTGCATCGAAGTTGGCTGAATTATATGTGAAGTGGATAGTTCGTTTCCACGGTGTTCCGAAGAGTATAGTGAGCGATCGAGATCCATTGTTCACTAGTAGATTTTGGAAGAGCTTCCAGGAAGTTTTGGGAACTGAGTTGTGTTTGAGTACAGCTTATCACCCTCAAACAGATGGTCAGACTGAGAGAGTCAACCGAGCTTTGGAAGATCTTCTTAGAGCATGTGTCTTGGACTTCGGAGGATCATGGGAAGATCATCTTCATTTGGTGGAGTTTGCTTATAATAACAGTTATCAGTCGAGTATTGGTATGGCACCATATGAGGCATTATATGGAAGACCGTGTAACTCTCCGACATGTTGGTTGGAAACTGGAGAAAAGCTGATACTTGGGCCAGAGATGATTCGACAGACTTCAGATTGTATAGAGATCATTCGGCAACGAATGAAGGCAGCCCAAGATCGTCAGAAAAGTTATGCCGATAATCGTCGTAAGGATTTGGAATTCGACGTAGGTGATATGGTTTTTGTGAAGATTTCTCCATTAAAGAGTGCTATTAGATTTGGGAAGAAAGGAAAGTTAATTCCGAGATTTGTTGGACCATTCCCGATTATCGAACGAATTGGAAAACTCGCTTACAGGTTGGAGTTACCGGAAAAGATGGCGGGTGTGCACAATGTCTTTCATGTATCTTATCTACGGAAGTATGTGCATGACCCAACTACTGTGGTTTCTGCTGATAGCTGTGAAGACTTAGAGGTTGATCCAGTGGTTACGAGACCTCGTAAGCCGCTTCGTATTGTTGAAACCGATACGAAACAGCTTAGGAGGAAGACGATTACGTTGCTCAAGATGCAATGGAGTGATGATGTTAACGACTGTACGTGGGAGGAGGAAGAGAGGATGAAGGCAGCTCATCCAGAACTCTTCAAGGTATGGCCCTAAGGTGTCGTGACATCTCATGAATTTGTAGCTTGTTCTAAGTTTTAGAATTCTGCATGCTAGGCTAGAATTGGATGCATGGTTTGTTGATTGCTAAGGATGGTAGGCATGCGGAATAATTTTGATGGCTGATGTTTGCTTGGAATTTCGGGGGCGAAATTCCTAAGGGGGAGAGAATGTAACGACCCGTATTTTACGTGTTGATAAATCGTAGGATTTACAGGTCGTTAGTATTGTTTATGTTGTTTCTAGCCTAAGTCGTATTGTTGATAAGTCGTTTGAACGACTTAAGAAAACTGCCGACTTAGTGTTAAAACGAGTTAAGGGTTAACTCGTATAGAGGCTCAGGTTGAGGGTTTGGAGTTGAGTCGTGACCAACTTAGTGTCTTAGGTCGTGTGAGCGAGTTAGGGAAAGGAGCGACCTAGGGATGAGTCGGTCGAACGGGTTAACGACCTAAGGTATTGAACCAACATAAGTATTTAACCGACTTAGGGGGACTAGCGACCTAGAGTTGCTGTGTATGGATAGGTCGTTGAACGACCTAAGGGATAGCGTTAGGTCGCTAGGGGGATAGGTCGGCAAGCACGATGAGTCGTTGGGGGCTTAGGTCATTGAGTCGGCCTGGTTTGTTAGGTCGCATAAGAGTTAGGTCGGACCTAGTAAGTCGCTGGAGTCTTTAGGTCGGCAGTGTTTTAGGTCGCAGGAATTAGGTCGGCCGTGTGTTAACTCGTGTGACCCTGGGTTTGGTTAAGTCGGTAGGTCGTGTGATTGGTTGAGTCGACTTATAGTTAGGTCGGCCTTGGGTTCTTGAGTCGTGTGTCGTGGAGTTTGTTTAGACCGTTGAGTCGTGAGGTAGATAGGTCGGTGACGACCTATGATAGGTCGGGGATTTTAGGTCGGCGACGACCTAAGACCGAGAACGAGTTATAAGGCCTGGACGACCTAAGGGGTTTTCAGCCTATAAATAGAGGGGTTTGGCTCACTTTTTGGCACCGGTTTTTGAAGCGACGAAGTGCTGCCATTTTGAAGACTCGACTACAACATTTCTTCATCTTCTTTTCTCCATTCCAATCTAATTCTAACATCCATCCAAGATCGAAGATCGAGATCGAAGATCCAAGTGCCAAAGTTGAAGATCTTCATCCGTTCGAGCTAGAATTCATCGATTGGAGCGAGATATTGCCGGATCAAACCTTGATCTTCGCTGTCCAGATCTGAAGTGTGTAGTTTTTGTAGTGTTTGGGTGATTTGGTGAGTGGTAGTTATCTCTCACGCGGATCCAAGGGAGTATATTGGATTGGTGGCTTGTTTGAATGTTAAAGTTAGAGATTTCATGCATTTTTCTTAGATCGAAGTCTAGATCCATGGTTTTTTTGAAGATGTTTACTTATGCAAGTTAGTTTAACAAGTATTAGAGACAAAACCCATGTTTTATATTTGATAGATCTATGCTAAAAACCATGATTTCACATATGTTGGACTTTTGCTCGTTTATTTACGAAATTCCCATTATAGTTGATATTGCTTAAATTGCTTAATAGATCTTGTTTGAATGATTGATTATTTGAATGTATGATTGATTTGATTGTTTCCAAGTTAGCTAGTAGTTGATTTGGAACAAGATGATGAAAGAGGATTCAAAAGCTATGGAAGAAGGCTCTTGAATGGTGAAAGCTGCTTAAGGCATATGTAGCGGATGTTGAAGCTCATATGTATAGATTGGATGATGTTGAGATGGGACTTTGCCATGATTTGATGAGGCAAACCATGTTGTTGAGTTGAGACTTTGTTTTGATGCGATGAAGCGAAGTATGATGTGAGTCTTGGCTTAATCCAAGCAGGGATCATTCCAAGCATGTTGATAACTTGAAGAGTAGTTCAAGTTGGTTGATAATGGATTGTTCAAGAGGTAGCTTGAGCTTGTATGAGGATAGTCGTCAAGAAGGATGGCTAGGAGGCTTGGATCTCGTCGTTGTTGAAGGTTCTAGCATGCTCAAAAGCAAGAGTACATGGGGCGCCCATAACGACTACAGGTAGGTAGTCGGGACACCCAAAAGACTACAGGTAGGTAGTTGAGTACTCTGGGCAAAGTAGATAAGTCCTAGGCACAAGGCAGTGTGCGGAGTTATGGTTAGAACCGGGGTTACCATTAGCCCTTGACAGATGGTCATTCAACTAACGGTGAAATCGAGGCAAGGATGACAGTGATAGCCAGAGTCATGGATGTTTGGTTGTATTATCATTCGGCTTCAAGAGCGGTGTTTTCTGGGTGCTTATCTGATCTTGGTTTAGGCCTTGGGGGTTTGTATTTGGAAAACATCGTCCTTGACTCGAGTGGTATTCGCTTTACCTTAATTGTCTATGTTGTTATGCTTGCTTCTCCTTAGTGTATGTCTGGGGCTATCACTGTAGAAAGAGGTGGAGTGGGATGGTTTGGTTCCTATTCCTTTTATCCTTTATGCTCTTTTGGTATGTTGGATAGTTAATTTACTGCTCACTAAGACTTTGTCTGACTCAAGGTTTTATGTCTCCTCTTATTACCTTGGGCTGTTCATCCATGTTTGGGATGGGCAGACTAGGTAGCAGGTGACAGGTGCTGTGCTAGGAGTTCTACGCTGAAGATGACGAAGACGAGCAGGAGGCTTTGCATATTAGTTTTCTTACTATATGTACTGGGTATCCGCTGCTGTATTTGGTTGAGTGATTTGTAGTGAGGCTTTCATGTATGGATTTGAGTAGATGATTGTACAAAACTACTGTGATGCTTATATGATGATGTTCTGTTCTATGGAGCTTCACTATATTATATTTCTCTATTGTATTTTATCCATGCGCTGTGAGTTATGCGATAGAGATTCTTTTGTTTTGTTTTACCCTGACTATCGTCCATGGCTGCCTGGCACGCCTTTCAGCGCATTATTTCCTTGTTTTGGTGCGGAGTCATGGGCGGTCGTCACAAGTTAAATAAGAAATAGATGCTAGGAATTCATACCTTACAACAATTAAAGCTATAGACATAGATGTGAGTTCAAGAACTCACCTTTAACCCAAAAATAGAAAAGTTAAGCTCTAAAACAAGCTAAGATCAATTCCTTTTCAACAACGCCTCAAGAATCTCCAATCTAGTATCACATGCAAAGATTTCCTAGATTAGTTTTTAGGAATTTCTGAACATTGGAGAGAGATAGAGATGGAGAAGATGAAAAGGATGCTTACCTAAGCTTCTCTTTAATTTATAACTTCAATTGGAATTTCCTAAGAATCTAGAGCTTAGGAATTTTAGTTTCCCCTCTTTTCCCCCATTTTTCCTTTAGCTTGAGAGTGTTAGGAAATAGAGAATGTAAGGAATGAAGAGGAGAGGAGTTAGGGTATTTGGTAGAAGGGTTTGAGTTATCTTGTTGGTTAATAGACTAGAACACAACCTAAAGCCCAAATGAAAATACCAAAATCCTAATCAATTCCAAACACAATAATGTTTATGCTTAAAAAAGTTGTAAACGTCAATTTGAACTCAATTAAAGTGATCTTAAGTTTGGATTCGGCTGTTTACAAAAATTTGTATTTCGGACTTATATTGAATTATTGATGCCATATTTAAATAAAACATTTAAATATATAATCGTAAATATGTGGGTTGTTATACAACGCAAGATATTTCCCTCCAATACAAGATCTTTTCGCATTTTTCCACGTTCTTATTTTCAGTTTAAAGCCTCATCATCATAGATTAATTAAATGACCATGAAAGTCGAAATCCTAAAATCATAAAATATGTAATAAGTGCAAATTTTCTATGCGACCTTTTCCCCTATCCTAATCAAACCATCACTCTTATTTTCATCTTTGAAATCTTACTCTAAAACCAATTTATTAGTGGATGCCACCGTCGCTTCCACTAAAACCAATTTATTAGTGGATGCCACCGTCGCATCCACTAAAAGTGATGCTGAAAGTGGCATCAATTGCTGATTGGACAGATCCTATCACTGATTTGGGGTTGGACGTAGTTGATATTAAGGGTGGCTATCCTTGGTTTGGGACAACAATCATAGGTTTTGTTTTACTCATTGAAGTTGTAAGATTTAGATTACAAAAAGACATTCTAAGAAGGAGGTTTGTGACCTTTTTCCTAAGCCATATTATGATTTTAGTTTTATGCTAATCAGTTACTTGCACCCTCTTCATTTTTATTAATACTTTGATGATTGAAATTGCACTCAGCTTCAATCTATAATATATACTCCTGCTATGATACATAAGGTAATAGTATTAAAGTCTTAAATTTAAGTGTTATAGGTTTCAACTATGGAGCGTTTGATCTTCTAGAACCCAACTAAAAAAATTGTTATGGATAAAAGAAAAAGGTGTGAATAATTTAAGACTAGAGTTTTGGCACTACATTAGCCATCAAGATATTTTCCAAACTTGAACTTAAAGAAGGTTGTATTTGAAATTGAATGGATCAAGGAAAGAAAAATGAAAACCAACCAATATAGTGGTTGTGAGATGCACAAAATAAGAAAGTAATTAATTTAATGCTATGTTTAGATAGACGTAATTTGTGCTATATTGTTTAGTTTATGCATAGAAAAGAAAAGAAGAGATAAAAACACAAAATCAATAAAGAAGAAAGAAAGAAAAAGCATCCATGCGTATTGTTCAGCTTATTGAAAATTTAGAACAACTTATTCTATCAAGAAAGATGGGTGTCATATTCAATCATTCTTTATTATAGTAGGAGAAAACAAAAGAATGTAGAGAACCCATTTCACATCAACAAAAAATCATGCTATACCAAGAAATAAACATGGTGCAAAAGAATATATATATATATATATATATATATATATATATATATATATCCATATGTGTCCACATCACTATTGAATATATAGAAAGAAGTTCAAACTGCTTATGATACAGATATAATACATTCAAGTCTACTAAAGCGAGCAGCAAACATACTAAGGAGAAACTTTAGCCAAACTTATTATACTGTTAATAAATAGTACTAATACTATATATTGGACTGGACTTCAAAAGTAAGACATACACTCAAGCGGTAAAATGGTATGCTTTTATATATACGGATGAGAAATAACTAGGGACTTATATATTATATATATGCGAACATATAGAGATACCAAAATTATATTATTTTTTATAGTTAAAAATGGTAAATATGTGTTGACATATTGGAATAAAGTGTGAATATGTATTAAACACATTAATATACGAAAATGGTGTATTTTGCTATCTATAGAAGGGGTAAACATGTATCATATCCAAAGTATAATATTATAATAGTAATTAAATATGAATTAAACTTGGTAATATATATCAAAATGATGTTTTTTTGAATATTTGAAGAGGTAAATATGTAACAAAATATGTTAATATAGTGGTAAATATGGACTAAAATATAATAATATACAAAATCTTTGTTTTTGTTGATGTTATAATCCTTAAGAATGCCAAAGTTGCAAACCCAATTTACATACGGATTTTAATACACAACTTGTTGAAATGATCTAATATTAAATATTTCTTTAATATAACACATGAAAGGTCTTCAAGCATTCTTATCGTTGTTCTTCTAAGAAAATCAAAACGTGTTTTATTTTTAACAAGATTAAACAATAACAATCACCACTTTGTTATTTGCTGCGGAACTAACTCAAAGATTTGTTCATAAGCTAATGTAGAGTGGAATAAGTGATGAGATGATTTTAATCGACAATCATTTAGTTGATTCCAACTGGGGGAAACTTTTGGGTAATATCCATTACGATTATCCTTTTCCCATCTTAATTGTTTGTTAAAAAAGTATTAATCTTTTCAAATGGTTGGTAATTGTGATTTTTGTAATCAATATTATAGCTTTACATCAATGATCTACTCCATTTTACTGTAAATATAAATGTATTGTTTATTTCATCCAATGGCATGTCTTTTATTGGTTACTGTTTATTTTTGCAACATTTATTTCTTAAATTCATAATATGTATTTTTTTGGTTCAATGAGATTACACATGTTGTCAGTTTTCTTTTTTTTACAAAAACTGCAATCATATATGACTTGATAGCTAAAATAATTTGTTATTTAAATGAACAATTAATAGAGATTTCGAGAGCTCTAATACTGATTAGTGCAAGTTGCTACCAAGCTGGGCTCAAGTGATCATCTAATGATAAGTAATAAAAAGCTAGAATATTGGGCATTTTCGACTTTAAAATAAGGATTTGCAGTTCGCGTAGCATGTTAAAGAAAAATTTGGTAGTTTAAATAGAAGTTCTAGAAATAAAATATTATTTCTAAAACACTACTTAAAAGGGACATAAAATTAAAAGATCAACTTCCAACTTCTACTTCTTTAGTAAAGTAAAACATATAAAAGCAATTTTGCATTTAGAACCAAAGTTATAATGTAATTAAGTCAATTACACCTTTAAAATTTTCAATATTTCTACTTGAATGAGTAATAAAATAGTTCATTTTTTATGACGCCCCACCTCTATACTCACGCTAGTCAAGGATACTACGGGGTAATGCCGTCGACTAGCGCGAAGAGTAAGGTTGTTGAGGAGTGACCATCCATGTAATGACTTTGTGCGAGTACCGATATGTCAGATGGTATGTCATGCATTTCTTTTCAAGAGGAAATCCGACATATCAAATACAAAGTCAAAGCAACTATACGGTGGCTATGTGGTCTTCGAAAACAAATATAGAAATAAGCATAACACAAATCAGTCACAGATGTCCATATCACAAAGGCAGAAATATATATGAATATATCACATAAAAGTGTACATCAAAGTAGTGGTCATTCAAGATCCACTACATCATAAAAGAATAGGTACAAGTGCTACACAAAAGAATATGTATACATCAAGGAGTCTCTATGTGACGCCCCACCTCTATGCTAACAATAACAAAGAGTATTAAAAGGAAATATTGTCTATTATTATGAAGAATAAGGATGGATAGGAGCTGCCATCCGTAGTTAGGCCTTACACTAGTATTGATTATCTCGATAGGAGTGGTATATTTTTTTTCATCTCTTTGTTTATTTACTCCCATCGACATATTCAATTCCAGTATAAAACAAACTACGATGGTTCATAATAGTTTAGGACAACATATATAGTAATAACACAGATAAGCTAAACACAGAACACGGATAATATCAAATCTCATATATATATATAACTGAAGTAAGTTACAATACATGTGCTACAATACATGTGATACAATTACAATTGTCGACACTGGAAGTTACATATACAAGTAAATTATTGTAAATTATATACATGAATACATATCATCCTATAAAATGACAAAGACTACTCCAAAAGATATAAAGAGACTTCATAGCTCAAGCAGCATCCCAAAGTGAGATATCAACAACCTGAAATAACTCGGTCTGACCCAGTATTAATTCAAAAGAAAATAACACGCAGGTCAGTCTAATTCATACTCAGTTATTAATGCACGAAAGCAATAATAATCAAATAAAAATTAGACGGCAATCACAATAAATCTCGCATATCCAATCCTTCAATAAGGAAATCGGATAACGGTAAATATAACACGTAACAGCATTAAATAGCAAAATCTAATTATCGATACGATAATTAGAAAACACATAATCGAATTATTTAGTAGATAATTAGATAGCAACAAAAAAACAATTTAAACCAAATCAAAATACAATTTCAAAATATATTGAATTGGACACACGAAATAATTCAAGCAATTGAAATTATCAATTAAAAAGTCAATTCTGTTTAGTTGCAGTACACGCTCACGTGCACTGCCTCGCCACTACAGTAATGAAATACGCAAAAGATCAATGAATCAAAAGAAAATGGCACCATCTCGAGATCAAATTTGAGTTATACGAATCAAACTCAACTGGATAGTACCATCTAACCAAATTCAAAGATGCATGCATGTACATGTGTGGTCAGTGAACCCAAAGCTAACAGAAACTACAAAATACAGCAAACAAAAGTATTGCCTTAGTAATGAAGAGAAAATGAAGATTCAAAAATCAATGCCACTGCCTCAATAGTTATAGTGCAACAAGTCCAGGAAGCAAAAGACCAGAATTGTGTGATACAAGAAAAGGCGACTTCAACAAGTTGATATGCAAGCATATATGCAGTGACAATGTACATGAAACCCACAACTGTCGACCTAGATTAATGAATCAACACAGTGGATGTTCAAACTCAATAGACTACAGGTACAAGACCGAATCAACATACCAGCAACCAAAACATACTTGAACAAGCATCAAGCTACAACATGGCAAGAATGCAACTGATCAGAGATGGGAACTTGAAGCATCAAACCAAACAGTGCATACCGGCTATAAACAAACATACATGAACACGTATAGGCAGTGAACATGTGAAAATCAGACTAAAGGTACAAAACAAAATTGCATATAAAGGAATAGCAACAATGCACAAAGGACATAGGTCTGAAACTCCAAGATAAGCAAAGCTCAAACCGAAGGCAACAATGGCTTACAAAGGAAACCCAAATGTGCAAGTTTAAAACATTAAAGGATATGAATGCAAGCAATACAACTCACAACAACATGACAATCCAGACTTGAGTACACAATGAGGACTACAAGTATAAGTCCAGTTACAACAAAAAACAAGGCACGGTGCAGAAGCAAATATCACTGAGAAGCAGTGCAAACAAATATACAAAGTGACATCATCAGAAAATATATGCAAAGGATTAAGATATGTACAATGAAACTGCAATATAGCTTCAAATGAAAACAATGTACACAGTGAAGCATGTGCATAGCAGCAGCAAGTATATGAAAAACAACAATGAAATTAATATCGAACCAATTCAAATGCCAAAGTGAAGCCACCAGACTTCAAGTCTACTGGCAGTGGATCAACATCAAAATACAATATGAACCACACAAGAACACATGTCATGGCACACTAGAATAACTCGAGTACAAAAAATGGAGATGCAACAGTGAAAAGCAACAAACTCAGTGAAGTTCAAAACCACCCAACAATGCAGACTCAAAAGTACCAAGGGTACAAGTCGAGGCTGGCTCAAGTGGTGCACGGCCAGGCTAGGGGTTGGAGAGGAGGTGGTGGAGGCTGGCTCAAGTGGTGTTGGAGGTGGAAAGGCTGAAGGAGATGGTAGGGCCGAACCTAAAAAGAAGAAGAGAGCAAGTGCAAAATCAAATAAAAAAACAATGCAAAGTGAAATAGGAAAAGAAGTTTACCAAATATTTTTCACAAGCAATGGACAAATTTTTTTCGAAGATGAGGAGAAAATAATTCGCATGAAATGAAAAGAGATAGTCAGCTGAAGAGAAGAAGTTATGGAAGCTATTGAATAGGTGTTGTTTGAAAGTGAATATGTGTGAATACAAAAAGGATAAAGTAAATAAAGAGTCACAAAACCTTTTAAATTTCTCTTATTTCTTTTGAAATTTTAAATACATATAAAATGTTGATAAATAAAGATAAAAACTCAGAAATAAAAATAAATATATAAAATAAATAAATAAATTTTAATTAAATACAATTTAAATCAAGAAAATAGCTTAAAATGCAAACTAGTCTTTAAAAATTTAAAACAAATTCGGCGATAGTTTACTAAGAATGGCGAGCGTTATTCTGATTGGCGATAGTTTACTCCATTTGTTTCCCTCGAACTGCTCCCCGTAGTTCTTTTCTGTGAATCGCGTTCCTTTGTGCCGCCTTCCCTCCATCTTCCATGCCTAGCTCTCCCCCCTCCTCCCTTTTCCCGTTGACCTCTCGTCTTCGCCCTCTTCTACAAGATCTGGTAGGGTTTTCAAAGTACATCATGCTGTGTCCATGAGTTCGAACCAATCCATGCTTTCTGAATCAGATTTCCCCCCACTGCCATCTGTTAAGAAACCTGTATTCGACGTTGTTGAGTGTAAGTGTATGTGTCAGGAGATGTTGTCAGCTACGGTATGTGATGAATGTCGACTTGAAGTTGGCCCTATGCCTTTGTTTGTGAATGATGCTGTTGTCGATTGTGCAAAAGGTGTGGATATTGATGCGTTTGGTCAAGTGAAGGGTTATGATGCCGCTGTTGTTTTGAGTACTGCTCAATGCCCTTCTGGTGTTCGACCAAATGCCCCTGAGAATGTTGTTCCCAATTGTTCTGTCTTGAGTTCTGGAGATAAACTGCATGCGGCCTCACCTTTTGCGGCCTCAGCTGGGGTTCCTATTGTTGAGGAGTTTCACCCTACTGCTCCTTCCCCCGTTAGTCCCAAATCTTGGTCTTCGCTTTTTACATCTTTGCCCCGTAACACGGGTGTTTACAAACCAGTAGATTTTGAAATTGTTTAGGATAATGGAGTGATGATCCCTCTAGCTAATGTCATGCAAGATGGTTTGGACTATTGGTCAGAATATTTGGTTGGATTCTTTTTGGACCCTAATCAACGCCTTCATGATGTGTCATCTGTTTGCCGTAGGGCTTGGCGGCTTCGTGGTGAACTTCGTGTTAGGCTGGTTGACTCCATGTACTTCTTGTTGTTCTCCTCCTCTGAGGATTGCAGTCGTGCTCTAGACGCCGAGCCTTCTTTTTTGACGGAAAACCATTCATTATTACTCCCTAGTCTCCTACGGTTGCTAGGGCACGTGAGCAAGTGCTTTCTCTCCCGGTTTGGGTTTATTTCTCTCAAATTCTCCCTCTGCTCTTCAGCCGCTTCTTGGATTGAATTGGCTTGCTTGCAATGTTGGTAAATTGAAATGTTTTGAGGCAAATACTGTTGCGCGTGAAAAGTTGGTATACACTAAGGCTCTCATAGAGATTACCCCCTTTTAGCCTCTTCCTTCCTCTATTCCTGTGTTCAGCTTGCAGTTGGCCACGTGGTGGATGTCCGTGTTCGTTATGATTGGGTTTCGGACATTTGTTCCTCCTGTCACTCCTTCGGCCACTTAGATTCTACCTGCTCGCATTCTGATGACACTGCTGCTGCGCCTAAGATCCCCCGCCTAGGCCTCCGCTCAGGAAATGGGTCCCCAAAGTTTCTTTGGTAGCTCCTCCTCCGGAAGCACCTTTATCCGTTCCGGGCTCGTTGACTTCTATTTCGTGACCTGTATTCCCTTCTGCATCCATTGTTCCTACTGATGATTCCTTGGATACCACTGCTGTTCAGGATCTTGTTACGCCCTAGTTGCCTGTTGTTTGGGTTGAGTCTGAGAGATGTTGGGTTGATCGTCGTTCTGATATTCGTTTCAAACCTGTTGTTGAATCCTATTTTCGTTATGTGATCGATGATCTTAGGGACCAACGCTGCCTTTATTATCGACCATCTAGTGATTCCTTGGATGGTTCGAATGCTCAGATAAATTCTATCATGCTTGCCGATACTTCATGGGATCGATCTTTTATTTACTCTACTGATGCTGAGATATATGATCCTTCTATTGCACTCCTTTTTCGCCCCTTTATTGGTATTCTTGGGAACGGCTCCTCTTCCCTTGAGGAAGGAGACCATGGTGTCTCTACCTCCTTGGAGGAGACTTAGTCTTGTTAGTTAATTTGTAGCTGTGACATGTCTGTCACACTCCTGTGGTGTATTTTCTACTTAATTAGTAGTTAAGGTGCCTCTACCTTACTCCTGTATTTCATGCATTTATTACATTCGTAATAAAAAGTGGACAGTCCACTATAAAACTGGCTGGCCTTGCCAAAAAAATTTAAAACAAATTCAATGAACTTTGGAAAATTTTTATGTACTTGAAACATATTTATAAACAAAGGTAAGAACACAAAATAAAATGAATTCATAAAAATAAATAAATAAAATTTAATTAAATATAATTTAAATGAAGAAAATAGCTGAAAAATGGAAACCAGGAATAAAAAATTGAAAATAAATGCAATAAATTTTGAAAAAAATTCTATTATCACTTTAAAAATATTTGGAAATGAAATCTTACAAAAAAAACAAATTTAAAATAATTTCAAACAAAAATAAAGTCAAATTTAAATTATATTCAAAAATCTAGGGTTGTTACGCTCTCCCCCACTCAAATCTTTTCGTCATCGAAAAGAACGAGTAAGGAAAATAAAGAGAAGCAAGATAGAAAAGCAAAATAGTACCTAAAATGAACGATTCCGGATTCGAAGCACGAATTCTCTCCTCAGTTTCCCAGGTACAATCTCGATCGTCAGTACTCCACTGTACTTTAGCCAGATTAACAGATTTCCTTCTAAGCTGCTTCGTGCCTCTGTCGACAATACGAAGTGGCTTCCTCTAAACAATCAGATTAGGCTCAATATCCAAACTATCAAGAACAGAAGGCTGGACAATAAGAGATGGGTCCTGAAGATGACGGCGAAGATGCGAGATATGGAATACATCATGCACTCCAGAAAGCTTCTCGGGCAATTCCAGACGATAAGCCAAAGAACCAACTCTTTTCATAATGCAGAAAGGACCAATGAACCTAGGAGAAAGCTTCCCTCTACGACTAAAGTGAATGACATTCCTCAAGGGAGAAACCTTAAGGAACACCTGATCACCAACAAAAAATTCCAAATTCCGCCTACGCCTATCAACATACTTCTTCTGCCTATCCTGAGCAGCTCTCAAACTCCTCTTAATCTCCTTAACTCTCTCAGAAGCTTCCAAAATCACATCAGGACCAAGAACCAAATGATTACCGGATTCAATCCAGCAAGATGGAGATCTACAAGGTCGTCTGTATAGAGCAGCAAACAGATACATTTTGAGACTAGCCTGAATGCAAATATGGAATGAGATAGATAAAAAGATTAAGAATAGACTGAAAAACAGAAGATAAGATTATACCTGATAGCTATTATTGTAGGTGAATTCAGCAAGATGGAGATAATCTTCCCAAGATCCTCCATAATCAAGAACACAAGCATGAAGAAGATCCTCGAGAACCTGATTCACTCTTTCCGTTTGACCGTCGGTCTGTGGATGGTAAGCAGTGCTCAGATTCAGACGAGTACCCCGAGATTCCTGAAAAGCCTTCCAGAACTGACTAGTAAAGATAGGGTCACGATCACAAACAATACTGAGAGGAACACCATGGAGACGAACAATCTGTCATGTAGATCTCAAATAAGCTAGAAGCAGAACGAGTAGACTTGACCGAAATAAAATGAGCAGACTTGGTCAGTCTATCAACAATAACCCAGATACTCTCATTACCCCTCTGAGTCCTCGGTAAACCATCGATGAAATCCATGGAAACCTGTTCCCACTTCCAATTGGGAATCTCAAGGGGCTGTAACAAACCAGGGGTCTTCTGGTGATCGGCTTTGACTTGCTGACAAGTCGCACATCGACTAACAAAGATAGAGATAAGAGAAGAAAGAAAGGCTTACATTGATCGCAGCGATCTTGACTGGATCAACAGAAACTCCATTACTAGAAACAATATGCCCGAGATATTGGACTTCATCCTTCCAGAAATGGCATTTGGAAAATTTAGCCTTCAACTGATGATTTCTGAGAGTCTCAAGAACATATTTCAAATGCGATTCATGCTCTTCCTTGGTCTTAGAGAAGACAAGGATATCATCAACAAAGACTAGCACAAAATTATTAAGCACATCAAGAAAAACTCGATTCATCAAATCAACAAAGAAAGCATGAGCATTAGTCAAACCAAAAGGCATGACTAACCATTCATAAAAACCATTCTCAGTGCGAAAAGCAGTCTTGGGAATGCTATCCTCGGCAACCCTGAGATGATGAAAACCAGTGGCAAGATCAAGCTGAGAGAAAATAGTGGCACCATAAAGCTGATCAAACATGTCAATGATATGAGGCATTGGATTTCCGTTTTTCATAGTGAGCTTGTTTAGCTCCCTATAATCAACGCACATCCGAAGAGAACCATCAGACTTGGTGACAAAAACCACTGCGGCTCCCCATTCAGAAAAACTAGCCTAATCAGACATTTGGAAGACAAGTCCTCAATTTGCTTTCCCAACTCAACCTTCTCGCGGGGTGCCATTCTTCTAGGAGAAAGAACAACAGGCCGAGCACCGGGAATAAGATCAATCCGAAAATCATTTTCCCGCTTCGGAGGTAAAGAAGTGACTTCATCAAATACATCGGGATATAATCTAACCACAGGAGTCGAATCAAGATCACTGGGAGAAGAATCCAGAGAATGAATAAAGTTGCCAGCAAAATCCTGAGGCGTGCGGCACTGAATAATCAAGGAATTCCCTTGATCATCAACAAGATGAACATTTCGGGCTTTACAAGAGATATGAGCATCATGATTCACTAACCAATCCTGACCTAGCAATAAATCAAAAGCATCGAAGCCCAAAACATAAAAATCACCACAAAAGCGATGATCAGAATGGAGAAGTTTCACTTGCTTACAAATCCGATTAAGGTTAGCAGGACCCCCAATAGTATTTGAAACACATAATGGAACAGAAGCATACTCAAGAGATAAGAGATGCTCAAACATATCACATAAAGCAATAGAAATAAAACTGTGTGAAGCACCAGTATCAAACAACACACGAACAGGATGATGGAATAAAGTAAATGAACTCTGGAGAGTACCTTGGTCATCACTAGGAGCAGAAGCAGGTGGAGGAATTGGAGATGAAACATAAGTGACAGCAAATATACCAGAAGGAGTATCTCTTTTTTGGGTAGGGCAATCCTTCTTAAAATGACCAGGTTGGAGACAGATATGACAAAGATCACGCCTAGCCAACTGAGCAGGTGGAGGAATAGCAGCACTAGATAAAGTAGGACAGCTATTGGCATAGTGTCCCTTCTGATCACACCTAAAGCAAGTAATGGAGGAGAGATCAACTGGTTGCCTCTGAGCAGGAGAAAATGATGAAGATCCCAAACCAGAACGCTTCTGCTAATTCTTCTTCTGCTGCTGGAAATTAGGCTTACGCTTCTTGGAATTTGCAGATGAAGACTGAGCACCAGAAACAACAGGACCTTTGGATGTGGGATTCTCATAGCGAATAGCCATATCCATAAGCTGGGTGAAAGAACCATGAACATGAGAAATAAGGCGACTATAATATTCTGGACGAGCACCAGCAATAAATTTTTCATTGTTCTTGAGAGAAGTATCAATCAGGCTAGGACCAAACTTGGAAAGTTCATTGAACTTCCTCTCATACTCAGCAAAAGACATGCTACCCTGCTTAAGATCCATAAACTAACGATAAAGCTGAGATTTCTCGGCTTCTGGCATCCATTTTTCCACAAAAGCCTCCCTGGAAAAGAGATATAGAAAACAACTTAAGATAGATTCGAAAGAAAGGAACAAATAGGAACAAAATTCAAGATAACACAAAGGATACCTAAACTGCTCCCAAGTAATATCAGCTTCGACGGTGTTGGACGTAACGGACTCCCACCAATCTAAAGCAGAATCACGTAACTGCCAAGCTACGAACTGACGCTTCTGGGCATCGGTAATATCAAGACCAGTAAATATCCTCTCAAGACTCTGCAACCACTGCTGAGCCTCAATGATGCTCTCTGAACCGGTGAATGGGGTTCCACCTAGTTGAGAGAAATCCTTACAGAGAACAGTGAATCGAACAGAAGCAATAGGTTGAGGAGCTGGGGCAATACCACGATCCCTACCTCTGGCATTTTCTCGATTCATCCTGAAAAATATCAAGAATGAATTTAGGATAGGATAAAGACAAGCCAAATATAATTAAGATAAGACAAGAGAATTCACTTGGATGAATATCCTAAAGAAAGAAAAATCTAACAAGGTAGATACGAAATAAAGGAAGTTAAAAAACATCTGAAAATCATTTAAAACAAGAAAAATCTTATACCAAAATAATCTTCGAAAAAACTTTTTGAAAATATTTTGAAAAATCATTTTATACTTTGAAAATACGTCTCTCACAAAGATATGATTCTGAGATTGATTTCACTCATTCTAGGGTAGAAATACCCTATCTCTAATGAGTTTTTGCTCCGCAGAGGCAATGGTTTGCCAAAAACCAAAGCTTTGATACCAACTGTAATGACACGCCATTTCGTACCATTCAAATCGACATAAGTCCAAACATGTCAGACTTGAATGATGCAAAATAACAGATTGTAAATAAATTTAGAGCAAATGAAATCAAATACACAGAATCGTAGACACAGAACAATCAGAATAACTCGCAGCGGAATATAAAAATAACATAGTAGTTCATGAAGCTACTACAACAGAGTATCAAACTAAATACATAATACAGTTCGAAAACAACATAATAGAAATCCAAAATACATAGAAGTTCACTAATACATGAGATAAACTAGAACAACTGAAACATAAATAGATATAAATGTAGATAGGCAGAAACTCCAGCAAAGACCAGCTCCAGAAAGAGAATCCAAAGCTGTGAATACTCAGGCTGATCCGAGCGTAAAGCAAAAAACAAAACACTCGAGTCAGGACAATATATATAATTATATAATGTAAACCAACTCAAGTGAACGGTAATAAGGTACAAGTAACTTAAAGGATGTGTGGGACCGCCCATCCTCTAAGGATCCGTCAAACTATTTACTATATAGTAATATTGCGCTATTATAATAATGTCTACAGTAAAATAAGCATACTTTTAAATAGCGTTCCGGGCTACCCATATCACCCTTCACACATAATAGTCCAAGTAGTCCATCCAATATCATGATATCTCCAGATGGGGAGACTATCAGAGGATACCACATGGGCTACGAGAGAAAAACAAACTCGTAGTAAAGGCTCGGTATGGTAGGTGACACGGCACACAAAGCAATGCCATGGTAGATATACCAATTACGCACACGGGCTGGTGGTAACACAGCATCCACATATGTCTACCCCGAGTAACACTCCAAAATCAAAGGGTGCACCCAATCGATCACAGCAGTAATAGAATGGTATCGAAGAAATGTGTCCAGCCAGAGGTGCTACCTCCTTTGGCCCGAGATCGCTGCTGTTTTAGCCACCTTAAGCTAACTCACGGGAGTTAGTTCCACATAATATACCTTAGGAACATCGTCACCATCCTACTTCATTCTGGATTCTCCACCACGTACACAGTTGTTAAAGTGGTTTTCAGTATCGACAGAGAGTATGACCATATCTGATCCCGGTCTCTTTAACAACCAATTGTTATTATAACCCGTAGTTATAATTTAAAAATGGTATTTATATCAAAAATCAAATATCATTTAACAACTTAACATCATTTCAAATCCATTTTAAAATATCAAACTTATCATTTCATTTCAAAACCACATTCATTTTATTCAATTTAAAATACCATTTCAATTCACATTTCAAAATAGTTTATATTTCAAATCGAATTACTTCATTTAAATCATTAAAAATGAAGTTATTACATTTAATTATTAAATTTCCAAAATTTTAAAATTTTCAAAGTTCATTCATTCACTTAAGTTTATCAAAACAGTGAAAAATCACCTTTCGCAGCATTCGGAAAATGCCATGGAAAGTTATGTTTAAAATAGTACAATTTAACAAAAGACAGCATTTAAAAATGCTGTGATAGGGTTACATTAGTTTCAAATAAACTTGATTAAATTCAGCAATTATAGCACTTACAGAATGCTATAATAGTCTTTAATTAAATTTAGCTATTTGGTTCAATTATATCAACTACAACATTTACAAATGTCGTTTTATCATTTACATTAGAAATAATAGCATTTCAAAAATGCAGTTAATTGACTTCAATTATTCAATATAATTTCACAAACAATTATATTTTTATTTAAATCATTTTTAACTTATAAAATCACATATTTTCACTTTTAAGACCATCATTTAATTTTCCTTAAATTCATGATTTTATAAAGTTAAATTTCCATTCAAAAATCAATATTTAATAATAATTCACTTATTAAATTCCAACATTTAATTTTAAATTCATTAAATTGAGTTTTAACTTAATACTTAAGTTTAAATTTTCAAATATAACTTATTTTAATTTTATTTACTTACTTCAAAAATTCACTTTTAAACAAAATGCATAAATTCCAATTCAAGTTATATTTCAAAATTCAACTCAATATGCATTCATTTAACATTTTAACTTTATTCAAAAATTATTACTATATTATAAAATCATTTTAAATTCATTTAAATTCAAAATATCATAAATTTATCATATTTTCATATTTAATTTAAATTCCAGTTATCACCAAATTAAAATTTCCAAAATAACTTACATTTCAGATTTTCCTACTTTACCATTAATTTATTTCACTTATAAATTTTCAGAAAATCAATAATACTTTAAAAAATCATTTTTAATTAAGTTTAAATCAAAATATTTTAATATTTACATTTCTAGAATATTTTAAATTTTTAGAAAAAACATATTTTAACTACGGGTCTGTATATAATTTTCTACGCTAGGTAAAGTGATACGGGTAATATATCATTTCAATCCGTAATTTACAAAGAAAACCCAGGTTTTATCATTTCACACCCGTAGTCCCAAGTAAATGAAATAATTTAAAAATCGTTCAGGCCTATCATTTCAGCCCATAACGATTTTTCCCTATTCTAAAGTCCGTTCGGGTATGTATCATTTCAACCCATAGTGATTCTAATCTAAAGGGACTTGCAGTGTGATAAAGTGATATAAATAACAGAACGGCAGAATATAACAGTAACAGATGATATAACAGGTGTTAAGCATGGGTGAACTTCATATGATCATAGCATAGCAGATATAATATGGTGATGCATTTTACAGATTCACATGTGATCGATTTACTAGTTATATAAGTACAAAACTGTCTGGTGAGAATAACTCACTGTTATAAGCTGGAGATGACAACTGAAACACACAAACAACGATCTTCAGAGGCACGAAAGCACGACAAAGATTCGAGTGGGAAATCCAAAGATTAATTTCCTTGAATACAATTCAAACAAAACAATATAACAAACATAAGTTTTCAACCCAAAATATGATTAAACAATGTTAGAATTAACTGCATAAACAAAGCTAAAATGTTTGCACTTGCTTTGAACCTTCCTTAGGCTCAGCCATGGGTTAGAATACGTGGCTAAAGCATGGTTTTTGATCTGGTTTTGGGTTCATAAGAGGTCGGCCATTCATGGGAAAAATGGTGCAAAGGTAGGTGATGTGAAACAACACAAAACAAGGCCACTACAAGGTTTCAAGGCCTAAATAGGCTCAGCCAAAACAATAGTGGGCATAGCCATCTCTGGTGAGGTCAAGAGGATGACATGGCAATGGTGTCAGGTCAGGTTGGAGGTGGTGGCGGTGGTGTAGGCGGCGGCTAAAGGGGTGTTGAAGGTGGTAGATGACTTGATGCTCGGCTATGGTCATTTAGATGAAGTTTGTGCATTTTGGTGTTGGATCTTCACATGAATGGTGCACGGCTAGGCTAGGGGTTGGAGAGGAGGTGGTGGAGGCTGGCTCAAGTGGTGGTGGAGGCGGCAAGGCTGAAGGAGATGGTAGGGCCGAACCTAAAAAGAAGAAGAGAGTAAGTGCAAAATCAAATAAGAAAAACAATGCAAAGTGAAATAGAAAAAAGAAGTTTACCAAATATTTTTCACAAGCAATAGCCGAAATTTTTTCAGAGATGACGAGAAAATAATTCACGTGAAATGAAAAGAGATAGTCGGCTGAAGAGAAGAAGTTATGGCAGCAATTGAATAGCTGTTGTTTGAAAGCGAATAGGTGTGAATACAAAAAGGCTAAAGTAAATAAAGAGTCACAAAACCTTTCAAATTTCTCTTATTTCTTTTGAAATTTTAAATACATATAAAATGCTGATAAATAAAGATAAAAATCAAAAATAAAAATAAATATATAAAATAAATATATAAAATAAATAAATAAATTTTAATCAAATACAATTTAAATTAAGAAAATAGCTTAAAATGCAAACTAGTCTTTAAAAATTTAAAACAAATTCAACGAACTTTGGAAAAATTTTATGTACTTGAAACATATTTATAAATAAAGATAAGAACACAAAATAAAATTCATTCACAAAAACAAATGAATAAATTTTAATTAAATATAATTTAAATGAAGAAAATAGCAGAAAAATGGAAACTAGCCACAAAAAAAAGAAAATGAATGCAATAAATTTTAGAAAAATTCTATTATCACTTTAAAAATATTTAGAAATGAAATCTTAAAAATAAAACAAATTTAAAATAATTTCAAACAAAAATAAAGTCAAATTTAAATTATATTCAAAAATCTAGGGTTGTTACAACCTCCCTATTAATATTTTAACCTTTTAAAATTCAAATATTTATAATCTCAAAATATTTATTTTTAAGTGGAAATTACGTTAAAGGGCTTCTCGTTATAAGATAATAAGTGTTAACGACAACACTTATGAATAATTAGTTTCAAGGACAATATATAGGAAAATGATAAATTCATTTGTCCTTTTAAGTTATACAGGAAAATGATAAATTCATTTATCATTATTTCTGTATTACTGAAAATGATAAATTTATTTTTTTCTTGTAAATTATCGTAAAAACTAAGTTTTAGAAGTGCTATCTTTAAAACTTACAGATTTATAAAAAAATTGATTCTTAAGATTATCCTGCATAAAGAAGCCCTTTGAGTGAAAATCTCCGTTTAATTGAGAGGGGGGGTTTACCTTACAATCAAATAGGATAACACAGCGGTCTTCTCTTTATTTAACATCTACACCTCTTTGAATTAAGTTGTACTTCTAATATTTCAAAATTATAGTATGCTTATATCCTAAAATAGAGTTTTTTTATAAATCCATATTTCTATAAGTGTCTTTTATTCACAAGATAAATTATCTAAGGTTCATTCTCTCAAATTAATTAAGAAAATGGATCATGTATTAATACAATTTTCTTTAATTTAAAGCTTATAAGGATTTTATGCTTTATCGCTTACGTGGATCATAACAGAGCATGCATAGCCTATCAAAAGTATTATATCAAATTCATTTTGGTACAAATCTTATAAATGATCATATAAAAAATTCATATATCCAAACGATATGGCAATATTTCTTTGTCGTCCACCTATAGCGAGTAGCCGTATTGAACGGGTTACGATGTTGATTGTGAAACTAATATGGTCTATCCATTGATCTCGACAATCGCTAATATTTGGTAGTTGTATTTATTATTGATACATATAGTTTATCTTTATTGTCTTTATTAACAATACTTTTTAACCCTCAAATTAAATATGTATAAATTCATATATGACCCTTCTTATCTATACATTTTCCACCCTTTACATTCTAAAATAGCTTTTCATATGGTATTGCTCCATCTTAGCACATAGTTTCTCTTATAATCTTAACATGAGCATATAAGTATATATAGATATATAACCACTTTCATATATTTTTTGTTGTTGTTATTATTCTTTTTCTCATCCTCGAGGTATTTTTCCCTCAAAACTTTGTATTTGCAAACACATATGTTTCAAAAATATTATTTCATTTTAGAGTAACACCAACTTTAAAAATATATTTCCTCTTTAATGCGTTACTTATACGTTCAAGATATCATAACTCAAAACATTGTTTTATTACTCTAAATAGCATGTTCCATTGTCTCGTTCAAATATTTTGCAATCCTTATCAACAACATTGGCCAGACGACTCTACCAAAATTCTTAAAGCACTCGACGGGTAATTTAGCATGCAAGCACACACATATCCAGAAATTATATATATATATATATATACACACACACACACACACACACACACACATATATCTTTTACAATCTCGCCTTTACAAATATTAGCATGCTTATACTAAACACCCTATATAGATATGTTCTTTAACCAAAGAAATTTTAATTCAATTAGATGATTGCTTTTCACTAAAGTACTTCTAAATTAACCTCATTGTTTATAAAATACCAATGATTCATTTATAATAATTTATTAGGAACCAAACACCAAATTTTAACTTCATTACCATTTGGGTTAAGTGTGTGTGTGTGTATGTATGCATATCCCTTACAATAATTATTAATATGAATACTCTGCATGGTCTAATTATTGGTATCAATTAAGTTACTATCTCTCACGTGTTGATTCCTATTCAAATTTAAATATAAATTATTACTAATTTTTTTAAAGCAATCCTGGAACAACCCGCAAACTTATCACTTTGATAAATTTGATTTATTTTTGAATGTTTTAAATATAAAGTAACAACCCGCCTTTTTGTACGCTTTAAATCGACGATAAACCACACACGTCAGACTCAAACCATACAAAAGAGCGGATTGTTATTGGGGTGAATAAGAAAAGTAGAGAAAGAAATAAAACAAAACAGAATCTCACAGCAGAGTGACAAAATATAATAATCAAATAACAGATCATGAAGTCATTTTACAAAAAAAATTGATTATACTTATACAACATAGATTAGAGTTACACATACTAGAGAATAATAAATAACGCAGCGGAATAGATGATGTAGTGGAACAATATAGTATATAATAATAATAATAATAATAATAATAATAATAATAATAATAATAATAAAATCTTCATCTTCGTCCTCCAGAAATAAGGTCTTCAAACCCTGAATGCTCAGACTGACCCGAGCGAATTGAAAAGACAAAACACTTCAGTCAGAACTAAAAGATCTTATGTAAGTTAAATTAATGGTAAATAATATGAGTGGAATGGCGTAAGAGATGTTTACGGGATTTGACATCTCCTATCCAGCGTCAAACGTGAGTGCAGTAACTTAGGAGATGCTCGGAGATGCTCGGGATTCACATCTCCTAAGGATCCGTTAAACTATCTACTATGTAGTAATATAAGCTATTATAATAATTAATAAAAGTAAAATAAACTTACTTTAAAATAGCGTTAAGTGGTTACCCATATAGCCCTTAACAAGTAATAGTGCCAATAGTCTATACAGCACCGTAATACCTCATGATCGGGAGGCTACCATAGGATACTCAATAGGTACGACACAAATCAAACTTGTACAAGGCACGCTAGGGTAGGTGACACGGCACAACTAGGCAATGCCAAGGTAGATATACCAAATACGCATCCGGGCTGGTGGTGACGCATAGCGCGCAGCTACCTCCCACCTCGAGCCATGGCCCCAAAAATCAAAAGTGGCCACCAAATAAATCTCAGAGTCAGAATATAATATCGAAGGAGTGTGTCCGATAAGAGGGTCTACAACACTGGCCCGTAAGCGCTTCTGTTTTAGCCACCTTATGCCAATTCACGGGAGTCAGGTCCACGTATATACCTCAATAGAACATCGCCACCATCCTACTTCATTCTGCAATCTTCACCGCGTACATGGTTGTTAAAGCGGTTTTCGGAGTTGGCAGGGAGTATGGCAACTTCCGATCCCGGCCTCTTTAACAACCAAATGTTATTATAACGCTGCGGTCATTTTTAAAATAGTTTGTACTTTAAAACAAAATTTCATTGCCCTTTCAAAACCAAATCAATACGATATCATTTTCATTTCAAATATATCCTTTTCTAAAATCATAACATTTTCAAAGTTATAACATTTCGAAATCAAAACACTTGAGATATAACACTTTCAAATCATAATATCTTGAAACTCATAACTTTGAAGCATAACTTCCACCACTTAAATGGTTTAAATATTTAAATGCTTTATAAAATAAAATAGCTTCTTCAATTTCACAAATTAATTCCAAAACAACTCAAATTTCTAAATTTTAAGTTTAACCAAATCCCAAATCATAAATTTCAAGCTAATTCAGTTTCCAAATAAACTATTCCAAATTCAATATATTTCAAACTTTAAGCATTCAACAATTTCAAAACTAAGTTTGGTAATTTCATAAATATATATCAAGTTCAATTTTCTATTATTTAGTTTTGAAATATTTTACTTAATTAATATATCATCATTTAAATAAAACCCAAATTAAAAATAGCTAAATATTTCCTTCAATTTATTTATACTTGAAATATTCATTTAATTCACGTTAACCCAAAATCAAGTTATAAAAATCATACCTTTTAAAATTTCCAATTTAATAAGTTTCACATCAAACTTATTTGAGTTTAGTTCTTAAATAAATTCAATTGCAAATAAATTTCAAATTTATCTTCCAACCTTTATTTTGTTTAAATCATTATAAACTCTATATTAAAATATAATTTAAATACTTAACCATATTATCTTCAATAAAAATCAAACTTATTATTAAGCTTATTCTATATTAAAACAAATTAGTACATATCTTAAAAATCAAGAATAAAATAACATTTATATAATATCTAAAATCAATATTTATATAAAATCATATATTTCCTTACAAAACCATAGGAATCATTCAAAAGTATTTTTATATATATAGACCACGGTGTCTGTATATAATTTTCTATCCTATGGTCAAGTGATACGGATATTTATCATTTCAATCTGCAATTTAATATTTTGCGGTTTATATCATTTCAAACCGCAATCCCAAATTAAAAATAATCCATAACGAACTTGCAGTTTATAACGATATAAACTAAACATCCATTCAACCAATATCAACAATCATCATCCATCACAATCATCATCCAAAACAGTCCATAAATATCAATATAGAAACTGATAATAACTAACAGGTATTTAACTGGTCGTTTATATGCAATAATAAATTAAATAACAATTTAATTCAAACAAATTCAATTTAACTGAGATGATGATAAAAAATATTCCAAACAATCATAAATAAATTCTAAATTACATCATGAATTAAATTTAACAAACATAAGAAATTTTAGAAGTTGTGAGTGGGTTAAAACACTCACCATTTAAATCCAATTTAAACCAAAAAATTGAACAGTCTCAAAATTCATCCAAACCAGCGCCAAAATGTCCGGAATTTTAATATGATCCTACCGGAGGAAATCGCACGTAAAACGGACCTCGTATGCACAAGTTATATAGGTCAGAATGTTTGAATTTTAAAATTAAACAAAGAAAATATATAAGAAAAACACCTGACAAATCAGATGAAGCCACGACCTCGCGCATACCAACATTCCAAAATCTCTACTACCCATCAAAACATCGAACACGAAACAATACCAGTCCGCCGCCGTTGACTCAAACTTCACCGTCACCGAGCAGGTCGCGATCGTCCCCCGCCATGCCGCCAATCACGGCTCCTTCCACGAACCTCGATGACCGAAAATGCCTCAGCACCGCCCCCAATTTCAAACTCTACTTGAATTTCTAGCGTCGATCTGACCATCAATACCACCTGCGAACCCCACCAATGAACAACACTCGGCCCCCTCTACAATACGCTACCTTCAAATCGACGATCCGTGGAAGTTGAACGTCGCGTGATGAACGGTGGAGGATTTATCGTCGATTTCTGGGCAACCACTGATTCAAATTGAAAAACGAATCTAAAATCTAAGATGCATTCATGGAGAGCTTTAGATCGATATAAAATTTGATATTATTTGAGGAGTTTGAATTTTTGTTCTTGGATTTTGAATTGGAATAGAATCGGAAAATTTAGGGTTTACCGCCATTGAGGAAGAGGAGCAACAGAAGTTTCTGTACGTATAGAAATGAGAAATAGAAAGGCTGCTAGGGTTTATAACCGGATATATATAGGCAGATAAAATAGGAACAAATGGATCGAATCGGTTTGAAAATTGAACGATACACAGCCCGAAAAGTCCTTTTCGACTCCGAAACGAAATTGGGTCAACCCATATATCAAATTAGATGTTTTAAAATATTTTAAAATCAATGGAACATATTTCAAGTTCAAATTCCATAATATGAAGGAGTTATGCTAAAATCAAGTTATTTCAAATTGATTTCAATTGATTTCAATTTCATTGTTTTCTAGGCGTTTCGAGCCCGTACGATCAAACGACAAGTCCGATCGCTATGAAACTTGAAATCGTATAATAATTCACCATTACAGATCCGATGAAACTGGTTTCGTCGATATCCGAGTTAGTGGCCAAAATTGCTATTTTCCAGTTAATTAAATAATTTAATACTAAATTAATTAATCACTTCTTCAATTCAAATTTAATTATTTACCATTTTTATCATTTCTAATTACAGATAAACTTCTAATTCATTAACCAAAATTTCCATATCAATCAAATAAGTTTTTATTGCAAAATTTATAGTGTTTACCTTCAATTTAAGTAAATTCAAATAGATTATATTTTTAATTTCAATTAAATTCATAGTATTTATACTCAATCTCTTTATTCAATCAATGATCATCTTATGGATAAATTTAACATTAGTATATATCTAATTACCCTAATCTTTTTACAGTCATCAACTCAATTTGTATTAACGTAGTTTTTAATTACGTTTAATTGCAATGGATTTAGATCTAATTCAATAAATTAAATAAACGGGGGAACACTTAATAATTATCACTATTTGCCTAATTTAATCCCATTCATACTGTATTATCAACTAACAAATATTATAATTACTTATCTAGCATTGATTCTATCAAATTACAATTTATTACTTATTATTTCATCAATTAATATAACTTTGAATTTATTTTCCAATTTACTAATTACAATCAATTATAACCTTACAATTGGTTTCAATTAATTGGGATTGCACTATATTAATTATTTATTAACTTGCATTAACATTATTACCTTAATTTATATTCAATTATTGTTAACAATGTGTTATTTCATTAATTAATTCAATACTTACTTTTATTTTCTCATATTCAATTTATAAGCAGGTATAACACTTTCACTACTTCAATTATTAGAATTTTATTCAAATTGTTACTAATTAGTTTTAATTACCATTGCTATATTTCATTTTAGCGTTCACTTCAACATTAAATTATAAAGTTTTTATTTTTTCCAAATTAAATTAAAAAATCTTGTTAAAAAAACAAATTTTATTATCGGAAATTTACGGGTCGTTACACTCTCCCCCACTTAAAACTTTTCATTCCCGAAAAGATAAAAGAAGGAAGAAGAAAGAATTAAGTAAACAATGAATCTTAATCAAAAATGTTAACTTTATAAACAAATAAATTTAAAAAATTAATTATTTGAAATAAAATATAACAATTTTACAACCATTGAATCTTTTTGAGATGACCCACTTTTCTTACCCTAATTTTTTTTATACTAGTTTGATGCAGTGGCCATCTACTCCAGAGAATGTTTCCTCTAAATTCTTCTCTAGCCAAGATCTTTTAACCAATATAGGAATATTGTGTTGTTCAACTTATCTAATTTACATATGTAAAGATATGTAAATTGTTCCTTTTTCGCTTTTTACTTAAATCAGAGTATAAATATTAATAAGCATAAATCTGCTTTGAAAATCAATAAATAATCTATACATAGAAATTTTATCCTTGAGAATCTAGTTTTCACAGTCATACTAACTTCTACATAACCATTGATACTATGCCTTCTAAATTTAGCATTTTTGTTATGTTTCCCATATTTTTTTTTAATGACTGTGCCTGTTTTCTTTTTTTTTTTTGATTTGTATATATGTGTATGCATATCCCTGAACATGATTGTTTACTACATGGTTTTTTTTGAGTGTTTTAATTCTTTCTAAACAGTTATCAACTTGAATTGATGAGAGCTACCACCCTATGTACTTGAGTTTTAATTCTCTCTGCAAACTAGGTCTAAAGCAATTTAGAATGAGTGGAACCCCAGCTTAGTGATATGGTCAGGATAACCTTGTTGGTTTTGCAGTCATTTATATACCAGTTATTATTATTTCTGAGTTCTTTATTTTTTTTGAAACTCTAACTCTTATTCACCAGATTTTTTCATCCATAAACCTGGATTCCTCATCTTGATTACTAGTTTATTTGTTCAATTCATACTTGCTTGACATCTCAGGTTCTCTACTACAGTAATTGAATCATTCTGAAGCTATAAGGGAAATTGCATTACTTATAAGAAAATATTTTCAGAAAGCAATTCATAAGTTTCAGCTGAGACACATACTTAAGTTCTTTACTTACAAAATAGGAGATAACACTGCATTTGTTTCTTTTCAAACAACTTAACTAACATATCACAACATAAATGCAGCTTAAACTTCTATTTTAATATCCATAAATCTGTAACTATTGCATCCAATTCCTTAAGCAGCTATCTCATTCAAAGCTTGATCAATGAAAAACCTATTTGCCTGCACAATCACCATGAACTGCCTCATATAAATATGAGACACCCAATGGTGTATAAACACACAAGGGTCAGACTATTGTCTGGTATGAGTAAGCTAACTGGAAACATAATCTTCTGTAACTTTATTTATTTGCAAATACTTGAATAAATTACAACTCAGTATTATCTCTGTACATGATTTTGTAAAGGATGTGCATTCATATCAGAGCAAGACACTATGTATAATCCAAATAGTTTAATTTCAAGAAGCAGTCATAAAAATTTATCAAACAAACATCATAGGCCAACCAATACAATCATCAATTCAAGCATCCTGCCCTCTTTACAAATTTACTAGACCTCAGGGATTTCTCCCAAACCTCTCCTGAACCTATTTCTTTAGTTCTCTACCAAATATAATATGGTCTTTTGCTACTTTTTTTTTTCACACACTGCCTGGGACTTCTCTGTTAACCCAGCACACTCAGGCCCCTGGGTATAAACATACCATGTGTGAGCTTGCAATGTTCACCTTGCCAAGCTATATATTTTGTAGCCCTAATATCCAAAATCCTTAGTTAAATTACTAAGTGTTAATTTTCTCTTTTTCACCATTGTGCTCATTCTCTTTTCATATCACATTTTAATCAGAGAAAAGTGAATAATTCAACCAACGGGTATTTATTGATCGGTCATGTTCTCATAAACATAAATTTAATCATACAAGTGAATATGAGTTCTCAATATACATATTATTTAATTCAGGGGTTTCCAATGGATCATGTTATAAATATATGGTCATAAATAATTTCTGTGTTACATCCCTTTTACCTTTGGTTTAAATCAGATACTCACCAGTTTATAAGATCTGACTAAATCACAAGTTTATGTTCTGATCTGGATTATTTGTAAAACATAGAAGCTCAGCACATGTATAACATTGTAATTCTATATTTCCACTTATTTAATTATGAGACATAAGAAGCAACCATTCTATGCTGCAGTCCCATTTTTTTCATTTAGACCATAGATTTACAACATTTTCCCTCGGGATTTTCTTTCAATAAACTACTGCATGCAGAAAATACATAAAGGAAAACATCTCCTGTCAAGATTAATGCATAATGCAAGTGATCATTTTAAACAGGAAACCCATAATCATATCTTCTGGGTATACGAATATGGTGGGTTGAACCTTTAAGCAGATCATCAATACACCCAAATAAACACAGATTATATAGATAAATTATAAAACTATTTAGGCTGCCTCAATATTCAGGACTTAATGCCAAGTTTTCAGTGAGATTACTCACCTTAATTCCTTTTTCCTAAGCCTTCCTTTTTCCTTTGATCTCCTACTTTCTCTTATCTCTAATGGCCAATGCTCTCTGGTTTATATTTTCATTGTCATATAATTTTATTTTTTATTTTTTAAAATAGTGACAGATCTTACTACCCTTAAGCCTTCTTATACTAGACCCTGGCTGCTTCTAGGGTTTAAGGAAATTACCCAATGTCAGTTTTACCCTAACAACTATGATCTGCCTTTTATCTTATTTTTTTAGAGAAAATGGGTAAGTGGTCCTTGTTATATTTTTCTCAGAAAATATACCGTATTCCTTTTATCTTACCCCGGGTCATGTTATATGCATGACTTACATTTTTTTCAAGAAAAAGAATTACTGAAATTAGCTAAAGTGTTTTATTAAAGATTCATACTATTTCCATGCAAACCTTGTCTCTTACCAGCAGTGCTTTCTTATGCTCCTGCATATCATATGTAAACTTATTTATTTATTTATTTAAGTACTTACTATCTTCTGCATATGTTTATTCTAGACTACATATTTTATTTTCTTTATACCAAACTTGTTTTAAAAACATATTCATGTCTGCAATAATCATGTCTGCATGCCTATGTATTTGAAATTTATTTATTCTAACTTACGAATTAATTTCTGCCTATTTTATAATGTAGAAAATATGTGTATGTGTATGTACTGTCTAGTGCACCAGTACATACTTTTTGACCATTCATTGGCAACAAGTTTCTATTCCTATTTTTCCAATTATTAAACAATCATAAACTAAATTGAATCATAAAATTACCTTATAAAAAAATCAGGGTTATCACACTTTTTATACTCAAATTAATAAAGTTCGGAAAATATTTTTCAAAAAATTTCTAAATCCGAAATTTACGAAAAATTTCTGAAGAGTCTCCTTTGTATGGAGAGGCTCGGGAGAAAATATAATATCAAATATAACAATATATCACAATATTTAAAAATAACATATCCTAACAATGGGAAAATAATATAACAACGCTATAGAATTATAATCCGAGAACGTACCTATTTGTCAGGCAAACAACGCTTAATTATGAAACCAAAAGCAGTAGCAATTGCTTCCATAACCTGTATTTCACTTATATAATCCAAAAAAGAGTTAACAATTATATAAAATGAAATATTTAAGGCTTTTCACCCACTAACAAAAAAATCAATATAAACAACAATCACCTACAACCAATATACAATCAAAATCAATACAATCAATTATCCATTCATATCAAACAAAACTAATAGTTGTTCGGGTTCGAAAACTCCAAATTGTATAGAATGAAAAATAAACTACTAAGTGTACCATTCACTCAACAGTCTTAGGTGAAACTAAATATATTATTCATACATCCAAACAATTTCAAAGTATCCTTGCCCAAAAGCTAAACAAACATCAAATTCCAAGCAATAAATCAAGTTCATTCTTTTTAATTTCATTTCATAACATTTGCTGTTTGATTTCCTTTTCATTCATATCATATAAATTTTCTTTTTAGTTACATAATATTTGTTTATTCACTACTTAATTTTATTTATTTACATTCATTTATTAATAGTGTTCATGTTCAATTCAATAACTTAGCGTTTCAATTCATTAACTTAAGTTTATAGCCATCTACTTCCAATATTTACTTTCTATCACATTTTATTATAGTAGTATTTCAATTATAACTTAAGCTTAACCACTATAACATCAAATTCTTATTTACAAAAGAAATTCATTGAACACTTTCATTCATAAATTTACTTGGACAATTTCCCTTACATTTTCTTATTAAACATTACAACTTTTAATATTTGGTAAGTTATATATATACGCTTTTAAGAATGCAATTGAAAAATTATACAAGTTTTTCTCATTTCTTTTAATTAATTTAATATTCAATAATCATATCCTTGCTTTTTATAGATTACAAATTTCAACTTTCTTTTCATTTCATTTATAATCTAGCATTTATTCTCTTCTTTTAATTAGAGGTTCCAATTATTAATCAGTTACATTAAATTTCACTACAATAATTCAAACTATTGATTAACGGAACTTAAGAACTAAATGCTGGGTTAAATTTCAAAACATTTTAAAGTAATAGATAGATGTATACACTTACAATTTATATCCAATTATATTTAAAACAATTTGAAATTTATATTTGTTTATCAAAATAAATCTGTAGTAAAACTACTACAGTGGCCTTCCCACTTCGAAACTCGAAAATGAATGTCGATGATGGGTGCACTTATCACCGAAATTATTTTCCAGCGACAGAGAGGGGAGTGCAGAACTTATTTCTTTCCAAAATTTCTTTAAAACAATTCTTTCAAATTATGCATAAATATTTATATCAAAAAATACTTCTAATAATATTATTATATCCCAAAATTATTCAAAAGAAAGTTTCAAAACCCCTGAACTTAAGTTCTAAATTTCCAATTTTACTTTGTTTTTATCTGTAGATTTTATTTTAGAGCCAATACTTATAAATTTCTCTACCAAACCACAATTATATTACAACCGAATATATATCATTTATAAATTTTTTATTTTATATATAGAAAATATAATAGGAAAAATTATTTCATTCACTTATATTCAAAACAAATATTGTGTCGGTCTGTCCAATTGAGCGTTTAGAAATCCCTATTGATGTCATAGCGTTCTATGAGCCAACCAGAATTTATAAATACAAAACGGAACAAATTAACACAATATCAAAACCTTTTTATGACACTAACAAATACGCTCTCTCACACACACACACACTGTAACGCTTGCGGATTTTCATTGCCGAAAAACCGAAATGTTATGGGTTTTAAAAAGAATTTAAGAAAAAGGAAGAAGAAAGAAGAGAGAAAATAGAGGGAAAAGATAGAGAAGAAAACAGAAAATAGGAAGAAGAGAAAATAGAAAAGAGAACAGAAAATTTTAAAATAGAAGAAAAAGAGAATAGAACGGAACAGAACAGCAGAATAACAACAGAATCTCACAATTCGCAGCGGAACAACATATAATAATAAATGAATAATCTTTAAACAAAGAACTATATCAGTTATTACATTACATTACATTTCATCATATCATCAGAGTATACAACAACAACAAACAGTGCAGCGGAAAAAGAAATACTATATAAGTAATATGCCATGCCATCCAGCTTGCCTCCAGCAACTCCTGAATATCCAGAATATCCTGATAAACCTTAACTCTTGACTGCCCGTGTGGAAATTGGTGGGCACCCAGAGTTTAGGAAGGAAAACAATAAACTCCAAGTCAGTCATGTGACTGGTGTGAGAACTCAAAACAGTTTATTTATCTTTAAAATCAAAATAGAGGAATATTTTTAAACTCAATTCGCAATGCTTTTAAAAATGAGACTACCATAAGGCCTCCCGCACACACACACATGCAAACGCAGAATCGGAGGAGATTTCTCCTTATGATAGTCAAAGATGCTTGATACACATTTAAAATAACATTTGATATTATTATTAGTGTATAGTGTAGAGGAAAATCATTTCGAAAATAAAGATATAAATCTTAGCCAGCATAGACATTCCGCACTTATGCTTACTATAGCTACTATGTTCAATAGCAGGTTACCGCCACATTCCATAGCAGGTTATACAACTAATACCGTACAAGTCTCGTATTTTTTCTTTGGATTTCCAACAAATGATCAGGCCAAGGAACTTCCCATTGCCATATGGAAACGCCTCTGGCTGGACGTCCCCGAGAACTTAACCAGCTCTCTGCCAACACAAGGCCGGGTTACCCTTAACTGAGTAACAACTGACCGAATATGCCATCCCCCGGTCCTTTGGGACCTTTTCACCGAGCTCTCGTAATCAATTCACACAATCATAATAATAAAGTGTTTCAACATGGGTAAGTATCTGGGCTCCATACCATGATACCACCCTTTTCCAGAAGGAAATGCACATATCCTAAAGGGCGCTACCCCTCATAACCTTGCTGCATCTTTCCTGTTTTGACCATTTCCGAGATGTGAGGCTCGACGAATTCACGTCCACAAAAACATACTTTATACAAAAGCCATGCTTTGGGTCAACAAATGATCAACACAATGATCACCAAGGTAGACGATCAAACAAATGATCCTATCATAAATAATCAACACAATGATCATTTCAGCATTACTCAGCATGTCACATTACCAAATTGGGAATATATCGCTGATAACTTCAACTATATAACCTCTGAGCTCGTACGTCTCAGAGAAGGGTGTTAAGCTAAAAGAATAAATTCTCCGCCACCAACAGAAATATATTTGAAAGAAATCGGCTTTATATCTCAACTTGTAATGTCAGGCATACAATCCATACAAGTCTGTTCCGGGCTCGAACAAAACCGAAGGCACTTCTTACGAAGCCCTTGCAATCCGGGTATTCACAATCCCGATCGAATTTCCCATCACTTAAGGAATCTCTATACCAGGAGCTACCCAGTGCAGAGACAATCGATAGGTCATCCTATCGCTCTCGCAAATATCCGGTCTTCAACACCGATCTTCAAATGCAATTCACAACGACGTATCACATATTCGGAATGGGTTATACGACCCCATGGTCCTTTCCCGGTTAACCCGAATAGTGAGCGCTTATTCAAAAATAAGTGTGGCATTCAAATTCAATCAAATCACATCAAATACCCATTCAAAGGGAAATATTGATAGTCGGCTATTGAACTATCACTGGATATGCACACATCACCAGATTCCAAATAATTTTCCAAATTATTTATTTTCCAAAAATATCTTCACTAGATATATAATTTCAATACTTCAAAAATAAATCAATATTTATTTTAAACAAGTTTCCCCATTCATTTATAAATTCCTTAGTGAATTTATAATCCAAAATATCTATGAATATTCGATTTCAATTATTCATTTGAATATTTCTTTTTAATTTATCTTCAAAAAGATAAATTCTCAAAATATTCACTTTATATTGGAAAACATTTCCATACTCATTTATTCATAAGTAATTCACAGATTTTATTTATTTTCAACACTTAGAAAATATTCAATATACTTAAATCGAGATTAAGTATTATTTCATTCTATTAAGGAAATCATTCTCTTAACATATTTATTTGGGCCAAAACGAATGTTACGTAAAACATAGTTACGACAACCCAAAATCACTAGTATAGGGATTCGAAATTAAAATAGATATATAAATCCCAATACTATACAAAAACATTTCCATTCGGAAATCATTTACTATAACAACAGTGTTATAGTCCACCATTTCCTTTTATTTCTCGAAACATCTATTTCAACAATAAATGTTGAAATCTATGGTTTCGAATCTCAACACATTTTAAAACATCGTTAGATCGTTTTAATTCTATTTAAAACATTCACATTCAAAACAATTTCTTTAACGTATTATTCACTATTCAAAACGTGAATATACTACGTTAACAAATTTCATCAATTCTATGCATTTTATTTCAAAGGATTATTCACGGTCTAAAAACGTGAATATAACTCCATACATAAGTTATAATAATTTACTTATCAAAATAAGTCATTTCGAATTTATAAAACAACGTTTATAAGTTCCATTTCTATTTATTTATAAAAACTTCCTTTTTATAAATTTCTTTATTAACCTATTCCAGTTTATAACTAAATTATAAACTACAAGTTCATATTATAAGTTAAATACTTATAAAACGATTATTTTACAAAATCGTTTCTTTTAAAGACTTTCCAAATCATAAATCTTATAACTTATAAGATTCATTTATTTAACCAAATCTATTCTTCAATTAACTTCACAAATTTATAAATCTTACTATTTATAAATTTTATTTATAACTTCACAGTTTATAATTCTATAAATTTCATTCATTTATGAAATTCATTTTCACTTCATTCAAACACTTATAAAAACTCGTTTTATAATTTCAATATTTCAATTTATAAATATCCATTTATAAATCTCTTAATATAAATTAATTTATATTATTCTTTAAAACGTCTTTAAATTCCTTTAAAAACTTCATCATTCTGATTTATAAAATAATCAAATTTTATAAATCCTATATTTAAACTCTTTTATAATAAATTCCAAAATCTCAATTTAAACTATTTTAAAAAAAATCATGAATCCATATTTCTCAAAAATCAGCTTTTAACTATATTCTCAAAAATCATAATTTTTTATAACTTAAAAAAATTATATCGTTCATTCATTTATAATGGATAAATTCTAAAAATATAGTATATTTTCAAAAATCACTTTAAAATCATTTTGAAATCCCAAAATCTGGGTCCAATGATGCTACACACCAAATAGTCAATCACGACTACAACGATATCATATATCAATATGAAAATCCATCAAATATCAAAATATCTGAAATCAAATAAAAACTGTTGAGGAATCCAGTTGGATCCCTCCAACCTGTTTTCCTGCATCCACAAACATTAGCACAATACCAATTTCGCTCCAGTACGAAATTATCGCGGTATATGTTTTTAATAAATATTATCCGCTTAATAACGGCGCAATAGGGTCTCATCCGCTAAAAAATACGGGAAATCAATCAACTGCAATATATACATATGCCAATATATATATATTGATAGTATATATAATACCAATTTCACTGTTTATGAAATATTCGCGGTATATGTTTTTACTAAATAACATCCGCTTACTAACGGCGTATAATGTCTATTTTAACAAACAATATATAACAATCATCATTCAAACATACATTCAAATATTTTAAATCTAACTATTTAAAATAAAAATCGAAACTGATTCGATTGAGTGAGAAGTTCTCACCTTGGTTTTAATTTCCGTTTTAGCGATTTATTTCGAATAAAATTAAACGCGTGTTTAATTTTACCCAAAATTCTCACTAACTCCAAACGACTCCAAAGCAACTCCATCGCGTAGTGCTCGTCCATACGATTCCAACGCAACTGAGTTTGCGTTTTTTCGACCTCGTATGAAAAAGTTATGAATTTTTGAAGTTACACGAGTTTATATTAACAAATTTACAACATTAACTTTATATTTACAACCTTCATCCAATCCTAGCCCTTGATCCAAACCCAGATACATCTCCACCGTCCACCCCTTCTCCTTCATCACGCGCAACATCTACAGACAATAGCCGTGCACACCTAACCCATCAAGCTCAACTAGGGTTTAATAATTCGATCTCTTCGCTCAACTATACTTGATCAAACTACCGCCATTTCGAAGCACTCAACACTAGCTACACTCGGCCCCAAGGATGAGAAGCTCGGCCTTGACTAGCTCCTCGAATTGCGTGCGTGAACTGGCACGGTCGGCCCCACATAGCTCCTCCATCGTCGCTCCAAATTCGATCATCACCGTATGGAATCGAAGCTCTCGTCGAGCTCTTCGACTTTGTAGTTGAGCACTTCGCGTAATTCCTTACGGATTGAGAGAGATTAATGAATGAATTTTGACAAATTCTGGCCCTTGGTTGTATAAGTGGCGGCTAGGGTTAAAAAATTAGGGTTTTGTTATTTTTTTTTTTTAATTTATGAAGGGTAGGGGGTGTATTTATAGAGAAAAATTCGAACACTATTCATCCGGAAATTCCGAACTCCGATTTACGCGCCGAAACTAACGTACCTAGGGTTTATCCCGCGTTCCGGACACAATGGAACAGGTTTCAGAAGCTAATTCGGACATCTGTGCGAGTTATGGCTGTAAACGCTCAATTTAAATTAAACCGATTTAAATCGATTTCTAGGCGTTTTAATTTGTACCGGACAAACGGTAAATCCAATTGACTTGAAATTTGAAACCTTTCAATAATATCACATTACGGATCCGATGAAACTAGTTTCGTCGAAATCCGAGACTTTTTGAAAAATGGCTATTTTGACTCGCCAAATTTTAATTAAAAACAATTCAATGCGTTTCGAGCTGCCACGATCAAACGATAGCTCCGATTGACACGAAATTTGAAATTCGGTAATAACTAACTATTACGGATCCAATGGAACTGGTTTCGTTCAATTCTGAGACTGTTTAAAAATTGACTATTTTCACTAGTCGATTTAAATATTAAAATATTCAATTTTCACAAATAAACTTCTAAATCGATTTTAAAAGTTCTAAAATATCGTTCTAACTCCCATATGATAAAATAAAATTTTACAAATCATTTTCAATCATATTTAACTCAATTTTCAATTATTTTCCATAATTTAACATATTAAATTATCGATTTAATTATCCAATTAAATTCAATAATTCAAATTAAAATTTATTTGACTTATAAATTCACTTATTAATATTTAAAATTAATTAAATATTCATATTTTAATTATCAAAAATTCTGGGTCGTTACAATCTTTCCCCCTTAAAAGAATTTCGTCCTCGAAATTAACAAGTAAGAAAAGTTATAGAATTTATTAATTTTCCAAAATCTATAGTTAAATTTCTTATAATACTTTACTACGTTTTGAAATCATACTTAGTTATCTTTTCAAAAACACTACTATATCATTTAACTTTCAATTCAAAATCAAAGTTAAAGTTTTCAAAAAATTTCCAATTTTCTCAAAAATTTTCTAACGCCTTAAATTTCCGGAAAAATCCGCCATAGTCTCCTTTGCGCGGCTCGATCCGAAAAAAAAATGACAGTATATATATCACAAATATACATCTCATCAAGTAATGAGGCATCCCGAAAGGAAAAAATGTAAAAGTACGATATTTAATCCGAGATATGTACCTTATATTTTATTAGCGAGCATATACGGCCAATATAGCGCGAAAACGAGCTCCAAATGCGAAGCAAACGCGATCCGCACCTACTAATACTCAACAAACAACATGAGAACATGCATATATGAAAATAGTATCAATATACAACATATAGCAACATAATAACTATATAATATAGCAAATGCAATATATATTCAACCATCAACCATCTAACATCCATAACCAATATATTCATTCATATTCTCATTAATATTCAATGAATTGGTTTTTCAATTTAAATCATATTTGATTCATTTACATTGGATTTTATCAACATTCATTCTCAATTAGTTTATATTCACTAATTCATAAGTTGGTTCACTTCCAAATCAAATTCAATTCTATTTAAAATTCACTTAACTTCAAATTGGATTCCAATTACTTTAGCTTCCAATTTCATTAATTCACTTTCATTAACACTTAATGAATTATATACAATCAACTAACAATCATATAACAACCAAAGTATATTAATTACAACCAAATTCCTTTGCTTATATTCATTCAATTTGGTTTAACACCATCACTTTCAATTGGTTTAATTAAATTGATTTTCATTCAATTTACTCAACCTCCAATAACATTTGATTTTAATGAATTAACACTTACATTCATTATTTCATATCAACTTAATTTACATTTAATTGATTTAACATTCAATCCATTCATTTAATTCAATTACTAAAGTTGAATTTCATTACATAACTCAAGTTCATATTCATTTAATCCACTTGATTATTTACTTCGATACCAATATCACTTCATTCAACATCTCTTAAGTTATATTCCATTTAACTTTAAATTCATTTTTATTTACAACTCGTATTCACAAATATATTCATATAGTTTCACTTCTCATATATATATAAGTTTATTTCACAATTGTAAAACACTTTAATTATAATTCAATTCTTATAATTCTTTTATTTAGATTATTCAAACAACTTATTCAATAACCAAACAATCAACTTATATATACTTTAATAATTTTGAAAAATTATTTCTTTATATATAAAATATACTCAAGGAAAAATTATTTTATTTACCCAATTTTAAAACAATATTATGTCGAATTGTTCTGTACAAGTGTTTAGAGATCCCTATCAACAACGTTAATTACTCGTATTAACCAGAATCTATATACCACTCAACAAACCAATCATCACAATATAAAACAATTTTATATTCACTAACAAATACGCTCTCATAGCTATTATTACACTCAAACTCACTCTAGAGTACTGCTGACTCTATCTCTAATGAGTAATACCCAACAGAACCATGGTTGTCGCTTAACCATAAGCTCTGATACCAAATGTAACGCTTGCGGATTTTCGTTGCCGAAAAACCGAATAGTTATGGGTTTTAAAAAGAATTTAAGAAAAAGAAGAGAAGAAGAAGAGAGAAAATAGATAATAGAGGGGAGAGAAAACATAAGATAGAAATTTTTAAAATAGAAGAAAAAGAGAATAGAACGGAACAGAACAGCAGAATAACAACAGAATCTCACAATTCGCAGCGGAACAACATATAATAATAAATGAATAATCTTTAAACAAAGAACTATATCAGTTATTACATTACATTACATTTCATCATATCATCAGAGTATACAACAACAACAAACAGTGCAGCGGAAAAAGAAATACTATATAAGTAATATGCCATGCCATCCAGCTTGCCTCCAGCAACTCCTGAATATCCAGAATATCCTGATAAACCTTAACTCTTGACTGCCCGTGTGGAAATTGGTGGGCACCCAGAGTTTAGGAAGGAAAACAATAAACTCCAAGTCAGTCATGTGACTGGTGTGAGAACTCAAAACAGTTTATTTATCTTTAAAATCAAAATAGAGGAATATTTTTAAACTCAATTCGCAATGCTTTTAAAAATGAGACTACCATAAGGCCTCCCGCACACACACACATGCAAACGCAGAATCGGAGGAGATTTCTCCTTATGATAGTCAAAGATGCTTGATACGCATTTAAAATAACATTTGATATTATTATTAGTGTATAGTGTAGAGGAAAATCATTTCGAAAATAAAGATATAAATCTTAGCCAGCATAGACATTCCGCACTTATGCTTACTATAGCTACTATGTTCAATAGCAGGTTACCGCCACATTCCATAGCAGGTTATACAACTAATACCGTACAAGTCTCGTATTGTTTCTTTGGATTTCCAACAAATGATCAGGCCAAGGAACTTCCCATTGCCACATGGAAACGCCTCTGGCTGGACGTCCCCGAGAACTTAACCAGCTCTCTGCCAACACAAGGCCGGGTTACCCTTAACTGAGTAACAACTGACCGAATATGCCATCCCCCGGTCCTTTGGGACCTTTTCACCGAGCTCTCGTAATCAATTCACACAATCATAATAATAAAGTGTTTCAACATGGGTAAGTATCTGGGCTCCATACCATGATACCACCCTTTTCCAGAAGGAAATGCACATATCCTAAAAGGCGCTACCCCTCATAACCTTGCTGCATCTTTCCTGTTTTGACCATTTCCGGGATGTGAGGCTCGACGAATTCACGTCCACAAAAACATACTTTATACAAAAGCCATGCTTTGGGTCAACAAATGATCAACACAATGATCACCAAGATAGACGATCAAACAAATGATCCTATCATAAATAATCAACACAATGATCATTTCAGCATTACTCAGCATGTCACATTACCAAATTGGGAATATATCGCTGATAACTTCAACTATATAACCTCTGAGCTCGTACGTCTCAGAGAAGGGTGTTAAGCTAAAAGAATAAATTCTCCGCCACCAACAGAAATATATTTGAAAGAAATCGGCTTTATATCTCAACTTGTAATGTCAGGCATACAATCCATACAAGTCTGTTCCGGGCTCGAACAAAACCGAAGGCACTTCTTACGAAGCCCTTGCAATCCGGGTATTCACAATCCCGATCGAATTTCCCATCACTTAAGGAATCTCTATACCAGGAGCTACCCAGTGCAGAGATAATCGATAGGTTATCCTATCGCTCTCGCAAATATCCGGTCTTCAACACCGATCTTCAAATGCAATTCACAACGACGTATCACATATTCGGAATGGGTTATACGACCCCATGGTCCTTTCCCGGTTAACCCGAATAGTGAGCGCTTATTCAAAAATAAGTTTGGCATTCAAATTCAATCAAATCACATCAAATACCCATTCAAAGGGAAATATTGATAGTCGGCTATTGAAGTATCACTGGATATGCACACATCACCAGATTCCAAATAATTTTCCAAATTATTTATTTTCCAAAAATATCTTCACTAGATATATAATTTCAATACTTCAAAAATAAATCAATATTTATTTTAAACAAGTTTCCCCATTCATTTATAAATTCCTTAGTGAATTTATAATCCAAAATATCTATGAATATTCGATTTCAATTATTCATTTGAATATTTCTTTTCAATTTATCTTCAAAAAGATAAATTCTCAAAATATTCACTTTATATTGGAAAACATTTCCATACTCATTTATTCATAAGTAATTCACAGATTTTATTTATTTTCAACACTTAGAAAATATTCAATATACTTAAATCGAGATTAAGTATATATTTCATTCTATTAAGGAAATCATTCTCTTAACATATTTATTTGGGCCAAAACGAATGTTACGTAAAACATAGTTACGACAACCCAAAATCACTAGTATAGGGATTCGAAATTAAAATAGATATATAAATCCCAATACTATACAAAAACATTTCCATTCGGAAATCATTTACTATAACAACAGTGTTATAGTCCACCATTTCCTTTTATTTCTCGAAACATCTATTTCAACAATAAATGTTGAAATCTATGGTTTCGAATCTCAACACATTTTAAAACATCGTTAGATCGTTTTAATTCTATTTAAAACATTCACATTCAAAACAATTTCTTTAACGTATTATTCACTATTCAAAACGTGAATATACTACGTTAACAAATTTCATCAATTCTATGCATTTTATTTCAAAGGATCATTCACGGTCTAAAAACGTGAATATAACTCCATACATAAGTTATAATAATTTACTTATCAAAATAAGTCATTTCGAATTTATAAAACAACGTTTATAAGTTCCATTTCTATTTATTTATAAAAACTTCCTTTTTATAAATTTCTTTATTAACCTATTCCAGTTTATAACTAAATTATAAACTACAAGTTCATATTATAAGTTAAATACTTATAAAACGATTATTTTACAAAATCGTTTCTTTTAAAGACTTTCCAAATCATAAATCTTATAACTTATAAGATTCATTTATTTAACCAAATCTATTCTTCAATTAACTTCACAAATTTATAAATCTTACTATTTATAAATTTTATTTATAACTTCACAGTTTATAATTCTATAAATTTCATTCATTTATGAAATTCATTTTCACTTCATTCAAACACTTATAAAAACTCGTTTTATAATTTCAATATTTCAATTTATAAATATCCATTTATAAATCTCTTAATATAAATTAATTTATATTATTCTTTAAAACGTCTTTAAATTCCTTTAAAAACTTCATCATTCTGATTTATAAAATAATCAAATTTTATAAATCCTATATTTAAACTCTTTTATAATAAATTCCAAAATCTCAATTTAAACTATTTTAAAAAAATAATCATGAATCCATATTTCTCAAAAATCAGCTTTTAACTATATTCTCAAAAATCATAATTTTTTATAACTTAAAAAAATTATATCGTTCATTCATTTATAATGGATAAATTCTAAAAATATAGTATATTTTCAAAAATCACTTTAAAATCATTTTGAAATCCCAAAATCTGGGTCCAATGATGCTATACACCAAATAGTCAATCACGACTACAACGATATCATATATCAATATGAAAATCCATCAAATATCAAAATATCTGAAATCAAATAAAAACTGTTGAGGAATCCAGTTGGATCCCTCCAACCTGTTTTCCTGCATCCACAAACATTAGCACAATACCAATTTCGCTCCAGTACGAAATTATCGCGGTATATGTTTTTAATAAATATTATCCGCTTAATAACGGCGCAATAGGGTCTCATCCGCTAAATAATACGGGAAATCAATCAACTGCAATATATACATATGCCAATATATATATATATATATATATATATATTGATAGTATATATAATACCAATTTCACTGTTTATGAAATATTCGCGGTATATGTTTTTACTAAATAACATCCGCTTACTAACGGCGTATAATGTCTATTTTAACAAACAATATATAACAATCATCATTCAAACATACATTCAAATATTTTAAATCTAACTATTTAAAATAAAAATCGAAACTGATTCGATTGAGTGAGAAGTTCTCACCTTGGTTTTAATTTCCGTTTTAGCGATTTATTTCGAATAAAATTAAACGCGTGTTTAATTTTACCCAAAATTGTCACTAACACCAAACGACTCCAAACCAACTCCATCGCGTAGTGCTCGTCCATACGATTCCAACGCAACTGAGTTTGCATTTTTTCGACATCGTATGAAAAAGTTATGAATTTTTGAAGTTACACGAGTTTATATTAACAAATTTACAACATTAACTTTATATTTACAACCTTCATCCAATCCTAGCCCTTGATCCAAACCCAGATACATCTCCACCGTCCACCCCTTCTCCTTCATCACGCGCAACATCTACAGACAATAGCCGTGCACACCTAACCCATCAAGCTCAACTAGGGTTTAATAATTCGATCTCTTCGCTCAACTATACTTGATCAAACTACCGCCATTTCGAAGCACTCAACACTAGCTACACTCGGCCCCAAGGATGAGAAGCTCGGCCTTGACTAGCTCCTCGAATTGCGTGCGTGAACTGGCATGGTCGGCCCCACATAGCTCCTCCATCGTCGCTCCAAATTCGATCATCACCGTATGGAATCAAAGCTCTCGTCGAGCTCTTCGACTTTGTAGTTGAGCACTTCGCGTAATTCCTTACGGATTGAGAGAGATTAATGAATGAATTTAGACAAATTCTGGCCCTTGGTTGTATAAGTGGCGGCTAGGGTTAAAAAATTAGGGTTTTGTTATTTTTTTTTTTAATTTATGAAGGGTAGGGGGTGTATTTATAGAGAAAAATTCGAACACTATTCATCCGGAAATTCCGAACTCCGATTTACGCGCCGAAACTGACGTACCTAGGGTTTATCCCGCGTTCCGGACACAATGGAATAGGTTTCGGAAGCTAATTCGGACATCTGTGCGAGTTATGGCTGTAAACGCTCAATTTAAATTAAACCGATTTAAATCGATTTCTAGGCGTTTTAATTTGTACCGGACAAACGGTAAATCCAATTGACTTGAAATTTGAAACCTTACAATAATATCATATTACGGATCCGATGAAACTGGTTGCGTCGAAATCCGAGACTTTTTGAAAAATGGCTATTTTGACTCGCCAAATTTAAATTAAAAACAATTCAATGCGTTTCGAGCTGCCACGATCAAACGATAGCTCCAATTGACACGAAATTTGAAATCCGGTAATAACTAACTATTACGGATCCAATGGAACTGGTTTCGTTCAATTCTGAGACTGTTCAAAAATTGACTATTTTCACTAGTCGATTTAAATATTTAAATATTCAATTTTCACAAATAAACTTCTAAATCGATTTTAAAAGTTCTAAAATATCGTTCTAACTCCCATATGATAAAATAAAATTTTACAAATCATTTTCAATCATATTTAACTCAATTTTCAATTATTTTCCATAATTTAACATATTAAATTATCGATTTAATTATCCAATTAAATTCAATAATTCAAATTAAAATTTATTTGACTTATAAATTCACTTATTAATATTTAAAATTAATTAAATATTCATATTTTAATTATCAAAAATTCTGGGTCGTTACACACACACACTCTCTCAGTGATTCGTCATAGGGTATTACTAACTTATTAATAAAGAGTCCAACCCCATAAAGCTAAGGCTTATCGCTAAAGCAAAGCTCTGATACCAAATGTAACAACCTGCCTTTTTGAATGCATTAAATCGACGATTAACCATACACGTCAGACTTAAACCATACAAAAGAGCGGATTTTTATTGGGGTGAATAAGAAAAGCAGAGAAAGAAATAAAATAAAGCAGAATTTCACAGCGGAATGACAAAATATAATAATCAAATAACAGTTCATGAAGTCGTTTTACAAAAACATTTGATTATACTTATACAACACAGATCACAGTTACACATACCAAAGAATAATAAAGAATGCTGCGGAATACTTGATGTAGTGGAACAATACAGTATATAATAATAATAAAATCTTCATCTTCGTCCTCCAGAAATAAGGTCTTCAAGCCCTGAATGCTCAGACTGACCCGAGCGAATTGAAAAGACAAAACACTCGAGTCGGAACTAAAAGATCTTATGTAAGTTAAATCAATGGTAAATAATATGAGTGGAATGGCGTAAGAGATGTTTACGGGATTTGACATCTCCTATCCAGTGTCAAACGTGAGTGCAGTAACCTAAGAGATACTCGGGATTCACATCTCCTAAGGATCCGTTAATTATCTACTATGTAGTAATATACGCTATTATAATAATTAATAAATGTAAAATAAACTTACTTTAAAATGGCGTTAAGGTGTTACCCATATAGCTCTTAACATGTAATAGTGCCAATAGTCTATGCAATACCGTAATACGTCCTGATCGGGAGGCTACCAGAGGATACTCCATTGGTACGACACAAATCAAACTCGTACAAGGCGCGCTAGGGTAGGTGACACGACACAACTAGGCAATGGCAAGGTAGATATACCAAATACGCATCTGGGCTGGTGGTGACGCATAGCGTGCAGCTACCACCCACCTCGAGCCACACCCCAAAAAATCAAAAATCAAAAGTGGCCACCAAATAAATCTAAAATTCAGAATATAATATCGAAGGAGTGTCTCCGATAAGAGGGGCTACCTCACTGGCCCGTAAGCGCTCCTGTTTTATCCACCTTATGCCAACTCATGGGAGTCGGGTCCACGTATATACCTCAATAGAACGTCGCCACCATCCTACTTCATTCTGGAATCTCCACCGCGTACACGGTTTTTAAAGTAGTTTTTGGCATTGGCAAAGAGTATGACAACTTCCGATCACGGTCTCTTTAGTAACCAAACGTTATTATAACAGTGCGGTCATTTTCAAAATTGTTTATACTTTAAAACCAAATATCATTGCCCTTTCAAAACCAAATCAATAAGATATCATTTTCATTTCAAATATATCCTTTTCTAAAATCATAACACTTTCAAAGTTATAACATTTCGAAATCAAAACACTTGAGATATAACACTTTCAAATCATAATACCTTGAAACTCATAACTTTGAAGCATAACTTCCACCACTTAAATGGTTTAAATATTTAAAATACTATATAAAAGAAAATAGCTTCTTCAATTTCACAAATCAATTCCAAAACAACTCGAATTTTTAAATTTTAAATTTAACCAAATCCCAAATCATAAATTTCAATTTAATTCAGTTTCCAAATAAACTCTTCCAAATTCAATATACTTCAACCTTTAAGTATTCAACAATTTCAAAACTAAGTTTGGTAATTTCATAAATATGTATCAAGTTCAATTTTCTATTATTTAGTTTTGAAATATTTTACTTAATAAATCCATTATCATTTAAATAAAACCCAAATTACAAATAGCTAAATATTTCCTTCAATTTATTTATGATTGAAATATTAATTAATCCATCTTAACCCAAAATCAAGTTATAAAAATCATACCTTTTAAAATTTCTAATTTAATAAATTTTATATCAAACTTATTTGAGTTTAATTCTTAAATTCAAATAAATTTCAAATTTATCTTCCAACCTTAATTTATTTAGATCATTATAAACTTTATATTAAAATATAATTTAAATACTTAACCATATTATCTTCAATAAAAATCAAACTTATTATTAAGCTTATTCTATATTAAAACAAATTTGTACATAGCTTAAAAATCAAGAACAAAATAACATTTGTACGATATCTAAAATCAATATTTATATAAAACCATATATTTTATTACAAAACCATAGAAATCGTTCGATTTTTTTTACATATATAGACCATGGTGTCCGTATATATTTTTCTATCCTATGTCAAGTGATACGGATATTTATCATTTCAATCCCCAATTTAATATTTTACGGTTGTATATCATTTCAAACCGCAATCTAGAATTAAAAATAATCCATAACGAACTTGCAGTTCATAACGATTATAAACTAGACATCCGTTCAACCAATATCAACAATTATCATCCATCACAATCATCATCCAAAACGTCTATAAATATCAATATAAAAACTGATAATAAATAATAGGTATTTAACTGGCAGTTTATATGCAATAATAAATTAAATAACAATTTACTTCAAATAAATTCAATTTAGCTGAGATGATGATCAAAAATATACCAAACAATCATAAGCAAATACCTAATCACATTATGAATTAAATTTAACAAACATAAGAAATTTTAGAAGTTGTGAGTGGGTTATGTGACGCCCCACCTCTATACCCACGCTAGCCAAGAACACTACGGTGTAGTGCTGTCAACTAGCGCGGAGAATAAGGCTGTTGAGGAGCGACCATCCATGTAATTTCTTATCACACGGTGGCTATAAAATAATCTTCGGAAACAAATATAGAAGTAAGCATAACATGCGAATCAATCACAGATATCCATATCACAAAGGCGGAAAGAGATATGAATATATATCACACAAAAGTGTACATCAGAGAAGTGGTCTAAAAAGATCCACGATAATACAAAAGAATAGCAACGCGTGCTATACAAAAGAATACAACTATGAGTCTATAACTCAAGTGTAAACAACAAAAGCTGCTAATCTAAACAAGTAGCCAAAAGTCTGAGTAGTGAATCACTGGGGGAGGAGTCAAGCAATAGCACCTGTAACATCTCGGTCTGACCCGAGTATTATTTATAAGAAAATAATAAACGGATCAGTCTAGCTATAAATATCAGATGACATGATATAACATAAAAGATATGGCATAAACATAAAATATCCATACTGACATACTACTATAAGTATGCAAATAATGATCAACAGGAGATCAACCGATAAGAGATATATCAATATCACAAGAATCTTCTCAAAGATCCAAAGAGGGCATCATACCCTAAACTTGTACTCATGACAAGTCAAAGAGATAAATTCCAGAAATCAACACAAGAAATCCAGAAATCATAAAAAGGGAAAGAGGCCTATCACATGACGGTCCGAAGACCATGGGGAGCTACCCCATATGGATGAGTCTGAGTCACCCGAATGAGGTCAAGGCTAACCAAAAAGCAAAAAGGTATGTGTGAGTGGAATCACACAAGTGGTGTCTAGCCTAACCTTGCAATGAAAGAGACATCGCGCAATTGCTAGTCTAATTCATAAAGCGATCATCAAGATCAACGAGAAGTGTCAATTACACTAAGCTAGTAAATATAGAAGTTTAGCTTCATGTCCCATAACCACTTGCTTAACTTAAATATTTACGAACAAACTGTAAATCTTCACTAATAAAATTGTCACAAGAGGTTCAATCGAACAAGTCCAAGAATTAACCGACGAAGTGAACGCAAGCGTTTCATGCCACTTGTTTTACTAAGTCGTTTAATTAGATTTCTCATCCGAGTGAGGTAAAGGCTTGTATATACTAATAGATTGGAAAACGGTTTAAGAAAAGAGCTTTGTTATTAAAAATAGAGTTGAAATCATTTTGTTGAAAGAGTTTTGATATTTACTACTAGTATTGAAACCTTTATATTATAAAGTGACAAATCACAGAAGCGATTGTAGAAACAATCAATCACAAAGGTCACATTCGAAGATGTGATAAAAATCCAAGGAAATCAGCTCAGCAAGTTCTGTTGAATATTTTTCAGATAAGATCCCCTACGGAGGGGGGGTCCAGGGGGGGTGGCAACCCCCCAAGGTGGGGGGGCGGGGGCAACGCCACCGCTTACGGGGTTCGACCTGCCCGGTCAGGTCGCGGGGGTCCAGGGGGCAGCGCCCCCGGCGGGGTGCGGGGCAGCGCCCCGACCAAAACGGTACGACCTAGTGAAGACAAAATGAGGTCTAACGACCTAAGGACTCAAGGGTCTAACGACCTAACGACTCAAGGGTCATACGACCTAACGACTCAAGGGTCTAACGACTCAGGGACTCAAGGGTCCAACGACTCAGCGACTCAAGGGTGAACGACTCAGCGACTCAAGGGTGAACGACTCAGCGACTCAAGGGTGAACGACTCAGCGACTCAAGGTTGAACGACTCAGCGACTCAAGGTTGAACGACTCAGCGACTCAAGGGTGAACGACTCAGCGACTCAAGGGTGAACGACTCAGCGACTCAAGGGTGAACGACTCAGCGACTCAAGGGTCCAACGACTCAGCGACTCAAGGTTGAACGACTCAGCGACTCAAGGTTGAACGACTCAGCGACTCAAGGTTGAACGACTCAGCGACTCAAGGACGAACGACATAACTCCGAACGACCTAAAAATGGCCAGAACGACTCAAGTGCAGAAAATTCAACAAAACGCTAAAAATTGGAGTTTTTCGCCAATCCAATCCAAACCAAATGCTAACATGCATGCTAAAATGATAGGGAATCATTCCCAACAGTCCAATATAGTTATAGGCTAGAATTGTGAGATAAAAATCTCACCTTTGCTCCAAAACCCAATGAAAATGAAGAACAAAGCTTGAAGGCAAATGGAGAAGCAACCACAAGCTTGAATCCGATGTCTTCTTCTTGAATTTGGAGTTGAATGTTAGAGTTGCAATAAAACAAAGACTTTGGAGTTTTAATTTCTCATTCCATTCACCATTTTTGTTGAAGCTTTAGTGTTAGGAAATGAAATGAAGCAATGAAGAAGAAGGGGGGTGGAACTTGGGCCTAATGGGCTAAAAGTCCAAACCAAAGGCTCGAGTGAAAAAGTGGTGAAATTCCACTAACCCCAAACGTATCAATGTTTATACTTAGAAGATTGCAAACGACGTTTCGAACTCAATGGAAGTGGTCTCGAGTCCTAATTTGACCGTTTGCAAAAAGTAGCTTCGGACCAAAATTCGATTAACGATAAAATATTTAAATAAAAATAAAAAAAATCGATAAATATGCGGGTTGTTACAGGTTAAAACACTCACCTTTTGAATTTAAATCCAATTTAAATCCAAAAGTGGATCAGTCTTAGAATTTGTCCAAACCAGCGCCAAAATGTCCGGAATCTCAATACATCCTAGCGGAGGAAATCGCGCGTAAAACGGACCTCGTATGCACAAGTTATATAGGTCAGAATGTTTGAATTTTAAAATTACACAAAAATATATACGGAAAAAACCTGACAAATCAGATGAAGCCACGCCCTCGCGCATACCAACGTTCCAGAACCCTGCTGCTCATCAAAACATCGAACACAAAATAGTACCGGGCTGCCATTGTTGACCCAACCCCTCGCCGTCGCCGAGCAGGTCGCGATCGGCCCCCGCCACGCCGTCGATCACGGCTCCTTCCACGAACCTCGACGACCGAAAATGCCTCAGTGCCGCCCCCAATTCCAAACCCTGCTTGAATTTCTAGCTTTGATCTGACCGTCAATACCACCTTCGAACCCCACCGATGAACAACACTCGACCCCCTCTACAATACGCTACCCTCAAATCGACGATCTGTGGAAGATGATCGTTGCGTGATGAACGTTCGAGGATTTATCATCGATTTTAGGACAACCAGTGATTCAAGTTGAATAACGAATCTCAAATCTAAGATGCGCTCGTTGAGAGCTTCAGATTGATATCAAATTTGATATTATTTGAGGAGTTTGAATTTTTGTTGTTGGATTTTGAATTGGAATTGAATTGAAAAATTTAGGGTTTACAGCCATTGAGGAAGAGGAGCAACATAAGTTTCTGTACGTACAGAAATGAGAAATAGAAAGGCTACTAGGGTTTATAACCAGATACATATAGGCATATTAAAATAGGAACAAATGGATCGAATTGATTTGAAAGTTGAACGATACACAGCCAAAAAGCCCGTTTCGACTCCGAAATGAAATTGGGTCAACCCATATGTCAAAATAGATCTTTTAAAATATTTTAAAATCAATGGAATAGGTTTCAAGTCCAAATTCCATTGTATGAAGTAGTTATGCTAAAATCAAGTTATTTCAAATTGATTTCAGTTGATTTCAATTTCATTGATTTTTAGGCGTTTCGAGCCCGTACGATCAAACGACAAGTCCGATTGCTATGAAATTTGAAATCCTACAATAATTCAACGTTACGGATACGATGAAACTTATTTCATCGAAATCCGAGTCAGTGGCCAAAATGGCTATTTTCCAATTAGTTAAATAATTTAATATTAAATTAATTAATCCCTTCTTCAATTCAAATTTAATTATTTACCATTTCTATCATTTTTGATTACAAATAAACTTCTAATTTATTAACCAAAATTTTCATATCAATCAAATAAGGATTTATTGCAAAATTTATAGCGTTTACCTTCAATTTAAGTAAATTCAAATAAATTATTTTTTTAATTTCTATTAAATTAATACAATTTGTACTCAATCTCTTTATTCAATCAATCATCATCTTATGGATAAATTTAACATTAGTATATATCCAACTACCATAATATTTTTACAGTCATAAACTAAATTCATATTAATGTAGTTTTTAATTACGTTTAATTGCAATGGATTTATATCTAATTCAATAAATTAAATGAATGGATAAACACTTAATAATTATCACTATTTGCCTAATTTAATCCCATTCATACTGTTTTATCAACTTACAATTATTATAATTACTTATCTAGCATTGATTCTATCAAATTACAATTTATTACGTATTATTTCATCAATTAATATTACTTTGAATTTATTTGCCAATTTACTAATTACAATCAATTATAACCTTACAATTGGTTTCAATTAATTGGGATCGCACTAAATTAATTATTTATTAACTTGCGTTAACATTATTACCTTAGTTTACATTCAATTACTGTTAACAATGTGTTATTTCATCAATTAATTCAATACTTACTTTTATTTTCTCATGTTCAATTTTTAACTAGGTATAACACTTTCACTACTTCATTTATTAAAATTTTATTCAAATTGTTAATAATTAGTTTTAATTACCATTGCTATATTTCATTTTAGCATTCATTTCAATATTAAATTATAAAGTTTTTGTTTTTTCCAAATTAAATTACAAAATCTTGTTAAAATAACAAGTTTTATTATCGAAAATTTACGGGTCATTACATATAATCTTTTTTAACATGAAATATGATGCTTGGAACAATAAATAATAATGGTATTCTTTTATTGAATAGATATTTACAAAAATATCTTCCTCGGGATTTAAATCGATAAAATAGCCCAAAACCGTTTTATCAATAAATAGCTCTCTAATTATTCAAAGTCGTTAATAGGACTGGATATATACACTTATTTTTATAATATACAAGAAAATAAAATAAAGTTTATTATTCTGTTTTTGGGAAAATAAATATATTTATAACATTACCAGTAAGGTCGTTATATTTAATAATTAGTTAATGATTTAAATTGAGATTAAATAATTTGATAATTATTGTAATTATTCAAATAACTATTTTAAAATGTTAATAACTCATTTTAATTAGTTATGTTTTTTAAAGATATTTATTTGATTTGGAAATATAAGGAAAATCAATATCGGTTTATCGACATAATAACGCTCTTTGCAAACAATCATTTAATATTCTTTTATAGGGTTTTATAAATCAAATATGATCATTTTAATTCATATATAATAAGAAGAAAATAGTTTTCAGACTTATTTTACAGATATATGTATGTTAATTAATAAATAAAAATATGACCGAAGATTAGACTTCGAATTTATAACGGTTTGACGTATATAAATTATACAACGTCATTCAAATTACTTATACACATTTTGACATGCACATACACACGGTAACATATACATATTCACATGATAAGTGTAGAAAGTAAATACATATTTACATAAGGTAATAAAATAAATATCTAAAGTAATCATTACTCTAAAAAGCAAATATCAAATCATCTTACACCACATCACCATCACCATCACCACCACCATATGGGAAGGGAGGCCAACATGTATGGTAACATAAGGTGGGTGATGCATGTGTGATGTAGGGGGGAGGAGGGTTGATGTGGAGGAGAGTTTACTTGATGAAAATCCTGTATATACACATGCATGCCTCCCATTTTCTCACACTTTCCACTTCTTCATTCTTGAGCTTTCTTATGCTCTCTAATGGCTTCCATAAAGCCTATCTTCTTTCTCAAAACTTGAGAAAAAGTAGGTGGGTTAAAATTAGTAGAAGTGCTTAAGTACTAATCTACTAATTACTCTCTAACTTTTTCAACAGTTAGCCAAATCTTCCCTAATCTCTTCTAAACTCTAATACTAAACCTAAGACATCATTGGAAGCATGATTAGCAAGGTGGTCGGGAACGACCAGGAGCTTTGGGTGTTTAGAAGATGTTTAATGAAATGTTGATTTGAATGAATGATGGTAGGAAGTATCGGTTTGGATTATGGTGAGAACTCTATTTTTATATACTATATATTGACAATATAGATGTTTGGCTATGGTTGTTTATAATGATTTTTATCATGTTTGGAAGTTATGAAAATATTATCGTTTAGATATATAAAAATAAGTCACGATAAATACACGTCGATATTACACTAGGAAATCACTTTGCGAATTAAGGTAATAGGTATGGAATCATTAAAATCCTTGAAAATGGTTTTGAAATGATTTGTTAATGTTTTATAAACATATATAATTTTCACGACAAGGTTTGAATAGAAAATGATAAACAAGTCAAAACTAGAGCGTCGCTGTAACGACCCACCTTTCACTCCACAGAAAGACGTATAATTTTTAAGAAAGAAAGGGATAGAAAAGAGAAAAGATAGAAAAGAAAGAACAAAACAATATCAGGATCTCACAACGAAACGAACAAAATATATTAATCACATAGTTATTACATAATATACAACATATAACAGAGTTACACAACTTTATATCACAACACATTAGACAGTTATAAAAACCTGTCTATCATATAACTCAAGATACAACACAGAGATTAACACAGTGGAACCACAATATCTATATACGCTGAAGCCTCCTGCTCCATATCTCCTCCAGAATGCGTCAAAGCAACCTGAATCCCTTGACTACTAGTAAAAATTTGAGTACCCAAGAGTTTAAGAAAACAGAAAATAAACTCAGGGTCAGACATGGGTCTGGTGTGAGTAAACAAGTTAAAGTTGTTTAACTATGAAAATCATTTGAAAACAAAGGTCTCTCGTAAGAATCTCCGCAAATAAACACGGACAAGTTTTTCCCTTATGATAACTAAAATATTTGATAGAAAATTCAGTGATATTATAATAGTGTCTAGGATTTTCAAGTAAAATACAGAAATAGCTGGAACGCCTTCATCTCACGTTCCAACATAGTTGGGCACAATCAAAACATATGGCGCTTATTGGAGATTGGATTCCATATAACGGCAGGGCTACTGGGGTACCGCCCAACACAGTACGTGGCCTAGATCACTGTACCAAGGATCCCCCCAGAGCTCCTTGAATACAAGACTGGAACCATCCCTTACTAGATAATTCCGAATAAGACAACCCCACAGTTGTTCGCGACCAACCACCCACACAGCTGAATAAAAAGGGACCTCTACACAGGGGAAATCTTATCCTACTTGGGTGCTACCCGCTTAGCCTTGCTACATCTTCCCCGTTTTAGCCATTCCCAGTTGATGAGGCTTGAGGCTACGACTACCTTTTAGAACACATCTCTTAGAATGCTCATCGTCCTCCAATGACGAAGTTCTACAAGCATTCAATCCATACAAGTTCGTTCTGGGTTCGAACGAAACCGAAGGCACTATCTCGTCACACTCATTTTGGAATCACCCTCAGAGTTAACGATAATTGCCCTTGCACTCTGAATCTTCATCTCGAATATCACTTGATATTTCATGACCTATCGTTTAATTTGGATCGATATGGTTTTCGGATGTCCAAATTTGGAAATCCGATCCCGGTGTCACCGAAATCCAAAACGCCGTTTTAATGTCCAAGTTGTTTAAGTTTAAAACAATTAAATTTACTATTTAGAATAACCGATTCACACGGATAGGTAATTCACATTATCACAGATAGATAATACATATTATCACAATTCAACCAAAGCATCTCACATCACAGAGTAGCATGTATCACATATCGGAGATATCAAATAATCCAAGGCATTCAATATCATTCAATCATCCATAAGCAAAGATTAATTAGTCACGCCATTTCTAACTAATTTAAATAAATTAAATTAATTACTTCCATCACTATAAATCCTGCTTACTTAACCATTTATTAATTACAAACCAATTAATTAATCATCCCTTAATTATCGTCTTAATTAATTAACCTTAATTAATTAATCTTTAATTATATTAAGTAATTAGACTTAATTAATTGCACAAATTATTATCCTTTAACCATTCACATTAATTAACCTTCAATTACTCTCATTAATTAATTAACTATAATTAATTACATTGATCCTTAATTAATTACATTAATTAATTATTCTATAATCACTAACATTGATTAATTATCTTTAATTAATCACATTCATCAATTAACCTTAATTAATCATATTCAGTTATAATTATCCTTTAATTGATTACATTCAGTAATTAATCCTTAATTACTCCCATTTAATTACTTCCATCAAGTAATTATCCTTTGATTACTTTCACTAAGTAATTTCCCTTTTACTATTACACTAAGTAATTACACTTAATCAATTACATAAGTGATTATCCTTAATTAATTAATCAATCTAATTAACTATCCTTTTATTAATCACATTAATTAATTACATTGAGTAATTAATCCCTTTAATTACTTCCATTAATTAATTTCTCTTTTAATTAATTTTCCTTTAATTAATTAACCCTTAATTAATTAAGTAATTAACTATCTTAATTAATTTAACCAATTAATATATCTTAATTTTACTACATTAATTAATCATCCTAACTAATTAGGTAATTATATTTTAATTACTTTTGTTCATAAGACTTAATTAATTAAGATAACCCATTTACCTTAATTAAACTCTTACTTAACATTTATTTTAAATTTAATTAGATGCTTGAAAACAATTTACACAAAAACATTTGAGAATATTTTTATTAATTAAAGCTCAATACTCTTTCCTTAATCATAACTTATTTCAAACATATCTCATTACATTTGAAAATACTTAAGAATTTAATTACATAATCAATCTAATATATAATTACTTTTAAACAAACAGTTTTAAACATTTTAAATCTAAGAAAACTTGTATAAATTTTTTTAACATTTTTCTATTTAATCTTGTTAATATATTTGAAACTTGCTGAAAACTTGGTTTAATAAATTTTCTTTGGAAACTAGTTTTTGAAAACTATTTGTAGCGACCCGACTTTCTATCACCAGAAAATCGCATCACTAATTAAGAAAGAAAGAGATAGAAGAAGTAAAGAAAGAGAAGAAAAAGAAACAACAAATCAGAATCTCACAACGGAACGATTTAAATGTAATATAGAACATATGCATAGTATCATATACATCAGAGTACACAACTATACATCTCAATTTAGACAGTTATAACATTTCTGTCTATTACAATACAAGACAATCATACAGAATATCAACATAGCGGAAACTCTAACTATATCTACACGCTGAAGCCTCCTGCTCCAAAGCTCCTCCAGAATTCGTCAAGGATAACCTGAATCACTTGACTACTCATACATAATATGAGTACCCAAGAGTTTAATAAAACAGAAAATAAACACTCGGGTCAGACAGGGGTTTGGTGTGAGTAAACGGTTTAAGATTGCTTAACTTTAGAAAATCCTTTGAAAAGAAAGGTATCATGTAAGACTTCCCACACATAAACATGGAAAAGTTTTTACCTTACGCTAACCAAAACATTTGATAGGAAATCCAGTGATATTATAATAGTGTCTAGGGTTTTCAAATAAATATGAAATAGCCGAAATTGTTACATTTATTAAATTCCAGCTACATAGGTATACAAACAAAACCGTAGGGTCTCGTAGGGAAAATTTAGTTTCCATCAATGGCAGGGCTACTGGGGTACCGCCCGTCACAGTACGTGGCCTAGATCACCGTACCGAGGAGCCACCCTAACTACCCTGCAACACAAGACCGGGACCATTCCTTACTGAACAGTCCCGAACAAGATCACCCCGCAGTTGGCTGCAGTTCCAACCGCCCACAAAGCCGAAATAAAAAGGGACATCTAGACAGGGATGTATCTCGCTCTCCAGTGGGAGCTACCCACGAAGCCTTGCTGCACCTCCCCTGTTTTAGCCATTCCCGGTTGATGAGGCTTGAGGCTGCGATTACTTTTATAGAACACATCTATCTTAGAATGCTCATCGTCCGCTAGACGATGTGCTGAAAGCATTCAATCCATACAAGTCCGTTCCGGGTGTGAACGAAACCGAAGGCACTATCTCGTTGCACTCATTTTGGAATCACCCTCAGAGTCAACAACCATAGCCCTTGCACTCTAAATCTCCATCTCGAACCTATAAGCACGATTCCGTCAAACTCATTACGGAATCACCTACAGAGTTATACTGACGTATAGCCCTTACACCTTGAGTCTTCACTCGCTCCTTTTGGATTAACGACCTAACGTTTAATTGGAATCGATGTGGTTTTCGGATATCCAAATATGGAAACCCGATCCCGGTCTCACCGAATCCAAACGCCATTTTAATGTCCAAGTTATACTTAAGGGATTTAAACAATAGATATTTCAGAAAATATCACTTAACATAAATGGATGTACCATATTACACAGATAGATAAGCATCTATTATCACATGCATCTGTACATATCACAAAGCAGCATATATATCACATTCAGATATAGCATATTCACATCATCACCCATCAATCAATGTCATCCAACAACAACCAATATCATTAACTCATCCAATGATACATATCATCCAATCATTAATCATTCATAAACAAGTTTGATCCAAACTTAACTAATTTAATTAATCCTTAAATTAAATTAATCCTTACTTAAACACTTGGATTATCTTCAATCCATTTTACTATTCATTAATTAATTACAAATTAATTAATTAACTAACATCACTTAATTATCCATTTCAATTAATCTTCCTTGATTAATTATTACTTAATTACTTTACGTAATTATTACATAATTATCATATTAATTAATCATCCTGATTAATTACTACCAAATTATACTAAGTAATTACTTCATAATTACCTTTTAAAATTAATCATACTTGATTAACTATTCTTTAATTTCCTGATAATTATTCCTTAATTATCCTTTAATTATACCTGATTAATCACTTTAATTAATCACATTTGATTAATCATTTTTAATTAATCACACTTGCTTAATTACTTTTAATTAAAACTATTTGATTAATTACTTTTTAATTAATCATATTTAATTTATTGCTTTTAATTAATCACCTTTGATTAATTACTTTAATTATATTTAGTAATTAAAACTTAATTATAAATTAATTAGCTTAAATTATTAATTAACAATTAATAAATTATTTCCATCAATTAATGATTGCTTCATTAATTATAATCTTAATTAATTACTTGACAAGTAATTAATCATATAATAATTACTCTTAATCCTTTTATTAATTTATCATTAATCAAATAATTTAAACCTTTAACTAATTATTAATTAAGTCTTTAATTAATAACTCAAGTGATAAACTCTTAATCACATTACTTAATTACCCTACATAAAGTAATTATCCTTTACTTAATCACCTTCTGTAATTAACCACTTAATTACTTAATTACTTCCCTAAGTAATTATATTAGATTAATCCAAAGTGATTATCTTAATTAATCACAAATTAATTACTTAATTAACTATTTAACTTAATCATTTAAAATAAATTAAATGATTCTTAACTTCTTATTTAAAAAGATTCTTAATTAAGAAAACAATTATCTTAATTAAATCATTTATATTAACCAATAACCTTTCAATGGTTAATAATTTAATTATCTTAATTATCTTTACCAATTTAATTATCTTTAATTAAATCAAAATTCCAATTTACATAAGATAAATATTTATTACAATTGATTATCAATTCTTAATCATTAAAATATAACATTTAAACAAAATCAATTATAATTAAAAACAATTTAAATTAAACTTTTAAAACTTTAAAACCTTTCCAAAGATCTTTAATAAAAATTTAATACAAACTTTATTCAAACATTCACTTATTTTTATTTTTAAAACTTGCATATTCCAAAATATATAAACTTGTTTAAAACTTTTAACTTGAAACAAAATTTAGTTTTAAAAATAAACCTTGTTTAATTTTTGGTTTTAAGACTTGAATTATCTGCAAAACTCAAATTCCCTTTGCTTAAAGTTTTTAAAACATTACTGTTAATTTTTTTACAAAACTTTTAAAACCCAGAACAACAAAACATCATAACAAAAAGAACCCGAGCAACCACTGAAATTCCCCGTTGTTTACCCGAGTAAACTCCACTAAAACCCGTATCTACCCCGAGTCTTCCCACCTCTCTTCCTGCTTCGAGTAAAACTCGAACCACCCTGAACAAAAACCCGAGCAAATCCACTTCCCTCACAAACTCCTTTCCTCTCCTGACACACTTATGCACACGTGCAACGTGCACCACTCTTCCAGTCACCAACGACCATCATTCCGACCTCGACAAGTCACGATTAACCCCTCCATCTCAACGCTCAACCCAGATAAACAATTACGCTCAAGAATCGAAAATTCACCTTCGAACTCATTAGTTCGAAACACCCTCACCAGTAAAACCAATCTCCACGGCAGCACAAACGTCGAGAAGGCCCACCGTCTCCTCCGAAGCTCCCTCACGTCCCCCTGAACCTACGGCAATGCACGCGTTCGCCTCCGATAGCTCCATGATGACCCAACAACCTATAGAACACCATCGGCATTTAAAGTTTGTTAACCCTATCTCCTCGATTATCGGCCATCTCACTCAATAATAAATTCCAAATTCATTTTTCCCATGATCACCATTATCCCCTACTCCTTCATGCTCAACGACGAGGTTCAATTCGCCGCCGTTTGCCATGAATCGACCAATTTACCCAAAACCAATAACCCGATATACCTCATTAATTACCAAAATAAAAATTATAGTAATCACCCTAAAATTCATGGTTTTCAATTGCTATTTCACTCATGTAATCAAAACATAAAATTGATTTAAATAAAATTTTGACCCAACTTACCATTTTACTGTAAATTTGAAAATTTTAAACTAGTTATTCGATTTTAAAACTTACAAACATTTTTAGATGATAAGTTAGATGATTATAAACAACTTTTATTCATAAATCATAAGCTAATTCGATATAAAAATTTAGATATTGAATTTATTATAAAATCTGAACTGTTTTTATATACCCAGTAACATATTTTCCTTTACAGACACTCAACCTACATAATTCAAGCATGCATCGAATTTAAATCAATTATTCCTTATAACATCATGATATCATAATACTACTAAGTTGAAATCAAGATTAAAATGTTTTTAAAATATTCAATTTACTCACTTGATTAAACAGAGGACAGAGCAGAAGTTTCAATTCACAGGCATTCAAAAATTCATACTTCCTAAAACATGCATTCACTTCAAATCAATATTTCAGAAATCAAGACCTCATTCAAAAACAAGATGGAATTCAGGTTTAAACTGTTTTTAAGATTCATTTACTCACCTGATTATATGGAAGACAGAGCAGAATAATGACTGTATTTTTCTTTTCCAGGTTCTGAAATTTACTTTGCATGTACTTGAATCTGTTGTTTGCTTAGTTGCATGCTGATAAATCTTCTGAAGTGCTTGTTTGATTTCCAGATTTTGCTAGTTGATTGTATTTGAAAATGAACTTGCATTTGCCCCCCTTTTATTTTTCCAGATTTCTTTCTATTTCAGATTTACAGTTTTCATTTTCTTTTCAGATCTTTGGTTTTTGATTTACATTTTTTTTAGATTTGTATTCATCTTTGTGAAATGAAGAGAAAGATTTGCTGGAAAAAAAAAATCTTTCTTTTAATTATTTACAATTTAATTTAAAACTTAATTACTAATGAGAATGACATTTGTCTACCTTATCTCCTTAGTAGCCTACACCTATACCATTTAATTTACATTTGTCTTAACACATATTTAAAAGTTTACAAGTGTTATTTTCCTATTATAATTTATTTTAAACCTTGCATGAAATGTGTATATGTATGTATTGTATTTTAATGCTTAATTATTGATTTTATTATGTAATATTTTTATGATTGTAAATGTTTTTATCTTATATAAATAAGCTTTTAGATCTTTAATAAGTATTCATGTGAATTCAAGTTACTTATGTTTTGATTCAATTTATTGTTTATATGTTTAAAATATCTATTTTAATTTAACTCTTAAAATTTTAAAGCAAATTTATCTTGTGTAGAAATTAAAATGAATATTAAAAACAATTAAACTTTTAATTTAAATCTTATTAAGTACAAAATATATATATCTATATTAATTAACTTTGTTATTTAAAATTTAAATCTCAAATATTACTTCAGAAATATTAAATCAAATTAACTTTTCAATTTACAAAACTATATATATTAAAGTTTGAAAAGCTCTTGTTAAATTTAAATTGATAATTTTCCTATTTCAAATATATATACAAATATATATACACATTTCAAATAGAAACATTCTAACATTAAATTTGTTAATTTCCATATTAAATTTTAAAACAAATCTCAAATCACAATATATACATTTATATATATTACAATTTGAATATAAAGTTTTATTACATTAAAAACTTCTTATTTACCAAAATAAATATTTCCAAATCAAATTATTATAAACTTCAAAAGAATTGATCTTGCCTATTTATATTGCAAAGAAAAATATTAATAGATATTAACAAATTATTATTTTCAGCCTTAGAAATAATTTTAACTTGTCAATTTATAATGTAAAATGATCAAATCAATTTAATTATTATCAAAGATTATTAAATTGATATTGCTCAAAATTCCGGGTCGTTACATTCCTCCCCCCTTAAAAGAATTTCGTCCCCGAAATTTAAAAGCAAAGATAATTTAATAACCCTAGCTAAAGAATTTAAATTTAAATTAGCAATCATACAATCAATCATAGCAACCAATTCAAGCATACAATTTTATCTATCCAGAAAAATTCTAAATAGAGCTTACTAATATTATCTAGAGTTTTCCAGATACCTATACTAGAATACTCACTCTACAGAATCTTAATTACAATACTAGCCTATTAAAACCAAGAACTCCCTCATCTGATTCTACAAATCTGAACAAGATATCAGACTAAACTCAAAACCATCCCAACTATCAGATCCTTCTGAACTGCTAATTCTATTACTCAAAGAATGACGCAGCGGATAAATCGAAACAAACTTCAATTGATGGAATGTAGCAATCGGTGAGTTGAGAATACTGCAAGGCCCAAATCCATTGATCCAAAGATACCGGATTCTAGCTATCTTCGTCTCGTTGATCGCGCGCGATGCCGAGAAAGAAGATCTACGATTCTTCGCATGTTGATCTAGCGCACTAGATACCGTGAATCGGCTTCTACGATCGTTGAATCGAGCGCACTCGATTAACCGAAAGAGGAGATAGGAGATCACACTCAACTACCAATTTGTATGAAAGCACAAAGCTAACAAAAAAGAATTTTATTCAAATATCAACCACCTTACAAATGACACCATCGGCCTATTTATAGGCTTACAACTCACGCACCACTAGGTCGCATGCGACCTAACACAGTTCCCCGACCTAACAACACCCACCGACCTAACTCAGAGCGACCTATGACTTAAGTAAGGTCGTTAGCAACCTATCACAACATCATATATTCACATATATACAATACAGCGACTTACAACACAGTACAAACAAAAGTATACGACCTACGACTTACAAAGGTCGTTAGCGACCTAACACACATATGTACAACACATAGTGACCTAAAGGAGCGGCTTCAACGATTTTCTTGCGACCTATATGAGTTAGGTCGTTCGCGACCTAAAAGATGCGGCAACAAAGAATCACGCGACCTACCTTCCTTCACGCGACCTATCTCCTCGCGACCTAATTTCAGCTCACTTTCAGCATAAGGTCGCTGGAGCGACTTACTGGACGTGTTAGGTCGTTCGTGACCCATATTTGCTTCCTTTTGTGTTATCTCGTTAGGTCGTTCTTCGCGACTTATCTTAGGTCGTGAACTTCCTCCTTCAGCATACCCACTAGGTCGTAGACGACCTAAAATGCTTCTCTTAGGTCGTAGCTGACCTAAAACCGAGCCTTCCTCCTTACGACCTATAAAACCCGAACGACTCAGGCCTCTGTTAGGTCGTTGCTTCTCCTCTCGTGAGCCGTTAGGTCGTGGCCGACCTTCATTAGGTCGTGAGCGACCTATAACTTGAGAATTTTCAGAGTTTTCAGATTGCACTGCATCATCCTCTCTGGGTTGACAAAAATTCGACCTCGAATTCTCAACATCTTCTTCCACAACAATTTCATTTCCACGATACGGAATTAAATGTTTGACGTTGAAAACATCAGAAGTATGAACATCGTCTGGTAAATTTAATTGATAGGCATTTTCATTGATTTTCTTCAAAATTTTAATTGGACCAATTATCCGCGCCTTTAATTTATTATACGTTCCAACCGAAAAACGATCTTTTGTCAACACTGCATAAACCAAATCACCTTCGTTAAATTCAACACTTCGTCGCTTCAAATCTGCCGATCGTTTATACTTCTCATTTGCCTTTTCCAATCGCTCCTGAACGATTTTATGACATTCAGTCAATCCATCAACAAAAACTACAGCCCGTTTAATCGTCCCCTTTGGTTGTGGTACTACCGCCAAATCCAACGGTCCCTTAGGCAAATTTGAATATACAATCTGAAATGGGCTATAACCTGTGCTTCTATTAACCGCATGATTATGAGCAAACTCTACTTGGCATAACTTCATGTCCCAACTCTTCAGATTATCTTTCACCAAACATCGTAACAAATTTCCCAACGATCTGTTAACTACTTCTGTCTGTCCATCCGTCTGCGGATGATAAGCGCTGCTAAAGTTTAACTTCGTTCCCACCATCTTCCACAAACTAAGCCAAAAATGACTCAAAAATCTGGTATCCCTGTCTGAAAGGATAGAATCCGGCAACCCATGTAAGCGATAGACTTCCTTAAAGAACAACTGTGCAACCCGAACATCATCCACCGTCTTCTTACAAGCAATAAAATGTGCCATTTTAGAAAATCTATCCACCACAACAAAGATGGAATCATTTCCCCTCTGAGTCCTCGGCAATCCCAACACAAAGTCCATACTCACATTAACCCATGGTTTAGCCGGTACAGGCAACGACATATACAACCCAGCATTGGTCGCGGTTCCTTTCGAAACTTGGCAAATATGACATCGCTCCACAAACCTTCCCACTTCTTTCCTCATCAACGGCCAAAAGTAAGACTGTGAAATCAATTGCAAAGTACGATCACGGCCCACATGCTCTTCCTCGTGTAACTCCTTGATAATTTTCAATCTCAAACTACAATTTGGAATACATAATTGATTCCCCTTGAACAAGAATCCATCAACCATCACAAATTCATCGGTATTTCCTTCCTTGACTTTCTCTACACATTTCACAAAGTAAGGATCTTCTTCAATCAGTTCTGGCAACATTTCAAACCCTGTCACCTCAACCTTCAATGTCGTTAATAAATGACTCCTCCTGCTTAATGCATCCGCTACACGATTCGTCACCCATGGCTTATGTTTCACGACAAAAGTAAACTGTTGTAAATAAGCAATCCATGATGCATGTCTCGCTGAAATCTTGTCTTGCCCCTGTAAATGCTTCAATGCCTCATGATCAGTGTACATAACAAATTCTTTCTGAAGTAGATAGTGCCTCCAGTGCTTAACAGCTTGTACCACAGCATAGAATTCAACGTCATATGTACTGTATCTCATCTTTGCTCCTGATAACTTTTCACTGAAATAAGCAACTGGCTTCCCATTCTGACTCAGAACTCCTCCAATACCGACCTTCGATGCATCAGTATGCAATTCAAACAATAACTGAAAATTCGGTAAAACAAGAATTGGTGCAGACGTCAACAATTCCTTGATCTTCTCAAAAGCAACCCCTGCTTCCTCTGACCATACAAACTGTTTCCTCTTCATGCAATCAGTAACTGGAGCCATCACGCTACTGAAGTGCAGAATGAATCTTCGGTAGAATGATGCTAGCCCATGAAAACTTCTCACCTCTGTAATCGTCCTCGGCTGTGGCCAATTCCTGACTGCTTCCACTTTATTCTGGTCAACTTGAATTCCTGCTTCCGAAACAATATACCCCAGAAATAAAACACTTCTTGCCATGAACACACATTTCTTCGTAGCAGCATAAAATTGTTCCTCGTGAAGAATAACCAACACTTCCCTCAAATGTAGAACATGCTCCTCCATACTCCTGCTATATATCAGAATATCATCGAAATAAACTACCACGAACTTCCCAATGAATGGTCTAAAGATTTGATTCATCACCCGCATGAATGTACTAGGTGCATTTGATAAACCAAATGGCATAACCAACCATTCGTATAACCCTCTCTCGTCTTGAACGCTGTCTTCCATTCATCTCCAGGTCTAATCCGAATCTGGTGGTAACCACTCTTCAAATCAATCTTCGAAAAGATAGTTGCTCCACTCAACTGATCCAGCAAGTCATCCAACCTCGGCATAGGAAATCTGTAGCGAACAGTAATCTTGTTCAGAGCTCTACTATCTGTACACATTCTCCATTTTCCATCCTTCTTCGGCACCAACAAAGCTGGTACAGCACAAGGACTCAAGCTTTCCTGAACACGTCCCTGTTCTAACAACTCTTCCACTTGCCTTCGTAACTCTTCATGTTCCTTCGGACTCATTCGGTAATGTGGTCGATGTGGTAAAACTGCTCCCGGAACAAGATCAATTTGATGTTGAATGTCTCTAAGTGGCGGTAACTCCTTAGGCAACTCTTCTAGAAACACATCTTCAAACTCTTTCAAAACTGGCTTTGCTTCTTCTGGAATTTCAACCTCTTCACTGCTCTCTCGCCCAATCAACAAATAGACTTCAGGTTCCTCTTCAACTTCTTTAACAAACTCCTTCAAAGTCAACAGAGTTTTCAATTCCTCAATCTCCTCCAGCTTGCTCTCCTTCTGTTGTTGCTTCTTGGGAACCAAAGTGATTTTAGTACCCTCGAACATGAAACTATAGCTATTGGCTCGACCATCGTGTTGTACTGCTCGATCAAACTGCCATGGCCTGCCCAACAACAGATGACACACATCCATGTCCACTACATCGCACCAGATTTCATCTTTGTATTTCTTCCCAATAGAAAATTTCACGCAAGCTCTTCGACACACCTTCACCTCACCACCCTTCCTTAACCAAGCTAACTTGTATGGTTTAGGATGCTTCTCAGTTTTCAACTCCAATTTCCTCACTGCCTCTGTAGAGATAATATTATCGCAACTCCCAGCATCAATGAAAAATTTACAAACTTCCCCAAGAATAGTGCAAGTAGATTGAAATATGTTATTCCTCAACCAACTATCTTCCTCCTCTTGTTTTGGCGTCAAACAAGACCTCCTCATCATCAGATTACAACCTTCGTCTCCCGACACTTCTTCTTCCTCCTCAACATAAGGTAAACTAGAACATTCAACTTCTTCCTCCTCATCCTCAGCTTCAGCTATCATAATTCTCTTCTTCGGCTTCGGACATTCATTGCTTTTATGACCCATCTCCTGGCAGTTGTAACATTTGAATCCACTGCCAACCTTCGCCTTCTCACCCTCCTTCACAACTGGTTTGGCAACAGCTTTAGTAACATTAGAACTTCCACCGACACCCTTCGCTTGATTGTTGGAATTAGTAAACACACCACCTCCACGCCTTCCCTGCTTCTCCCAAGCTAACGCCTTTTGATGTGCTTCCGCCACAGATCTTGGATCAAACATATTAACCATATCCTGGATCTGCATTCTCAGCCCTCCAACAAACCTAGCAGTCAGCTGTTCTTCCGTTTCCATTATATCATTTCTGGCAATGAGTTGGTAAAATTCATCTGCATAGTCATTAACTGATTTCGTCCCCTGCCTTAAATTCTGCAATCTCTGGTACATAAGTGATTGACAGTTGTATGGTAAGAAAGTAGATCTCATCAATTTCTTCATCTTCTCCCAAGATTCTATCTTTGACTTCCCCATTCGTTCACGAGTAAGTTTAGTTTGCTGCCACCACGCCAAAGCTCTCCCCCTCAGCCTTGTAGCAACTAACTTCACCCTTCGATTCTCCGGAACTTCCTTGAAATCAAAGATTTCCTCTACATTAGATAACCAGTCTAAAAATTCTTCAGCAACCATCCCACCTTTAAATTCCGGAATCTCCATCTTCATTCCCGCTTCCCAACGTCGATCATCATCCATAACCCGATACTGACGTTGTCCTTGATCTTGATCTAGGAAATGAACACTCACTCTATCACCATCAAACTCCTCATCAAAGTCTGATGCATATCGTTGTCTTTCACGCCCTCCAACATCTCTACCACCACTCCTACTACCAACATCCCGTCTATCATGATCATCAACATTCCTCCTACTTCGATTATCAACACTCCTAGGCTCTTGACTTTCTCTCCTCTCCCATTCTGAATGTGATGACACTCTACTACCCCCACGGATGGATTCAGGTGAATTTGTTCTTCTACTTTGATTCATATCAATCATAAGCTTTTCCAACCTACCAATGCCTTCATCAATCTTCTCATGCATACGTTGTTCCATTTGATCGGCCTCTTCTCTCCGATATAAAGCTTCAACATTTTGATGGCGGTTAGCTCTCCTTGGCGGCATGATTGAAATTCACAAAATTTCAACAAATCGTTACCAAAGCGATGCTTCAACTTCACATACAACTTCACAAGGCTCGGCCTAATTCCTTAGCTCGAAACAAGCTTCCAATGATCCTTCCTAGGCTCGGCTACTTCACTAGTATACACGGCCTACTTCAAATTCAAACACTTTCAACACTTTGATCCAAAATGGAATGGATCGAAAGTTCTCCCTCTTTTTGCAACTTCAATATGAACACGATGAACAACTTCAAACTTCAACACTTGGCTCCAAGACCCGATTTAGCTATGATTGGCTAAAACACGCTCTGATACCAAAACTGACGGAGCGGATAAATCGAAACAAACTTCAATTGATGGAATGTAGCAATCGGTGAGTTGAGAATACTGCAAGGCCCAAATCCGTTGATCCAAAGATACCGGATTCTAGCTATCTTCGTCTCGTTGATCGCGCGCGATGCCGAGAAAGAAGATCTACGGTTCTTCGCACGTTGATCTAGCGCACTAGATACCGTTAATCGGCTTCTACGATCGTTGAATCGAGCGCATTCGATTAACCGAAAGAGGAGATAGGAGATCACACTCAACTACCAATTTGTATGAAAGCACAAAGCTAACAAAAAAGAATTTTATTCAAATATCAACCACCTTACAAATGACACCATCGGCCTATTTATAGGCTCACAACTCACGCACCACTAGGTCGCATGCGACCTAACACAGTTCCCCGACCTAACAACACCCACCGACCTAACTCAGAGCGACCTATGACTTAAGTAAGGTCGTTAGCGACCTATCACAACATCATATATTCACATATATACAATACAGCGACTTACAACACAGTACAAACAAAAGTATACGACCTACGACTTACAAAGGTCGTTAGCGACCTAACACACATATGTACAACACATAGTGACCTAAAGGAGCGGCTTCAACGATTTTCTTGCGACCTATATGAGTTAGGTCGTTCGCGACCTAAAAGATGCGGCAACAAAGAATCACGCAACCTACCTTCCTTCACGCGACCTATCTCCTCGCGACCTAATTTCAGCTCACTTTCAGCATAAGGTCGCTGGAGCGACTTACTGGACGTGTTAGGTCGTTCGCGACCCATATTTGCTTCCTTTTGTGTTATCTCGTTAGGTCGTTCTTCGCGACTTATCTTAGGTCGTGAACTTCCTCCTTCAGCATACCCACTAGGTCGTAGACGACCTAAAATGCTTCTCTTAGGTCGTAGCTGACCTAAAACCGAGTCTTCCTCCTTACGACCTATAAAACCCGAACGACTCAGGCCTCTGTTAGGTCGTTGCTTCTCCTCTCGTGAGTCGTTAGGTCGTGGCCGACCTTCATTAGGTCGTGAGCGACCTATAACTTGAGAATTTTCAGAATTTTCAGATTGCACTGCATCAAAGAATCATACACATATTCCTCAGAAATATATGAAATACAATGAATTCCAGTTATCCGAACTGGCAATTCAATCCTGTAAAACAAAATCTAATCTCCCGAGAACACAGAAAAACTCAAAATACCTTCAAAGCTATCTTTCCAGTTTTACCAAATCTTATATCTCCTTTGATCGGATAACATTAAGTCAATATCCAAATTCTAACTGCACATTCCAAAATTTCTCAATTCTAACTACATAACTCTTCCGATGCTCCTGAGTTACCTTCAATATTCCTGATCAGCTTAACCCTTGTTGATTGCTTCAAGAAACAAACTGGACCAACTCAAATCAAATCTCCAGGTCCTACTCAACAAAGTGGCTTTCCCAAAAATAATTTGCTGAAATCCAAAATACGACTCTATACCACAAACATCAATGGACTTCAAACTTACCTCTCTTATCTGGAATAGCCAAATAGTTGCACTTTACAACCTTACCTTCTAACTCCAGAAAATTCCTCATACTTGAATTTCCTGTAGAAATTTCTTTACTGCAACCCCTGGTTGCTCCCATTCTAGAATAATTCCCAACTCGCTTCCGCTGCACAACTCTGATCTAGAGCAGATAAGAATGCCATCGAAGAATTCAAGCATAATCTTTCTCCATACACAGTTCATCCGACTCATAAAATCTTAGTGACCTTTCCACTTGGTCAAAACATCCTGCAGAATCTTAACTAGAATTAGATGATCAATCCTTCTCCAAAGAATCTTGAGCTGCCTCACCAAACTCTTCTCGCTCCAAGAGTCATCCCACTATATGGTTGAACCATCAAAATTACTCTTAGAATCCAAGTCGATAAGAAATCTCAATCTCCGATTCAGGTCAACTTCTGAATTCATCCAAAAACATCTGGAAAATCTCTGACTACTTAAGCAGCCTATACCTTCATATAAGACGCCTCAATTCCCAAGCTAAAGAATACTCAAAGATTCCCAACTAATCGCAAGTCACTTCTGCGATCCCACTCAGTTCAGATTCCAAAGAACTGTCTCCCCAACTAGGACAGCTTATCCTATTCAAGATAAACCTTTCCATAATGGCTTATCTACCAGAAACTGATAGATCACTTCCAACAGATATCCCGCTCTACCGAGCCTTCCGAAGAAAAGGATAAGCCCTCACTATCTGCTGATAATAGAATCCCAAAGATTACTAAATCATCGAAGAAATAGGTCCATGCTGCTGCTTCCAAACTTCACCTCAATGATACTGCTAAGCCACAAGATCTTCCTTAACCGGAAGCTTCTTGAAACACAAACTATCACCTAATTCCACCAAAAATCCTTGAGACGAGTCGACATCTTCTTAAGAAACTCGACTCAAACCCAACACCAACCACTTATCTTCTTAAGAAAACAATTGAGACCATGTCCGAAATGAGGTAACTCATAGACCTTAGTCTCATACTTCAATAAAGATAAGATACCCTTACTTGAGATCCAGAAAAATCTCTAACCATCTGAATCTTCGTTGCAGTAGACATCAATGCTCTTCCAACACCATCTAAATCTGGCTCCAAAAGAAACATCTTCAGAACCATCTATGGATACTGCATCTCATCACACAACTATTCCTTCCTGAAGCTATCAAGATACCACCACTTGCTTCTCCTCAGCGGACAACTCAACTCTTGGAAATTCCTGCCCACTTGAGAGCAAATCAACCCCACACTTCAAGAATATACTCCAATTCTTGAAAAAGACTTCCTTTGGACTAAAAGAAATCCTTTCACCAATCTACACAACTTATTCGAGACGGTATTAGGTCTACAATCTCGATAAACACCTCCAACCACAACATATAAACCTCTTCCATTAGTGGTAGTCGTGTTACACACACTTCTACCTTATCTACCTCTATAGCCTATGTTGGAAAATCCGAACAGATAACCCAACAGATTAGGTATATATATATATATATATATATATATATATATATATATATATATATATATATTACAAGTACGCTCTCTCTCAAGATAGACACCATTCCAGAGCCTAGGTATTCACTCAACCTAACGCTCTGATACCAACTGTAGCGACCCGACTTTCTATCACCAGAAAATCGCATCACTAATTAAGAAAGAAAGAGATAAAAGAAGAAAAGAAAGAGAAGAAAAGGAAACAACACATCGGAATCTCACAGCGGAACGATTTAAATATAATATAGAACATATACATAGTATCATATATATCAGAGTACACAACTATACATCTCAATTTAGACAGTTATAACATTTCTGTCTAATACAATACAAGACAATCATACAGAATATCAACACAGCGGAAACTCTAACTATATCTACACGCTGAAGCCTCCTGCTCCAAAGCTCCTCCAGAATTCGTCAAGGATAACCTGAATCACTTGACTACTCATACATAATATGAGTACCCAAGAGTTTAATAAAACAGAAAATAAACACCCTGGTCAGACAGGGGTCTGGTGTGAGTAAACGGTTTAAGATTGCTTAACTTTAGAAAATCCTTTGAAAAGAAAGGTATCACGTAAGACTTCCCACACATAAACATAGAAAAGTTTTTACCTTACGCTAACCAAAACATTTGATAGGAAATCCAGTGATATTATAATAGTGTCTAGGGTTTTCAAATAAATATGAAATAGCCGAAATTGTTACATTTATTAAATTCCAGCTACATAGGTATACAAACAAAACCGTAGGCTCTCGTAGGGAAAATTGAGTTTCCATCAATGGCAGGGCTACTGGGGTACCGCCCGTCACAGTACGTGGCCTAGATCACCGTACCGAGGAGCCACCCTAACTCCCCTGCAACACAAGACCGGGACCATTCCTTACTGAACAGTCCCGAACAAGATCACCCCGCAGTTGGCTGCAGTTCCAACCGCCCACAAAGCCGAAATAAAAAGGGACATCTAGACAGGGATGTATCTCGCTCTCCAGTGGGAGCTACCCACGAAGCCTTGCTGCACCTCCCCTGTTTTAGCCATTCCTGGTTGATGAGGCTTGAGGCTGCGATTACCTTTATAGAACACATCTATCTTAGAATGCTCATCGTCTGCCTGACGATGTGCTGAAAGCATTCAATCCATACAAGTCCGTTCCGGATTCAAACGAAACCGAAGGCACTATCTCGTTGCACTCATTTTGGAATCACCCTCAGAGTCAACGACCATAGCCCTTGCACTCTAAATCTCCATCTCGAACCTATAAGCACTATTCCGTCAAACTCATTACGGAATCACCCACAGAGTTATACTGACGTATAGCCCTTACACCTCGAGTCTTCACTCGCTCCTTTTGGATTAACGACCTAACGTTTAATTGGAATCGATGTGGTTTTCAGATATCCAAATATGGAAACCCGATCCCGGTCTCACCGAATCCAAACGCCATTTTAATGTCCAAGTTATACTTAAGGGATTTAAACAATAGATATTTCAGAAAATATCATTTAACATAAATGGATGTACCGTATTACACAGATAGATAAGCATCTATTATCACATGCATCTATACATATCACAAAGCAGCATATATATCACATTCAGATATAGCATATTCACATCATCACCCATCAATCAATGTCATCCAACAACAACCAATATCATTAACTCATCCAATGATATATATCATCCAATCATTAATCATTCATAAACAAGTTTGATCCAAACTTAATTAATTTAATTAATCCTTAAATTAAATTAATCCTTACTTAAACACTTGGATTATCTTCAATCCATTTTACTATTCATTAATTAATTACAAATTAATTAATTAACTAACATCACTTAATTATCCATTTCAATTAATCTTCCTTGATTAATTATTACTTAATTACTTTACGTAATTATTACTTAATTATCATATTAATTAATCATTCTGATTAATTACTACCAAATTATACTAAGTAATTACTTCATAATTACCTTTTAAAATTAATCATACTTGATTAACTATTCTTTAATTTTCCTGATAATTATTCCTTAATTATCCTTTAATCATACCTGATTAATCACTTTAATTAATCACATTTGATTAATTATTTTTAAATAATCACACTTGATTAATTACTTTTAATTAAAACTATTTGATTAATTACTTTTTAATTAATCATATTTAATTAATTTCTTTTAATTAATCACCTTTGATTAATTACTTTAATTATATTTAGTAATTAAAACTTAATTATAAATTAATTAGCTTAAATTATTAGTTAACAATTAATAAATTATTTCCATCTGCTTCATTAATTATAATCTTAATTAATTACTTAACAAGTAATTAATCATATAATAATTACTCTTAATCCTTTTATTAATTAATCATTAATCAAATAATTTAAACCTTTAACTAATTATTAATTAAGTCTTTAATTAATAAATCAAGTGATAAACTCTTAATCACATTACTTAATTACCCTACATAAAGTAATTATCCTTTACTTAATCACCTTCTGTAATTAACCACTTAATTACTTAATTACTTCCCTAAGTAATTATATTAGATTAATACAAAGTGATTATCTTAATTAATCACAAATTAATTACTTAATTAACTATTTGACTTAATCATTTAAATAAATTAAATGATTCTTAACTTCTTATTTAAAAAGATTCTTAATTAAGAAAACAATTATCTTAATTGAATCATTTATATTAACCAATAACCTTTCAATGGTTTATAATTTAATTATCTTAATTATCTTTACCAATTTAATTATCTTTAATTAAATCAAAATTCCAATTTACATAAGATAAATCTTTATTACAATTGATTATCAATTCTTAATCATTAAAATATAACATTTAAACAAAATCAATTATAATTAAACACAATTTAAATTAAACTTTTAAATCTTTAAAACCTTTCCAAAGATCTTTAATAAAAATTTAATACAAACTTTATTCAAACATTCACTTATTTTTATTTTTAAAACTTGCATATTCCAAAATATATAAACTTGTTTAAAACTTTTAACTTGAAACAAAATTTAGTTTTAAAAATAAAACTTGTTTAATTTTTGGTTTTAAGACTTGAATTATCTGCAAAACTCAAAATCCCTTAGCTTAAAGTTTTTAAAACATTACTGTTAATTTTTTTACAAAACGTTTAAAACCCAGAACAAAAAAACTTCACAACAAAAAGAACCCGAGCAACCACTGAAATTCCCCGTTGTTTACCCGAGTAAACTCCACTAAAACCCGTATCTACCCCCGAGTCTTCCCACCTCTCTTCCTGCTTCGAGTAAAACTCGAACCACCCTGAACAAAACCCCGAGCAAATCCACTTCCCTCACAAACTCCTTTCCTCTCCTGACACACTTATGCACACGTGCAACGTGCACCGCTCTTCCAGTCACCAACGACCATCATTCCGACCTCGACAAGTCACGATCACCCCTCTATCTCAACGCTCAACCCAGAAAAACAATTACGCTCAAGAATCGAAAATTCACCTTCGAACCCATTAGTTCGAAACACCCTCACCAGTAAAACCAATCTCCACGGCAGCACAAACGTCGAGAAGGCCCACCGTCTCCTCCGAAGCTCCCTCACGTCCCCCTAAACCTACGGCAATGCACGCGTTCGCCTCCGATAGCTCCATGATGACGCAACAACCCATAGAACACCATCGGCATTTAAAGGTTGTTAACCCTATCTCCTCGATTATCGGCCATCTCACTCAATAATAAATTCCAAATTCATTTTTCCCATGATCACCATTATCCCCTAGTCCTTCATGCTCAACGACGAGGTTCAATTCGCTGCCGTTCGCCATGAGTCGACCAATTTACCCAAAACCAATAACCCGAGATACCTCATTAATTACCAAAATAAAAATTATAGTAATCACACTAAAATTCATGGTTTTCAATTGCTATTTCACTCATGTAATCAAAACATAAAATTGATTTAAATAAAATTATGACCCAACTTACCATTTTACTGTAAATTTGAAAATTTTAAACTAGTTATTCGATTTTAAAACTTACAAACATTTTTAGATGATAAGTTAGATGATTACAAACAACTTTTATTCATAAATCATAAGCTAATTCGATTTAAAAATTTAGATATTGAATTTATTATAAAATCTGAACTGTTTTTATATACCCAGTAACATATTTTCCTTTACAGACACTCAACCTACATAATTCAAGCATGCATCGAATTTAAATCAATTATTCCTTACAACATCATGATATCATAGTACTACTAAGTTGAAATCAAGATTAAAATGTTTTTAAAATATTCAATTTACTCACTTGATTAAACAGAGGACAGAGCAGAAGTTTCAATTCACAGGCATTCAAAAATTCGTACTTCCTAAAACATGCATTCACTTCAAATCAATATTTCAGAAATCAAGACCTTATACAAAAACAAGATGGAATTCAGGTTTAAACTGTTTTTAAGATTCGTTTACTCACCTGATTATATGGAAGACAGAGCAAAAGAATGACTGTATTTTTCTTTTCCAGGTTCTGAAATTTACTTTGCATGTTCTTGAATTTGTCATTTGCTTAGTTGCATGCTGATAAATCTTCTGAAGTGCTTGTTTGATTTCCAGATTTTGCTAATTGATTGTATTTGAAAATGAACTTGCATTTACCCCCCTTTTATTTTTCCAGATTTCTTTCTATTTCAGATTTACAGTTTTCATTTTCTTTTCAGATCTTTGGTTTTTGATTTACATTTTTTTTTAGATTTGTATTCATCTTTGTGAAATGAAGAGAAAGATTTGCTGGAAAAAAAATCTTTCTTTTAATTATTTACAATTTAATTTAAAACTTAATTACTAAAGAGAATGACATTTGTCTACCTTATCTCCTTATTAGCCTACACCTATACCATTTAATTTACATTTGTCTTAACACATATTTAAAAGTTTACAAGTGTTATTTTCCTATTATAATTTATTTTAAACCTTGCATGAAATGTGTATATGTATGTATTGTATTTTAATGCTTAATTATTGATTTTATTATGTAATATTTTTTATGATTGTAAATGTTTTTATCTTATATAAATAAGCTTTTAGATCTTTAATAAGTATTCATGTGAATTCAAGTAACTTATGTTTTGATTCAATTTAATGTTTATATGTTTAAAATATCTATTTTAATTTAACTCTTAAAATTTTAAAGCAAATTTATCTTGTGTAGAAATTAAAACGAATATTAAAAACAATTAAACTTTTAATTTAAATCTTATTAAGTATAAAATATATATATCTATATTTATTAACTTTGTTATTTAAAATTTAAATCTCAAATATTACTTCATAAATATTAAATCAAATTAACTTTTCAATTTAAAAAACTATATATATTAAAGTTTGAAAAACTCTTGTTAAATTTAAATTGATAATTTTCCTATTTCATATATATATATAAATATATATACACATTTCAAATAGAAACATTCTAACATTAAATTTGTTAATTTCCATATTAAATTTTAAAGCAAATCTCAAATCACAATATATACATTTATATATATTACAATGTGAATATAAAGTTTTATTACATTAAAAACTTCTTATTTACCAAAATAAATATTTCCAAATCAAATTATTATAAACTTCAAAAGAATTGATCTTGCCTATTTATATTGCAAAGAAAAATATTAATAGATATTAACAAATTATTATTTTCAGCCTTAGAAATAATTTTAACTTCTCAATTTATAATGCAAAATGATCAAATCAATTTAATTATTATCAAAGATTATTAAATTGATATTGCTCAAATTCCGGGTCGTTACACTATTCGTTTTAAAAACTTGATTTAAATAAATTGGTTTTTAAAACCAAACACATGTTTTCTATTCAATTTTAAACTTGGTTATTTAAAAACTTTGTTAACACAATACTTTGAAACTTTTTTTAACTCATTTATTTACAAAATCCACATTTATTTTACCTTCAAACCAGGTTAAAATGCTTACAAACACCTGGCCCAAAGCAAAAACTCATGTGCCTATCCCTTGATTCACTCGCGTATAAACTTCCACGAGTCGATCACGAGAAAACAACGAGAAAAACCCGAGCCAGCCTTCTCCCCAAACCCAACAAAACCCAGATCAGATACAAGTGCACACGCGTGCACGTGTACGCCGTGCCTACCCTACTTCGACCACTGCTACGATCCTCGACAAGTCATCGATGACCCCCACGAACCTTCAGACCACCCAGTTCCGTCCACCTCGACCGGAATTGAAAATCGAGCTATCGAATCACTCGAAACCGAACTCGATCACTAGAAGATCGTCTCGCGCCGCCGCCCACGTTCGACTGAGGCCTCGCCGACCTCACCAGAGTTGCGTCATGAACCCCTACGTCGATTCACCCATAAGCGATCACCTCCGGTGGTCCAACGACGCCGTACGAACCTTAAATACAACGATGACCAAAACAACACCACCAACCCTAGTTCGACTTCGCTCGAACTCCTCGTCAATCTATAAATCAACTGATCATTTTTCTGATGATCAACAACCTGCAAGCTACCCTTGATAACCAGCTTGAACTTCAACTCATCACCGATCCTCGACAATCGACGATAAACCCAAAATCGATCAACTTAGGATTTCTCGACAAATACTAACTTAAAAATCATGAAATGATTTTCAAAAATCACTAAATTGAAATATGAATCAGATGGTAAAATTTAAACATGTTTTCCAGATAATCAAATTTTGACTTATATTCTATTTTCTACTTTTATTTCTTATTCTTGAAATAGTTTCACAATTTAATTACTTGAAACTATTTTTAAAAGTTATATCACCCTGTTATAATCGTATTTCATCTATAAATCCAAGCCTAACATCGTTTATAGGGAAAGATATGAATTTTTCCATGATGAAGTTGAGTCTGTTAATACAACAGAGCATATATATTCACATTCACAGGCACACACAAGCTTATACACAGAGAGCTTCACTATAATCAACAAAATACAACTATACCAATCATATATACATTATCACCTCATAGATCTATCACATGGACCATGTAAGTAAAGATTTTTAACTTTGAAATGTTAAGTTTACTCACCAGGAATTTACAAAATAGAGGGAGTTTGAATTTTTGATTCTGGAACATGATTTTGAAATGATCTGGAAATCTATTCTGTTTTAAGTTGAGTTAAAACTGAAATCTTTGCTTGATGAAGATTGAATCTTTATTAGCTCAGGTTGAAACAGGAGTTGATGTTGTTGTTTTTAGATTGATTTCTTTTGGTTGTTTTTAAGAAGATGAGAGAAAGATGCTTTTAGAAATGAACATGCAAATGAAATAACCAAGTTTCTCTATATAATACTCAGTTATATAATTAAAATTTTAGAAAGAAACATATGTTGTCGTTTGTAAAATTGCATGTAAATAAAATCAGACAAGTGTCCATACACGTACTAATTATTTTACATATGTTAAAAGCGTGTTTTAATTACTTAAAAATGTAAAAACCCATTATTAAATCAGTTATTCATGTTTTATATTAATATGTTTATGTCTTAATTCCTTTGTTAAATATTTTCTTATGTTTATATAATTTTACCTATTATATTTATATTTTTATATGTTTTTATTAATTATCTTTTAAATGTTTATATATATACAAACTACCTTTATATATTTATAAACTACACTTAGTTCATGAGATATTTAAAAAGAAAGAGTATCTTAAACCTTTATATATATATAAACCATTTAAGTTTAAGTAATTTTAAAAGCAAGCATTTTAAAAGCAAAAGAATTAAATATTTTCCTTATGTTTTATTTGTTTTGTGAATTATGTTTTAACTTTTATATACATTTACAAATCATATTTAAATCAAGCAAATTTAAAAAGAAAGTAAAACAATTCTTTTATTAATCTTGGATAAATTTTGGACTTAAGCTAATATATTTTTAAATAAATAAATATTTACCTTAAGTGCTTTGAAAATATATGATTATCTTTTAAATAGCTTTTTAAATGTATTATATTAAATTCAGACATAATCTTCCAAATCATGATATATTCGTAAATATATATATATTATAATTTGAAAACATTTTTATTAAATTCAAACCAAAACTTTCTATTCACAATGTATATACATATATACATTATAAATAGAATACATTTTTATTAGCTTTGAAAGATAAATTCTACCAATTAAATATTATTAGCTTTAAAAAAATTGTTAATTTAAATAATTAGGTTATAAATCAATATTGTCAAATTTAAATAATTATTAGTGAAGATTATCAAATTGCTATTGCCCAAAATTCCGAGACATCACATTCCTCCTCCCTTAAAAGAATTTCATCCCCGAAATTTAAAAGCAATGATAATTTAATAATCCAGCAAATTTTTTATACTTATACATTATCACCCATATACTAACAACCATAGCAACCAATTTATTCAAACAAACAACTAACTATCCTGACATAATTTAGGATAGGTCCTTCTACTACTATATATAGTTTCCCTGATACAATTGCTAGGATCCTTACCCTACTGAACCTGAACAAGCTACACTACTAGCTCCAGAGCTCCTTCTCTAAATGATCTACAATCTGAACAGGATATATGACCACAGTCAAGTCCGGATCAACCTCCAATTTGCCTGAACTGCTTGTTCCGCAACCAGTGATGGATCAAGCATGTACTTCCTTAGATGAGATATGTGAAATCCATAGTGAATTCTAGCCATCTGAACTGGCAATTAAATCTTGTAGGCCATAGAACTTATCCTTTCGAGTACACAGATAAGTCCAATATGCCTCAGAGTTAGCTTTCCAGTCTTACCAAATCTGATTGTTCCTTATCCAAAATTCAAATTTACAACTTCGAATTCCAAATTCCTTTGTCTCTTATTCACATGACTCTTCTGACAATCCAGCGCTGCCTAATTCCTTTCCTAATCAGCTCAACCTATGCTGATGCCTCTCAAAAAAAATCTGGACGAAGAGCAAAACGATCTCCGGATTCTACCCAACCAATTGGTGCTCTTTAGATCCTCTGAAATCCAGAACACAAGCTCAATCCCACAAGCACTAGAAGACTTCAAACTCACTTCTCTTATCTGGAATAACCAAAACTGGTGCACTTGACAAATTTGCCTTCAGATCCTGAAAAAACTTCATGTAGGATTCTACGGTTACTTCCACTCTATAACAGCTGCTACCTCGCTTCCGCTGCACAACTCATATTTGGAGTAAATGAGAATGTCATCGATGAACAGGAGCACAAATTGATCAACACATCCCAAAAAACACGGTTCATCAGATCCATAAAAGAGAAAACACAGAAGCTCCACGAAATCCTGAGCTGCTTCACCAAATCCTCTCCCTAAGAGCCATCCTTCTACTTAGTTAAACCATCGTTATTGCTCCTGGAACCAAGTCGATACGAAAACTCATACTCCATACGCGAGAAACTTTTGACTTCTTCGAAGAAATCTGAAAAAATCTCTGACAACTTCGATAGCTCTACTTCCTTAAAAGATGCCTCAATCCCAAGCAAAGATTACTCAAATAAACTCCTGAACTAATCGCAAGTCCCTTTTGCGATCCTATCCAGTTCAGTTTCTAAAGATACTGTTCTCTCTTCACAATCAGAACATCTTATGCTTAACCATCTATTTCAAAAATAAGGTCAAACCCTTCAAGGACGCCTTTGCTTATCCTTATTAGGAGGAACTGATGGTCCATCTTCAAAAGTAACACCTAGTCCTGCTGAACCCTCTGAAAAAGTGGCAAGCTTCCACCAATGCCCAGGCTGTTGACAGTTGAAACACAAGGACTTCTAAACCATCAAAGCAAAAGGATCCACTCTGCTGCTTCTGAATTCTATCTTTAGGAATGCTTAACAAAAAGATCTTCCCATCGGAACACAAAATATTTTCGAGCTGCACTACTGCCACAAATGCCAGAGACTTCTTATCCATAAGCTCCTCGAACCTCAAAGCCAAATCAACAAATTTCACAAATGAGCCTTTGAGATGGGCAATCATCCTTTCAAGAAACTTAGGCCTCAAACCAAGCACAAACGCCTCGCTGAACTTAGTCTTATCTTCGATGCGGACAAACTCCCATGCGCGAGATCTAGAAAATCCCTATATAACCGAGTCTTTCATGTGGTAGGTATAAACTGTTTCTCAAATACTTCCTTAAACTTCCTCCACGAGAAAAAATCTTCGAGAACATCCATGGTCACTGTGTCTCACCATGCAGCTGCTCCTTCCTAAAGTTGCCAAGATGCCATCAGTCGCTTCTGCTTAACCTACAGATCCAAATTCTTGAAAATCCGCTCATACGAGCTCAACCAAGCTTGCACTCCAAAGATGGACTCCATACCTTTAAAAGACTTTCCTCCGAGATCAATTAAATCCTTACCAAATTCTGCAAAGTTCACTTGACGCGGTATTGGGTCTACAGCCTCGGCAGATACTCTTCCAACCTCAAAACTCAGACTTCTTCCATTTGTGGTGGTCGTATTCCACACACCACTACCCCTCCTACCTCTAGAACTCTTGTTGGCATACCCGAACAGGTAGCCCAACAAAACAGGTATATATTCATATATAAATATATCAAAATTACAAGTACGCTCTCTCAAGAAAGATAACACTACAAAGCCTAGGTATTCTCTCAACCTAGAGCTCTGATACCACTGTAACGACCCGCCTTTCACTCCACAGAAATACGTATCATTTTTTAGAAAGAAAGGGACATAAAAGAGAAAAGATAGAAAGGAAAGAATTAAACAATATCAGAATCTCACAACGGAATGAATAAAATATATTAATCATTACATAATATACAATATATAACATAGTTACACAGCTTTATATTACAACATATTAGACAGTTATAAAAACCTGTCTATCATACAACTCAAGATACAACACAGAGATTAACACAGTGGAACCACAATATCTATATACGCTGAAGCCTCCTGCTCCATATCTCCTCTAGAATGCGTCAAAGCTAACCTGAATCCCTTGGCTACTCGTAAAAATTTGAGTACCCAAGAGTTTAAGAAAAAAGAAAATAAACTCTGGGTCAGACATGGGTCTGGTGTGAGTAAACGGGTTAAAGTTGTTTAACTTTGAAAATCATTTAAAAACAAAGGTATCTTGTAAGACTCTTCGTAAATAAACACGGACAGGTTTTTCCCTTACGATAACCAAAACATCTGATAGGAAATCCAGTGATATTATAATAGTGTCTAGGGTTTTCAAGTAAAATACAAAAATAGCTGGAATACTTACATATCACGTTCCAACATAGTTGGGCACAATCAAAACGTACAGCGCTTATTACATATTGGATTTCATACAATGGCAGGGATATTGGGGTACCGCCCGTCATAGTACGTGGCCTAGATCACCGTACAAAGGATCCACCCTGATCCCCTGCAACATAAGACCGAAACCAATCCTTACTGGATAATTCCGAATAAGACAACCCCGTAGTTGTTCGCGACCAACCCCCCACACAGTCAAATAAAAAGGGACCTCTAGACAGGGGAAAACTTATCATACTTGGGTGCTACCCACTTAGCCTTGCTGCTCCTCTGTTTTAGCCATTCCTAGTTGATGAGGCTTGAGGCTACGATTACCTTTTAGAACACATCTCTTAGAATGCTTATCGTCCTCCAATGACGATGTTTTGCAAGCATTCAATCCATACAAGTTCGTTCTGAGTTCGAACGAAACCGAAGGCACTATCTCGTTACACTTATTTTGGAATCACCCTCAGAGTTAACGATAATAGCCCTTGCACCCTGAATCTTCATCTCGAACATCACTTGAGATTTCACAACACATCATTTAATTTGGATCGATGTGGTTTTCGGATATCCAAATATGGAAATCCGATCCCGGTCTCACCAAAATCCAAAACGTCGTTTTAATGTCCAAGTTGTTTAAGTTTAAAACAATTAAATTTATCATTTAGAATAACTGATTCACACAGATAGGTAATTTACATTATCACAGATAGATAATCCATATTATCACAATTCAACCAAAGCTTCTCATATCACAGAGCAACACATATCACATATTAGAGATATCAAACAATCCAAGGCATTTAATATCATTCAATCATCCATAAGCAAAGATTAATTAGTCACACCATTTCTATTTAATTTAAATAAATTAAATTAGTTACTTCCATCAATAAAAATCCTGCTTACTTAGCCATTGATTAATTGCAAACTAATTAAATAATCATCCCTTAATTATCATTTTAATTAATTAACCTTAATTAATTAATCTTTAATTACATTAAGTAATTAGCCTTAATTAATTACACAAATTAATTATCCTTTAACCATTCACATTAAGTAACCTTCAATTACTCTCATTAATTAATTAAGTATAATTATTACATTGATCCTTAATTAATTACATTAATTAATTATTCTACAATCACTTACATTGATTAATTATCTTTAATTAATCACATTCATTAACTAACCTTAATTAATCATATTCAGTAATTAATTATCCTTTAATTAATTACATTCAGTAATTAATCCTTAATTACTCTAATTTAATTACTTCCATTAAATAATTATCCTTTAATTACTTTCACTAAGTAATTTCCCTTTTATTAATTACATTAAGTAATTACACTTAATCAATTACATAAGTAATTATCTTTGATTAATTAATCTAATTAACTGTCCTTTAACTAATCACATTAATTAATTACATTGTGTAACTAATCCCTTTAATTACTTCCATTAATTAATTTCTCTTTTAGTTAATTGTCCTTTAATTGATTAACCCTTAATTAATTAAGTAATTAACCATCTTAATTAATTTAACCAATTAATTTATCTTAGTTTAACTATATTAATTAATCATCCTAATTAATTAAGTAATTATACTTTAATTACTATTGTTAGTAAGACTTAATTAATTAAGATAACCCATTTACCTTAATTAAACTCTTACTTAACATTTATTTTAAATTTAATCAGAGCTTGAAAATAATTTATGCAAAAACATTTGAGAATATTTTTATTAATTAAAATTCAATACTCTTTCCTTAATCACAACTTAATTCAAACATATCTCATATTACATTTGAAAATACTTAGGAATTTAATTACATAATGAATCTAATATATAATTACTTTTAAACAAACAATTTTAAACATTTTATATCTTAGAGAACTTGTTTAAAATTTGTTAACATTTTTCTTTTTAATCTTGTTAATATATTTGAAACTTGGTTTAACAAATTTTCTTTGGAAACTAGTTTTTGAAAACTATTCGTTCTAAAAACTTGATTTAAATAAATTGCTTTTTAAAACCAAAAACATGTGTTCCATTCAATTTTAAACTTGGTTATTTAAAAACCTTGTTAACACAATACTTTGAAACTTTGTTTAACTCATTTGTTTACAACATCCACATTTATTTTACCTTCAAACCAGGTTAAAACGCTTACAAACACCTGGCCTAAAGCAAAAACCCATGAGCCCATCTCCTAATTCACTCGCGTACAACCTTCCTTGAGTCGATCATGAGAAAACAACGAGAAAAACCTGAGCCAGCCTTCTCCCCAACCCCAACAAAACCTAGACCAGATAGAAGTGCACATGCGTGCACGTGTACGCCGCGCCCACCCTACTTCGACCATCGCTACGATCCTCGGCAAGTCATCGACGACCCCTACGAACCTTCAGACCACCTAGTTTCGTCAACCTCGACCGGAATTGAAAAACGAGTTATAGAATCACTCGAACCCGAATTCGATCACCAGAAGATCGTCTCGTGCTGCCGCCCATATTCGACTAAGGCCTCGCCGACCTTACCAGAGTTGCGTCACAAACCCCTGCGTCGATTCACCCATAAGCGATCACCTTCGGTGGTCCAACGAAGCCTTACGAACCTTAAATACAACGACGACCAAAACAACACCACCAACCTAGTTCGACATCGCTCGAACTCCTCGTCGATCTATAAATCAAGTGATCATTTTTCTGATGATCAATAACCTACAAGCTTTGACAACCAGCTCGAACTTCAACTCATCATCGATCGTCGACAATCGACGATAAACCCAAAATCGATCAACTTAGGATTTCTCGACAAATACCAACTTAAAAATCATGAAATGATTTTCAAAAATCATTAAATTAAAATACGAATCAGATGGTAAAATTTAGACATGTTTTTAGATAATCAAATTTTGATTTATATTCTATTTCTACTATTGATTCTTATTCTTGAATTAATTTCACAATTTAATTACTTGAGACTATTTTTAAAATTTATATAACCCCGTTATAATCATATTTCATCTATCAATCCTAGCCTAAGATCGTTTGTAGGGAAGATATGAATTTTTCCATGATGAAGTTGAGCCTGTTAATACAACAGAGCATATATATTTACATTCACAGGCATGCACAAGCTTATACACAAAGAGCTTCACTATAATCAACAAAATACAACTATACCAACCATATATACATTATCACCTCACAGATCTATCACATGGATCAAGTAAGTAAAGATTTTTAACTTTGAAATGTTAAGTTTAATCATCAAGAATTTATAAATCATAGAGTAGTTTGAATTTTTGATTCTGGAACTTGATTTTGAAATGATTTGGAGATCTGTTCTATTTTAATTTGAGTTGAAACTGAAATCTTTGCTTGATGAAGCTTGAATCTTTATTAGCTCAGGTTGAAACAGGAGTTGATGTTGTTTTTAGATTGATTTCTTTTGGTTGTTTTAAGAAGATGAGAGAAACATGCTTTTAGAAATGAACATGCAAATGAAATAACCAGGTTTCTCTATAAAATACTCAGTTATATAATTAAATTTTTAGAAAGAAACATATGTTGCCATTTGTATAATTGCATGTAAATAAAATCACACAAGTGTCCATACATGTACTATTATTTTACATATGTTAAATGCATGTTTTAATTACTTACAAATGTAAAAACCCATTATTAAACCAATTATTCATGTTTTATATTAATATGTTTATGTCTTAATTCCTTTATTAAATATTTTCTTATGTTTATATTATTTTACCTATTATGTTTACATTTTTATATGTTTTTATTAATTAGCTTTTAAATGTTTATATATATACAAACTACCTCTATATATTTATAAACTATACTTAGTTCATGAGATATTTAAAAAGAAAGAGTATCTTAAACCTTTATATATATATATATAAACCATTTAAGTTTAAGTAATTTTAAAAGAAAGCATTTTAAAAGCAAAAGAATTAAATACTTTCCTTATGTTTTATATGTTTTGTGAATTATGTTTTAACTTTTATATACATTTACAAATCATATTTAAAACAAGCAAATTTAAAAAGAAAGTAAAACAATTCTTTTATTAATCTTGTATAAATTTTAAACTTAAGCTTTAAATAAATAAATATTTACCTTAAGTGTTTTGAAAATATATGATTATCTTTTAAATAGCTTTTTAAATGTATTATATTAAATTCAAACATAATCTTCCAAATCACAATATATTTATATATTTATATATATATATTATAATTTGAAAACATTTTTATTAAATTCAAACCAAAACTTCCTATTCACAATGTATATACATATATACATTATAAATAGAATACATTTTTATTAGCTTCGAAAGACAATTTCTACCAATTAAATATTATTAGCTTTAAAAAAAAATTTGTTAATTTAAATAATTAGGTTATAAATCAATATTGTCAAATTTAAATAATTATTAATGAAGATTATCAAATTGCTATTGCCCAAAATTCTAGGACGTCACAGTCGCGTAATGGTAGTTCACGATATCGCAACATTTAAGATAAACGAGCATATAAAGTGAAATATAGCTTAAAATTCTCTGTAATAAGAATTTTTCAAACTATTATATCTATAATTTTTCATAAAAAGGAAGAAAATCAAGATTTCACAGTGTAGATTCTCAACTAAGTCCAAATCAAATCTTAAATAAAATCACGGTTTACAGTTCAGAATCCAAAAAAGAATTCTTAAAAAAATTATAATTTTAAGTTCTTTAAAAATATGAAGAAATCTTCATAAATATATTAAATTGTTTTTAAAGAGATTTGATTTATATAAATGAATTTTCAAATAATAGAGAAGTCGTTTTGATTTAAACAAGCGTTTAAAACGCTATTCGCAGCACTTTTTGCAGTAATTTTCAATAACAATTGAAATATAGTTTTAAACTTAACAGTTCTTTTCCAAATCTTTTATATTTTGAATGGATAATTAAAAGATGATTTGAAGTTTTATAATTTGTTTAAAAGAATTTAATTAAATGATATATAGAAAACCTTTTATAAGTAAGTGTTTTAATCTTGGCTTTAATATGCCGACGAGTAGACTAGATTTTTCTATTCGCGAGATTTGGATGAGGTGCTTAAACTAAGGAGATTTTTGGGAGTAATCAGTGCCTTGGCTCAGCTGGCCTCTCCTAGGCAAGAGATAGATCAGGTCGAAATGTCGAAAACGAGTTAAGTATAAAAGATTACATTTTTCAAAATTTAAACAACTTGGATTGCATAGAAATAATCTTTTTACACTTGGTATTAAATTCTGAGGAGGGAATCTATACTATCCGCCTAAATTTAAAAGGTGTTTTAGTGCTATTCGATGGATAGTAAAGGTTGAATACAGAAATTGATATTGAGGAGAATAATTTCCATGATCTTATTTACTCAATAATGTTTTCTAAAATAGTTTATGAAAATTGTTTGATAATTTCAAAGTTAAAGAGAGGTTTAATGATTCTATATTTACCACAAAGAACTTTTTTAAGGATATATATATTTCTAGAAGATATGTCGATGAAAAGAAATTAAATCAATCAAAGAATAATTCCCTATTTGCTTAACATATTTTATCGATGATTGGTTCGAATGAACCGTGGTTGGATTTGAACGATTCTTATCCAAAATCCACTTCAAACAAATTTACGTATTAAAATTGAAGACATGGAATGATAATAAATGAAATGAAGGGATGCTTGTCACTAACCCTCAAAAGAAATTTCTCATATCATATATATGTGGCAGTAGTATCTTCATTTGATCTTCGATGCAAGGGCCGCTAGCTAATAATCCTAGGGATGATTTCCAAAAGGATATGGAAGTTCCTTCAGTTTGTCCTATTCCTAGATAGCTTGTATGGACGAATGTCTGACGTTGCATTTCAAGATCAGATTGATTTCTATAAATGTATCATCTGTTTGGTGGTGGAGAATGCAACTTCTCTTAGCTGAACACCCTTTCCTGAGACGTACGATCTCGGGAGTTATACGTTTGTAGAAATCAGTTTTTCGATTGTGAAATGACAATGTGGAATTCAAAGTTAAATGTGTGCTATGAAAGGTAAATGTTGTCTTAGACCTCGCACCTTGAAAATGACAAAAAAAGAGTAGAAGCAGTAGGGCTATGTGGGTCGCACCTATTAGGAGATGTCATTGCTTTTCTAGATACCCTCTTTAATTCGAGTTGTTATGTATGCTTCGGGATCCCGACAAAGGTCGGAAACGACCAGGGTGATGACATATTCAGTACTATCAAGGAAGTGGTAGGTCCATCCTGTGTTGGTTTAAGCGCCCATTATCTGGACCCCAGGCACATCCCTCTAAAGGTGTACCGTACTGAAGATAGTCCCTTTCCTTGTCACTGTATGGAATCCATTCTCCAATAAGTGCCTTCGGACTTAGTTGTAAACCTATTATACCATCAGATTTAACCAATGTAACAATTTCGGCTATTTTAGTATGTTTATTTGAAAACGTATTTTTAAAGAAAGTCATCAAAAATAATACTACCAACTTTCCACGTAAAAAATGTTTTGGTTATTACAAGGTAAAAGCCCGTTTTGTGTAAATGTGCGGCATGGTCTTACGAGATACCTTTTGCTTTCAAAGACTCGTATTTTTTAGTTTCTCATACCAGTCTCATGACTGACCCGGAGTTTATTTTTTCCCTTAAACTCTAGTTGCCCTATTCTTTTGGGCAACCTAGTAGTCAGGTTTAGTTAGAAGAAATCTGGAAGAGCTTAAAGCATTAAGTTAGAAGATTCTTCGATAGACTATTGCCCTTTTTCCACCACACTTGTGCAATATTGTATTCTGGTTTTGTTTTGACAGAAATTTGTAACCATCCATGTTTAACTCTTATAAATGTATTTAAAATTTCCACTATAAAGATTTTATATGTTAAAATAATATTTGTTATTCCATTCTTGTAAGATTCTGTTCTATGTCTATTTTTTCCCTTTACCCTTAAGGAACCGCCTCTCCGATGCTCAGATTTGCGGCACGTGAATATCGAGGATGCATTAACGTCGATTTTCGAGGGTCAAAGAAATGGGCCCTTATAAATCTTGCATCCAACAACCAATCAATCACATACAAGAAGACAAATTGGCTAACGAGCTCAACGGAAAGCAGTTTATTTGCTTCCTTGCACAACTCTGATCACTAAGGGCTCATGACACGATAATTCATTCCTAAGTCTTTTAAGGTCTAATATTACACAATCTACCGTAATAATTATAAATCTCTAACCAAATTTGCCTAAGGGTCAGGTCTCTAAGTCCGTCATGGCCAGGATTTGTGTCTTAAATATTGTATATTGTTTTGAACTCAACTCCGATACCAAGCTGTGATGCCCCACCTCTATGCCCACACCAACGAAGAATATTACGGTAATTGTTAATATGAAAAATAAGACTAGTTAGGAGTGTTCGACCATGAATATTTCTTTGGACGAGTATCAACATATCGAATTAGGTGATAATAATTTTTTTCCATGAGAGTAGAATTGACGTGTATGATCTAGGTGCCAAACAATATTAAAGAGGCATAAAACGATTCAGAAAAATGTAAAATATCACAGAATCACAAAGCGCAATCAAAGCATATACATATCACATGAAAGCTGGAGGGACATGTGTATATATACTTGTAGTGGTCTACAAAATAGTGGTTATTAGTGATCCATACAATACATATAGTACATATGTCAAACCAAAACAATACACACTAAAATGAGCCTCTTTTTCAACATACAAAATAGACTAACATATAAGGCTAGACAAAAATGATATAGCTAACACACACACACACACATATATATATATATGTATGTGTGTGTGTATATATCACCAAGCTAATCTAACTCTAGGGGCCGTCATGCAGTAGTACTTGAAATATCTTGGTCCGACCCGAGTATTACAAAATAATAAATGAGTCAGTCTAGTTTTAATTGAAATCATAGTGGGGTAGTTGTGATGTAATAATAAATCTCAATGGTAATACAAAACTAATACAGTGTTAATCCACAAATAGTATTTCATGACTCATGAAATCAAATTGCCAAAAATCTTAATAAATAATTTAGTTTTTTATAAGTATATTTCAAATAAGCTTTGATGAAAACTAAAATTTCATAAACAATCAAAAATCAATAATAGGAAATCCAAAAATAAAAAAGGGACATGCCTATAAATGCGTTTAATAAAAGATGAGCCTATAATCTCATTGAACATGCCTATGAACATGTTACCATAAAGCGGGCTTGTAAGCCCATCAATATGCCTATAACCTTGTAAATGATAGGCCTGTAAACCTATCAAACTTGGCTGTAAATGAGTACTCAAAAATGGGCCTGTAAATCCATGAAATTCACCTCTAAATGAATCAGAGAGGACGAGTCCATAAACTCATCTAAATAAGTATTGTATACTTTCAAATAGTGATGACCGTGTGTACCACACCGCATGAGTTTATTTGAGAATTTACTACAAGTTAGTGAACTCCACTCGTGTGTAAATAGGGGTTCAATCGAACAAATCCAAGAATTAACTGATGAAGTAAATGCAAGTGTTCCATACCACTTGTTTTTCTAGACTATTTAACTCGATTTTTTTATCTAAATAAAGGCATGTGTTTCTATAGAAAAATAGTTTTGTTTTGAAATTTATTTTGAAATATTTATTTTAAAAAGGCAAGTAATAAATAATAGGAAAATATATTTTTATTTGTACATATGTATAAAATACTGCTTTGCAAACCCATTAAAACAATGAATATTTACATACATTTACCTTTCAAAAAAAATTATATTAGATATATATATATATAGAAATAATTTATTTAAAAAATATTTCCTTTGTAAAACACATTGACAACCTTTGTAATCAGATAATGTGTTTGGTTATGACCCACATACTAGACCTCTATGGAAATAAAAACATCAAAATAGAATTTAGAATCTTGAAAATAAGCAATGAAATCATCATAAAATGGGCTTCAAAACAATGGAAGTGGCTAAGTAAAACAACAAAACAAAGTGCAAGAGAAGTGGGCAAGGTAGGGAGGAGTGGCACGACTTGGAGTGTGCACCAGGGGCGTTCTTGTGCTTCAGTCGACCGTTCGTGATGCTTGGAGCATATTGCTCCAGACAATGCTTTGTTTATTCACATTTCTTCCTTTCGGTGCCCTAAACTTGCATTACAGATCATCTATTAAATTGCATGCATATTCGACTATGGTATATATCATCATCCATAAGAAGAGATTACGTTTGGTGATTACAGTAATCAGAATATAGAGCAATAGCAGATTGAACTTATAGAGCACAATCAATAGGCATCAAACCATCAACAATTTCCAACAACTTACCAACCGTTCAAATAACAACACGCATAAAAATTAAATCTTTATTTGTAAGGGCTACTCACCTTATTTTCCTATAATTCTCCTTAGCAATCTAGGTCTACTCACCTTATTTTCCTATTTGTGATGACCCGACTTTCCACTCCCAGAAAATCGCATCATCAATTAAGAAAGAAAGGGATAGAAGAAGAAAAGAAAGAAGAGAAGGAAGAAACAACACTAGAATCTCAACAGTGGAACGAATAAATTATATTAATAACATAAGTATTTACATAATATACAATATCAATCAGGGATACACAACATACACATCACATATACTAGACAGTTATAAACCCCTGTCTAGTATTTACAACTCACAACACAGAGAACACACAACGGAACTATATCTCTATAACGCAGAAGCCTCCTGCTCCATTGCTCCTCCATTATTCGTCAAAGCCAACCTGAATCCCTTGGCTACTCGTAAAAATTTGAGTACCCAAGAGTTTAAGAAAACAAAGATAAACTCTGGGTCAGACATGGGTCTGGTGTGAGTAACAGGTTAAGGTTGCTTAACTTTAAAAACCTATTGAAAAGAAAGGTATCACGTAAGACTTCCCACACATAAACATGGAAAAGTTTTTACCTTACGCTAACCAAACCATTTGATAGGAAATCCGGTGATATTATAATAGTGTCTAGGTTTTTCAACTAAATAAGAAATAACCGAAATTGTTACATCTATTAAATTCCAGCTACTAGCCACAAAAGTGGGTAATACAATCAAAACCGTTGGCACTTATTGGATTGTGGATTGCATACAATGGAAGGGCTACTGGGGTACCGCCCGTCACAGTACGTGGCCTAGATCACCGTACCGAGGAGTACGCCCGCTCCCCTGCAACACAAGGCCGGAACCATTCCTTACTGAACAGTTCCGAACAAGACAACCCCGGCAGTTGTTGCAATCAACTGCCCACACAGCCGAATATAAAGGGACTTCTAGACAGGGATCAATCTCGCTCTACAGTAGGGGCTACCCACGAAGCCTTGCTGCACCTCCCCTGTTTTAGCCATTCCCGGTTGATGAGGCTTGAGGCTACGATTACCTTTACAGAACACATCTCTTAGAATGCTCATCATCCACCTGACGATGTTTTGAAAGCATTCAATCCATACAAGTTCGTTCCGGGTTAGAACGAAACCGAAGGCATTATCTCGTTACACTCATTTTGGAATCACCCTCAAAGTTAACGACGATAACCCTTGCACTCTGAATCTTCATCTCGAACCTATAAGTACAATTCCGTCAAACTCATTACGGAATCACCCACAGAGTTATACTGACGTATAGCCCTTACACCTCGAGTCTTCACTAGCTCCATTTGGATTCACGACCTAACGTTATTTGGAATCGATGTGGTTTTCGGATATCCAAATATGGAAACCCGATCCTGGTCTTATCGAAATCCAAAGCGTGTCTTTTAGGTTCAAGTTGTTTTAAAGGTTTAAAACAATTCAATTTAATTATCTATATATACACAGATAGATAATTCACAACACAATAGATAATCAATCATTATCAACAGATAATTCATATCATAATCAGATAATCTACATTATCATCCAAAAACAACCAACGCATCCATATCACATACATTTCCCATCTCATAGCTGAGATTACAAACCATACCAGACAATTAATATCTATCATCAATCATAAGCAATGATCTAACGATCACACCATTCATAGTTAATTTAAAATGAATTAAATTAATTACTTAATCTCTAATTAACTTAAAATGAATTAAATTAATTACTTCATCATTAATCCTGCTTAACTTAACCTTCAATTGATTACAAATCGATTTATAAACCATCACATCAATATTCATTCCAATTAATCATTACTGATTAATAATTCCCTAATTACAATAAGTAATTAGCCTTTAATATTAATTACATAAGTTAATTATATTAAACCCTTTGCAAATAATTAACTTGTAATTACTTAATTAATTAACTAAAATTAATTACTTTAGTCCATTATTAATTAATTACTTCATTTATTGATTATTTATTAATCAATCAATTCTAAATTACATCATTAATTAATTAATTAATGATTTCTGATTACATTTAATCAATCTCTATATAAATTAATTACATAAGTAATTAATCTTCAATTTAAACCATATACATATTAATCACCCATGATTAATAACCATTCAGTAATTAACTACTTTAATTACTTATCCCATAAATTAATTATTCTTAATTAATTATCTCAGTTAATCCTTGATTAATTTCAAAGTAATTTAAATCCAAATTACTTCTATAATTAATATCTTTAATTACATCCAGTAATTATTAATTAATTACTTCCTTAAGTAATTACAAACCCATTAATTACATAAGTCATTATCAATCAAATCCACAAATGTTTAAATTAATTTAACTTAATTAATCTAAACTAATCACATTAATCAAATTAATTACACCAAGTAATTAATTCATTAATTACTTCATTAAGTAATTAAACTTAAACAATTGATTATTATTAATTAATTAATCTAATTAATTATTAAAATTAATCACATTAATTAATTGTTAAATAATCTCAATTTAATGACCTTCATTAACATTTCTTAATTACTTAATTAAGAGTTAACTTATACAAATCACTATTAATTATCAATTAATTAATATTTAATTACAATTTAATTAATCTCTAATTATCAATTAATAAAGTGTTAATTAAAATCTTAATTATCTTTAATCACTTGATTAATCAAATCTCAATCATTAATTAAAATTTAATTAACCATCCTTAATTATAGATTAATTAACCTTAATTAATTAATCTCAAATCTAATTAATTAATTTAAAAATTATTAATTACTTAATTAATCATCCACATTATTCATTAATTAAATAATTAATATTCCATTTAAATTAATTTAATAATTTAAATGAAACCAATTTCTTAAGTTCTAATCTTAATTTAAGAAACATTTCTTTTTATATAAAGTATTTTAAACAATTTGTTCAAATAATATTAAATTTTAAAATTTCATTTTAAATTTCAAACTGAAACATAATTTAAATTTTCATTCCTGATTTAAACTTAAAAATTTAAAACTTTACTTACCCTTCCATCCTCATTTTTAAATTCAATTCATTTAACCTTTTCTAAAAATGGTTAAAACAACTTTAAATTTTAAAAAACTTATTTAATTTTAAAAACTGACATTAAATAAAAGTTCAGGTTTTAAAAAAGAATTTAAACCCATTTTAAATCCTTATTCATAAGTTAAAAACCCATAGTTTTAAATTCAAAACCCATGTTCCTTTATACTTTAAAAAGTTAAAAATCTAAATTTAAATTCCAGATTTAAATTCAAACTCAGATTCATCTATTCAAAAATTCAGTTTTCCAGATTTAAACTTTGTTTTAAATTTTCAGTTGCAATTTAAAAAAATTTCTTTTAAATTTAAACAGAAAGACAGTTTCTGTTTTGGTTTAAAACCAAACTTGAGTTTGAAAGAATTTCAATTTTAATCCAAAGATCCAAAATTAAACTAATTGAATTTAAATTCAATTACAGGTTCATTTTAGCTTCAGTTTTTTGTTTGCAATTGACCTTTACTTCAAATTTTATAAACCTGGAAACAAGTTTCTGATTAAACTCTAAATCCTGAAACATTAACACCAACCCGAGCTACCATAATTTTACTTCGAGTAAATTACTTCCCTGCTTCGAGTCACCCTTCCCATTTACCCGAGACCATCCCGAGGACAAAAACCCCGCAACCCAAAAACAAACACCACCATCATCACCAACATGCACAACACCCCCCTGTGCACCCATTATCAACTCTGGCCATAACTGGCCACCATCAATGGCCATCTCCAATCGGCCAGTAACCTCACTTCAACCTTCAAACCTCAAATCCCCAAACATTCAACTCGAATTTGAATTCAGGTTTTAAATCAAAAACCTGGAAACAACATTTCCCTTATCAAGCTCGACCTGTCAACGGCGAGACCTCCTGACTCCGGCCGCTATCAACTTTGAATCTTCGTCAACAACTTCATCAACCCTTCATCTAACTATACCCTAAATATCTTAGAACTCGATTAATAGTTGATGCCGAAGCACTCAAATTCTTAAACCCAGTAAAACTAGGGTTCATAAATAAAAATCCCAAATTATATCACCAAAATTTAATTTCAACTCAAACCAAAAAATTTCACAACATCACTGATAGCTTCACCAATTTCAGGAGCAAATTCAACTTAAATAAACATCAAAATCAACAGTGATTACCCAAATGTTGAATTACAGTAAAACATGAACTGTTTCCTGGATATTGGTCTAAAAATTAAAATTCTAAGTTTAGAATTCATGATTTTATATGATGTTTTGGTTTATAATTCTGAAACAATGTTCTGTAAAGTTTGAATTTTTCATCTTATACACTTGATTCCTCTGTTAACTTTACTTCCAGGCATACACAATATTGTTTATCTTATATAAAGTTTTTAAAACTTACTTTATCTTGAAATAAACAGATTTCATTCAAATATAAATCATAACAGCAACTGATCAAAGAATATCTTTTAAATCAACTTAAACTTGTACTGTAAATGGTCAATAGCACAACATGCTTTCCATTCAAATATATACCCAGAAATGTTTTTAACAGTAAGTATAGGCCTACTTATCTTCATGAATATCAAGCAACCATCTTTTATAAAAAATTTAAAAATATTTAGGTAACTCACCTGTACTAAAATGCAGAGCCCAGATTTTTAACATGCAGAACACCCTCTGTAATATGCTTCAACTGTTAAATGCCCCTTTGAAACTTGCTTCAAATCTTGATGCTTTTTAATCTTGTTTTAAAAATGCTTCCAGAATTTGAAAATTCATGAATGCAGGCTTTCTTGTTTAAAATTGAAATGCAGATGCTTGCTTGAAATTGTTGCATGCAGGTAAGATATTTGATGAACAGATTGCTATGCATTTGATTTTGCATTTTGAGGAGTTTTTGTTTACTGATTTTTAATAGAATGAAGATTACTTTGGTGAGATGTTTCCAGTTGAAAAGTTTCTTTAGTTAAGAAATGAAAAATGAGAGAAAAGAATAGGAATGAAGAGTGCAAGTTTATATAACTAGTTTATGATTTAATTAAAATTAAAGAAAAACAAAATTAAACAATGACACATGGCTTGTATTGTTAACACTTGTTAATTTACTCACTTAAATACTCAACACATGTTAACTTAGGTTTTAATAAACTTACACATGTATCTTTAAGTGATTAGTATTTTAATTAAAGTGTTAATAAATGGTTTAAATTAAATTAATTTGTTTCTTATACTTAGTTATGTATATAATTAATTCCTAAAGAATAAAGCAAAGTGTTATTATAAATAAAACAATATACAAATCAATTATTCGAAAAAGATACTTCTAAACAATTAAAATAAATTTATAAAAGAGGTTATAACTTATTTGAATACATATTTCATATTTTAAAATTTCATATTAAATTTACAAATCACATTTTATAAAATATTTTAAAAAGAATTAAAACAAACATTTTTGTAACCTATTTTAATATACAAACTTAAGTTAAAAATGAATTTTTAAACCAATAGAACATTTATCTTATATTTAAAATCATTTAGTTATTTTATTAAATATTTTTGAAAAGCTTAAATCCAAAAATAAATCACAATTTCTTATTTTCAAAATATTAAAATTATGCTATACTAATTTAATTATAAATAACTTATCTATATAAATATACATAAATATATATACATTATTAAATAGAAAATAGATTTATTAACTTATTAAAATAAATTCACAAATTAAATATTTAAATAAAGAAAATTATTAAATCAAATCAAATTTATTGACAAAATTATCAATTCAATTTAAATTTAAACACAGATTATTAAATTCATATTGTCCAAAATTCCGGGATATTACAATCCTTCCCCCTTAAAAGAATTTCGTCCCCGAAATTTAAAACAAAGGTAATTTAATAAACTATTTACAAATTTTATTTTAAAATACAGTATATGTTAATCATATGTTAACAACCAATTCACCAATCAGAACAAATCTAATTATCCAAAAGAATTTTGGATAAAACTTTCACGATTTTCCCTGGTATATATATATATCGGGATACTCGCTCTATAGAATCCAATCAATCAATACTACTAAGCTATAGAGCTTCTAACAACAATTCTATACAGAATATCAGACTACAAACGAGTCTGACTCAACAACCAATCCATCCTAAACTGCTGGTTCTACAACCAGAAATATCAAACATGTACTCACTCAGAGATACGTGAAACACTCCGAATCCCAGTTATCCAAACTGGCAATTCAACTCTAGAAAACCAAACACTTATCTTACCCATCACGGAAGAAACCAAAACACTTCGGAGCTAGCTTCCCAAACTTATAGCTCCTTGGATAAAAGAAAAACTTAACCCAAATCAAATCTCCGATTCCAGAATCCAAATTTCTCCGTCTCTTATCCATAAAAACTCTTCGGCAGATCCTGGGCTGCCTACTTCCTATCTGATCAGCTCAATCCTTGCTGATGTCTCAAGAAATAAACTGGACCAAACCCAATCCACTAGAATGATCCTCCCCGATCAACCAAGATCAAGAACAAACTCCACTCACAACCATCAGAAGAAAACAAACTTCTCCTGTCCGGAAAAGAAAAGCAGATGCACTCCCAAACTGCTTCCGCTGCACAACTCTGATCTGGAGTAGAAAAGAATGCTGATGAAGAACACAAGCACAACTAGACAGCATAACCAAGAAGATCTCTAATAACCAAGAGAAAACTCAGAAGTTCCTCAAATCCTAAGTTGCTTCCCCAAACTCCATCTCAAGGAACCAACCTTCAATTAGTTGATCCACCGGTACCACTGAATCTCTAGATGAAGACAAACTCTAACTTTCTTGAAAATATCCAGAAAAATCTCCAACAACCCAAGAGAATACTCAATCATCGCAAGTCACTTTTGCGATCAATCCAAATTAAAATCCAAAGAAAACTGTTCTCTCTTTACCAATCAGAACAGCTTATGTTAGTCTGGCCAATCCATCGAAGAAATGGATCCACTTTACTGCTTCTGAACTCCTCCTTCAGAAAACTGCTAAGCCAGAAAATTCTGCCGACACACAGCGCACTCTGAGCTGTACTACTGACACCAATGCCAAAGAATTCTCAATCCGAAGCTCTTCGAGAAACTCGGACTTCAAACCAAACGGAAACATCCTGCTGAACTCAGCTACAACCTCAAAGCATACCAACTTCCTTAAAATTGTTCCAAAGAAATCATCTTCGGAAACATCCATAGTCACTGCATCTCATCACGCAGTTACTACTTCCCTGAGATAACAAGATATCATTACTCGCTTCTGTTCAGCCAACAGATCCAAACTCTACTCACCAACTTCAAAAATGAACTCCGAACCTTAACAGGTTACCTTCAGAGATCAATGAAGTTCTACACCACTATAAAGTTTACTCGAGACGGTATTATGTCTACAGTCTCGACAGATACACTTCCAATCTCAAACATACAAACTCCAACTAATGGTAGTTGTGTTACACACACACTACCTCAATCTACCTTATAACCCATATTGGAAAACCCGAACAGGTAACCCAATAGATAGGTAGAAATAAATATAAATATATATATATATATATATATATATATATATATATATATATAAATTACAAATACGCTCTCTCAAGATAGACACCACTCCAGAGCCTAGGTATTCACTCAACCTAATGCTCTGATACCACCTGTGACGACCCGACTTTCCACTCCCAGAAAATCGCATCATCAATTAAGAAAGAAAGGGATAGAAGAAGAAAAGAAAGAAGAGAAAGAAGAAACAACACTAGAATCTCAACAGCAGAACGAATAAATTATATTAATAACATAAGTATTTACATAATATACGATATCAATCAGAGATACACAGCATACACATCACATACACTAGATAGTTATAAACCCCTGTCTAGTATTTACAACTCAATACAATCACAACACAGAGAACACACAATGGAACTATATATCTATAACGCAGAAGCCTCCTGCTCCATTGCTCCTCCATCATTCGTCAAAGCCAACCTAAATCCCTTGGCTACTCGTAAAAATTTGAGTACCCAAGAGTTTAAGAAAACAAAGATAAACTCCGGGTCAGACATGGGTCTGGTGTGAGTAATAGGTTAAGGTTGCTTAACTTTAAAAACCTTTCGAAAAGAAAGGTATCACGTAAGACTTCCCACACATAAACATGGAAAAGTTTTTACCTTACGCTAACCAAAACATTTGATAGGAAATCCGGTGATATTATAATAGTGTCTAGGGTTTTCAAGTAAATAAGAAATAGTCGAAATTGTTACATCTATTAAATTCCAGCTACTAGCCACAAAAGTGGGTAATATGATCAAAACCGTTGGCATTTATTGGATTGTGGATTCCATACAATGGCAGGGCTACTGGGGTACCGCCCGTCACAGTACGTGGCCTAGATCACCGTATCGAGGAGTACGCCCGCTCCCCTGCAACACAAGGCCGGAACCATTCCTTACTGAACAGTTTCGAACAAGACAACCCCGGCAGTTGTTGCAATCAACTGCCCACACACCCGAATATAAAGGGACTTCTAGACAGGGATCAATCTCGCTCTCCAGTGGGGGCTACCCACGAAGCCTTGCTGCACCTCCCCTGTTTTAGCCATTCCCGGTTGATGAGGCTTGAGGCTACAATTACCTTTAGAGAACACATCTCTTAGAATGCTCATCGTCCACCTGACGATGTTCTGAAAGCATTCAATCCATACAAGTTCGTTCCGGGTTCGAACAAAACCAAAGGCATTATCTCGTTACACTCATTTTGGAATCACCCTCAAAGTTAACGACGATAACCCTTGCACTCTGAATCTTCATCTCGAACCTATAAGTACTATTCCGTCAAACTCATTACGGAATCACCCACAGAGTTATACTGACGTATAGCCCTTACACCTCGAGTCTTCACTTGCTCCATTTGGATTCACGACCTAACGTTATTTGGAATCGATGTGGTTTTCGGATATCCAATTATGGAAACCTGATCCCGGTCTCATCGAAATCCAAAGCGTGTCTTTTAGGTCCAAGTTGTTTTAAATGTTTAAAACAATTCAATTTATTATCTATATATACACAGATAGATAATTCACAACACAATAGATAATCAACCTTATCATTATCAACAGATAATTCATATCATAATCAGATAATCTACATTATCATCCAAAAACAACCAATGCATCCATATCACATACATTTCCCATCTCATAGCTGAGATTACAAACTATACCAGACAATTAATATCTATCATCAATCATAAGCAATGATCTAATGATCACACCATTCATAATTAATTTAAAATGAATTAAATTAATTACTTAATCTCTAATTAACTTAAAATGAATTAAATTAATTACTTCATCATTAATCCTGCTTAACTTGACCTTCAATTGATTAAAAATCAATTTATAAATCATCATCTCAATATTCATTCCAATTAATCATTACGGATTAATAATTCCCTAATTACAATAAGTAATTAGCCTTTAATATTAATTACATAAGTTAATTATATTAAACCCTTTGCAAATAATTAACTTGTAATTACTTAATTAATTAATTAACTAAAATTAACTACTTTAATCCATTATTAATTAATTACTTCATTTATTGATTATTTATTAATCAATCAATTCTAAATTACATCATTAATTAATTAATTAATGATTTCTGATTACATTTAATCAATCTCTATATAAATTAATTACATAAGTAATTAATCTTTAATTTAAACCATATATATATTAATCACCCATGATTAATAACCATTCAGTAATTAACTACTTTAATTACTTAACCCATAAATTAATTATTCTTAATTAATTATCTCAATTAATCCTTGATTAATTTCAAAGTAATTTAAATCCAAATTACTTCTATAATTAATATCTTTAATTACATTCAGTAATTATTAATTAATTACTTCCTTAAGTAATTACAAACCCATTAATTACTTAAGTAATTATCAATCAAATCCACAAATGTTTAAATTAATTTAACTTAATTAATCTAAACTAATCACATTAATCAAATTAATTACACTAAGTAATTAATTCATTAATTACTTCATTAAGCAATTGAACTTAAACAATTGATTATGATTAATTAATTAATCTAATTAATTATTAAAATTAATCACATTAATTAATTGTTAAATAATCTCAAGTTAACGACCTTCATTAACATTTCTTAATTACTTAATTAAGAGTTAACTTATACAAATCATTATTAATTATTAATTAATTAATATTTAATTACAATTTAACTAATCTCTAATTATCAATTAATAAAGTGTTAATTAAAATCTTAATTATCTTTAATCACATGATTAATTAAATCTTAATCATTAATCAAAATTTAATTAACCATCCTTAATTATAGATTAATTAACCTTAATTAATTAATCTCAAATCTAATTAATTAATTTAAAAATTATTAATTGCTTAATTAATCATCCATATTATTCATTAATTAAATAATTAATATTCCATTTAAATTAATTTAATAATTTAAATGAAACCAATTTCTTAAGTTATAATCTTAATTTAAGAAGCATTTCTTTTTATATAAAGTATTTTAAACAATTTGTTCAAATAATATTAAATTTTAAAATTTCATTTTAAATTTCAAACTGAAACATAATTTAAATTTTCATTCCTGATTCGAACTTAAAAATTTAAAACTTTACTTACCCTTCCATCCTCATTTTTAAATTCAATTTATTTAACCTTTTCTAAAAATGGTTAAAACAACTTTAAATTTTAAAAAACTTATTTAATTTTAAAAACTGACATTAAATAAAAGTTCAGGTTTTAAAACAGAATTTAAACCCATTTTAAATCCTTATTCATAAGTTAAAAACCCATAGTTTTAAATTCAAAACCCATGTTCCTTTATACTTTAAAAAGTTTAAAATCTAAATTTAAATTCTAGATTTAAATTCAAACTCAGATTCATCTATTCAAAAATTCAGTTTTCCAGATTTAAACTTTGTTTTAAATTTTCAGTTGCAATTTAAAAACTTTACTTTTAAATTTAAACAGAAAGACAGTTTCTGTTTTGGTTTAAAACCAAACTTGAGTTTGAAAGAATTTCAATTTTAATCCAAAGATCCAAAATTAAACTAGTTGAATTTGAATTCAATTTCAGGTTCAATTTAGTTTCAGATTTTTGTTTGCAATTGACCTTTACTTCAAATTTATAAACCTGGAAACAAGTTTCTGATTAAACACTAAATCCTGAAACATTAAAACTAACCTAAGCTACCATAATTTTACTTCGAGTAAATTACTTCCCTGCTTCGAGTCACCCTTCCCATTTACCCGAGACCATCCCGAGGACAAAAACCCCGCAACCCAAAAACAAACACCACCATCATCACCAACATGCACAACACCCCCCTGTGCACCCATTATCAACTCTGGCCATAACTGGCCACCATCAATGGCCATCTCCAATCGGCCAGTAACCTCACTTCAACCTTCAAACCTCAAATCCCCAAACATTCAACTCGAATTTGAATTCAGGTTTTAAATCAAAAACCTGGAAACAACATTTCCCTTATCAAGCTCGACCTGTCAACGGCGAGACCTCCTGACTCCGGCCGCTATCAACTTTGAATCTTCGTCAACAACTTCATCAACCCTTCATCTAACTATACCCTAAATATCTTAGAACTCGATTAATAGTTGATGCCGAAGCACTCAAATTCTTAAACCCAGTAAAACTAGGGTTCATAAATAAAAATCCCAAATTATATCACCAAAATTTAATTTCAACTCAAACCAAAAAATTTCACAACATCACTGATAGCTTCACCAATTTCAGGAGCAAATTCAACTTAAATAAACATCAAAATCAACAGTGATTACCCAAATGTTGAATTACAGTAAAACATGAACTGTTTCCTGGATATTGGTCTAAAAATTAAAATTCTAAGTTTAGAATTCATGATTTTATATGATGTTTTGGTTTATAATTCTGAAACAATGTTCTGTAAAGTTTGAATTTTTCATCTTATACACTTGATTCCTCTGTTAACTTTACTTCCAAGCATACACAATATTGTTTATCTTATATAAAGTTTTTAAAACTTACTTTATCTTGAAATAAACAGATTTCATTCAAATATAAATCATAATAGCAACTAATCAAAGAATATCTTTTAAATCAACTTAAACTTGTACTGTAAATGGTCAGTAGCACAACATGCATTCCATTAAAATATATACCCAGAAATGTTTTTAACACTAAGTATAGGCCTACTTATCTTCATGAATATCAAGCAACCATCTTTTATAAAAAAATTAAAAATATTTAGGTTACTCACCTGTACTAAAATGCAGAGCCTAGATTTTTACCATGCAGAACACCCTCTGTAATATGCTTCAACTGTTAAATGCCCCTTTGAAACTTGCTTCAAATCTTGATGCTTTTTAATCTTGTTTTAAAAATGCTTCCAGAATTTGAAAATTCATGAATGCAGGCTTTCTTGCTTAAAATTGAAATGCAGATGCTTGCTTGAAATTGTTGCATGCAGGTAAGATATTTGATGAACATATTGCTATGCATTTGATTTTGCATTTTGAGGAGTTTTTGTTTACTGATTTTTAATAGAATGAAGATTACTTTGGTGAGATGTTTCCAGTTGAAAAGTTTCTTTAGTTAAGAAATGAAAAATGAGAGCAAAGAATAGGAATGGAAGAGTGCAAGTTTATATAACTAGTTTATGATCTAACTAAAATTAAAGAAAAAAATTAAACAATGACACATGGCTTGTATTGTTAACACTTGTTAGTTTACTCACTTAAATACTCAACACATGTTAACTTAGGTTTTAATAAACTTACACATGTATCTTTAAGTGATTAGTATTTTAATTAAAGTGTTAATAAATGGTTTAAATTAAATTAATTAGTTTCTTATACTTAGTTATGTATATAATTAATTCGTAAAGAACAAAGCAAAGTGTTATTATAAATAAAACAATATACAAATCAATTATTCGAAAAAGATACTTTTAAACAATTAAAATAAATTTATAAAAGAGGTTATAACTTATTTGAATACATATTTCATATTTTAAATTTTCATATTAAATTTACAAATCACATTTTATAAATCAATATTTTAAAAAGAATTAAAACAAACATTTTTGTAACCTATTTTAATATACAAACTTAAGTTAAAAATGAATTTTTAAACCAAAAGAACATTTATCTTATATTTAAAATCATTTAGTTATTTTATTAAATATTTTTGAAAAGCTTAAATCCAAAAATAAATCACAATTTCTTATTTTCAAAATATTAAAATTATGCTATACTAATTTAATTAAAAACAACTTATCTATATAAATATACATAAATATATATACATTATTAAATAGAAAATAGATTTATTAACTTATTAAAAATAAATTCACAAATTAAATATTTTTATAAAGAAAATTATTAAATCAAATCAAATTTATTGACAAAATTATCAATTCAATTTAAATTTAACCACAGATTATTAAATTCATATTGTCCAAAATTCCGGGATATTACACTATTATTCTCCTTAGCAATTTCATAGCTGAAATGAACTTGGTTCCTTCTCGAAGTAAACCCTAGAATTTAATTGTACAGAGATAGCACAAGGAGATTTAGAACTCAACAAAATCTGAATTATTTTTAATTAAGAGGGTAGACAAGGGCTTGAATTATATACCATGATTTTATCTTAACTTTCATAATTTTCTTTGAAATTAAAAATGGAAAATTCATTTGGACTTTGATATTGAAGATGGAAACCCTAGCTATTTGTTTTGATCCTGAAGTTTAATGCATACTGTTTATAGAAAATGTGACGCAACGGATAATTAACAAAACGATATAGATCGATGAAAGTAGCAAACGGTGGATTAAAGATACTGAAATGCCCAAATTCGTTGATCACAAAGATACCGAATTCTAGCTATCCTCGTCACGTTGATCGCGCACGATACCGTGAAAGAAGATCTTCAATTCTTCAAGCGTTGATCAAGCGCACTTGATACCGCGAATCGGCTTCAACAATCGTTGAATCGAGCGCACTCGATTAACCGAAAGTGGAGATAGGAGATTACACTCAACTACCAATTTAAGATGAAAGCACACAACAATCAAACAAGAATTTTATTCCCAAAAATCAACCACCAAAAAGTTACAACACGCTCGCTATTTATAGAAGTTTCACACCCTGACCCTTAAGTCGTATACGACTTACGACTCCTTAAGTCGGCACCGACTTATCACAAGAGCGACCCAACCACTTTACAACACACACCTCAAAGCTTTACCGACTCATGACCTAACATAGGTACAACACAGCGACTCAACACTTAAGTCGTAGACGACTTAAACACACGGCTTAAAGAAATACAGACTCATCACAATACTTAGGTCGTATACGACCTAACGACTCATCATAGGTCCGCCACGACTCAACGTACACGACTCAACACTTATTACATCACCTTTACATACATGACCGACTTAAAGATTCTAAAAGGAGCGGCACCTTCCAATGACCCAACTAAGTTAAGTCGTAACCTGTTAGAGTTAGGTCGTTAACTCGGTACAACTTCCCCTCTGGTCTCCAGTTAGGTCGGAAACGACTTAAATCTTCTTCATTAACTCGCATCTCTCCCTACGTGACTCCTTAGGTCGGGAACGACCTATATCTTCCATCTTAAGTCGTGGACGACTTAACTCTTCCTTAAGTCATGTACGACTTATCTCTTCTCTTCTAGCTTGAGCTGCATCATCCTCCCCTGGTTGAGAGAAATTCGTCCTCGAATTTGTAAATTCTTCCACATCAGATTGTTCATCTCCATAATATGGTACAAGATGCTTAACATTGAACACGTCTGAAGTGTACACATCCTCCGGCAGCTTCAACTTATAAGCTTTTTCACCAATCCGTTTCACAACTTCTACAGGACCAATTTTTCTGGCTTTCAACTTGTTATAAGCGCCTACTGGAAAACGATCCTTGGTTAACACAGCGTAAACCAAATCACCTTCATTAAACTCAACACTTCTTCGCTTCAGATCTGCGGATCTTTTATACTTCTCATTTGCCTTCTCCAATCGTTCCTGAACGATCTTATGACATTCGGTCAACCCATCAACAAAATATACAGCTCGTTTAACCGTCCCCTTCGTTTGTGGTACTACCATTAAGTCCAACGGTCCCCTTGGTAAATTTGAATATACAATCTGAAATGGACTGAATCCCGTACTACGATTCACTTCATGATTATGAGCAAACTCTGCTTGGCATAACTTCATGTCCCAACTCTTCTGATTGTCCTTCACAAGACATCGTAACAAATTTCCAAACAATCTGTTGACAACTTTTGTATGTCCATCTGTTTACGGATGGTAAGCGCTACTAAACTTCAGCTTTGTTCCAACCATCTTCCACAAACTTAGCCAAGAGTGACTCAAAAATCTGTTATCCCTGTCTGAAACAATAGATTCTGGTAACCCATGTAAACGATAGATTTCTTTAAAGAATAACTGAGCAACACGAACAGCATCTGCCGTCCTCTTACAAGCAATAAAATGTACCATCTTCGAGAAACGATCCACCACAACATATATAGAGTCATTCCCCCTTTGAGTTCTCGGCAATCCCAACACGAAATCCATGCTAATGTCTACCCATGGTTTTGTAGGAACAGGTAATGGCATATACAATCCCGCATTTGTAGCTGTCCCTTTCGAAACCTGACAAACATGACATCTACGCACAAACCTTTCAACTTCCCTTCTCATTGACGGCCAATAATAAGACTGAGAAATCAACTGCAAAGTACGATCTCTACCCACATGGCCTTCTTCATGCAACTCTTTCACAATTTTCATTCTCAAACTACAATCTGGTACACATAATTGATTCCCATTGAATAAGAATCCATCTATCAACACAAATTCATCAGTACTCCCATCCTTGACTTTCTCAACAAATTTCATAAAGTAAGGATCTTCTTCAACCAATTCTGGCAATAGCTCAAATCCTGTCACTTCAACCTTCATCGTTGTCAACAAATGATTCCTCCTGCCCAATGCATCAGCTACACGATTCATCACCCCTGATTTGTGCTTTACAACAAAAGTAAACTGTTGTAGATACGCGACCCATGAAGCGTGCCTAGCTGAAATTTTGTCCTGCCCTTGCAAATGCTTCAAAGCTTCATGATCAGTATAGAGAACAAACTCCTTCTGAAACAGATAATGTCTCCAATGCTTCACTGCTTGAACAATTGCGTAAAACTCAACATCATAAGTGCTATATCTCAACTTAGCTCCAGATAACTTCTCACTGAAATAAGCAACTGGTCTTCCTTTCTGACTCAAAACTCCACCAACCCCAAACTTCGACGCATCAGTATGTAACTCAAACAACAACTGAAAATCCGGTAAAACTAGAATTGGTGCTGTCGTCAATAGTGTCTTGATCTTCTCAAAAGCAACCCCTGCTTCCTGTGACCACTCAAACTTCTTTCCCTTCATGCAATCGGTTATAGGTGCCATCACACTACTAAAATATGGAATGAATCTTCGATAGAAGGATACCAATCCATGAAAACTCCTCACTTCAGTAATCGTCTTGGGTTGTGGCCAACTCCTGGCAGCTTCTACTTTACTTTCATCCACTTGAATTCCTTCTTTCGATAGAACATATCCCAGAAATAAAACATTGTCCGTCATAAACACACACTTCTTTGTTGCAGCATAAAATTTCTCCTGTCGTAGAATCAACAGTACTTCACGCAAATGCTGGACATGCTTTTCCATACTTCCACTGTAGATCAAAATATCATCAAAGTAAACTACCACAAACTTCCCAATGTATGGTCTGAAAATCTGGTTCATCACTCTCATAAAAGTACTCGGTGCATTCGATAAACCAAACGGCATAACCAACCATTCGTATAAACCTTCCCTGGTTTTGAAAGCAGTCTTCCATTCATCACCTGGTCTAATACGAATTTGATGGTATCCACTCTTCAAATCAATCTTTGAAAACACAACAGCTCCACTCAACTGGTCAATCAAATCATCAAACCTTGGCATAGGAAACTTGTATCTCACAGTGATCTTGTTTAGAGCTTGACTATCCGTACACATTCTCCACGAACCATCCTTCTTCGGCACCAATAAGGCTGGCACTGCACAAGGACTCAAGCACTCCTGAACACGCCCCTGTTGTAACAACTCTTCCACTTGCCTTCGCAACTCCTCATGTTCCTTTGGACTCATTCGGTAATGTGGCCTGTGTGGTAATACTGCCCCTGGCACAAGATCAATCTGATGTTGAATATCCCGCCACGGTGGTAACTCCGTTGGCAATTCTTCAGGAAACACATCTCTGAATTCTTCCAATACTGGCTTTACTTCCTCTGAAACTTCTACCGTTTCAGTGGTTTCATGTCCAATCAACAAAAACATTTCTGGACTTTCCGCTACTTCTTCAATAAATTCTTTCAAAGTCAATAAAGTCTTCAGCTCCTCAATCTCTTCAAATTTACTCTCTTCCTGTTGTCTCTTCTTTGGAACCAAAATGATTTTAACACCTTCAAACATAAAACTGTAGCTACTGGTCCGACCGTCATGCTGCACTGCTCGATCATACTGCCATGGTCTTCCCAAAAGCAAGTGACAAACATCCATTTCCACAACATCACACCAAATCTCGTCTTTATATTTCTTCCCAATAGAAAATGAAACTCGAACTCGCTTATCCACCTTCACCTCTTCTCCTTTTCTCAGCCACACTAACTTGTAAGGATTAGGATGTTTCTCCGTCTTCAACTTCAGCTTTCTCACAGCTTCAGTAGAAATAATATTCACAACTTCCAGCATCAATCACAAATTTACAAACCCTTCCCAAAATAGTGCATGTTGACTGAAAGATGTTACTCCTCAACCAACTAGCTTCTTCTTCTTGCTTCGGTATTAAACAAGACCTCCTCATCATTAGATTACATCCTTCATCTCCTGACGCAATATCCTGTTCATCCTCCTCAACTGGACTAGAATAACCTTCCCCAACATCCTCACCTTCAACTTCAGCGATCATAGTTCGTTTCTTCGGCTTCGGACATTCATTACTCTTGTGACCCACTTCCTGGCAATTGTAACACTTGAAACTGTTGTTGACCTTCGCCTTCACAACTTCATTCTCAACTGGTTTATTGATAGATTTAGGAACATTAGAGCTTCCACTAACACCCTTCACTTGATTGTTGGAATTAGTAAACACACCACCTCCACGCCTTCCCTGCTTCTCCCAAGCCAACGCTTTCTGATGTGCCTCCGCCACAGATCTTGGATCGAACATATTAACCATATCCTGGATCTGCACCCTCAACCCTCCAACAAACCTAGAAGTCAGCTGTTCTTCTGTCTCCATAATATCATTTCGAGCAATCAGTTGATAAAATTCATCAGCATAATCATTAATAGTCTTCGTCCCTTGCCTCAGATTCTGCAACCTCTGATACATAAGTGATTGATAATTATAGGGCAAGAATATAGCCTTCATCAACTTCTTCATCTTCTCCCATGATTCAATCTTCGACTATCCCATTCTCTCCCGTGTAAGTTTAGTTTGCTGCCACCATGCTAAAGCTCTACCCCTCAACCTAGTAGCAACTAACTTCACTCTTCTATGCTCAAGAACTTCTTTAAAGTAAAAAATATCTTCAACATTAGACAACCAATCAAGAAATTCTTCCGCTACCATTCCACCTTTGAATCCTGGAATTTCCATCTTCATACCCGATTCCCATCGACGATCATCATCTACCTCCCGATACATTTCGGACTTGGTCTCGATCTCGATAATGAATGCTAGCTCTATCACCATCTTCATCATAATCAAATGTACGTCTATATCGATCTCGACCATCAACATCCCTTCGATCACGCATGTCTCTTCTACTATGTCTCTCTTCATCTCCATATGGCTCATTTTAGAACTCTCGTGGAGTTCTCCTCTCTTCATGTCCATAGTCATGGTGATCTCTCCTTGATGAAATTGATGTTTCTCTTCTCTCTCTAAAAGATTGCGGTGATACCCTCCTCGCTTCCGTAACCGATGGCAAAAATCTGTTTCCTCCATGGTTCGAGATTGGTGATCTCCTCCTTTGATTTTGATTCAAATCATTCATCAATTTCTCTAACTTTCCAATGCCTTCATCAAATTTTTCATTAATGCGTTGTTCCATTTGCTCGGCTTCTTCTCTTCTATACAACGCTTCAACATTCTGATGACGATTAGCTCTCCTCGGTGGCATGGTTGAACTTCACAATACTTCAACAAATACTTCAAAAATCTTCAACACAACTCAAACAAGCGCGGCCCCAACTCAACTTGGCTCGGCCTCAATCACTTCAACACAAATCAAACTCAAACAACTTCCACACTTTGATCCAAAATGGAATGGATCAAAAGTTCTCCTCTTGTTGCAACTTCCAGATGAACTCGATGAACACCAAACTTCAAACTCCTTGGCTCCAAGACTCGTCTTAGCCATGATTGGCTAAGTCAAGCTCTAATACCAAAACTGACGCAGCGGATAATTAACAAAACGATATAGATCGATGAAAGTAGCAAACGGTGGATTAAAGATACTGAAATGCCCAAATTCGTTGATCACAAAGATACCGAATTCTAGCTATCCTCGTCACGTTGATCACGCACGATACCATGAAAGAAGATCTTCAATTCTTCAAGCGTTGATCAAGCGCACTTGATACCGTGAATAGGCTTCAACAATTGTTGAATCGAGCGCACTCGATTAACCGAAAGTGGAGATAGGAGATTAAACTCAACTACCAATTTAAGATGAAAGCACACAGCAATCAAACAAGAATTTTATTCCCAAAAACCAACCACCAAAAAGTTACAACACGCTCGCTATTTATAGAAGTTTCACACCCTGACCCTTAAGTTGTATACAACTTACGACTCCTTAAGTCGGCACCGACTTATCACAAGAGCGACCCAACCTCTTTACAACACACACGACTCAAAGCTTTACCGACTCATGACCTAGCATAGGTACAACAAAGCGACTCAACACTTAAGTCGTAGACGACTTAAACACACGGCTTAAAGAAATACAGACTCATCACAATACTTAGGTCGTATACGACCTAACGACTCATCATAGGTCGGCCACGACTCAACACTTATTACATCACCTTTACATACATGACCGACTTAAAGATTCTTGAAGGAGCGGCACCTTCCAATGACCCAACTAAGTTAAGTCGTAACCTGTTAGAGTTAGGTCGTTAACTCGGTACAAATTCCCCTCTGGTCTCCAGTTAGGTCGGAAACGACTTAAATCTTCTTCATTAACTCGCATCTCTCCCCACGTGACTCCTTAGGTCGGGAACGACCTATATCTTTCATCTTAAGTCGTGGACGACTTAACTCCTCCTTAAGTCGTGTACGACTTATCTCTTCTCTTCTAGCTTGAGCTGCATCAAAATGAGAAGGAAGCCTTCTTTTAGTTACTCTAAAGTGGATGTGGGTTTCAATTAGGCCCATCCAAAATAAAATAAAAATCCTTATATTATTTATTTTACCTCTTAAATTCAATACTTCCCATTCTTTTCATTTAAACCTTTTCCCATGCTCTACAATGTATATTTTCCAAAGCCGCTTTATTAAATCATGGATTGATTCCTCCAATTGCTTACAAAAATCTTATTACATAATTTTAAGGCTTTTGGAAAGTTATCTATTTTCTTTGATATATAAAAATCTCATCTGTTAAAATTTATTTTCTATTATAAAATCCCAATCAATAAATTCCCAAAAACATTTTTAAACACCTCTAAGTTGCTTAATTTATTCACATGGATCTTATTTCCTCAAAATTCACATTATTCGTCTTAAGTTTAGACTTAATTATTATAAAAGAAATAAATTCCCAGCTATCAAATAAAATCTCTAATTCCTTTAAAAGAACTTAAAAAACCAATTAAAACATATTTTGGCTTTATTTAAATATATGTACTAACTCTACGACAATATTCTACGATCTAACCGTAAATTATTTTAATTATTTACAAAGTTCTTCAATTCCAATATGAGTTCATATCAACAAGCTTTAATAGCTTTTCAAATTGGCATTTATTACAAAGTTAACTTTATTTCCAATTTTGAATTAACAATACTAGCTCAAGACAATATATTTCCCATTAATGATCCTTAACTACCTAAAATATTTACATTTCAAAACAAGCTCTTAAGAAATTGTTAACATTTTATTAATGATTGAATAATTGGACCAGCAAAATCTTAATATATCTTTAACATTAATTACTTAAAACTTACACATCTTAACTACTCTTTTAAGGGGGGAGGAATGTAGCGACCTTGGATTTTTGGCCCTGTTATTTTAATAAATATTTAATCAAATTAATAAAGTGTAAACTGATCATATTAAAATGAATATGATTTTGGAAATAATTGCCATTTGTTTATACTGGGTTTGTATTTTGAAAGAAAATGGATTTGAAAATTTAAAATAAATCTCTTAAAAATATTTAAAAAAAAATCAATCTGGTATAATTGAATTAAAATACTTTATCTTGTTAACATTTGGAAAAAATAAAATATAAAATAAATAGATGATAATGTTCAATATAAAATATTAATATTATTTTAAGTCAAAAACATAAATATAAATAAATAAGTAAACTTATGAATCTAAGTTAGATATTGATAGTTAATGATAATTATGTAAACTAATTAAGCAACACAACATTTAATGCTTATCTGTTCGAGCCCATATTTTTGTCTATTTAAAATATTTACAAATCTTTACTTTTCATAATAAAGATCTGATCAACATAACTAAAACAAAAGTGAGATAAGTCTAAAAACAAAACAGGCTTGTATATATGTAACCTGTAAATAATTATGAAAGACAAGTTTTATAGCATATTCAGATTTATCTTTATTTTCAAAGGCAAAATATCTTTGTACCAAGAAAAGAATCAGCTAATATTAATTAGTGTAAACAAATAGGAGGACATATGCATTAAATTAGCACAATATTTTGTCAACTCAATTGCAAGAAAATCCTACAGCCGAAATACAAGATCATTTCACTTTGTAGTGTATTAAATTCAAGCAAATCAAAAGCAAGTAAAACCTGTACCTATGGTAACCTACAGCTGTTCAAAGTTTTCCTATTTATACATCATACTATTTTAGTTCGTTCACAATAACTTAACAAACTTAGTAAACCTGAGAAGCAAATCTGAGATAAGAAAGAAAAAAATTAAACATCTTTACTTTGCAAACTCAAACAAACTCAACATCAAAACAAAGAGATTTTTCAGGGATTCAACTGCAGCTTCTTCAACAGTTTGTTCTCTTTTCAAGTGATTTTGGTGAGTAAACAAGAAATTTTAAGCTTTAAGTTATTTTAAAATAGTTCAAGATTATTTGATATCCTGAATATATATATGTTTTAGTTTGTATTTCTGTTATGATGCTCTGTTCACCTCTGTTAATTGATTCAGGTTGTGATATTTCCTTTCAAATTCAATTTGCTCTCTTCAGATTATGATAAAGCTTTAAACTTTTCATCTAAACAAGATGTTTAAACTTAAATTTTGATTTCTAAAAGCCGATTAAACTTTGCTGTAAAACATGATTACTGTAGTTTAATTTACAGGTATCAAATGATAACTTGATAAAATTGATTTTTGTAAAACATTAATTCAAGATTATATGTTGAATTCTTATAAAAAATTATGATTTTTAAAACAAAAATGAAGCTTTTTAGCTTGGAATTCTAAGAGCGGTTCGGTTGGAAACAAGAAATGCATTTTTTTTAAAATTCGGAAAATCTAGTTAGATTAAAATGTTGAAACTTGGTTTGAGGGTAGTAATAACTACTGTGATCCTGAGAAAAATGTCAATTAATTTTTCTATTGTGTAAAATTCGAGCACGAGACCGTATTAGGGTTTTAGGGTGGTGTTCATGTTCATCTCTGTAATGAGACGTTTTCATCGACCATGGATGATCGAGTGCCTCGAGCATTTGGGGAATGGAAGGGTGGCGTGTTGTCGAGGTGCGGCCAAAAGTTGAGGGCTTCCGGTGGTTATGGCGGCGGTGGAGAGGTCGTTTTGTCATATTGGTTGAGCTACAGAATTTCGAACTGTATGCTTAATTTCGTTTCGATAATTTGAAATGAGATTCGAGCTTGGTTTTCGTTTGTTCGTGGAATTCGTAATTTGTCGGCGATATAGGTGTTCGCCGGAGGTCTTTGGTGCCGCCGTGCACGTGCACGGCATGGAGGAGGGAGTCGGCGTCGTGTCAGGGTATTTCTCGAGTCGTGCTCGAGTGTATAGGAAGGTTGCTTCGGGTTTTATCGTGTGAGTAAGAGAACCTGATGTTGTAATTAAACTAAGTTTAACTTAAACTACAGTAGAAGAAAAAAGAGGGAAGAAGAAGGAGTTTTGTGTGGGAATGAGGTGGGTGACTCGGGAATATTAGCGTGCAACTCGAAGTACCACTCGGGTTTAATCAAGGGGAGCCTCGGGGTTTTGTTAATCTGCAGCAGTATTTATAAATTTTAATATCTTGTTTTTTTTCTACAAGTTTTAAACACAGTTTAATTGTTTAAGTCAAGAATCTATTACAGGACTTAATTATTGTTGTTAGTACTTTAATGATGTTTTAAACACTTAATTATCATTTTAATTAAGTAATTAATTTAGTTAAGCATAAAGTTAATTGACATTTATATTGTAGTTAGTAATATAATTGAATTTCAAATTTAAAGAGGACGTTAAAATGTTAACTAAGTTGGATAATTAAAATTAGATTAACTATTTCTTGAAAGTAATTAAGAATAATTTACTTTATAATTATAATTAGAAACCAATTAATAATTAAGAAATAAATTAATTTGTGATTAACTACTTAAGTTAATTAATGAACGATTAATAGTTATCAAGTGATTAAGAAATGATAAATGAAGTAATTAACAATTAAATAAGGGATAATTAAGTTTATTTAATTAATAATAAATTAATGATTAAGGGATAGTTAATTAAGTTAATTAAAGTTAAATAAATTGATTAGAAGTAATAAATTAAATAGCGTTAAATAAAATAATTAAATAATTGAGTAAATTAAGGAATTAATACTTATTGTAATTAATAAAGTTTAATATGAATTGTTTAAGATAATTAATTAAGTTTAATTAATTTAAATAATTATTTGATAACGTGATAAGTATAATCACTTAGAAAAGTAATTAATGATAATTACTAGATGCAATTGACTGAGGATGATTTAATAATGAAAGTAATTTGAGTATAATTACTTTGTGAAATTAATGAAGGGATTAATCTAAAGGAAAATTAATTAAGGAGTACTTAATTTATTTGATGAATAATTAAGGTGGTTAATTACTGAATAGTATTAATCAGGGGTAATTAATAAAGGTAGTTTAATTAAAGATTAATTACTTAAGGTAATTAATTTAATACAGGATAATTAATTAAAATGTAATTAGTAATCATAAATAAATATAATGAATAATAATAGATTAAAGAGTAATTAATTAGTGTAATTAAGAAGAAATGTAATGTTAATAATTTAAGTTTAATTTCTATGTTTAGTTAAGATAATTTATTTGTGGAAATAAGTTAAAGGATAATACTTGAATATAATTAAAGTAAATTATACAAGGATGACTAATTAAATTGAATAATGGGATGATGATAAATTAATTGATTGATAATTGATTTATAGTTATATAAGCAAGATTTATAATGGTGAAGTAATTAATTTAATTTACTTTAAATTAATTAGAGATGCAAATAATTAATTTAATTCATTTTAAATTAATTATAACTGATATGATTGCTTATGTATGGATGGATGATATTGTTTACCTTGAATGGTTTGAGATCTGAAATATGAGATAAATGATGCTGTATGAAATGTATGCTTTGATTGAAGTATGATAATATTGATTATCTGTTTATGATGATAATGTTGATTATCTATTGTGATATTGTGAATTATCTATCTGTGTGTATATGGATAATTGAATTGTTTTAAATTTTAAAAGAACTTGGCCCTAAAAGACACGTTTTGGATTTCGATGAGACCGGGATCGGGTTTCCATATTTGGACATCCGAAAACCACATCGATCTAAATTAACGGTAGGTCGTGAATCTGAAGTAAAGATGAAGATTCAAAGTGCAAGGGTTATCGTCATTAACTCTGAGGGTGATTCCAAAATGAGTGTAACGAGATAATGCCTTCGGTTTCGTTCGAACCCGTAACGAACTTGTATGGATTGAATGCTTTCAGCACATCGTCGGGTGGGCGATGAGCATTCTAAGGGATACGTTTTGTAAAGGTAATCCTAGCCTCAAGGCTCATCAACCGGGAATGGCTAAAACAGGGGAGGTGCAGCAAGGTTAGGTGGGTCATGCCCAAGCAGGACAAGATTTTCCCCTGTCTAGATGTCCCTTTTTATTCGGCTTAGTGAGCAGTTGGTCGCGCCAACTGCGGGGTTATCTTGTTCGGGACTGTTCAGTAAGGAATGGTTCCGGCCTTGTGTTGCATGCGAGCGGGCGTACTCCTCGGTACGGTGATCTAGGCCCCGTACTGTGACGGCCGGTACCCTAGTAGCCCTGCCATTGTATGGAACCCAATTTCCAACAAGTGCCCTCGGATTTGATTGTATTACCACTTTTGTGGCTAGTAGCTGTAATTTAATAATGTAACAATGTAACGACCCAGAATTTTTATTAATTAAAATTTGGATATTTAATTAATTTTAAATATTAATAAGTGAATTTATAAGTCAAATAAATTTTTATTTGAATTATTGGATTTAATTGGATAATTAAATCGATAATTTAATATGTTAAATTATGGAAATAATTGAAAATTGGGTTAAATATGATTGTAAATGATTTGTAAAATTTTATTTTATCATATTGAAGTTAGAACGATATTTTAGAACTTTTAAAATCGAATTAAAGGTTAATTTGTGAAAATTGAATATTTTAATATTATAATCGACTAGTGAAAATAGTCAATTTTTGAACAGTCTCAGAATTGGACGAAACTAGTTCCATTGGATCCGTAATAGTTAGTTATTACCGGATTTCAAATTTCGTGTCCATCGGAGTTATCGTTTGATCGTGGCAGCTCGAAACGCATCGAATTATTTTTAATTTTAATTTGGCGAGTTAAAATAGCCATTTTTCAAAAAGTCTCGGATTTCGACGAAACCAGTTTCATCGGATCCGTAATGTGATATTATTGTAAGGTTTCAAATTTCGTGTCGATTGGATTTACCGTTTGTACGGTACAAATTAAAACGCCTAGAAAATCGTTTAAATCGGTTTAATTCAAATTGAACGTTTATTGCCATAACTCGCACAGATTTTCGAATTAGCTTCCGAAACCTGTTCCATTATGTCCGGAACGAGGGATAAACCCTAGGAACGTCAGTTTTGGCGCGTAAATCGGAGTTCGGAATTTCCGGATGAATAGTGTTCGTTCAAATTCCTATAAATAGACCAATATCTCTTCATAAATTAAAAAAAAAAAAAACTAAACCCTAGCCGCCACCATCAATATGAACGGCCAGAAAACGTTCGTCTTCTCCCCTCAAAATCTCCAAATCCACTCAATATTACGATAAACTTTCAACTAGAGTATTGAAGAGGGCGATGAGAGCTACAAGATCAACGGTCATGATCGCGAAAGGATTTGTGCATTGGCGGCAAATCAAGCTTGAAGGGGGTATATTCGCGCACGCTTTTTGAAGTGTAGATGGGGCCGAGCTCAGTGAGGTTGTAGCCGTGGGTAGGGGAGGCGAAGAGCTTTGCTGTGGTGCCGATATGATGGGGTTTCGTCGTCGTTGGTGGCTCGCGTGATTATGGTTTTTTGTATAAAGGTGGGTTCGGCCGTGCATTATTCACCTAGGTATTTACGTGAGTGAGAAGATGAAGTGCATGGGCCAGATGCAAGCAACGATGGATCCTACGGCTACGATGGCTTAGGTTATAAATTAATTAGAAATTGTTGTAATTTTAATTATAAAATTCGAGTAAACTTCATAAATTGATAACTTTTTCATACGAGGTCGAAAACGCGCGAAACCAGTTGCGTTCGAATCGTATGGACGAGCACTACGCGATGGAATTGGATTGGAGTCGTTTGGAGTTAGTGAGAATTTTGGGTAAAATTAAACGTCCGTTTAATTTTATTCGAAATAAATCGCTAAAACGAAAATAAAATCAAGGTGAGAACTTCTCACTCAATCGAATCAGTTTCGATTTTATTTTAAATAGTTAGATTTAAAATATTTGAATGCATGTTTGAATGATGATTGTTATCTATTGATTGTTAAAATAGACATTATACGCCGTTAGTAAGCGGATGTTATTTATTAAAAACATATACCGCGAATATTTCATAAACAGTGAAATTGGTATTATATATAATAGCAATATATATATATATTGGCATATGTATATATTGGAGTTATTGATTTCCCGCAATTGTTTAGCGGATGAGACCCTATTGCGCCGTCTATTAAGCGGATAATATTTAAATCCCATATACCGCGATAATTTCGTACTGGAGCGAAATTGGTATTGTGCTAATGTTTGTGGATGCAGGAAAACAGGTTGGAGGGATCCAACTGGATTCCTCAACAGTATTTATTTGATTTCAGATATTTTGATATTTGATGGATTATCATATCGATATATGATGTCGTTGTTGTCGTGATTGACTATTTGGTGTGTAGCATCATTGGACCAAATTTTGAAATTTTAAAATGATTTTAAAGTGATTTTTTAAAGTATACGTTATAAAAGATTTTTGGAATTGATTCATTTTAAATAAATAAACGTTATACTTTTAAAAAGTTATAAAATTATGGTTTTTGAGAAAATATAGTTAAAAGCTGATTTTTGAGAAATAAGGGATTAATGATTTTATAAAAGAGTTTAATCGGGATTTTTGAAATTATTATAAAAAGTTAAAATATAGGATTCATAAAATTTGATTATTTTATGAATCAAAAATGGTGAAATAATAAAGGAGATTAAAGATGTTTTAAAGAATAATATAAATTGAATTATATTAAGAGATTTATAAATGGATATTTATAAATTGAAATATTGAAATTATAAAACGAGTTTTTATAAGTGTTTGAATGAAGTGAAAATGAATTTTGTAAGTGAATGAAATTTATAGGATTATAAACAGTGAAGTTATAAATGGAATTTTATAAACAGTAGATTTATAAAATTTATAAAGTTATTGAAAGAATGGATTTTTTTTGATAAATAAATGAATCTTATAAGTTATAAGATTTATAATTATAAAGTTCAAAGGAACGATTTTTGCAAGCAAATAAATTATAAGTATTTAACTTATAATATGGACTTGTGGTTCATAATTGAGATATAAACTGGAATAGGTTAATAAAGGATTTTATAAAAGGAAGTAGTTATAAAACAAGTAGAAAAGGAATTTATAAACGTTGTTTTATAAATTCGCAAACGACTTATTTTGATAAGTAAATTGTTGAAACCTATTAATGGAGTTATATTCACATTTTTAACTGTGAATAATCCTTTGAAATGAAATATATAAAAGGATGAAATTTGTTAACGTAGTATATTCACGTTTTTGAATAGTGAATAATATGTTAAAGAATTTGTTTAGAATGTGATATTTTAAATTGAATTAAAACGATCTAACGATGTTTTAAATGTGTTGAGATTCGAAACCATAGATTTCAACATTCATTGTTGAAATAGACGTTTTCGAGAAATAAAAGGAAATGGTGGACTATAATACTATTGTTATAGTAAATGATTTCCGAAAGGAAATGTTTTGTATAGTATTGGGATTTATATATCTATTTTAATTTCGAATCCCTATATTAGTGATTTTGGGTTGTCGTAACGATGTTTTACGCAACATTCGTTTTGGCCCAAATAAATATGTTTAAGAGAATGATTTCCTTAAAGAATGAAATATATACTTAATTTCGATTGAAGTATATTGAATATTTTCCAAGTGTTGAAAATCAATAAAATTTGTGAATTACTTATGAATAAATAAGTATGGAAATGTTTTCCAATATGAAGTGAATATTGAGAATTTATCTTTTTGAAGATAGATTGAAATGAATAATTGAAATCATAGGCATGGATATTTTGGAAATATAAATTCGTTATGGAATTATATGAGAAAGTGGAATTTGTTTAAAAATAAATATTGATTTATTTTTGAAGTATTGAAAATAATATATCTTGTAAAGATATTTTGGAAAATAAATAATTTGGAAAATTATTTGGAAACTGGTGATGTGTGCATATCCATTGATAGTTCAATAACCGACTATCAATATTTCCCTATGAATGGGTATTTGATGTGATTTGATTTAATTTGAATGCCACACTTATTTTTGAATAAGCGCTCACTATTCGGGTTAACCGGGAAAGGACCATGGGGTCGTATAACCCATTCCGAATATGTAATACGTCGTTATGAATCGCATTGAAGATCGGTGTTGAAGACCCGGTATTTACGAGAACGATAGGATGACCTGTCGATTGACTCTGCACCGAGTTGCTTCGGTATTGAGTTCTCCATATGTGATGGTGAATCCGATCAGGATTGTGAATATCCGGATTGCAAGGACTTCTTTGTAAGTGCCTTCGGTTTTGTTCGATCCCGGAACAGACTTGTATGGATTGTATGTCTGACATTACAAATTGAGATATAAAGCAGATTTCTTTCAAATATATTTCTGTTGGTGGCGAAGAATTTATTCTTTTAGCTTAACACCCTTCTCTGAGACGTACGAGCTCAGAGGTTATGTAGTTGAATGTTATCAGCGATATATTCCCAATTTGGTAATGTGACATGCTGAGTGTTGCCGTAAATGATCATTGTGTTGATTATTTGTGATAGGATCGTTTATTTGATCGTCTATCCTGGTGATCATTTCTATGATCATTTGTTGACCCAAAGCATGGCTTTTGTATAAAGTATGTTTTTGTGGACGTGACTTCGTCGAGCCTCACACCCGTGAATGGTCAAAACAGGAAAGATGCAGCAAGGTTATGAGGGGTAGCGCCCTTTAGGATGTGTGCATTTCCTTCTGGAAAAGGGTGGTATCATGGTATGGAGCCCAGATACTTACTCATGTTGAAAACACTTTATGATTGTGTGAATTGATTGCGAGCGCTCGGTGAAAGGTCCCAAAGGACCGGGGGATGGCATATTCGGTCAGTTGTTACTCAGTTAGGGGTAACCCGGCCTTGTGTTGGTAGAGATCCGGTTTGGTTCTCGGGGATGTCCATCCAGAGGCATTCTCATGTGGCAATGGGAAGTTCCTTGGCCTGATCATTCGTTGGAAATCAAAAGAAACAATACGTGACTTGTACGGTATTAGTTGTAGAACCTATCATTCACTTATGGTGGCGCCCCACTGTTTGGATGGTAGCTATAGTAGGCATACGATAATGGTCGTATGTTGGCTAAGATTTATATTCTACTTTCGAAATGAATTTTCCTACACTATACACTAGTAATAATATCAAATGTTCTTTTAATGCGTATCAAGCATCTTTGACTATCATAAGGAGAAATCTCCTCCGATTCTGCGTTTGCATTGTGTGTGTGCGGGAGGCCTTATGGTAGTCTCATTTTTAAAAGCATTGCGAATTGACTTTAAAAATATTCCTCTATTTTGATTTTAAAGATAAATAAACTGTTTTGAGTTCTCACACCAGTCACATGACTGACTCGGAGTTTATTGTTTTCCTTCCTAAACTCTGGGTGCCCACCAATTTCCACACGGGCAGTCAAGAGTTAAGGTTTATCAGCATATTCTGGATATTCTGGAGTTGCTGGAGGCAAGCTGGATGGCATGGCGTATTATTAGTATATAGTATTTCTTTTCCGCTGTTTGTTGTTGTTTGTTGTTGTACACTCTGATGATATGATGTAATGAAATGAAATGTATAAAATGTAATAACTGATATAGTTCTTTGTTTAAAGATTTTTCATTTATTATTATATGTTGTTCCGCTGCGAATTGTGAGATTCTGTTGTTGTTCTGTTGTTTTTTATTCCGTTCTATTTTCTTTCTGTTCTATTTTCTATTTTCTTTCCTCTCCATCTTCTATCTTTTTCTCTTCTCTTTTCTTAAATTCTTTTTAAAACCCATAACATTTCGGGTTTCCGGCCTTCGATTTCTCGGCAGTCGATAAATTGAGTATCGATGTTGAATTTTCGAAAGTCGAAAATTTCCGGGGCGTTACATCTGGTATCAGAGCATATGGTTAAGCGACAACCATGGTTCTGTTGGGTATTACTCATTAGAGATAGAGTCGGCAGTACTCTAGAATGAGTTGAGTGTAATAATAGCTATGAGAGCGTATTTGTTAGTGAATATATAAAAAATGTTTTACATTGTGATGATTGGTTTATTGAGTGGCATATGAACTTTCGTCAGCATGGTCTGTACAACTATGCCGAAGGGGTTTATAAACACTTGAATAGAACAATTCGACACAGTATTGTTTTAAATTGGGTAAATGAAATAATTTTACCTTGATTATATTTTATATATAAAGAAATAATTTTTCAGAATTATTAAGTTATATAAGTTGATTGTTTAGTTGTTTGAATAATCTAAATAAAGGTATAATTGTATAAGTATAATGAATTATAAGAATTGAATTATAATTAATGTGATTTACAATTGTGAAATAAACTTATATATATGAGAAGTGAAACTATATGAATATATTTACGAATATAAGTTGTAAATAAAAATGAACTTAAGAGATGTTGAATGAAGTTGAATAATTGAATGAAAATCAATTAATTAAACCAATTGAAAGCAAAGGAATTTGGTTGTAATTAATATACATTGATTGTTATATGATTGTTAGTTGATTATATATAATTCATTAAGTGTTAATGAAATTGAATTAATGGAATTGGAAGCTAAAGTAATTGAAATCCAATTTGAAGTTAAGTGAATCTTAAATAGAATTGAATTTGATTTGGAAGTGTACCAACTTGAATATGAATTAGTGAATATAAACTAATTGAAAATGAATGTTAGTAAGAACATCCACTGTTAATGAATCAAATGTGATTAAATTGAAAACCATTTCATTGAATATTAATGAGAATATGAATGAATATTTATTGGTTATGGATGTTAGTTGGTTGATGGTTGAATATATATTGCCTTTATCGCTGTTGCTAAGTTGACATATATAGTTATTATGTTGCTATATGTTGTATATCGATACTATTATCTATATGCATGATTCTCATGTTGTTTGTTAAGTGATTAGTAGGTGCGGATCGCGTTTCCTTCGCATTTGGAGCTCGCTTTCGCGCTATATTAGCCGTATATGCTCGCTAATGAAATATAAGGTACATATCTCGGATTAAATACCGTACTTTTATACTTTTTCCCTTCGGGATGCCTCATTACTTGATGAGATGTATATTTGTGATATATATACTGTCATTTTTATTTTTATTTTTCGGATCGAGCCGCGCAAAGGAGACTATGGCGAATTTTTCCGGAAATTTAAGGCGTTAGAAAAATTTGAGAAAATTGAAATTTTTTTGAAAACTTTAACTTTGATTTTGGAGTTGAAAGTTAAACAATAGTAATTGTTTTTGAAAAGATAACTAAGTATGATTTGAAAACTTAGTAAAGATTATAAGAAGTTTAACTATGGATTTATGGAAAATTAATAGATTCTGTAACTTTTCTTACTTGTTAATTTCGAGGATGAAATTCTTTTAAGGGGGGAAGATTGTAACGGCCCAGAATTTTTATTAATTAAAATTTGGATATTTAATTAATTTTAAATATTAATAAGTGAATTTATAAGTCAAATAAATTTTTATTTGAATTATTGGATTTAATTGGATAATTAAATCGATAATTTAATATGTTAAATTATGGAAATAATTGAAAATTGGGTTAAATATGATTGTAAATGATTTGTAAAATTTTATTTTATCATATTGAAGTTAGAACGATATTTTAGAACTTTTAAAATCGAATTAAAGGTTAATTTGTGAAAATTGAATATTTTAATATTATAATCGACTAGTGAAAATAGTCAATTTTTGAACAGTCTCAGAATTGGACGAAACTAGTTCCATTGGATCCGTAATAGTTAGTTATTACTGGATTTCAAATTTCGTGTCAATCGGAGTTATCGTTTGATCGTGGCAGCTCGAAACGCATCGAATTATTTTTAATTTTAATTTGGCGAGTTAAAATAGCCATTTTTCAAAAAGTCTCGGATTTCGACGAAACCAGTTTCATCGGATTCATAATGTGATATTATTGTAAGGTTTCAAATTTCGTGTCGATTGGATTTACCGTTTGTCCGGTACAAATTAAAACGCCTAGAAAATCGTTTAAATCGGTTTAATTCAAATTGAATGTTTATTGCCATAACTCGCACAGATGTTCGAATTAGCTTCCGAAACCTATTCCATTGTGTCCGGAACGCGGGATAAACCCTAGGAACGTCAGTTTCGGCGCGTAAATCGGAGTTCGGAATTTCCGGATGAATAGTGTTCGTTCAAATTCCTATAAATAGACCAATATCTCTTCATAAATTAAAAAAAAATAAACAAACTAAACCCTAGCCGCCACCATCAATATGAACGGCCAGAAAACGTTCGTCTTCTCCCCTCAAAATCTCCAAATCCACTCAATATTACGATAAACTTTCAACTAGAGTATTGAAGAGGGCGATGAGAGCTACAAGATCAACGGTCATGATCGCGAAAGGATTTGTGGATTGGCGGCAAATCAAGCTTGAAGGGGGTTTATTCGCGCACGCTTTTTGAAGTGTAGATGGGGCCGAGCTCAGTGAGGTTGTAGCCGTGGGTAGGGGAGGCAAAGAGCTTTGCTGTGGTGCCGATATGATGGGGTTTCGTCGTCGTTGGTGGCTCGCGTGATTAGGGTTTTTTGTATAAAGGTGGGTTCGGCCGTGCGTTATTCACCTGGGTATTTACGTGAGTGAGAAGATGAAGTGCATGGGCCAGATGCAAGCAACGATGGATCCTACGGCTACGATGGCTTAGGTTATAAATTAATTAAAAATTGTTGTAATTTTAATTATAAAATTCGAGTAAACTTCATAAATTGATAACTTTTTCATACGAGGTCGAAAACGCGCGAAACCAGTTGCGTTGGAATCGTATGGACGAGCACTACGCGATGAAATTGGATTGGAGTCGTTTGGAGTTAGTGAGAATTTTGGGTAAAATTAAACGTCCGTTTAATTTTATTCGAAATAAATCGCTAAAACGAAAATAAAATCAAGGTGAGAACTTCTCACTCAATCGAATCAGTTTCGATTTTATTTTAAATAGTTAGATTTAAAATATTTGAATGCATGTTTGAATGATGATTGTTATCTATTGATTGTTAAAATAGACATTATACGCCGTTAGTAAGCGGATGTTATTTATTAAAAACATATACCGCGAATATTTCATAAACAGTGAAATTGGTATTATATACAATAGCAATATATATATATATATTGGCGTATGTATATATTGGAGTTATTGATTTCCCGCAATTGTTTAGCTGATGAGACCCTATTGCGCCGTCTATTAAGCGGATAATATTTAAATCCCATATACCGCGATAATTTCGTACTGGAGCGAAATTGGTATTGTGCTAATGTTTGTGGATGCAGGAAAACAGGTTGGAGGGATCCAACTGGATTCCTCAACAGTATTTATTTGATTTCAGATATTTTGATATTTGATGGATTATCATATCGATATATGATGTCGTTGTTGTCGTGATTGACTATTTGGTGTGTAGCATCATTGGACCAAATTTTGAAATTTTAAAATGATTTTAAAGTGATTTTTGAAAGTATACGTTATAAAAGATTTTTGGAATTGATTCTTTTTAAATAAATAAACGTTATACTTTTAAAAAGTTATAAAATTATGGTTTTTGAGAAAATATAGTTAAAAGCTGATTTTTGAGAAATAAGGGATTAATGATTTTATAAAAGAGTTTAATCGGGATTTTTGAAATTATTATAAAAAGTTAAAATATAGGATTCATAAAATTTGATTATTTTATGAATCAAAAATGGTGAAATAATAAAGGAGATTAAAGACGTTTTAAAGAATAATATAAATTGAATTATATTAAGAGATTTATAAATGGATATTTATAAATTGAAATATTGAAATTATAAAACGAGTTTTTATAAGTGTTTGAATGAAGTGAAAATGAATTTTGTAAGTGAATGAAATTTATAGGATTATAAACAGTGAAGTTATAAATGGAATTTTATAAACAGTAGATTTATAAAATTTATAAAGTTATTGAAAGAATGGATTTTTTTTGATAAATAAATGAATCTTATAAGTTATAAGATTTATAATTATAAAGTTCAAAGGAACGATTTTTGCAAGCAAATAAATTATAAGTATTTAACTTATAATATGGACTTTTGGTTCATAATTGAGATATAACTGGAATAGGTTAATAAAGGAATTTATAAAAGGAAGTAGTTATAAAACAAATAGAAAAGGAATTTATAAACGTTGTTTTATAAATTCGCAAACGACTTATTTTGATAAGTAAATTTTTGAAACCTATTAATGGACTTATATTCACATTTTTAACTGTGAATAATCCTTTGAAATGAAATATATAAAAGGATGAAATTTGTTAACGTAGTATATTCACGTTTTTGAATAGTGAATAATATGTTAAAGAATTTGTTTAGAATGTGATATTTTAAATTGAATTAAAACGATCTAACAATGTTTTAAATGTGTTGAGATTCGAAACCATAGATTTCAACATTCATTGTTGAAATAGACGTTTTCGAGAAATAAAAGGAAATGGTGGACTATAATACTATTGTTATAGTAAATGATTTCCGAAAGGAAATGTTTTGTATAGTATTGGGATTTATATATCTATTTTAATTTCGAATCCCTATACTAGTGATTTTGGGTTGTCGTAACGATGTTTTACGCAACATTCGTTTTGGCCCAAATAAATATGTTTAAGAGAATGATTTCCTTAAAGAATGAAATATATACTTAATTTCGATTGAAGTATATTGAATATTTTCCAAGTGTTGAAAATAAATAAAATTTGTGAATTACTTATGAATAAATAAGTATGAAAATGTTTTCCAATATGAAGTGAATATTGAGAATTTATCTTTTTGAAGATAGATTGAAATAAATAATTGAAATCATAGGCATGGATATTTTGGAAATATAAATTCGTTATGGAATTATATGAGAAAGTGGAATTTGTTTAAAAATAAATATTGATTTATTTTTGAAGTATTGAAAATAATATATCTTGTAAAGATATTTTGGAAAATAAATAATTTGGAAAATTATTTGGAAACTGGTGATGTGTGCATATCCATTGATAGTTCAATAACCGACTATCAATATTTCCCTATGAATGGTTATTTGATGTGATTTGATTTAATTTGAATGCCACACTTATTTTTGAATAAGCGCTCACTATTCGGGTTAACCGGGAAAGGACCATGGGGTCGTATAACCCATTCCGAATATGTGATACGTCGTTATGAATCGCATTGAAGATCGGTGTTGAAGACCCGGTATTTACGAGAACGATAGGATGACCTGTCGATTGACTCTGCACCGAGTTGCTCCGGTATTGAGTTCTCCATATGTGATGGTGAATCCGATCAGGATTGTGAATATCCGGATTGCAAGGACTTCTTTGTAAGTGCCTTCGGTTTTGTTCGATCCCGGAACAGACTTGTATGGATTGTATGTCTGACATTACAAATTGAGATATAAAGCAGATTTCTTTCAAATATATTTCTGTTGGTGGCGAAGAATTTATTCTTTTAGCTTAACACCCTTCTCTGAGACGTACGAGCTCAGAGGTTATGTAGTTGAATGTTATCAGCGATATATTCCCAATTTGGTAATGTGACATGCTGAGTGTTGCCGTAAATGATCATTGTGTTGATTATTTGTGATAGGATCGTTTATTTGATCGTCTATCCTGGTGATCATTTCTATGATCATTTGTTGACCCAAAGCATGGCTTTTGTATAAAGTATGTTTTTGTGGACGTGACTTCGTCGAGCCTCAAACCCCGTGAATGGTCAAAACAGGAAAGATGCGGCAAGGTTATGAGGGGTAGCGCCCTTTAGGATGTGTGCATTTCCTTCTGGAAAAGGGTGGTATCATGGTATGGAGCCCAGATACTTACTCATGTTGAAAACACTTTATGATTGTGTGAATTGATTGCGAGCGCTCGGTGAAAGGTCCCAAAGGACCGGGGGATGGCATATTCGGTCAGTTGTTACTTAGTTAGGGGTAACCCGGCCTTGTGTTGGTAGAGATCCGGTTTGGTTCTCGGGGATGTCCATCCAGAGGCATTCTCATGTGGCAATGGGAAGTTCCTTGGCCTGATCATTCGTTGGAAATCCAAAGAAACAATACGTGACTTGTACGGTATTAGTTGTAGAACCTATCATTCACTTATGGTGGCGTCCCACTGTTTGGATGGTAGCTATAGTAGGCATACGATAATGGTCGTATGTTGGCTAAGATTTATATTCTACTTTCGAAATGAATTTTCCTACACTATACACTAGTAATAATATCAAATGTTCTTTTAATGCGTATCAAGCATCTTTGACTATCATAAGGAGAAATCTACTCCGATTCTGCGTTTGCATTGTGTGTGTGCGGGAGGCCTTATGGTAGTCTCATTTTTAAAAGCATTGCGAATTGACTTTAAAAATATTCCTCTATTTTGATTTTAAAGATAAATAAACTGTTTTGAGTTCTCACCCCAGTCACATGACTGTCTCGGAGTTTATTGTTTTCCTTCCTAAACTCTGGGTGCCCACCAATTTCCACACGGGCAGTCAAGAGTTAAGGTTTATCAGGATATTTTGGATATTCTGGAGTTACTGGAGGCAAGCTGGATGGCATGGCGTATTATTAGTATATAGTATTTCTTTTCCGCTGTTTGTTGTTGTTTGTTGTTGTACACTCTGATGATATGATGTAATGAAATGAAATGTATAAAATGTAATAACTGATATAGTTCTTTGTTTAAAGATTTTTCATTTATTATTATATGTTGTTCCGCTGCGAATTGTGAGATTCTGTTGTTGTTCTGTTGTTTTCTATTCCGTTCTATTTTCTTTCTGTTCTATTTTCTATTTTCTTTCCTCTCCATCTTCTATCTTTTTCTCTTCTCTTTTCTTAAATTCTTTTTAAAACCCATAACATTTCGGGTTTCCGGCCTTCGATTTCTCGGCAGTCGATAAATTGAGTATCGATGTTGAATTTTCGAAAGTCGAAAATTTCCGGGGCGTTACAAACAATTTCGGCTATTTTCTATTTACTTGAAAACCCTAGGCACTATTATAATATCACTGAATTTCCTATGAAATGTTTTGGTTAGCGTAAGGTAAAAACTTACCCTTATTTATGTGTGGGGAGTCTTACGTGATACCTTTCTTTTCCAATGTTTTTTTCAAAGTTAAACAACTTTAAACCGTTTACTCATACCAGACCCATGTCTGACCCGGAGTTTATATTTTGTGTTTTCATAAACTCTTGGGTACTTAAATTTTTACGAGTAGGCAAGTGATAGGTACTTGGATTGTTGAGTTCTAGAGGAGCTTGGAGCAGGAGCCCAGACGTATGCAGATATCTATCTAGTTCCGATGTGTTAGTTAGAGTATGCTGTATTTTGAGATGTATGTAGTGAAAGATGTATATATGATTGTCATGTGTATGATATTGTATAACTCTGATATATGTAAACTATGTAATAGTTATGTGATATATTATATTTTGTTCCGTTTCCGCTATGAGATTCTGTTGTTGTTGTTCTTTCTTTCTTTTCTTTTCTGTTCCTACCCCTTTCTTTCTTAATGATGATACGTCTTTCTGGGTGTAGAAGGGCGTGTCATCACAGGTGGTATCAGAGCTGAAAGGTTAAGTGAGAACCTTGGCTCTGGTGGAGATTTCTCATTAGAGATAGAGTCAGTAGTACTCTAGAATGAGTCTGAGCGTACTAATAGATATGAGCGCGTATTTTTTAGTGAATATAAAATGGTTTTATATTATGTTGATTGATTTTGAGTGGTATATGAACCTTCGTCAGTGCAGTCTGCACAACTGTACCGAAGGGGTTTCTAAACACTTGAATAGAACAATTCGACATAATATTGTTTTTAAAAGTGGGTGAATTAAATAGTTTCACCCAAAATATATTTTGATATAAAAAAAGAAATAATTTTATGCAAATTATTATATATAATTAAAGTGTTTGGATGATAGTGTTACAGTCAAATAAGATTATAAAGATTTACAATGGCTTATATAACCAAGAAAAGTATGAGATTGAATTTGGAATTTAACTAATGATAAAAAATAATAATGATGTAAATAAATTGATGAAGTACATCAAATTTAGAATGTAAATGAATTGGATTGGGAAATTTAGTAGAAATAAAATTTTGGTTGAGATTAACTTAAGCTTATTAATTGGATTTAAATTTAAGATTGAAATGAAATGAATTGAGATATGGATGATATTAAATGAAATTAAGTTCTTATTTAATTTAAATCCAAATGAATTGGTAGATTAAAGAGAATAGTATGATGCTCAATTTAACGGAAGTTAAGTAAAACAAATTGAATTGAAATAGAATTCAGTTGAGTTATAGATAATGTTAAATAAATTAAATTCTTACTTAAGTAAATAAAAGTAAGTTGAAATGAAATTGAATTGGAATAAATATATTCTGATAACTTATAAAGGAAATTGGCAACACATTGATTAAGAATATTTTTGGTTGTAGATGAGTGTTCAATCTCGAGTTAAAATGAAATATGAATATATATTCAAGCTTAAATCGGGTAAAAATGTGAAAATATGAATGTGAGACTTATAAAAGAAAATATGGAGAAGTAAAATAGTAAGCCAAAATAAAATTGTTTTGTATTTGGAGAATGAAATAAAAATCCAAACTTGAATTATAAAATAAAATTGAACACGGATAAAATAATAAGATGATTTTTGAAGATAAAAATCCAATGTAGAATTGGAAGTGGAAGTGAACTAATTTGGAATAAATTGGTAAATTGAATAGGTTAATGAGATTTAAACTGGTTAAAATAGAAGTTGGATTGTGAGGTAATAATGGAATTGGAAATGAAATACGAGTTATTAATACAAATTCAACTTGGAATTATATGTAAATTAAATATGAATTAAAGTTGTTGCGGAATGGAATTAACATAGAGATAATTTGAATTTGCAAATAAAATCCAATTCAAGTATGGATGGAATAAATATGGCCTTGGATTTAATCTTAACAAAATAAATGGAATTTGATCTAGGTAAGTATCAAATAAATTGGAAATGAATTTAAGTATGAATTGGAACAAGTAAATTAACATGAGATTAAACTTCATAGAAGCGTAGCTTAGAGGAAAATGAGAGTTTATTTAGTAAAAGCTTGAATAATTTAAGTTGAATAAAATAAAATCTTTCTTCGAATAGAAATAGTTGGATAAAAAATTAAAATTTAATAAGTTAACTCCGATGGCTTATCAAAAGAATTTAGGTTCTTGAAATCAAAAGTATGCTTGCTTAATACAGGTAAGATGTGGAGTTTAAAGTGAAAATGAATGTGATTAAGAATAAATGGATGTAAGTGTGGAGAATAAATGAATTTGTGGCTCATAAAGTTTAAAAAGTGGAATTATAAGCCAAAATAAAATTATTTGTACTTGGGAAATGAAATAGACATCCAAACCGGAATTACAAACTAGGAATGAATTTAAATGAAGTGATTTTTGTGATGAAATCAAATATTGAATTGGAAGTGGAAATAAACTAATTTGAAACAAATTAGTAAATTAAGTATGTAAATGGAAATTGGAATTGGTCAAATAAAAGTTGAATGTTGAATTAATAAAATTAGATTGTGAATTAATATGAATGGGAGGCGGAGGCCTTGAGTTATAAGTATAAAATTCAACTTGGATTGGTGCTATATCTTACAGAATTGAATTGCCAGAACGGATGTCTGGAATTCATAATGTATTGCATGCATCTCATCTAGGAAAGTTTATCCGGATTTGTGTTCGGATAACTAGTGATGTTTGTTAGGATAGACTGTTTGATTGTTTGCTAATGTATGAATGATATGTATGTGTGAATGGTTGGTATAACAGCTTTTAAATTATCTTTGTTTTAAATTTCGGGGACGAAATTCTTTTAAGGGGGGAGGAATGTAACGACCCCGGATTTTTGGCCCTGTTATTGTAATAAATATTTAATCAAATTAAATATAGTGTAAACTGATCATATTAAAATGAATATGATTTTGGAAATAATTGCCATTTGTTTATACTGGGTTTGTATTTTGAAAGGAAATGGATTTGAAAATTTAAAATAAATCTCTTAAAAATATTTAAAATAAAATCTATCTGGTATAATTGAATTAAAATACTTTATCTTGTTAACATTTGGAAAATATAAAATATAAAATAAATAGATGATAATGTTCAATATAAAATATTAATATTATTGTAAGTCAAAAACATAAATATAAACAAATAAGTAAACTTATGAATTTAAGTTAGATATTGATAGTTAAAATATAAAATAAAAATATAATACAAACAAGAAATAAAGTGAAATATGAAATAACACAACCATATGTATATAAATTATTCAAGTTAGAAATAATGAAATAAATTATTTTCACAAGCAAACCAAAAATATAAAAATGAACCTGACACATATGTATGTACATTATTCAAGCTAGAAAATAACAATACAACATATCTTCACATATAAAACAAACATTTATTATACAAATATCTATGTATCTAAAGTTAAATCCAAATTATAATATGTAAACATATCTTCATTCATAAGCCAAGCCTACCTGCATAAGTACATGTCTACATACAATATCTTCACATAGCAAAACAAATGATAATTATGTAAACTAATTAAGCAACACAACATTTAATGCTTATCTGTTCGAGCCCATATTTTTGTCTATTTAAAATATTTACAAATCTTTACTTTGCATTATAAAGATCTGATCAACATAACTAAAACAAAAGTGAGATAAGTCTAAAAACAAAACAGGCTTGTATATATGTAACCTGTAAATAATTATGAAAGACAAGTTTTATAGCATATTCAGATTTATCTTTATTCTCAAAGGCAAATTATCTTTGTACCAAGACAAGAATCAGCTAATATTAATTAGTGTAAACAAATAGGAGGACATATGCATTAAATTAGCACAATATTTTGTCAACTCAATTGCAAGAAAATCCTACAGCCGAAATACAAGATCATTTCACTTTGTAGTGTATTAAATTCAAGCAAATCAAAAGCAAGTAAAACCTGTACCTATGGTAACCTACAGCTGTTCAAAGTTTTCCTATTTATACATCATACTATTTTAGTTCGTTCACAATAACTTAACAAACTTAGTAAACCTGAGAAGCAAATCTGAGATCAGAAAGAAAAAAATTAAACATCTTGACTTTGCAAATTCAAACAAACTCAACATCAAAACAAAGAGATTTTTCAGGGATTCAACTGCAGCTTCTTCAACAGTTTGTTCTCTTTTCAAGTGATTTTGGTGAGTAAACAAGAAATTTTAAGCTTTAAGTTATTTTAAAATAGTTCAAGATTATTTGATATCCTGGATATATATATATATATATATATATATATATGTTTCAGTTTGTATTTCTGTTATGATGCTCTGTTCACCTCTGTTAATTGATTCAAATTGTGATATTTTCTTTCAAATTCAATTTGCTCTCTTCATATTATTATAAAGCTTTAAACTTTTCATCTAAACAAGATGTTCAAACTTAAATTTTGATTTCTAAAAGCCGATTAAACTTTGCTGTAAAACATGATTACTGTAGTTTAATTTACAGGTATCAAATGATAACTTGATAAAATTGATTTTTGTAAAACATTAATTCAAGATTATATGTTGAATTCTTATAACAAATTATGATTTTTAAAACTAAAATGAAGCTTTTTAGCTTGGAATTCTAAGAGAAGTTCGGTTGTAAACAAGAAATGCATTTTTTTCCAAATTCAGAAAATCTAGTTAGATTAAAATGTTGAAACTTGGTTTGAGGGTAGTAATAACTACTGTGATCTTGAGAAAAATGTCAATTAATTTTTCTATTGTGTAAAATTCGAGCACGAGACCGTATTAGGGTTTTAGAGTGGTGTTCATGTTCATCTCTGTAACGAGACGTTTTCATCGACCATGGATGATAGAGTGCCTCGAGCATTTGGGGAATGGAAGGGTGGCGTGTTTTCGAGGTGCGACCAAAAGTTGAGGGCTTCCGGTGGTCACGGCGGCGGTGGCGAGGTCGTTTTGTCATATTGGTTGAGCTACAGAATTTTGAACGGTATGCTTAATTTCGTTTCGATAATTTGAAACGAGATTCGAGCTTGGTTTTCGTTTGTTCGTGGAATTCGTGACTTGTCAGCGATATAGGTATTCGCCAGAGGTCTTTGGTGCCGCCGTGCACGTGAACGGCGTGGAGGAGGAAGTCGGCGTCGTGTCAGGGTATTTCTCGAGTCGTTCTCGGGTGTATAGGAAGGTTGCTTCGGGTTTTATCGTGTGAGTAAGAGAACCTGATGTTGTAATTAAACTAAGTTTAACTTAAACTACAGAAGAAAAAAAAAGAGGGAAGAAGAAGGAGTTTTGCGTGGTAATGAGGTGGGTGTCTCGTGAATGTTAGCGTGCAACTCGAAGTACCACTCGGGTTTAATCAAGGGGAGCCTTGGGGTTTTGTTTATCTGCAGCAGTATTAATAAAATTTAATATCTTGTTTTTTTCTACAAATTTTAAACACAGTTTAATTGTTTAAGTCAAGAATCTATTACAGGACTTAATTATTGTTGTTAGTACTTTAATGATGTTTTAAACACTTAATTATCATTTTAATTAAGTAATTAATTTAGTTAAGCATAAAGTTAGTTAACATTTGTATTGTAGTTAGTAATATAATTGAATTTCAAATTTAAAGAGGACGTTAAAATGTTAACTAAGTTGGATAATTAAAATTAGATTAACTATTTCTTGAAAGTAATTAAGAATAATTTACTTTATAATTATAATTAGAAACCAATTAATAATTAAGAAATAAATTAATTTGTGATTAACTACTTAAGTTAATTAATGAACGATTAATAGTTAATTAATCAAGTGATTAAGAAATGATAAATGAAGTAATTAACAATTAAATAAGGGATAATTAAGTTTATTTAATTAATAATAAATTAATGATTAAGGATAGTTAATTAAGTTAATTAAAGTTAAATAACTTGATTAGAAGTAATAAATTAAATAGTGTGAAATAAAATAATTAAATAATTGAGTAAATTAAGGAATTAATTACTTATTGTAATTAATAAAGTTTAATATGAATTGTTTAAGATAATTAATTAAGTTTAATTAATTTAAATAATTATTTGATGATGTGATAAGTATAATCACTTAGAAAAGTAATTAATGATAATTACTAGATGCAATTGACTGAGGATGATTTAATAATGAAAGTAATTTGAGTATAATTACTTTGTGAAATTAATGAAGGGATTAATTTAAAGGAAAATTAATTAAGGAGTAATTTATTTATTTGATGAATAATTAAGGTGGTTAATTACTGAATAGTATTAATCGGGGGTAATTAATAAAGGTAGTTTAATTAAAGATTAATTACTTAAGGTAATTAATTTAATACAGGATAGTTAATTAAAATGTTATTAGTAATCATAAATAAATATAATGAATAATAAGAGATTAAAGAGTAATTAATTAGTGTAATTAAGAAGAAATGTAATGTTAATAATATAAGGTTAATTTCTATGTTTAGTTAAGACAATTTATTTGTGGAAATAAGTTAAAGGATAATACTTGAATATAATTAAAGTAAATTATGCAAGGATGACTAATTAAATTGAATAATGGGATGATGATAAATTAATTGATTGATAATTGATTTATAGTTATATAAGCAAGATTTATAATGGTGAAGTAATTAATTTAATTTACTTTAAATTAATTAGAGATGCAAATAATTAATTTAATTCATTTTAAATTAATTATAACTGATATGATTGCTTATGTATGGATGGATGATATTGTTTACCTTGAATGATTTGAGATGTCAACTATGAGATAAATGATGCTGTATGAAATGTATGCTTTGATTGAAGTATGATAATATTGATTATCTGTTTATGATGATAATGTTGATTATCTATTGTGATATTGTGAATTATCTATCTGGGTGTATATGGATAATTGAATTGTTTTAAACTTTAAAACAACTTGGCCTTAAAAGACACGTTTTGGATTTCGATGAGACCGGGATCCGGTTTCCATATTTGGACATCCGAAAACCACATCGATCCAAATTAACGATAGGTCGTGAATCTGAAGTAAAGATGAAGATTCAGAGTGCAAGGGTTATCGTCGTTAACTCTGAGGGTGATTCCAAAATGAGTGTAACGAGATAATGCCTTCGGTTTCGTTCGAACCCGGAACAAACTTGTATGGATTGGATGCTTTCAGCATATCGTCAGGTGGGTGATAAGCATTCTAAGGGATATGTTCTGTAAAGGTAATCGTAGCCTCAAGCCTCATCAACTGGGAATGGCTAAAACAGAGGAGGTGCAGCAAGGTTAGGTGGGTCATGCCTAAGCAGGACAAGATTTTGCCCTGTCTAGATGTCCCTTTTTATTCGGCTTAGTGAGCGGTTGGTCGCACCAACTGCGGGGTTATCTTGTTCGGGACTGTTCAGTAAGGAATGGTTCCGGCCCAGTGTTGCAGGGGAGCGGGCGTACTCCTCGGTACGGTGATCTAAGCCCCGTACTATGACGGCCGGTACCCCAGTAGCCCTGCCATTGTATGGAACCCAATTTCCAATAAGCGCCCTCGGATTTGATTGTATTACCCACTTTTGTGGTTAGTAGCTGGAATTTAATAATGTAACAATTTCGGCTATTTTCTATTTACTTGAAAACCCTAGACACTATTATAATATCACTGAATTTCCTACGAAATGTTTTGGTTAGCGTAAGGTAAAAACTTACCCGTATTTATGTGTGGGGAGTCTTACGTGATACCTTTCTTTTCCAATGTTTGTTTCAAAGTTAAACAACTTTAAACCGTTTACTCATACCAGACCCATGTCTGACCCGGAGTTTATATTTTGTGTTTTCATAAACTCTTGGGTACTCAAATTTTTACGAGTAGCCAAGTGATAGGTACTTGGATTGTTGAGTTCTAGAGGAGCTTGGAGCAGGAGCCCAGACGTATGTAGATATCTATCTACTTCCGCTGTGTTAGTTAGAGTATGCTGTATTTTGAGATGTATATAGTGAAAGATGTATATATGATTGTCATGTGTGTGATATTGTATAACTCTGATATATGTAAACTATGTAATAGTTATGTGATATATTATATTTTGTTCCGTTTCCGCTGTGAGATTCCGTTGTTGTTGTTCTTTCTTTCTTTTCTTTTCTATTCCTACCCCTTTCTTTCTTAATGATGATACATCTTTCTGGATGTAGAAGGGCGGGTCATCACACCACACGTACGGGGGCGTGTTGAAATTAGTCCCACATCACCAATTGGTTTTGTGATAATATGTGGTCCTCTAACATATACTTTAACTCCAAAAAATCATTTCCATGTTATTTTGGTATGAATTTATACATCAAATCATTAATATACAATTCTTGGGCCGCTTTTTACATACTATAAAATATACACATGTAAATTCACATAAATTGAATTAAATTATAAAAAATATTTTCTAGACCTGAAATCATCATATCTAATCTTTGAAAATATTTCTATAACAATTTGATATGTTTAAATGTCCCAAATCATCAAATTGATAATCTTGGGGTTGCTTTTGGCACTTAACCAAAATATCATTTTATTTAATCCTATAAAAAACATAAAAATTATAGTTAGGTCCGCTAGTATCATATTTCACCTCAAAAATATATTCATATAAGATTTCCATCATTTCACTATGAATTTCCTAAATATAAGTCTCAATTTTGCCTAATTTTGCATATAAAATTCACAGATACGTTATATAATTCTACTAACCCATTTAATTAACCAAAATTCACTTATTAATTAGGTTAGGCAAGATTTCTAGAAATTACAAAACTAAATTTCGAATTTTTTTATTTAACTACCACTGTTATGTCAAACCATGGAATCAAAAGAGTAATATCAAATTTAGATAAATCCAACCACCTAGTCAGTTACTCTCAATTTCAAGTCTCTAGCCTCACTTTTGTTTGATGTCCAAAGATAGAATGTTTTTTAATTTTCCATTCTAATGCTGCTAGTGACTCCTATGTGTTTGCCCTTGCTTCTCTCTTCGATATGGGTTTCAATTTCTTAATTTGATCTTTAATCTTAGGATCTAGGGTTACCTAAAGAGTTTAGGTAAGAAGAAACAGAAAAATGAAATATAGTTTCTGAAATATAATAAGATACGTGTTCTATTTTAAGTCTAGGGAGTTAGGAAACTGCTTGACCGCCAATTTTAAATTTGTATTCAAATTGTGTAGCTTCAATTCGACTCGACGATATTTCCAACAGCATCTCCTACCTACGTGCTCCAAACAACATACACAAATATACTGTGCAAATTAGAAAATGAGCCGGTCACATTGGCATTGGTTTCATCGCCAAATTCCAATGTTTGCAAAATGACTGTTTTGCCCTTTTAAGAAAAATGACAAAAATACCCTTATATTAATTTTTAAAATGTTCTAGGGTATTACATAATTATTCACTCAATAGTTTTCTTTGGCTAATATAACTAAGGTAAAATAGAATATATCAGTGTGACAATATTACAAAATTCTCTCAGCTTGAGAATAAATATCGTGTTTTAATGTGAAAACTCCACTTTGATTATAATTAAATCATGGCATGACGTCCATCAAACGACTACAATTGGGTCGAGTGGAAGCAGAGAAGGTGAATCATTATTCAAGATAGAATTTGTCTTCTCAATTATATGCGTTAGTATCACGAGATCAACTTAAGTCAATTCAATGTCAAAATCTCTGCCAGAGCAGCACGGTTAATGATAATTGTTATTATTGAACCAGAAACAATGTATTTGAACTATAACATTGAATGTGCACGATCCTGGAATTTTACACTATAACAAAAACATCTTATTTATGTGTTTCGCAACGTTTTTAGAAACGCAGCCTTACACGAAGTTGTAAGAGAATCGCCATATTTTATAACATTTTCCAGCTGTTGCAAAAATCCTTATAATCGAGTAATCTATTACAACCATTTCTACATGTGAAATTTTTTGACAACTCTTTTAAAATGTAATAGAATATTTTTTATAAATTTTTTTTGAATGTTGCCAAATATGGATAATTTTTTTAAAATAGTTAGACTGTCTTCAACCTGTAACTTTATCCTTAATGCTATTATTATAGAATTACAATTTCAAAAATTCAAATAAGCAAAATGTTATTTTCATCTTAACAACATAACACGAATTAAGAACTTTTTTTGTGAATAAGCACAAGGAGAACTACTTTCATCTTTCATATGTAACCAATATTTTTGTAAAACCACCCTTAATACACTACAACCAGGCAATGTTTTTTCTCATTTTACAAAACCTTTCACAAATTCCTCTTGTTTGTCAAACTCTTGCATCATTGCTGCTTCCATTCATGGGCAGCTATATATGTTCAAATCTAGGACTGAAAATGTTGCCATCAATTCTAAAATGCAAGTACATTCATTAAGCATTTATTTCTACCGAAAAGAACAAATTTTACAAGTCAAAGTACATACTACAAGCAACTTCAATGTTGCATGCATCATGCATCACGCATACACAAGTGAGGACAAACTTACAGCGAGGACATCGCCAAGTGTAGTCTTATCCCACTCGCTCACAACTCTAGCATTAGCATTAATTGTAGCCTGAGCAGCAGCAGCAGCAGCGATGGCTCGACACTTTCCTTCCTAAAGAGAGAAATCTTGAATAGGAAAAAGGATAGTTAGTCTTCATCCCAATCGTAAATTTGACCTGGATAGAAAAATAACCATGTGTGAAGAATAAAGAAATGTAATTTCATTTTATCAACCAAAAAGACATACGCTCTTCACATTAGGATGAAAAGCTATCATTTCTCAAATATTTATTCCGTATTGAACCTACAAGTTAGACCAATGGAAATCCCAAAATAGGGAAGTGCCATAAGAAAATGAAAATTTAAATGTGAATTACGAAGGAAAGCATCACAATTGTATGATATTAATTTTATCTAAAGCCTGAACTATATAATCAAACACAACTGATCTTTCAAACCATTTCATAAGTTGAGTGCAGTTAAGTAAGTTTTAAACTATCAACCTCAGAAAAACCATAATTCTTAAAATGACATTTCCGATACCATTGTAGGAAATGCATGTAAACATAGGGTCCTGCCCTTATTAACCACATTGGCAATCCAGGAGCAAATGCAAAAAATCCTCAACAAATTTGCGAAAAATAAAAATAACCTCGAAACAACTTCCAGTCCACAATGCAAAATTGGGTCATTACCAGCCACGAGGCAGAAGTTGTAACAGTCATTTTGATGTACAATCCATTCTTTGATTGCCTAAAATAGGCAGCCTTAGGGTCACTATCCACATCAATTAGTATCTGCACACAAACATTCACTACAACTTTAAGAAAGAGAACCATCTTTATCTGAAAAATGAAAGAACAAAGAGCAAGCATTTGTATGACTTCGTCGAGCATTGAGAGAGGATGCATGACAATAGCATGCTTAGAACCAGCAACAAGTAAGGACTCAATCAGTTTAGTATCAAGTACCATATACCCAAGCTAGCGCGGATCAGTCTACCAATGCTCAAGCAGTCCTGTCCTTCAACAAGGGCGTGGTTCATTTCCATATGCTACAAAGCTTCACGCCCATCACTTTGATCCACCGTTTTATCACCTGACGTCGAGGCTGCTACCTTATGTGCTCTATTCCAAATGATTTTTTGCTGCATCCCAAAGCTTGAGCAAGGATTTGGCTGCAAATATCCTAATATCACATTCTAACCACTCCCTATCGCCGAACATGGCAATGTCCGCAACCATCCTGCATCCCAAATCACTCCCTATCACAAAACATGGCCATGGCTACTGTAAATGAAATATACAACGTACATATATTCAGAAACATATATAGAAATAATATTGTACATGGAAGGTTATAGGGGTCTAGCTTGTAGATAGCGACCTCGGTGATGATGGGGACGGGGTGGGAGGAGGCCTAACTGCGGAGGTAGTACAAGATCACCTTATAGGCTGGGTGGAAGCAAAGGCCCAGAGGAAGGTAGGCGTTTGATTTGTTACACTGGAGTAGGAGGAATATTCAATTTGAATTGAAGGAGCGAAACACGAAGCAGAAACCGCCAAATTTGATCGAGGAAAATTTGAGCTCAGCGTTGTAAAACCTAAATGAAATTGGAGGCAAAATTCTTGGGTAGGCAATTTTTTTGGTTAGAGCCAAAAGTACGTTGTATATAGCAAAGAAGATAGTTATAAAAGAAAACCCCTGAAAGTAATTCTTTGCAATGTAATGTTCGTATAGAATTATATATTTTTTTTTATTAGTTTAGAGTTTTCCAAAATTTTGGATATTTCATAAAATTTTAAATTTATTTACAATTTTAATTTCTTTAGTTTTGAATTATGTGAAAATTTCAAAATTTTGTTTTAAATTTCATGGGTATTTCTAAATTTATATTTGAAAATTTCACAATTCTAATTTTTTTGAAATATTAAAAATAATTATTAATTATTATTATTAACTATTAAATGTTGAACAACAAATATTAATTCTTAATAATTAAAGATCATTAATTAATCATTAATAATTGAAAATTAATTATTAAATAACAAATATTAGTCTTAATTATTAATCATTAATTATTTATTGTTACTCTTAATTATTTAATTGTAATCAGTAATTATTAATTATTAAATAGGTGGTATAAATTATTAAATATTAATAATTAACTATAAATTATTAAATAGGTAACATTAATTATTGAATACCAATTATTAATTTTAGACAGTAATTATATTGGTTATTATTACCTCTTAACATTTTTTTATAAAAGTTGTAAATTTACCGTTGTAACAAGGTATTTTGTTGTAGTGTTTATTATTAATCATTAGTTATAGTCCGTAGGTGTGACGCAATTGAAAGGGGCGTCTAGATTTGGTAATAGAACCAGATTCGAGCACTGCCTTGCACATACTTCTCGCAAAAAATAATACTCGAGGGTTATAGGTACCATGAGTTGAAGTGGACAGACACAAGTTAATTCCCCTTAGGAGTTTGCCAGTCCATCGAGTTCTCCTGAGTACATAAAAAAAAGTTATGAATTATAAATAATAACCTATAGAAGTTTACTTTGTAAATTATCGATCATAAACTTATATTTATAAATTATTTAAGTAAGTATTAAATATTTGTTATTAATTATTAATTATAAGCTTTTATAATATTTTATGCAATACAAAACATATTCAAAAAAAAAAATTAGCATAAATCTACGAGCAAAACTATTTTTTTTTTTAAATTTAGTTAATTAACATCTAGTAGTAAAAACCACGTTTTTCCAACCTTTTCAAAACTGTTGTTAAAATGGCATTGAGACAACGTTTATAAAAAAACATTGGAAGAAAGTAGTTTTTACAATGTTTTTGGAGGAAATGATGTAGAAAAATCATGTTTTACAACGTTTTTCCATAAAAATGTCGTGAAGTGGGTTTTTACAACGTTTTAAGTACAAAAGTTGTAAAACAAACGTTGCTATAAGGTGTATCTATTGTAGTGTTGACCATTACCAAATTCCAAAAGTCTTAATGTGATATAGTATTGATGAAAAAAATTAGTGTAAATAATTATCACTATTGGTTAATGCTTAAATTTGTAAAATTGGATTATACCGAAGCTTTTTAAACGATGAATTTGACTATAATGTCACACCACAAGCTAAGGTAAAGTGTGAACTTTGATATTCGAATTATTCGACATTATTTGCGACTGAATTTACAATTAAAAAGTTAACACAACTGTAATGTTGAATCCTCCATCTATTACCTGATTTAATTAAATTATAATTGTTATAATCAATTAAATTACTTAATAGTTATGCATCAGTATTAAAAATAGTGCATTGTAACGATCACGTTTTCTAAACCAAATTTAATTTAGTGATTAATATAATTTCAGAATTAATTTGTGAAATTAATTTGAATTTTTCCAAAACAAATAAGAGATGTGTTTGATATATATATATATATATATATTGTAAATAGAATTTTGATTTGAAATTCAAAAATAAATATTTTAAAATAAATTGGATTTTAAAACTAGTATATATATATATATATATGATTATTAATTAATGTATAATTAGTTTTAAATCATTTTCTTTAAAAAGTGATATAATTATAAATAAAAGGAAAATTCTAAATATAATATTAAAACATATATTAATATAAGGATATGTATTTAATAAAGATATAAAATTATATTAAAACACACACACACACATATATATAAACTAAATATAATATAATATATAAATTGTATAAAAAATATTATTAACATGCAAAATTACAAATGTAAGTATTATAACATGAAGTTTAACAAGTGTAAACCATATAACATGAAACTGAACAAGTGTCATATTTTTGATCTTCTTTTATTTAAAGAAAATAATATGAAAAACAAGTTATATATATCACTCTACTTCTTCTCTTCTCATTTTCTTTGATCTATTCAAAAAAAAATTAAAAACCTGTAAACTTAAACCAGAAAACAAAAATATAAAAAAAGTTCAATTCATCTCAAACCTGAATCAAAGCTATAGATCAGATCAGAATATCAAGCAAATTCAAATCAAGTTACAGATCAAAGTTCAAAAAAAAAAAATCAAAGCATTTCCAGTTCAAAACAAATCAAGTTCCAGGCTTTGCCCTGCTCTCTATTTTCAAAATAGAGGTGAGTAAACTACCCTTTAAAATCTTAAATCTGTCTATATCTTGATCTTCATGTGATAATCCTTGATGTATGGATGTAAAATATGCCTGCATGTACAAATATACATGTAAATGATTGTATGCATGTTTGGGTATAAGAATACTTGCTGTGTTCTTATTTTACAGATTTTAAAATTTATTCAAAAATCAAAACCTCATCCCCTAATCTTTTTTAGGCCTTGATGTTTAAACGAAATGTGTTTAAATTTACCAGATCTTAATTTTAAAAATGCTTTTGAGTATAAATAACAAGTGGATTTACTGGAAAGAAGAAAACACAGTAAACTCAACGCATGTTGGAAATTCGTGTGTCATGATTTCTTGTTTCAATTATATCATGTAATTCATTTTCAAAAATTATGATTTTTAAAGAAGAATCAAGATTTTTAATTTTGATTTGAGGTAGAAATCATGATTTGAACGGAAATCCTATTTTGGGTAAATTCTAGTGATCGGTGAGGAGAGGTAGGTCTTCGTCATGGCTGGAGGTAGCTTGGAGGTCGAGGCTCTCGAGAAAAATGGTAGTTGGATTTATAGTCCACCGTGGTGGCCGAATGACGTTGAAGTAGGGTTTAAGGACTTGGTTTGGTCGATGTGAGTTTCGAGGCTGGATCGTCAACGTCGAAGCATCGGGCTTGACCGAAGTGGGGGAAAACGATGCGTGGTTTCGTGGTGAAGCTTTGGTCGGAGTGTCGAGCTTCTGGTGGTCGGAGGTGGCCATGCGAGGTGGTTCTTGGATGAACTATTCTGTTCTGCGTGGAAGTCGATATGTTCGAAATTCGATTTCGTGGATGTCACGAGGTGTTGGGTAGTCATACGGTTAGGGGAGATGGTCGTCGATGTGCTGAAGGTGGCCTCAATGGTCGGAGCTGCTTCGATCACCTATGAACGTGCACATGGTTTGGTGTGTATCTGCAGTTATTGGGATGTTGTTGTTTTTGGGAAGAAGGTGATTGTCTCGGGTTTGCTCTCGGGAAGATTGGGTTGTGGCTTGGGTGTGTTCGCGTGTGAATTTCTAGGGTTCTAAATGTTAAAAACAATCTAAAGTTTTAAAAAATTAATAATAAAGAAGCAATTCGGGTTGGACTCGGGAAAAAATTGGGTTTGGCTCAGGTTGACACTCGGGTTAGTCTGGGGTCTTTTAAAAAAGTATATTAACAAGCTTTTTTTAAAACTATATTCTTAAATAAATTTATTTTAAATAATATATGTTTATTTACACACTTGGTTAAACAAAAGTTGTATAATTTATTTTAATTTAAATAAATTAAGTTTAAATTATTTAATTATGTGACCATTACTTATAATAAATTCTTTAAGTTATTTAAACAAATTTAATAGTGTAATTAAGAAGTTAATTAGGAAAATAAAATGTTTTCAAAGGTTAATTAACTTAAAGGTCTAAGTTAATTGGTTAATGAAAATTATTTCAAGGTTATTAAATAATAAGATTTAAATGATAACTAAAGTAATTATTCAAGATAAATGGTTTATCTTCTAATTAATTAAGGTCTTAAGTAATTAAAAATTAATTAATTAATGAATGTAATTAAAGGATAATTACTTAAAGAATAATTAAGTAATAATTAAGGTTAATTAATTAATGATTAAATGTTAAATAATTAATGATTAAAGGTTAATTAATTAATGATTAAAGGATAATCAATTTATGTAATTAATTAACGGTTAATTAATAGATGTTATTAATTAAGGGATAATTAATTAATAAAGGATGATTAATTAATTTCATTTATTAATTAAAATTAATTAAAATGATTTGTAATTAATTAATGTTAATTAAGCAGGGTTAGGCGATTAATTCATAAGTAATTAATTTGTTTTGAGTTAATTAAATTAATAATAATTATGGGACTAATTAATCTTGATTATAGATGATTGGATTATATTGAATGCCTTGAATTGTTTGATATCACTGATATGCGATATTCTGTGATAAGAAATGCTTGGATTTAACTGTGTTAATGTAAATTGTCTATCCGTGATTGATTTGTTGTGTGAATATGTTAACAACTTGGCCTTTAAGACGACATCTGAAAATTCGATGAGACCGGGAATCGAATTTCAAATGGTTATCTGAAAACCACATCAGTTCTTAAAGGTGATCTTCTGTTTAAAAGATTAAAAATGGAAACTTGTATCCATATGTTTTAAAATAAGCGCTCATTATTCGAAAAAGCCTAGGAAGGACATTAAGTTATAAAACCCATTCCGAATAATGATGCGACAGAATGGAATTGCATTTGAAGACAATGGTTGAAGACCGGGTATTTTTCGAGAACGAAAGGATTGCCTGTTCATTGTCTCTGCATCGAGTTGCTCCAGTATAGAGATTTCCCTATGTGATGGGGAGTCCGGTCGAGATTGAGGACATCCGGATTTGCAAGGACTTTTTTCCTTAATTGGACGAAGTGCCTTCGATTCCATTCAGACCCAGGTTGGACATATATGGATGTGTGTCTGACATTAAACTTTGAGATATAAAGTTGGTTTCTATCAAATACATTTCCGTTTGGTGGCGGAGAATTTATTCTCTTAGCTTAACATTCTTCTCTGAGACGTATGAGCTCAGAGGTTATGTAGTTGATGGTTATTAGTGATATATTCCCAATTTGGTAATGTGACATGCTAATTGCTGAGCATTGGTTGATCAAAGCATGGCTTTTGTGAAAAGCGTAGCTTTGTGGGACGAGACTTCATATAACCTCACACCCTGGAAATGGTCGAAACAGGAAAGGATGCAGCAAGGTTATGGTGTTCGCGACCCTCAGGGTACATACATTTCCTTCTGGATAAAAAGTGGTATTCTGATATGGAGCCTAGATATTTTGCTTACGTGGTTGTTGGTTGTTGAGGGCCCTCTATAAGGGTCGGTTACGACCGAGGGATGGCGTACTCATGACAGTTAGTTACCAAGTTACAGAGGTAACCCGACCTTCTGTTGGCAGAAATCCGGTTAGGTTCTCGGAGCGTCCCTCCAGAGTCGTACTCATTCGAATAAAGGAAGTTCCTTAGCCTTGGCCATTTATTGAAAATCCAAACAATCAATACGAGCCCTATATGGTTTTAGTTGTAGAACCCGCCATTTTACATGGTAGCTATAGTAGGCATACTATAATAGTACGTATGCTGGCTAAGATTAATATTGTACTTTCGAAATGTTTTCCACACTATGCACTAATAATAATATCAAAAAGATTTTCGCGTATCAAGCATGTTTGACTACTATAAGGAGAAACCTTTCCCACGTGTGCGATTGCATTGAGTGTGTGCCGGGAGATCATATGGTAATTTCATTTTCCAAAAGCATTAACAGATTTCTTTTTATTTCTTTTGTACAAAAAACTGTTTTTATGTTTGCTCACACCAGTCCCATGACTGACTCAGAATTTATTGTTCCTTTTTTCTAAACTCTGGGTGCCCCTTATTTTTCTATACGGGCAGCCTAGAGTCAGGTTATTAGTAGGTTCTAGAGCTAGCTAGGAAAGTAGATATGGATTTGGAAGCCTTTGAAGCTTTGGAATGGAGACGTAGTATGTTGGACTCGCTCTCTCTCTCTCTCTCTCTCTCTCTTTCTCTTTTAATAGACCTCTGTTGATGATATTTTTTCCACTGTTGTATTGTTTCCGCTGTATTCTGTTGTATATGTCGTGCTCTGATGTTGGTGGTCGTTTATTGTAGAATGTTGTATCCATGTTGTATATCAATGAAAATCATTTTGTTTTCACTGTGTTGTTATCATCTAATGTGTTATAAGCTCCAGCGAATCAGACTCCAACGTTTGAATCTTCGGCATTTGAATACGGGTGATGTATTGAATGCCGATTTTCGATGGTTGAAGCCCGGATCGTCACATGTGGTATCAGAGCTAAAGGTTGAGTAAGAAATTTAGCTTTGGAATATAACTCATTAGGTGACTCATTAGAGATAGGGTTAGAAATGCACTAGAATGAGTATATTCCCTATGATATCTCATCCATAGGCCTAAATCAATTTTCTTACTATTTATATATAGTGAGAATGAGCGCAAGAAAAGGACGAGGTAGGGGAAGGGGGGGTACCACTACAAATGGTCGAGACCCTGCAACAACAGTAATGGAGGGAGCAGCTCTTCCCATCCAACCCTAGCCAAACCTGGCAGAGTTATATCAGAGTTTCTCAAGACTTGGAGGAAAACCATTCACAAGCACGAAGACTATTATAGAAGCGTAAGCTTGGATTCGATCTTGTGAGAGGATTTTTAAAGGATTGAAATTGGAGGATGATCAAAAGATATTGATGGCTTCCTGGTAGCTCAAAGAAGAAGCTTTGGTATGATGGGAGACCATTACTTTAGCTGAGTCTGAGGATGAGTTTACATGGGATAGATTCAAGCAAGTAATTAAGCAGCGTTATATGCCTTCCGCTGGTATTTCCAGGATGTATCAAGAAGATTACCTTACTTCTTATTTATGATAAAATGGTTAGAGTTCTATTTGACACTTGAGCCACACATAGTTTTATTTCCCAGCAAACCGTAGAAGAGTTAAATCTTGAACCCGAATTCGTAGACGAACCTATTTTTGTGAAAAACCCGATAGAAGGCCCTGCGAATCTTTTTTTACGTTGTAGAAAAGTTCCTATCGTATTCTCATCATCAGTTTCCTATCAGATTTTTCGTTTTTGACTTTAATGAATTCGAGATTTTACTTCGAATGAATTGGTTAACAAAATATGAAGCTAAATTAGATTGTATCAATAGAACGATTTAGGTCAAAACCAAATTTGGAAAAAAAAATTGTGATTTTTTGTGAGGATCCAAGTCCAAAGAGGGACACGCTAATGTATAGTTTGAGGTATCTCGACCCGAATCTGGAATCCATACCTATTGTTCGAGAATTTACTGACGTATTTGAAGAAGTTAAGTCTTTACCTCCGTATAGGAAAATCGAATTTAGAATCGATTTGGTTTCCAATGCCCGTCCAGTTGTTCATGCAAACCGTAGGATGGCACCAAGGGAAAGAGTAGGCTAGTTAAGCAAACCCAAGATTTACTAAAGAAAAGATTTATACGACCTAGTCGTTCTAGCTGGGGTTCAGCTGTAGTATTTGTAGCCAAGTCCGATGGATGTTTGGGATTATACGTATATTATCGTGAACTTAATAAATTAACCCTTAAGATGAATTTCCTTTGCCCCGATCGATGACCTATTCGATCAATTGCATGATGCTCGATTCTTTTCCAGGATGGACCTAGCCCAAGGATCCCATCAGCTAAGAATTGCGGAAGATTGTATTCATTTGACTACTTTTAGGGGCCCCGATATGTTCTACGAATGGTTAGTTATGCCCTTCGGACTAACCAATGCCCTTGCATATTTCATAGACCTGATGACCAGAGTATTTTGCGAAGTGTTGAATAATTTTGTTCTTGTATTTATTGATGATATTACGATCTATTCTAAAACTGAAGAAGAGCATGCCGAACACTTAGAACATAGTTCTGGAAATATTGAGAAGGAATATTCTTTTTGCGAAGTTTTCTAAATGTCATTTTTGGTTAAAAGAACTTAGATTTCTGGGACATATTGTAACAGAAGAAGGAATTTCTATAAACCCTAGTAAGGTTTCCGCTAGATTGGAAGCAAACCACAACTCCAAAGGAGGACAGGAGTTTTCTGGGATTAGTCGGATATTACCGAAAGTTTGTCCAGGATTTCTCTAAGTTAGCTAGTCCATTAACTAAACTGACTATGAAGAATGAAAAATTTATCTGGACTCTAAAATGCAAGGAAGCGTTCCAGGAATTAAAGAAAAGGTTGACCATTTCTCCCGTTCTTGCTATTATTAACGGGAATAAAGGTCCATCTGTGTACACAAATGCGTGCAGTGAAGGTGTGGGTGCTGTTCTAATGCAAGAGGGCAGAGTGATTGCCTACGCGAGTAGAAAATTGCGACTACATGAAAAGAACTACCCAACCCACGATCTTAAACTTTTGGCAGTTATCTTTGCTTTTAAAATCTGGCGTCGTTATCTTTTGGGCGAAAAATTTAAATTGTTCACCGACTATAAATCATTGAAATACCTCTTTATCCAGAAGGATTAAATCTAAGATAGCAACATTGGTTGGAATTCCTAGCGCCATACGACCTGGATATTCAATATACACATGGTAAAGCCAACGTGGTAGCTGATGCTTTGAGTAGAAGGCAGTTGTTCTTGCTCATTTTGTCGTCACCCCCCTCCCCCTCTTCTTGATAAGATTGCTAGCAAGCAAAAAGAAGACAAGTTTCTTCAAGAAATTTATGGGAGAATATGTCGACGTGAAGATTCCAGCTTTGAAATCGATAATAGGGGAATTATAAGGTTGAAAGGGAGGATTTGTGTCCCAGACATCCCAGATCTCAAACGAGAAGTATTGGACAAATGCCACAAGTCCAAATTTAGTATCCATCCAGGGGTAAACAAAATGTATCGAGATATTAAGAGGACTTTTTGGTGGAAAACGATGAAGAGGGATATATCCATTTATGTTAATCGTTGCGCAACTTGTCAATAAATAAAGAGTGATCAAATGAAGATGGCAGGTTTACTCCAACCACTAGAAGTGCCTAGTGGAAATGGGACCAAGTGTCTATGGATTTCACAGATGGTTTGTGACGTAGCGGATCAACAAACATTGACGTGCTATTAATGTTTCGATACAAATTGATGCAAATTCTTCCTCACAAAATGATTCGTGTCAAGTAAAACGAGATAAATGCCCAAATCCGTTGATCTCTCGAGATACCGGATTCTAGCTATCTTCAACACGTTGATCGCGCACGATTCCGCGTTTGAAGATCTACGATTCTTCGACGTTGATCTCGCGCACGAGATTCCGTGAATCGGCTTCAAGTTCGTTGATTCGAGCGCACTCGAATAACCGAAGATGGAAGAAAAAGGATATCACACTCAACTTCAACAAAAGTGGCACAAAACACCCAAACAAATTTTATTCAAAATCAACCTACTTTTTACAAACGACCAACCCGTATTTATAGAGATTTACAACATAGCAGACCGACCTAACAACATGCGACCTAACAGGTGGCCAACCTACGAGCTAACATATACACGATATAACAGATACGAGTTACAACACACGCGACCTACACATACAAGTCAACAAATGACCTACGACCTAACACATAAGCGACTTAACATCACGTTACAACATATATGCGACATAACAACACGGCACAATACAAACGACTTAAGAAAAAAGAATACAAGCGACTTATCAACAGGAGCGACCTACGGCATAAGCTTCAACGACCTAAAAATCAGCGGCTTAAGCTTTAGCGACTCAAGATAGTGCGGCATCATGCGACCTAAGGTATGAGCGACTTAAAGAAAAATGCGACCTGAGCGACTTAAGGAAATGCATAGCTTCAGGAATTTGCGACATAAGATCTTGCGACCTAACCATGGAGCGACATAAGAATGGAGCGACTTAACATATACAAGCGACCTACAAGATGTGGCATATGTTGAGATAACTTGCAAGTGGATTAACCACTAGGTCACTGGCGACTAAAAGTGAGCGACTTAACTCGCTAGGCTGTCCTGTTTGACCTAAGAGCTTGTGACTTATCTTGCTAGTTCGCTCAAGCGACTCAAGATGTGTTGCACGGCATAGCTCGTTGTGGTATGACTCGCTAGGTCGCGGTCGACTTATGGCATGTGACTTACGAACATGGTGCGCTGCATCATCCTCCCCTCGTTAAAAAAAATTCGACCTCGAATTCACACTTTCCTCTTCCTCGACAAGCTTGTGCTCATGATACGGAATCAAATGTTTGACGTTGAAAACGTCAGCAATATGAATATGATCCGGCAATCTTAACCGATAAGCATTATCATTGATCTTCTTCAAGATTTCTATTGGACCAATCTTTCAAGCTTTCAACTTGTTGTAAGTTCCAACTGGAAAACGATATTTCGTCAATACTGCATAAACAAAATCACCCTCTTTGAAATCCACACTCCTTCGCTTCTTATCTACCAGTTGCTTATACTTCTCATTTGACTTAAGCAATGGTTCATGAACAATCCTGTGACACTCCTGCAACTCATTCATAAAATCACAAGCTCGTTTAACAACCCCTTTCTGACGTGGAACTGTTGACAAATCCAACGGCCCCTTCGGAATTGCTGAATATACTACTTGAAATGGTCTGAATCCAATACTTCGATTAACGGCATGATTATGTGCGAATTCTGCCTGACACAAGTTCGCATCCCAGCTCTTCAAATTATCCTTCACAAAACATCTCAACAAGTTTCCCAAAGATCTGTTCACCACTTCCGTTTACCCATCCGTTTGTGGATGATAGGCGCCACTAAAAATTCAGCTTAGTTCCAACCATCTTCCATGGACTCAACCAAAAATGACATACAAATCGAGTATCCCGATCAGAAACAATGGTCTCAGGTAGCCCATGTAGTCGATAAACCTCTTTAAAGAACAATTGAGCAACACGGACTGCATCGGCGGTCTTTTTATAAGCTATGAAATATGCCATCTTCGAAAATCTATCCACCACAACATATATTGAATCATTCCCTCATTGGGTTCTTGGAAAACCCAAAACAAAATCCATGCTAATATCAACCCATGGTCTAGTAGGCACGGACAATGACATATACAATTCGTAGCTGTCCTTTTGGAAACTTGACATATGTGACATTTCTGCACAAATCTTTCAACTTCTTTCCTTATGGAAGGCCAAAAATATGGTTGAGAAATTAACTACAAGGTACGATCTCTTCCCACATGACCTTCTTCATGCAATTCCTTCACAATCTTCATTCGCAAACTGCACTCTGGTATACACAACCGATTTCCTTTGAATAGAAAACCATCTACCAACACATACTCATCCGTCTTCCCTTTCTCGACTTCATCTACAATCTTAGCAAAGTAAGGATCCTCAACAAACAATTCTGGAAATACATCAAACCCCGTCACTTCAACTCTCATTGTAGTCAACAAATGATTTCTTTTACTCAATGCATCTGCCACACGATTTGTAACTCCCGATTTATGCTTTACAACAAATGTAAACTGTTGCAAGTATGCGATCCATGAAGCATGTCTGGCTGCAATCTTATCCTGTCCCTGCAAATGCTTCATGATCAGTATACATCACAAACTCTTTATAAAACAAGTAGTGTCTCGAATGCTTTATGGCTTGGACAATAGCATAGAACTCCAAGTCATAGGTACCGTATCTTGTCTTGGCCCCCGAAAGTTTCTCGCTAAAATAAGCAATTGGACGCCCCTTTTGACTTAACACCCCACTAATTCCAACTTTAGACGCATCAGTATTCAGCTCAAAGAGTAACTGAAAGTTCGGGTATCTAAGAATCGGTGTTGTAGTCAAAAGTGTCTTGATCTGTTGAAAAGCAGAATCAGCCTCTTCAGTCCACACAAATTGCTTTCCTTTCATACAGTCTGTCATTGGTGCCATCACGCTACTGAAATGTGGAATAAACCTTCGGTAGAATGATGCTAAACCATGGAAACTTCTCACTTCAATTATAGTCCTGGGTTGTGGCCAATCCTTGATTGCTTCAACTTTACTTTGATCCACATGAATACCTTCCTTGGACAACACAGGTTTCAAGAACAAAATACTGTGTGTCATGAATATGCACTTCTTTGTTGCCGCGTAAAATTGCTCCTGACGAAGTAACACCAACACTTCCCGCAAGTGTTGTAGATGTTCTTCTGTGCTTCCACTGTATATCAATATATCATCAAAGTATACCACCACAAACTTTCCAATAAACGGTCGAAAGATCTGATTCATCACTCGCATAAAAGTACTAGGTGCATTCGAAAGACCAAATGGCATGACTAGCCATTCATACAACCCCTCCCGTGTCCTGAAGGCTGTCTTCCATTCATCCCCTGGTCGAATTCGAATATGTTGATACCCACTCTTCAGATCAATCTTTGAAAAGATAACAACTCCACTCAACTGATCTAACAAGTCATCCAATCTTGGCATCGGAAATCTGTACCTCACCGTAATCTTGTTTAGTGCTCGACTATCGGTACACATTCTCCAAGTTCCATCCTTCTTTGGCACTAACAAGGCTGATACTGCACAAGGACTTAAACTTTCTTGTACACGCCTTTGTTCAAGTAACTCCTCCACCTGCCTTCTCAACTCTTCGTGCTCCTTTGGGCTCATTATATAATGTGGTCTATATGGTAACACAGCTCCCGGAACAAGATCAATCTGATGTTGTATGTCTCTCAATGGTGGTAATTAATTCTTTTGGTAATTCTTCAGGATATACATCTTCAAATTCTTTCAACACTGGCTTAACTTCCTCAGGAATTTCAGTCGTATCACTACTTTCACGTCCAATTAACAGAAATACTTCAGGTCCATCCTCTACTTCTTTGACAACTCCTTCAAAGATAACAGAGTCTTTAGTTCCTCAATTTCCTCCAACTTGCTTTCACTTTGTTGTCTCTTTTTAGGAACTAAGGTGATTCTAGTGCCATTGAACATGAAACTATAGCAGTTAGTCCTACCATCGTGTTGCACGGCTCTATTAAATTGCCACGGTCTTTCCAACAACAAATGACATACATCCATATCTACCACGTCACACCAAATTTTATCTTTATACTTCTTTCCGATGGAAAAATTTACAAAAGCTCTTCGACTAACCTTCACTTCCCCATCTTTCCTCAACCAAGCCAATTTGTAGGGTTTGGGACGCTTCTCTGTCTTTAACGCTAACTTCTTTACAACTTCTGTAAAGATGATGTTATCGCAACTTCCTACATCGATAACAAACTTACAAACCCTTCCCAAAATAGTGCACGTCGACTGAAAAATATTACTCCTCAACCAGCTAGTCTCCTCTTCCTGCTTTGTCGTCAAGCAAGATCTCCTCATCATTAAAGAATATCCCTCGTCTCCTGTCAGTAATTCCTCTTCCTCCTCAACTTGTGGTGAATTGGAACATTCTATTTCTGCATCCTCATCCTCAAGCTCAGCAACCATCGCTTGCTTCTTAGGTCTCGGGCATTCATTGCTCTTATGACCAAATTCCTGACAGTTATAACACTTGAAATTATCGTTGACGTTGGTCTTAGCAACTTCATTAACAACCGGTTTACTAACAGCCTTGGAAACATTAGTATTGCTACTAGCCCCTTTCACCTGATTGATCAAACTTGTAAGTGCACCACCTCCTCTTCTACCTTGCTTCTTCCAAGCTAGAGCCTTCTGGTGTGCTTCAGCAACGGATCTTGGATCAAACATATTTACCATATCCTGAATTTGCATTCTCAATCCTCCAACAAATCTAGATGTTAACTGTTCCTCCATTTCCATGATATCGTTTCTAGCAATCAGTTGATAAAACTCATCTGCATAATTATTTACCGACTTTGTCCCTTGTCTCAAATTCTGTAAGCGCTGATACATAAGAGACTGATAATTATAAGGCAAGAAAGTAGCCTTCATCAACTTCTTCATCTTTTCTCATGAAACAATCTTTGACTTTCCCATTCTTTCCCGTGTAAGTTTAGTTTGTTGCCACCAAGCCATAGCTCTTCCCCTCAATCGTGTAGCAACCAACTTAACTCTACGATGCTCGAGTACTTCCTTGAAGTCAAAAATTTCTTCAACATTTGATAACCAATCCAGAAATTCTTCCGCTATCATTCCCCCTTTCAATTCTGGAATCTCTGCTTTCATCCTCGACTCCCATCGACGATCATCTTCAAAATATCTGTTTCGACTTCGTCCTTGGCCATGGTTTCGACAAAAGCTACTATCACCATCACTGAATTCTTCCAAATCTGACATATGTCGATGTCGATTCTGACCATCAACATTTCTTCTACCACGCACGTCTCTTTCTCCCAAAGCTGAACGTGAAACTCTGTTTCCACTATGGTGCGAAACTGGTGAAGTTCTCCTCTGACTTTGATCCATGTCTCTCATCAACTTCTCTAACTTTCCAATACCTTTATCAAACTTTTCATTGATACGCTGCTCCATCTGTTCAGCTTCTTGTCTTCTATATACATCTTCAACATTTTGAAATCGATTAGAATGTTTCGGAGGCATGATCTTCAAACAATCTCTTTTCCGATCTAACTTTGATGTAGTTCGACTTAACTCGACTTGCACTAGGACTTAGCTCGGCTCGGCCTGACTTGGTTTCGACCTAGCTTAGCTCAGCTTCGACTTAACTCTTCAAGCTCTGATACCAAATTGACGCAGCGGGATTAACAAACTTTGACGTGCTATTAATGTTTTGATACAAATTGATGCAAATTCTTCCTCACAAAATGATTCGTTTCAAGTAAAACAAGATAAATGCCCAAATCCATTGATCTCTCGAGATACCGAATTCTAGCTACCTTCAACACGTTGATCGCGCACGATTCCACGTTAGAAGATCTACGATTCTTCGACGTTGATCTCGTGCACGAGATTTCATGAATCGACTTCAAGTTCATTGATTCGAGCGCACCCGAATAACTGAAGATGGAAGAAGAAGGAGATCACACTCAACTGCAACAAAAGTGGCACAAAGCACACAAACAAATTTTATTCAAAATCAACTTACTTTTTACAAACGACCAACCCGTATTTATAGAGATTTACAACACAGCAGACCGACCTAACAACAAGCGACCTAACAGGTGGCCGACCTATGAGCTAACATATACACGACTTAACAGATGCAAGTTACAACACACGCGACCAACACTACAAGTCTACAAACGACCTACGACCTAACACATAAGCGACTTAACATCATGTTACAAAATATATGCGACATAACAACACAGTACAATACAAACGACTTAAGAAAATAGAATATAAGCGACTTATCAACAGGAGCGACCTACGGCATAAGCTTCAACGACCTAAAAATCAGCGACTTAAGCTTCAGCGAGTCAAGATATTGCAGCATCATGCGACCTAAGGTATGAGAGACTTAAAGAAGAATGCGGCCTGAGCGACTTAAGGAAATGCATAGCTTCAGGAATTTGCGACATAAGATCTTGCGACCTAACCATGGAGCGACATAAGAATGGAGCGACTTAACATATACAAGCGACCTACAAGATGCGGCATATGTTGAGATAACTTGCAGGTAGCTTAACCACTAGGTCACTGGCGACCTAAAAGTGAGTGACTTAACTCGCTAGGCCGTCCTGTTTGACCTAAGACCTTGTGACTTATCTTGCTAGGTCGCTCAAGCGACTCAAGATGTGTTGCGCGGCATAGCTCGTTGTGGTATGACTCGCTAGTTCGCGGTCGACTTATGGCATGCGACTTACGAACATGGTGCTCTGCATCATTTTGCCATGACATCGGAAGGGTAATGAGGCGATTTGGGTTATTGTGGATCGTCTGACCAAGACTGCCCACTTTATCCCAGTTAAATCCACCCGAACGGCAGCAAGTTTGGTAGAGTTATATGTGAAGGATATTGTTCAACTCCATGGAATAACAAGTAATATAGTGAGTGATCGCAACCCGATCTTCACTAGCAGATTTTGGGAGGCATTTCAAGCCACACTAGGAACCAAGTTGAACTTCGATACTGCTTATACCTACAGTCTGATGGGAAAACTGAGAGAATAAATCGAATCTTGGAAGATCTTTTGCGTGCTTGTATTCTTGATTTTGGAGGTTTATGGGAGGATCATCTACATTTGGTTGAGTTTTCGTATAATAATAGTTTTAGGCCAGTATTAGAATGGCTCCTTTCGAAGCATTATATGGTTGTTCTTGTAGATCACCTACGTGTTGGATTGAGGCGGGTGATACGCTTGTTCTTGGTCCGGACATGATAAGGGAAGCTTCTAAGAAGGCTGATTTCATTCGAAAGAAGTTAAAAACTACCCAGAGTCGACAGAAGAGTTATGCCGACCTTTGGAGAAGAACTTTAGAGTTCCAGGTTGGAGATTTAGTTTTTTTAAAGGTTTCTCCAGTGCGTGGAGTTTTGAGATTTGGAAAGACAGGTAAGCTGGCACCGCAATATATAGGTCCTTTTCCTATACTTGAGAGGATTGGTCCTTTGGCTTATCGAGTGCAGTTACCTAATTAGTTAGCTGGCGTACATAATGTGTTCCATGTTTCACACCTTCGGAAGTATGTGCATGACCCAGATCATATTATTGAGTAGGCTGCTCAATAGGATTTGGAAATTACAACTAACCTGGCAGTGAAAAGAGAACGATTTAAGATTATTGGTTGAGATGAAAAGTGGTTAAGGAATGAAGTGGTGAAATTAATGAAAGTACAATGGCGTGGAGATCCAAATGATTGTATTTAGGAAATAGAGGAAAGCATGCAGAAGTCCTATCCTAAATGTAGAATAGATGTTTCGGCTTGATCTGGTAAGTCATTTCTCTATTTTTTTATGTATTCATATGTTCTTTGTTTGTCTCTCTGTCTATCAAATTTCGAGAATGAAATTTTCTTAAGAGGGGAAATTGTAACGATCCCGTTTTTTAAACCAAATTTAATTTAGCGATTAATATAATTTAGAATTAATTTGTGAAATTAATTTGAATTTTTTCAAAATAAATAAGAGAAGTGTTTGATATATATATATATATATATATATTATAAATAGAATTTTGATTTGAAATTCAAAACTAAATATTTTAAATAAATTGGATTTAAAAACTAGTATATATATATATATATATATATATGATTATTAATTAAAGTATAATTATTTTTAAATCATTTTCTTTAAAAAGTTATATAAATATAAATAAAATGATAATTAAAAATATAATATTAAGACATATATTAATATAAGGAAATGTATTTAATAAAGATATAGAATTATATTAAAATATATATATATATATATATATAAACTAAATATAATATAATATGTAAATTATATAAAAATTAACATGAAAAATTTACAAATTTAAGTATTATAACATGAAGTTTAACAAGTATAAACCATATAACATGAAATTGACAAAATGTCGTATTTCCGATCTTCTTTTATTTATTTTTAAAAAATATATGAAAAACACGTTATATATATCACTCTACCTCTTCTCTTCTCATTTTCTTTGATCTATTTAAAACAAAAACAAAAAATTAAAAACCTATAAGCTTAATCCAGAAAATAAAAATATAAAACAAGTTCAATTCATCTCAAACCTGAATCAAAGCTATAGATCAGATCAGAACATCAAGAAAATTCAAATCAAATTACAGATCAAATTAAAAAAAAAATCAAAGCATTTCCAGTTGAATATAAATCAAGTTCCAGGCTTTGCTATGCTCTCTGATTAGAAAAAAAAGGTGAGTAAACTACCCTTTAAAATCTTAAATCTGCCTATATCTTGATCTGCATGTGATAATCCTTGATGTATGGATGTAAAATATGCCTACATGTATAAATATACATGTAAATGATTGTGTGCATGTCTAGGTATAAGAATACTTGCTCTGTTCTTATTTTACAGGTTTTAAAATTTATTCAAAAATCAAAATCTCATCCCCTAATCTTCTTTAGCCTTGATGTTTAAACAAAATGTGTTTAAATTTACCAGATCTTAATTTTAAAAACGCTTTTAAGTATAAATAACAAGTGGATTTACTGGGAAGAAGGAAACACATAAAACTCAATGCATGTTGGAAATTCAAGTGTCATGGTTTCTTGTTTCAATTATATCATCTAATTCTTTCTAAAAAATTATGATTTTTAAAAGAAGAATAGAGATTTTTAGTTTTGATTTGAGGTAGAAATCATGAGTTGAACGGAAATCCTATTTTGGGTAAATTCCAGTGATCGGCGAGGAGAGGGAGGTCGTGATCATGGCTGGAGGTAGCTTGGAGGTCGAGGCTCTTGAGAAAAATGGTGGTTGGATTTATAATCTACCGTGGTGGCCGAACGACGTTGAAGTAGGGTTTAAGGACTTGGTTTGGTCGACGTGAGTTTCGAGGCAGGATCGTCAACGTCGAAGCATCGGACTTGACCGGAGTGGGGGGAAATGACGCATGGTTTCATGGAGAAGCTTTGGTCAGAGTGTCGAGCCTTCTGGTGGTCGGAGGTGGCCATGTGAGGTGGTTCTTGGATGAACTATTTTGTTCCAGGTGGAAGTCGATATGCTCGAAATTCGATTTCATGAACGTCACGAGGTTCTAGGTGGTCGGACGGTTAAGGGAGATGGTCGTCGACGTGCTGGAGGTGGCCTCCATGGTCGGAGCTTCTTCGATCACCTTTGCACGTGCACATGGTTTGGTGTATATCTATTGTTATTGGGATGCTGTTGGTTTTGGGAAGAAGGTGATTGTCTCGGGTTTGCTCTTGGGAAGATTGGGTTGTGGCTCAGGTATGTTCGCGTGTGATTTTCCAGGGTTTTAAATGTTAAAAACAAAACAATGTTTTGAAAAAAAAATAAAGAAGCAACTCGGGTTGGACTCGCGGAAAAATTGCATTTGGCTCAGGTTGGCACTCGGCTTAGTCTCGAGGTCTTTTAAAAAAGTATATTAACAAGTTTTTTTTTAAAACTATTTTCTTAAATAAATTTATTTTAAATAATATATGTTTATTTACACATTTGGTTAAATAAAAGTTGTATAATTTATTTTTTTATTTAAATGAAGTAAGTTTAAATTAATTAATTATGTGACCATTACTTATAAGAAATTCTTTAAGTCATTTAAACAAAATTAATGGTGTAATTAAGAAGTTAATTAAGAAAATAAAATGTTTTCAAAGGTTAATTAATTTAAAGGTCTAAGTTAATTGGTTAATGATAATTAATTTCAAGGTTTATTAAATAATAAGACTTAAATGATAACTAAAGTAATTAATCAAGATAAATGGTTTATCTTTTAATTAATTAAGGTCTTAAGTAATTAACGATTAATTAATTAATGAAATTAATTAAAGGATAATTACTTAATGTAAATAATTAAAGAATAATGAATTAATTAATAATTAAGGTTAATTAATTAATGATTAAAGGTTAAATTAATTAATGATTAAAGGTTAATTAATCAATGATTACAAGATAATCAATTTATCTAATTAATTAAGGGTTAATTAATTGATGTAATAAATTAAGGATAATTAATTAATAAAGGATGACTAACTAATTTCATTTATTAGTTATTAAAATGATTTGTAATTAATTAATGTTAATTAAGCAGGGTTAGGAGATTAATTCATAAGTAGTTAATTTGTTTTGAGTTAATTAAATTAATTATTATTATGAGACTAATTAATCTTGCTTATGGATGATTGTATTATATTGAATGCCTTGAATTGTTTGATATCTCTTATATGTGATATTCTATGATAAGAAATGCCTAGATTTAACTGTGATAATGTAAGTTATCTATGTATGATTGATTTGCTGTGTGAATATGTTACTCTGAATATAAATTGAATTGTTAAACTTGAACAACTTGGCCTTTAAGACGACATTTGAATTTCATTGAGACCGAGAATCGGATTCCAAATGGTTATCCGGAAAAACCACATCGGTTCTTAAAGGTGGTCTTTTGTTTAAAATATTAAAAATGGAAACTTGTATCCACATGTTTTAAAATAAGCGCTCATTATTCGAAAAAGCCGGGGGAGGACAGTAAGTCATAAAACCCATTCCGAATAATGATACGACAGAATGGAATTGCATTTGAAGACGGTGGTTGAATACCGGGTATTTTCAAGAATGAAAGGATTGCCTGTTGATTGTCTCTGCACCAAGTTGCTTCGGTATAGAGATTTCCCTATGTGATGGGGAGTCCGGTCGAGATTAAGGATATTCGAATTTGCAAGGACTTTTTTCCTTAACTGGACAAGGTGCATTCGGTTCTATTTAGACCCAGGATGGATTTATATGGATGTGCGTCTGACATTACACTTTGAGATATAAAGCTGGTTTCTATCAAATACGTTTTTGTTTGGTGGCGGAATTTTTTTTCTTTTAGCTTAACACCTTTCTCTGAGACATATGAGCTCATAGGTTATGTAGTTGATGGTTATTAGTGATATATTCCCATGGTTATTACAAATACAAATAACTTAATTTTCAAGAGAATCAATCATAACAAATGCTTTTAAATTCTCTAATCTATTTTTTGTAACCCTAATTTACCTACTGCTTGCAAATCAGTGATCATTCAACTATTATCATCAACATTCTGATTTCTAACTTTCTAAACTCCTACATATTAATATACAAACAAGTTCTTGTGAATCATAGGAGCTTGTACTATATTGGCCATATCAGTGCATTCAGACTCATATACTGCCAAAGTTTGTCTTTAGCAAGTGAAAAGACTTGTTTAGTAGCTTAGGAATTTCTATAGACCCATTCCTTTGGGTGAAGTGATGGTGTATAGTGAGTAAAAAATTAGAATAAAGGTTTTAGGGCTGGACATAGGGTGGTGGTCCGAATCAGTATAAAATTCCCCGTGTGCACATTCTTTTCTTTACTTTATCTCATGTTTACTTAATATTTTGCTTATATACTCAATAGATTAGTTATATATACACGATTCACTACACATATTTAGTATCAGAGCAAAAAAGTAATACTTGGACTTTATTTTCAAAACATAAAGTTGATACTTTTGTAATGTTTAGAATTTTGTATAAAGAATTCAACATTTAAAAATTTAAAAGTTAGAAATATTAATAGTGATCATGGACGAGAGTTCGAAAATGATGAATTTACAAACTTTTGTAATAAAAATAGAATTAGTCATAACTTTTCTTTTTCCAAAATACTTTAGAAAATGATGTTATTAAAGAAATATAGAACTTTACTAGAGTGCGTTAGGACATTACTAGATAACACCACTTTACTTCAAAATTTATGGGATAAAGTAGTTGCTAGTGCATGTTATGTTCTAAATCACATTTCAATAAGATCAAAATTGAAAGTGCCCATACGAACTTTTTTACCAAAGAAAACCTAAAATATCATACTTCATTTTTTTGGAGCAAAATATTTTATTTTAAATAATAAAGATAATCTAGGTAAGTTTGACTCTAAAGCTAATAAAGGAATCTTTGTCGGTTACCTAGAAAGAAGTGAAGCTTACCGAATTTTTAGTAAAAGGAAAAATATAATTGAAGAAGCTTTACGTATTTTCTTTGATGAAAATTTTAGCAAAACCGAAGATGATATTGAAATAACCAATATTAATCAATCTACAAATATTACTCAAAATACAAAACAAGATAAACTAAATGAGAATACTCAATAAATAAATGAATCTCCAGAACAATAATATAAACGAAGAACCCCATAGGATTTTAAGAAACACCCCATCAAAAACGTTTTAGGAAATGTTAGCACTAAAGTTTTAACTAGGAGACAACTAAATGAAATGAATCATGTGACATTTATTTCTACAATTGAACCCAAGAACTATAAAGAAGTCGGTAAAGACAAATATTGGATAACAGCAATGCAAGAGGACTTAAATCAATTTGAAAGAAATAATGTATGAGAATTAGTCCTAGGATCTAATGATAAATTATTAATAGGAACTAAATGAGTACATGATAATAAAAGTGACGAAAATGATGATATTGTTAGAAATAAAGCTGCTCAAGAATACAATCAGGAGGAAGGTAACGACTATGACGAGACTTTTTCTCCTTTTACGCATCTTTAAGCAATTCGAATATTACTAGATTTTGTTTGTCACCACAATATTAAACTATATCAAATGGACGCAAAAAACACTTTCTTAAACATTTTTATATAGAAAAATGTATATGTAGAACAATCACCCTTGTTTAAGCATGAAAATATCCAAATTATGTTTTCGAACTTAAAAAGGCATTTTATGGTCAGAAATAAGCACTACGTGCTTAGTATCACATATTAAAAAACTATTTAATTAATTCTAGTTTTGAAATTTGAAAAGTAGATTCAACGATTTTATAAACATGAAAATCATGATTTATTAGTTATCCATTTATATGTAAATGACATTATTTTTAGATCAGCTAACGAAATAATTTGTATAGATTTTTTTAAAATTATGAGAAAAGAATTTGAAGTGTCCCGTATGGGCAAACTATTTTCTTGGCCTACAAATTCAACAGTTAGAAAATGGAATTTTTATTTCATAAGAAAAAACTGCAAAGATTTAATTAAAAGATTTAATGCCGAAAATATGAGTAGTAAGCCAATTAAATAAGTAAATCTATCCACCTAGATAAAGATGAAAATGATAAAAATGTCAATCAGAAACTCTATTGGAGTATGATTGGGGTCCGCTATATTTAACAGCGAGTCTCCCTGATGTAATGATGAGTGTATGTCTTTGCGCCTGATTTAAGCCAATCCGAAAGAGTCACACCTACGAGCTATTAAAAGAACTTTAAGATATTTAATTGGAACCAAAGTTTATGGTCTTCTCTATCCGAAAGGATGTCCATTCCAATTAGTATCATACAGTGATGCTGATTTTGGAGGATGTCATACTGAAAGAAAATGTACTCGTGACACATACCACTTTATAGGTTAATCTTTAGCTAATGTTTTAGCAAGAAACAAAACTACGTATCTTTATTTACGTATGAAGCAAAAGACATATCGGCTGCTTTAGCTTACGCTATGATAATTTATATGCAACAAACTCTTAAGCATTTTGGTGTGAATTTCACAAATGCACATATATAGCGTGATAAAACTTGTGCAATAAATTTAGCCAATATCTGTAAATCTCTCTAGAACTAAGTAAGTTGATATAAGGTGCCATTTTATAAGAGGCTAGTTTGAAAAGGAAAATATTATTTAGAATTTTTAAATACTCAAAATCAAATTGCAGATATATTCACTAAACCTTTAAATGAACATACTTATATTAAATTACATCGAGAAATAAGATTTTGTTTGATAAAAGATTTAGTCTAAAATTTTAATTTGTTTTAAACTTATTTAATGTTTAGAACTTAATAAAACTACTTACTATATGTATATTTATCTAAATATTTTTACCATTATATCAAATACATATCATTAAAGCTTTTAAATTTTTAAAAATACATACACACATGTCAATGTATTATTGTTTCAGTAAATAATATTGATCTGTAAGATTTTATATACAACAAGCATGATAGAAAATTAAATATAAACTAAAACATTCAAACAATAGAGTTAATAACATTCCTAACAAAATTTTTATAGCATAATATTAAATTGTATAAACCATAACATCATGTTAACTTGAAAAATTGAAATCTAATAAGAAAAATAAAAGTTATGATAATAAATTATGAAATGCAATGAAGTTTATAAAATATAATAATAATTAATAAGATAAGATAATAAGTTTTTATAAACTTTTAAGCGACAACAAGATACTAAAAAGTTGATTATAATATATTTAACAGGTAAATAGGCACAAGTAAGAAGTTGTAAAAAAATTTAGTCTGAGGGACAACAAGTTTGCTTTTTAGTCTGAAGGACACTTTTTAGTGTAAACTGAAAATGATAGTTACAACTATCATTCTGTGATTTATACTAAAAAGTGTCCTTCAGCCTAAAAAATAAACTTCTTGTCCCTGAAACTAAATTTTTTTCTAACCTTTTCCTTTAGCCTAAAAACCCCTATATTTAATTATTCAAAAAAACCAGACCAAATTTAGAAAATTTTAGCATACCCGTGCATGTACACCGGTCCATTGATGACGTCAAATTATGCCAAAATCGAATCTGTTTTTAACCTCCGTATTTTACTCCTCACTTCGTTACACGATTTCAAACCCTATCCCTATTGTTTCTAACCTCAAAAATTCCTAAATCCATCAATTTTTCAACTTTAGTTCATAGCTTTACAACATGGAAAGAGGAAAAAGGACATCTCATCAACATCCTTTGGTTAAATCGATGAAATCTTTACCGATTAAGTTAGGGCTGGCTGAAAAATAAGAAGGAAAATATCAAAAAATTCTAGGTCATAATGGCAAGTGAATCTCTTGGTGGTCATTCGGTAAACTTGAATATTCTATCTTTATATGATATCCGAAATTTTTTCACTCATGCTCAATTGGTAAACGTTATAAATATGCACGGATTTGAAATCAACATCTACCCTACGTGTATAACTCCCTTTTATGCTAACGTTGAAGTAGGACATGACGATAATGGACTAGTTTTGTCTGTTAGTGTTAAGAATGTTGAAATTGCTTTTAATGAACAAGAATAAGGAGAAATTTTGGGAATCTCGTCCGACGGATTGACATTTGATGATGTAGTTATGGATGATGAGTATATTTTGTGTCAAATAGTTAAAGGACATAACATTAATTTGAAAACATCAAATCTAACTCATCAAGCTCATACAGTAATTGAAATTTTGCAATTTCCAAAAATAAGCAATTTCGATGAGATATGTCATTGGTTCGCAAAGCCACATGCACAATTCTTGGCAATATTCAAGTAAACTAGGTAAATGCAGTAATGAATAATACGATTAAGAATTGTTCTGGTGAAAGGAGAAGGTATAATCCATACAAAAATTTAATTATTGCGATCCTTCGTCGCTTTGGTGTAGCATTAGATGATGAGACTCCACTAAAACACCATCCTTTTGCTGTTTTTAATGACAAAGTATTGAAGGCAGTGAAGATACCTGTTAAATTAGATGTGATTAGTGTAAAGACTCCTATGTACCATCTGATGGAGTAAGTTTTACCGAGCTCATCCACTCAGCATCCTATTTCCCCACCATATGCCTCCTTATCTCCAGTGGAGCATATTACTTTAGTGTTCGATAGATAGGAGCATATGATTTAGGAAATTACAGAAGCACACTAGGAGAAGAATAGAGAGTTGGATATTATTCGTTCTCTTCTCACTCGTCTATATGGCTCATCCACATTAGGGAAAGTAGAGTTGGAATTAGCACCGAGGGTAGTGCTCTTCAGCCCCTGCTAGTATCTCAGGCTTTACTGCATGACTTCTAGATAGAACCACGGGGTATTGGAGTCGCGGGACCTTCACTTCAATAGCTTGAACCTACCAGGATGAGTTCCAAAGGGAGATGAGCTATACCACATGCTACCGCCACTCGTGCATCCGGTTTTTTGGTATGTGCTCCAGCACCAGCTGGGGAGCGTAGAGGATTCACATAGTTTGACGATACTACCCCTCCAGGATATCATGACTGGCCATAGTCTGCAACTCTTCATGTTTTGTATCTTTTTATGGACATCGATTTTGACTTTTATTTGGTATTTACATTAGTTTGTGTTATTTGACATTCAGTGTTGCATTTGTGTCGTTCTATTTTAGTCGACATTATGTTTGGTTCTCATATTTATTTGATATACATCTTGTGACATTGTGATAATTCTATGTTGTTCATTGTACTTGTGTTCTGATGATCATTCTGCTTATTTTGCATGTTTATTTTTTGCTTTTAAATTTGTGATGTCCTTTCTATGCATTATATTATCGTGTATTTTATCCTTTTTATGAGGACAAAGGGGAGAAATATTTACAAATATGCATACATACAAGAGAGATATTATAAAATATGTTGGGTACATATTTAGTGGGTATTGCGTTCGAATAAGCACCATTGTAACATTTTTTTCATAAATGCATATGAGTTGTCATTATTAGAAAAGGGGAGAATGTTAGAGCAAGATTTTAAAATTTTAATGATAACAACTCTATACTATAGTATAAGCAAGAATGCATAATATAGCTTTAGGTAGGCCTGTCAAATGGGTTGGGTTGGGTCAAATTGGGTTGGGTCGAGTTCGACCCAACACATTTATGACCCATTCTCTTTTACCCATTTATGACCCAACCCATTTATGACCCAATCCATTTATGACCCAACCTACTTAATAAGCGGGTTACATGAACAATTATGATGATTAAATTTCAACTATTTTATTCTTTTACTATTCTTTTTGAATTCTAGATGATACATGAACAATATCATACTTATACCTATTTTAAATTGAAGATCTTCCCATTATAAACAATTTCTGTTTGAACAGCAAAGCATAAAAGAAATTAGAAGTGGAAGTCTTGGTTTTTGACGGGTTTGAAATCTTTTTTAACAGGAACAGAGTATGTCTCCTGATCTAGATATACACATAAATCTATATAAATATACACAGACATGTAAACTAAAAATTCATTCATGCAAACCCTTTCACAACATTATATAGTACATTCATCACATGCAATAGTTAAGCACGAAATTTGTTTGTTTACGCAACCATTAGTGATGTTGAATAAAGTGTTTGAAGCAAATGCTTAAAAACTAGAAAGCTTTGATAAAAAAATGCTTGAAACTTTGAATTGCTCGAAATCTTGTTGTTGTTGAGATGACAAAACTTTGGAAAAGATTACTGGTTGGAGCTTGCTTGATTATCTTGCTTGATATTCCAGATTTTTGAAAAATGCTTACGGGTTTTTGTTTCTAGTTTGATGAGAAAGTGGTTGTTTATTTTTTACAGGTTTTGATTTTGAATTGGTGATATGTTAACAGTTTGGAGTTTCTAGTTTGAAGAAATTACAGGTATTGAGTTTTCTTAGCTTTCGAAGTGAAGAAGATAGGAAAAGAAATGAAGAGAAGAAACATGTGTTTATATAGGCTAAATTGAAATTTATTAGAAATTAAAGAAAATAAAATGTAATAAGTGACACTTGTTAACTTACTTAAACATTTGTCAATTACACCATTTATTCTCATTACACATGTTAGTTACTAACATAATCTAATCTATTAACACTTGTCATTATGTATTTTTAATTATTTTTAAATGTTAATAAAAATCTTTTGAATTTATTTACTAGTTAATAAATACTTTTCTAAATATATATAAATAAAATTCTTTTAAAGAAAATAAAATAAAATCCAATTATATTCAAAATAAAATCATATATAATATATTTTTAAACCCAAAATATATTTAAGATGTACTTTTATTAAATTTCAAATTTAAATTCAAATTCAACTTTAAATTCAATTTAAAATCCAATTTAAAATCAACTCAAACAAATATATATATTTTAAACAAACCCAAATTCAATTTATAAATATTAATTCCATTAAAAAATTATTTATTTATATTTTAAAACAACAAATTTATTATTATTGTTTGAAAATAACAATTTTGCCAATTTTAATTAATTTATAAAAGAGATTATCACATTTACATTTGTTTGAAATTTCGGGATATCACAGTTAACTATCCAATTGACTACTGTTCAAAAATCCAAGCTATTACAACATATCTCCAAACACTAAACAAAAAATAGATGATTTGCATCACTATCAATAAGAATCATTGATGCTTCAACGTGAAATATACTATGAGCAAAAGATCAACTCTAGACGTCTAGGAATTATCGAGCACATTGCTATGAAGTTTTACGGGCCTCTTCACATCCAATAGATGAACATGCCATTTCGCCTATTCGACGACCTTCGACTTCATCCACACTGCGACCACCGGTCTCACCAAATTTATGGGATCGGAATGAAGCATCGAATGCTCGTCCCAAACAACTACAGGGCTACAAAACCCCTAGCCCTTTAAAATAAGCGTAGTTGTTATTATTTGTTGATATTTTTTTATTTTCGAATAATTCACTAAAGTATGCACGCTTTATTTTTGGAATAATTCATTTCTTCTTCACATCATCAACATGTATACTAGTTATAATATTCACAAATAAACTTACAATGTTCATATGTATGAAAATTTATAAAAATTTACTCAAGAAAACATTGACTGTATAAATTCACCCAGGTCAGTCGACTAAACCAGGGGGTCAGTCGACTGACACTGAAGTAATTTTTTTAAAAAACCATGGTCATCCGCCTGTCTCAGTGACTCAGTTGACTGCACCAGAATGGTGAACATTTTCGAATTTCAGATTCAGTCGACTAAACCACTGATTCATTCGACTGAATCGTGAATCTGAGCAACATTATTACTCCAACACGCTCACTTTTCACCTTTTAACCATTAACTTTCCCTTCTCTCTGCTCACTCACTTTAGGTTTTCAACTTCTCCAAAACCAAGCTCTTCAAAAACTCAATTTTTAACATCCAAACAATCAAATTAATGGCACCTGAGAGAAAAGGACAAGCATCTTCATCCTCTCAACCTCCTTCAAACGAGAAAATCCAACAATGGCTATTTAATGATACCTCAATTAGGAGATGGAGAAGAATGAAAGATTCTCGCATCTTTGAAGGTTCGTTTGTAAAGTTTTCTGATTTCTCTCCATACCATATATAAGAATTGGCACGTAGAGTAATTTGGAATCTTTATTCAATATTGACGATAATAAGCAGAAAATTAATCAAATAATGATCAAACTATTCTATGCAAATCTTAACTTGGGTCACTAAACCGTTCAAAATCAAGAAGATTGTGTGTGGAGTCTAGTTTGTGGAAAACCCATTTTTTCTCCTTAGATCGAATGGCTCACATCTTGAGATCCGAAAATGATGGTATAGAATTGAGCAATGTTGATTGTGATATAGTTGTTCATGACCATATAAGTCATTTATGTTTAGAAGACGACATGCACCAACTTATGTCCATGTCCTTAAGACCAACAGCAAGAATTATACATCGTGCTTTAATGAAAACCGCAACTCCACGAACCGAGAGTTGTGAACTTGTTTATGAGCATAACTTTAAAGCCTTGTACGCTATCTTCGAAAACATTAAAGTCAACTGGCTACGATTAATTCTTGATGAATTTCTTAGCTTCAACAATGGTCGGATGAATGTCATCTATTATGGTGAGTATATTATGCGACTACTAAAGGCATGTAAGATTCCGAAACCTGACTCGCCGATTTCTACTGTTGGGTATTTAAATTCTTGCACTTTAGCATTAATAAAGCTACCGGTTGCTCGACCACCTCCTATCATTACTTTAGAAGATTGGAATCAACGACAGTCATCTTTAGATCAACCACAACAACATGGCGAAGCATCTTATGGTCCATCCCTCCAAAGATCAACTCATCGTCAACAAGACGAAATTTTGATTCCTAATCCGGGCCTACCTCCACATGAGTCGATTTCTATGATATGCCGTAATCAACAAATTCTTCAATCCCATATCACTAAAGTTGACAAAAATCTTGATAAGGTTAAAGGATTTTTTACGAAGTTATGGAAAGCCATCTCATGTTCATCCAGCACTTCCACGGCTACAATAGGCGATCTGGGTAAGCAACCCGTCTTCACTTGGTCTTCTTCTTTCGGTGATCAAGAAAGTAGTAGCGACAATGGTGGAGATGTAGGCATTAGTGGTGGTCAAACATCGCATGATGGTAGGGGTAAGCAAAGGATGGCATGAGTTGTTATTGTATATTATGCAAACATTAGTCTTTGTTTTATGGCTTGTATTAAAACAATCACTCCTTTTCGTATTTCAAAACTCTTATTTATGGATTTTTCATGTATGAATGGTTGTTTCCTCTGTAATATCTATGCCATTATGGATTCATACTTTTATATTACTTATTCCTTTTTATCGATGACAATGGGGAAGAAATATTATTACTAACATTGAGAATGCAGGATATAGAGTGTCAAAGATTTAAGGGGAGTAAATATTTATATTATATATATACAGTCGAAATATATATCTATTTACAGGTTGTCATCAATCAAAAAGGAGGAGAATGTTGAGACTTGGTTTTGATTCATGACACAAGGTTATCACTACGACATATAGACTTGACGACTGCTGCGAAAAAAGAGAATATATACTACAAGAAGAGAAGACTTCAAAACCGGTGCATCAATTATATTATTTTATTTTTGAGTCTTGGGTTAATATTGTTAAAATCTCTCCTAGTTTACATATAAATTAGCTTATATATTTAATCATTTCATTCCCAAATATTTTATACATATATAAGCATATAAAATATATAAAAGTGTTTAAAGTTATATATTACTATACCTGTGTAAACTGTGCAAATTGTACAGATTTTACCAGGTCAGTCGACTGACCCAGAGGCTTAGTCTACTGCCCTGAATATTCTATGCAACATTCACATATGCACAAATATATAGATATATATTTAAAAATTTGTTTGAATATTCAGTCGACTGACCCAGAGGTTCAGCTGACTGAATTTCTACAACGACTACTTTTTGAAAAGACACGACTATTTGTGAAGAGTTACGAACCTCTACGAAAAGATTTGGACGCAACACTTCAATCGAAACTCTTCAACAATAGTCGCTGCTCTTTAACCTCTATAAATACATACTTTAACTTGATTTCAAATCGCCAAATTTTCTTATTTTTCTAATCTAACTCTCTGGAATCTATTTGGTATTATACTTTCAACTATTCTGCATCAAAGCAATATTATACCTTTCTATTCTTCATAAACTTCAAATATATATATATATATATATATATATATATATATATATTTATACTCGAGGAGAAGATTATAGAAAGAGTATACTACAAGCGACAAATCCATGTTATTAGAACATACAAAGTCAAAACAATCTTTTGTATTTGTTGAATTCCTGTTCTGCTGCTCAGGCGTGTAAAGTCCTCTTCGAATGCTGAGGCGAAATCCTGTTCTGCTGCTCAGGTCCCTGTTCGATTTCTTAGGGGTTGCATAGAACTATTCCTCTGGGTTACGTGAGAGTTGTTATTTTAGTGAAATTCCAGAAGGAGTCTGGGACTGGACGTAGGACGGTGCTCCGAACTAGTATAAAAATTCCTGGTGTCATTTTACTTTACTGCTTTTATATTCCACATTATTTACCATACAACTATCATCACTATACTCTGTATCATTGTATATCATTATTACACGATCCATAACACACTTTCATGACAGCCCATCCTTCATATTTCTCAAACCACATTCCAAAAGTCAAATCCTGATGGGAGCGTGGAGTAAAATTTTCCAGTATAAGCAAGAGTGGTTTTACATACGCTGTCCCCTTGGCTTTACGAGAAGGTGGCTGGAAGGGAGAAAATTGCAATTTTAGACTAATATTTGTCTAAGTATCGAAATGCATCCTTTCTAAACTTCCTTCGACTTTTATAGGTATCCACCCACGATTAGAAGGTGCTGGGTATTCCGAGGCCATCGAGGCCATTCAAGCTATTTCCGTGAGAGATCGGGTGATTAAATCCATAATCTCCAAAAAAAATCTTTCGAAGTTTGGTTTATTGGTGGGGGGTCGTTGAACTAGCCTCCCAACTGGCGCCACTACAATCGGACCCGCTGCGAAAAAAGGAAAAGAGCAAGCCAGGCCTTCGATGCCCCCTACACGAGGGTCCCCCGATACATTTGAGGAAGGTGAAATTAAAGAGGCCGGGGTGCCAGGAGCGTCCGATGATAAGTCCTGACTCAGCACCGGTGACTGTTGCAGCCAACATTGATGAACCGCCTCCTCCTTCAAATGGGAAAAAGAGACTAGCCTACAAATTGAGGCAACTCGACTTTCTCACCACAGAAAATCGCATCATCTTGAAGAAAGAAAGGGATAGAAAAGAGAGAAGAAAGAAGAAACAACATCAGAATCTCAACAGTGGAACGAATAAATTATATTAATCACATAAATATTACATAGTTTACAACCATTATCAGAGTTACACAGATTATACATCACGTACTAGATGGTTATAAACACCTGTCTAGTTATACAACTCAATATAATACAAGGAACTACTTAGAGAAACCAACACAGCGGAACACTATAAATATCTACAACGCTGAAGCCTCCTACTCCAGTGCTCCTCCACAATTCGTCAAAGCTAACCTGAATTCCTTGGCTACTCGTAAAAATTTGAGTACCCAAGAGTATAAGAAAACAGAAGATAAGCTCCGGGTCAGACATGGGTCGGGTGTGAGTAACAGGTTAAGGTTGCTTAACTTTCAAAAACCTTTTGAAAAGAAAGGTATCACGTAAGACTTCCCACACATAAACATGGAAAAGTTTTTACCTTACGCTAACCAAAACATTTGATAGGAAATCCGGTGATATTATAATAGGTCTAGGGTTTTCAAGTAAATATGAAATAGCCGAAATTGTTACATGATTAAATTCCAGCTACTAGCAACAAAAGTGGGTAATACAATCAAATCCGATGGCACTTATTGGATTTTGGATTCTATACAATGGAAGGGCTACCGGTGTACCGCCCGTCACAGTACATGGCCTAGATCAACGTACCGAGGATTATCCCAATCCCCTGCAACACAAGGCCGGAACCATCCCTTACTAGACAGTCCCGAACAAGACAACCCTGGCAGTTGGAGCTCAACAACTGCCCACACAGTCGTAATAAAAGGGATCTCTAGACAGGGAAAAATCTCGTCCTACTTGGGCATGACCCACTTAGCCTTGCTGCACCTCCCCTGCGTTAGCCATTCCCGGTTAATGAGGCTTGAGGCTACGATTAGCTTTATAGAACACATCACTTAGAATGCTTATCATCCACCTGACGATGTTCTATAAGCATTCAATCCATACAAGTTCGTTCCGGGTTCGAGCGAAACCGAAGGCATTATCTCGTTACACTCGTTTTGGAATCACCCACAGAGTTAACGATGATAACCATTGCACTCTGAATCTTCATCTTCACTTGAAATTCACGACTTATCGTTAATTTGGATCGATGTGGTTTTCGGATATCCAAATCTGGAAACCCGATCCCGGTCTCATCGAAATCCAAAACGTGTCTTTTAAGGCCAAGTTGTTTTAAGGTTTAAAACAATTCAATTCAATTATCTGTATACACATAGATATATAACTCACAAACCACAATAGATGATCAACATTATCATAATAAACAGGTGATCCACATTATCATTATAAACAGATAATCCATACTATCATCAAAATAGATAATCCATATTATCATCACAATGCAACCAAAGCATTCATATCACACCACATTACTTATCTCATTCTCAGATCACAAACCATTCAAGGCAATCAACATTATCCATCCGTACATAAGAAAAGATTTACCTCATCATACTATAATTAATTTAAAATGAATTAAATTAATTACTTCCATCTCTAATTAATTTAAAGTGAATTAAATTAATTACTTCATCTTTAAAAATCTTGCTTACATAACCATTTAATTGATTACAGCTCAATCAATTAATCACCATCTAATTAATCACCTTAATTAATCACCCTTGATTAATTATCCTTAATTACAATCAAGTAATTGTTCTTTAATAAATTTCACAAATTAATTATCCTTAACCAAAAACAATAATTAACCTTTAATTACTTCAATTAATTAATTAACTATAATTAATTACATTAATCCTTAATTAATTACATTAATTAATTACTCTAAATCACTTATCATTGATTAATTATTCTTAATTAATAAACCTTAATTACATCATTAATTAATTAATGATACCTAATTACATTTTAATTAATTTCTTTGTTTAAATTAATTACAATAAGTAATTAATCTTAATTAAACCACAATTATTAATCACCCCTGATTAATCACATTCAGTAATTAACTAACTTTAATTACTTTATTAAAATAAATTAATTATTGCTAATTAATTTCTTAATTAATCCCTTGATTAATTACAAAGTAATTTAATCCAAATTACTTCCATTCTTAAATCATCTTCAATTAATTACGTCCTGTAATTATCAATTAATTACTTCACTAAGTAATTCCAATCCATTAATTACATTAAGTAATTATCATCAAATCATTCAGTGTTTAAAATTAATTAAACTTAATCAATCAATTTAAACAATCACATTAAACTAAATTAATTACATTAAGTAATTAATTCCTTAATTACTTCATTATGTAATTACACTTAAACAATTCACAAATGATTATCATTAAATTAATTAATCTAATTAATTATTAAAATTAATCACATTAATTAATTATTAAATAATTCTAGTTAATGACCTTCATTAACCATTCTTTAATTACTTTCATTAAGTAATTAACTTAGATTAATCATAGTTAATCACAAATTAATTTATCTTTAATTATCCATTAATTAATCTTTAATTATTTAATTAATTAAGTGTTAACTGTAACTTAATTAATCCTTAATTGTTTGATTAATTAACCTTGATTATAACTTAATTGCTTAATTAATAAATCTTTAATCATTAATTAATAATCTAATTAATTATCTTTAATTACAAATAGATTAATCCTTAATCAATTATTTATTAATCCCTAATCATTAATTAATTAAATTAACTAATTATTCCTTAATTACCTCATTAATTTAATTAATTTCAAATCATTAAGTCTTAATCTAACTTTAAGATAAAAATATTTCTTAATTATGACTAACTTGTCATTAACAAAAACATTTGAAAACAATTTACTTTTGAATTTACTTTAAAATTTCATTTCAAATATGAGATTTAAAATGAATACAATTTAACTTAACCAAGTTTAAACAATTTAAACCCTTTTTAAATTACATGGTAAAGAAATGCTTGTCTTATAAAAGAAAATTTATAAGAGTTCAATCCAAATTCATTTTTAAATTCAAATAATTTAAATATACACTTTAACATACAAAGTTGTTTAAATCTTTCAAATTTAAAACTTCTTTTATTTCAAAAACTGAAATACATATTTAAATCTTTAATTTCCAGAATTAAACATAACTTCAAAACTTACTCACATTTTTAAAACTTAATTTTTTAAAATTCAAACTACTTTACCATTTAAAAGTAGTTTAACAATTCAAGTTTAAAACTTTATTATTTTTTTATTATTTAAAACTGAGATTTACACCTAAACTTGAATTCCAGAATTTCAATCTTTGATTTAAAACTTAGTTTAAAACTCTTGCTTTCATTTGTCAGTTTTAAAATTTTTTAAACAAACATTACAGGTTTCTGCTAAATCCTGTAACCAAGGTAAAATCCCGAGACATCCCCAAAATACTTCGAGTCTAAAACCAAACTCCCCCGAGCAAACTACCCCACTACTCCGAGTCCAACATAAGTTTACTGGAGCCTAAACCAACACCACAACAAACTTCATCAGATACACGGTCGTGCACATGCATGTAGCCGCCAGTCATCTCCGATCATCAGTGATGATCATTCCACATCCAAAATCACTCAATCACCCCAAATTGATCATCAGATCGAACTCTTAACCTCGGAATTAAATTCAAGATGACACATCCAAATCTGGAACAACAGAACTACACAAATCCAAAACCTGAAATCGCCTCGCCAGTACATCCCCGACCACCAGAGTTGCTGAAACTCCGGCCAAGCCATCGCCTACTTCCAAACTTCCATCACCCAAAAGCTTGAAGCACTCGATCCGCTGAAAAACCCGTAGGGAACGATTCTTCATTCCTAGTTAAAACTAGGGTTCTAGAAGTGATTTCACTACCGCAACTTCCACCATGAAATTCAACACCAACCAGTATTTTTCCAAGATTCACTGATCACTCCTCCATCAACTGGAAGAAAACCGACCCTTTCAACCTCTTGGATCACCAGAAAATTCAAAAATTCATTTTTAGTTCAAACAGGAACTGTACATTCATCCCTAAATTATAAACAATGATTCTTGATTTAAAAATCATGTTTTAGTTGATGTATTCAATCTATAATACTGAATTTATAAATTATACAGTATGAATTTTAATTTATATCAACATGCATTAATGTTTTAATACTTACGAGTCAACATACGTTATTTTGTCAAATTTAAATTTTTAAACATTAAGCTAGGTTAAATCAAACAACATTTTTTTAATAATCAGATCCTATCAAACAATAGATCATGTGATAAGGATTTTTAAATAAAAATTGAGCCTGGAAACAAGACGGAGCACAATATATATACACAGTATGCATACAAATAATATTCACATTAGATTTTTGCCTATACACATGCAATACTTATTTATATTCAACCATACTGTCATGCAACCTAATTATGTTTTAAATTTTAAAAAGTTACTCACCTATTTTTTTGGAGATGCAGAACAGAACTTCAAATTTTTGAAAGCTTGAAAAACTGATTTCCATTTCCTTTGAGATTTTGATAACTGAGTTGCTGGAAAGATTTGCATGCAGGGACAAATTTCAGATTGAAAAGGAAATGCTTTAGCTTTTTTTTTTGAAAATGGCAGGTGCATTGATTTGAAGATGCAGGTTTTTTTAAAAACAGATTTGAAATTGCAGGTTTGCATGAAGAAGACAATTCCAGATTTGGTTTGAAAAACTGGAATACTTTTGCTTATTTGATCAGAGGATTCGAAAAATGTTACAGGGTAATGATTTACATTTTGAACTGAGGATTTGAAGATGATTACTGATTTTACTTGATTACAGATTTTGTTCTGGAATAATTTGCAGAGAATTGATTTCTGGTTTAATTTTGAATCTGAAAATGGTTTATATGTTTTCAGATTTGTTTTGAGTTCATGCTTTAAATTTTTTAACTTTGAATTATGAAGGATAGAAAAAGAAAGAAAGGTGAGTGGCAAATGTATTATATAAGTGGATTTTGTGATTTAATATAATAAAAGAAAATAAAAATAAATAAGGACACTTGTACAAAATTTTAACATTTGTCAAATTGGAATGTTTATCTTTTAACATTTGCTATATGAAGCTTAGGAAAACAACACATGTCCTTTTTAAAGTAATTAGTATTTAGTTTAAATGTTAATATATAGGCTATGCCTAATTAATTGGTTAATTAGTATTTTATATGTATAGAAATTTTTTTAAAAAGAAATAAAAACCAATTATGCTTATAAACAAAATCTTATGCATATATTTAGAAATCCAAAACAATTTAAAATCTATACTTTGGATTTCAAAACTTTATATTCATAAAATTCAATTTGAAATAACAATTCTATTTTTATTCAAAATTTATTTGTAATACATTATTAATATTGTTTTTAGAAATAACTCATTATCAAATTAAAATAATTATAAAAGAAAATATGTCTTTATTAATAAATTACTTATTTTATTAAGCTATATTTTAAAAAGAAAACAAAACTAACCTTTTTGTTCATTAATTTAAATATAAAACTTAAGCCAAAATCATTTTAAACATTTAAACATCTATCTTAACAATTTAAAATCATATGCTTATTTTTTTATTTTTTAATAGCTTTGAAAAAACTTAATATTAAATTAAATCAAAATTTCCAAATTATTAATATATATATTAGAATTTGAAATCAAGATTCATTTATTAAATTTAAACCAAGATTATTTATTTAATAACTTTGAAAAGTTTTATATTAAAAAAACAAATTTCCAAATTACTAAAAAATATTAGAATTAGAAAATATGCTTTATTTATTAAATTTAAAACAAAGCTAAATAGAAACCATATATTTATATTATAAATAGAAACCAATTTATTAGCTTTAAAAGATAAAATCTACCAATTAAATATTTATCAAAGAAGATTTTTAAATCAATTTAAATTTTATTAACAAAAATTATCAAATTAATTTCAATTTTTAATACAGATTATTAAATAGATATTGTCAAAAATTCCGGGATATCACACAAATTGAGAAAGAAAACGGTGGGCGAAAGCTCAAAAGTTACAATTACTCCAGTTGAGAAAGAGTCATCCCCCCAACATCTAGTCGGTTCACTAAAAGGTCCATCAGATCTGACCATCCCTGATGACTTGTTGAATTATGGCTTCAACAATCCAGTGGCCTTGAGACTTTATTCGCCCGTGAGAGGCGATGAAGGCGATCAGGCTCGTCATCAAGGAGAGAAAACCCCGATAAGTAAAGCAAAAGAAACCGGTCCATTATGGGGAAAAACTAAGACACGCACTTACACTTCACCCTACACCTAAATTTTAGCCATCATACGATTCTTACTAACTCGTCCTCATTTGGTTTCTGTGCACGTGATATAGGGCACACAAACAACATTGGCCGTCTCCGCGAATCCTCTATCTTCTGCCACTCAAGTAGGGATTCCAGATCAGGGAAACGTCGAGATAGGGATGACAATGGCGATAGAGACTATCGTCCTAGAGATTCTTCATCTTTTTGAAGAAAAACTTATAGCCATTCCTCATAACCCAATGATCATCCTCCTAAACTAAAGCACAGTAGGGAGAAATCTTCCCAGAGGGGATCTCAATCCGAAGCTCCCCGTGACCAACACTTTGGCTCGTCAAGCAGTAAGAAATCTCGTGAGCCTTATAAGAAGTCCGTGACCTCAGCTAGGTAGACTCCCCCAGTCTCCACACACCATCCATCTATAGCAGAAAAATTAGACGAGCTTAAGGCCACATTTTTGAAGATATGCTTCGGTAGATTGAAATTTCTTCCTACGATTCATCCTATTCCAGGGTATGTAAAAAAAATGCCGTTGCCTGCAACAATGATGTCTATGTTCAACATAACGCTTTCGTTCATTTGGCGGAGAAAGTTTTAGAGGTTTCCATGGAACGCAACATGTAATCGATCACTTGAAACTTGAATCCATTCACGACAAAGATATCACCAAAGACCAGGATGAAGAGGTATCCTTGTATAAATCTAAACTTAAGGCCACCTAGAAAAACGCCAAGGACACAATCGAGCCAGTTAGTCATCTAGAGGCCACTCACAAAAATAAAATTGATGAGGTAGTTCAACATAGTGGTGCTCTAGCTTTAGAAAAAGACTCCATCTAGAAAGAAAACGATATCCTCGCTCGACGAGTTAAGGAACTGGTGGAGATGCTCCTTAAAGAGAGAAAAAGAAAACCACTGCACAAGAAGAGTCACAATGATATTGCGATGAATTGCCGCAACACAACTCTTAAAGACGAAGCTTGACGAGGAACTTTCTAAAACTGAAGCGCTAAAGGAGGCAGCCCGCAAGGAGGGTAAGAGAATGGCGCTTACAGAAGCTGACTCTCGCCTCGAGGCAGCGGTTGAAACTGGTAAAGAGGAAATTAAGTGCTTATTTTATCCACTCATTACTAAGTATAATGCTCGAGTTCTCATGCACCGCACGCTATCATTTCTAGGCGAGGATTACCTCGAATCATTGGCCAAGTTATGGGATACTTTAATAAAGATTATAAGAGCCGAGCTGGCACCGAAGAGGTTAATGAAGAAGCTCTTGTAAAGGAAGTGCTTCGCGGGAATGAGCACTCCCACGACGAAGGCTCTCCATGGAAGAGACTCCTCATCAAAAGGGAAAGACGACATTGCTGGCCTGTTTGGAATTGAACCATTGGTTCCTCCTCCCGTTCTGCAGGTCGATAGCTCATCACTTGATCCTTCGAAGCAGCATGTTGGATATGACCCAGAGAAGCCCGGGCTTGATGTTCACATTCTATCCCCTATTCCAGAGGGTGAGACTCCCAAAACAGTTGAGAGCCAACCGGAAGCTGGTGCTTAGTTTTTCCTTCTAGAGTCCAAAAAGCCATCGCTTTTAGCGTGTAATAAATGTATTATAACATTTTCTTTTATGACTTTGCATAGGCCATTCTGACCCCGAACCAACTCCAAGGAGCAATGTCGCCACAGAGAGGGAAGAGAAAATGGCAGAAGCATCTCACACTGACAATACTCCTGGACCCGATGCTCAAGTGATCGGAGCGCATGATGTGGACAAACTCGAGAATCCCTCACTTGTAGATGAACATGATGAGATTGAAATCATGGGTGCCTCCGAACATACTTCGAAATTGATCATGGAGGAGTAAATCATGGAAGAGGGGAAAAAGAAAGCTGAAGTTAAGGTTGAGCCTCAGGTGGTGGAACATGATAATCCTCTAAAAATACCCTGAAGGTCATTCTCCCCTGTGGGACCACACCTCTGGAATTTCCTCGTCCTCCCCCGGAAACCACCTCACCACGATGCAAGTCATCGAGGAGAAAACATTCGGGCGAGGAGCCTATGGAAAAACCGAAGAAGGAGAAAAAGTCTAAGAAGTAGCTATCATCTTGTTATGCCTTTCTTAGCCTGAATAAATCTAGATCATGTTGTAGCTTTTTTTATATAGTCGTTGTAGATAGACTTTTGCTTCGAACTTTGGAGAAATTGTAATGGAAATTAATCTTCAATTTGTAAATAAAATGTTATCTCTCTATTTTCGATGATTTCCATTGTTCAGTTTATCATCCAACTTGAAATTGAAATCCAAAGTTTCATGGGTCATGTAAGCGCCAGTTCGCTTCCACATGACTTAGAGATTTCTGAATTACTTATACTTTGGTCCGTGCTCCAGGGACTTAGATATTTTTTGAATCGTTTATAAACTAGTCTACACTCCGGGGATTCTAAGCACTCTAGTCCGCGCTCTGTGGTCTTAGAGATTTTTAGATCGTTTATACTCTAGTCCGCATTCTGGGGACTTGGAGTACTCTACTCCACGCTCTGGGACTAAGAGATTTTAAGTAATTTATACACTAGTCTGCACTCTGGGGACACAGAGTACTCTAGTCCACGCTCCGTAGACTTACAGGTGTTTAAATTGTTTATACTCTAGTTCGCATTCTGGGGACTTAGAGTACTCTAGTCCGCACTCCATGGACTTAGAGTTTTTTAAATCGTTTTACTCTAGTCCGCACTTCGGGGATTTAGAGTTCTTTAGTCTGTGCTCCGTGGACTTAGAGGTTTTTAAATCATTTATACTCTAGTCCACACTCCGAGAACTCAGAGTACTCTAGTACGCGCTAAAGGGACTTAGAGGTTTTTAAATCGTTTATACTCTAGCCCGCACTCTGGGGACTCAGAGCACCCTAGACCGTGCTCCGTGGACTTAGAGGTTTTTAAATTGTCTATACTCGAGTCTACACTCCGAGGACTCAGACTACTCTAGTCCGCGCTCCGGGGACTTAGAGGTTTTTAAATCGTTTATACTCTTGTCCGTACACCGGGGACTCAGAGAAATCTATTCCGCGCTCCAGGGACTTAGAGATTTTTAAATAGTCTATTCTCTAGTCCGCGCTCCGGGGACTCAAAGTACTCTAGTCTGTGCTCCGTGGACTTAGAGGTTTTTAAATCGTTTATACTCTAGTCCGCACTCTAGGGACTCAGAGTGCTCTAGTCCGTGCTTCGAAGACTTGGAGGTTTTTAAATAGTTTATACTCTAGTCCGCACTTTGGGGACTCAAAGTACTCTAGTCCTCACTCCAGGGACATAGAGGTTTTGAAATCGTTTATACTATAGTCCACACTTCGGAGACTCAGAGTACTCTAGCCCGCACTCCGTGGACTTATAGGTTTTTAAATCGTTTATACTCTAGTTCGCACTTCGGGTACTCAGAGTACTCTAGTCCGCGCTCCACAGATATAGAGTTTTTTATCGTTTGTACTCTAGTCCACACCCCGAGGACTCAGAGTACTCTATTCAGCACTCCGGGGACTTAGAGGTTTTTAAATCATTTATACTTTAGTCCACACTCTGGGGACTCAGAGTGCTCTAGTCCACGCTCCAGGGACTTAGAGATTTTTAAATTGTTTATACTCTAGTCTGCACTCCGGGGACCTCGTGCCTTGGGAACCTAGAGGTTTTTAAATCATTTATATTCTAGTCCGCACTCCAGGGACTCAGAGTACTCTAGTTCGGCTTCAGGGACTTAGCGGTTTTTAAATCATTTATACTCTAGCACGCACTCCGATGACTCAAAGTACTCTAGTCCACGCTCCGGGGACTTAGAGGTTTTTAAATCATTTATTGATTGATTTTCAATTTTGTGTATGCATTCATACGCTAGACAGAATAATGTAATTTAATTTTTCCATGGAATTATAACACACGGAACATCAATAGCTCATAGACAAATGACTTCAACCTTTATTGATCATAAAAAATAGGAACAAACTAAATTGTCTTCTTACATGTCAGAAACAGAGAACAACAAAAGAAATATATACTCGAGACAATTGCTACTAAAATGAAAAAGAAACAGACTAAGTGTAATAACGACGTAAATACTCGCTATAGAGCGTCGCGCCATCAACGGTCGCTAGCTTGAGGTTCCTTCTCCAAGCTTCCGTTCGATCACGTATGGACCTTCCCAGGTGGGATTCATGTGTGACGGGATTGGAAAAACTCGCTTCAAAACGAGATCACCCTCATCAAATATTCTCGGTCGAACTTTTTTATTATAATATCGAGCGACTCGGTGCCGATACGCAACCGCCTTTAAATCAGCTTCTTTACGTTTTTCGTCGACAAAGTTTAGCAATTCCAGTAATATATCTGATTCATCTTAGGATCATAATGAGTTACCCGGTGAGAGGGAACTACAAGTTCCATGGTTATAACAACTTCAATGTCGTATGCCAAGGTAAATGGAGCATGGCTAGTCACGAACTTATGGGTGGTCCTGTAAGCCCAGAGCACTGTTGGAAGCTCATCCACCCACTTGCCTCTGGCCTTCTCCAATTTTTTTTTTTTCAATATGGACTTGATTATTTTGTTTATGGCTTCAACTTTTCCCTTGGCTTTAGGATGAGAGACTGCCGCAAACCTTTTTTCAGTGCAATATTTTTGGCAGAATTCTTTGAACTCCCTACTCTCAAATTGAGTTCCACTGTCTGTAATGATAGTTCATAAGGGGCCAAAACGACATATAATGTTTCACACAACAAAATTAATGACCTTTTTGGTGGTGATCGTAGCTAAAGGCTCTGCTTCTGCTCATTTGGTGAAACAGTCGACCACGATAATTGCATATTTCGCACCACTTTTAGAGATCACCAAGGAGCCAATTATATCAATCCCCCATATTGCAAATCACCATGGACTAACCATTTGTGTGAGTTCCGTCGATGGGACCTCGGGATTTTGGGATATTTTTGACATTTTTCACATCATCTTACATACTCCACGGCGTCTCGATTCACGATCAGCTAGTAGTGTCCGTAGTGGAGGATCGTTTTAGTTAGCGTCTGCCCCCTAGTAGGCCTCTATATTCTCCTTCATGAACTTCCTTTAAGACCCGCTTTACCTCATCGTGGGCGATGCACTGAAGTAAGGGAACTGAGAATCTTTTCCAATACTATCCCATCCGGCATTATATACCGCGAGGCGTTGCGAATGACTTATCGACTCTCATTCTTTCTCTTGGGAAAAGTCCTATGTATTTGGTACCGTTTGAATGGGGTTATCCATGACTCCCTCTTAGTTTCCGTTTCTAACACAAAATCTGCTTCCACCTCGCTTATACTCGGGGCATGTAAAATTTTGACGGGAACTAAGCCAATTTGCTTTGCATCACCAGTACTTGCGAATTTTTCCAATGAATCGGCTTCCCCATTTTGTTCATGTGGGATATGCAAAATATCTTAATATTCAAGGATTTCCAAGAGTTCTTATACCCGAGCTAGGTATGAGGCAAGTGTCTGCCGTTGAATATGCTAGTATATGATTTTTGTTTGATGATAATAAACATATATATATATATATATATATATATATATTCATTTAAATGTATTTGTTAATGTGCTATTTTATTTTTCACATAAGTAAACAAATATTTGATGAATAAAATAAATGACACGGATTTTAAATTCAAACAGATAATTTATTCAAACAAATATTTATTACAATTTTTTGAATAGTACCAATTTGAGTTCTCACGATATATACACAATTTCAATTACAATACAATTTTGATTACATCAAAATTTTCATTTACAATGTTCACCTCACTACATTTCACTTATTCACTTGCATTTCTTTTCAACTCTATTCCAGATTGAATCCAGCATCTGAGCAATCTACAAAATAAACACTTACGAAGTAAAATTGAAAAGAAAATATTTTGCAATGTAAAATAAAATAAAATATTTTGAAAATATTATTTGCCTCAGTCATTTGGGTTGTTCGTCGTCATTTAATTTTGAATTCATTATACACGAAAAACTTGTGACATGTACAATGTATCACTATACATGCCACAAGGCCGTGCACACCAATGTACACTTGATGAAATTGCAAGGACAGGTGAGCACAAGGTCAAACCCAATCAAAAGTAGGGTTCAACTCAAGTGTAATACAAATAATATCACGACATGAGCACAAGGTCAAACCCGAGATATAAGCTGGATTCAACTCAGGTGCAGATTCCAAAATCATCAATGAACTAACTATACAAGCAGAGGCAACAACAATATGCAAGCATAGCTACTACATGCTGCAGTAGATACCAAGTAAAGGCCAAAAAAATCAAGGAGCAACATCATGAACCAGTTCATATGCAAACCCAGACTCGAGCACTCATGTAATAGTTCAAAGTTTTAGCTGCAACAAGACTCAAATGAACAAAGTGGAAACCCAATCCAATGTAACAAACATGCATAGTTCTAACAAGGACAAAATGCATACACATTTGTATACATTTATATGAATATGAATAACACATCAGAAGCATGCACAATTACAAGAAAACTACTTGACTGGATAGGTAAACCAAGGTCATGAACCAGATTAACATATATCAAGACTTCAGGCATGCATACAACCCAAAGTACAACATGACATATATACAAAGCTCAAGTCCAGAAGCATACTCAAGTGCATCGAATCGCAATGCATAAGATGTCCAGACTGCATGAATGCACAATACAGAATACATGCTACAAAGGACAGAGGTTACATCAAAGGACATGAAAACTAGGCTACACAATGAGCACAACCAAGTAAATATGCAACAGAGAGTGCAACATGCACATACGAAGTTGTGCACCAAACAATTAAACTATTCAGGCTAGTAGCAGTGCAATCCAAAGTCAAAATGCAAACCAATGAACATCAACACAGAGATTAGACTCAAATACAAAATGTACAAAATCAGTGCAACAGTTGTGAGCTGCACATAAACAAGTCTGGAAACAACATAAAGATATCATAAACCAGCTCAAATGCAATAAAACCAATATGTACTCAAAGCAGCAGGTTTTACAAGTTTCAAATCAAGTCAGGTGCACATCAACTACACATTAAGCCATGAGTAATTGAACAAAGTCAAAGTGATAAATTGAGATACTGAACAAGTCGAAGATAAACTTCTCATCTCAAAAATATCATCACAAAATCAAAGTGGCCAAAGTCAAATGTAACAGTTTCAAACCAAAGTCAGTGCCGAAGTAAATATTATCACAATATCAACTGGCCGAAGTCAATAAGCACAAAGAAAAATAACCAAGGCAAGTTTGAACAAATCCATATGAAAGCCAGACAATAACATGAATTGATCAAGTCAATTTTCATCTCAAAGTCCAGTAAACTCAAAGCCATGATATTCATGAAACCAAAGAATACGATGAACAAGTCAGAAAAATGAACGAAGTCAATAGAAAATCAAGCCGTGGTAGCTAAGGAATCAAACAAGTTAGAATTGAGCCATGGTGATCAAGCAATTAGGAGAAGATACGAAATTGAAGAAGTCAGAAATCATCTCAAGCATTCAAGCATAATCAAGTGGCCGAGAAAAATTACCAGACGATAAAATATGAACGGAATTATAGGAATTAAAATCCTATATAAACCATTAATATCACCACCCTCAAGATCATCGAATTCAAGCAAGTTAGTCGGTAAAGAAAAAGGCAAAAATCGCATACCATTAAAATCGAACTCGATCGAAAAGCAGCCAAAGCTTAGCAACAAACAATGGATCAACCGAGCAACGTGAAAAAATCATTTGATTGATCAACTAAAGTCGGTGGCTTCTAATTTATCAAAAGCCCTAATTTTCGAGCAAAGGAAAAGAGGAACGAATGAGAAAGTTTCACAAAGAAGAAAGATACCGGCCGAGTACAAAAAAGAAAAGGGGACTTATTATTTTGGGCCAGTTATTATAAATAGCTATTGGGATTTATTTTATATATTAGGGTTTTTGGTTTTTTAAATTATTTTTTATTTGTATTTCTATTTTAAACTTTTGTAATTTCTAGTCTTGTGACTAGGGGACGACCTACGGTGTTGTAGTTCGAGAATTCGCAACTCAGTGGCTGAGTTATGATAGGGTTTTGAGCGTAGAGTTAGGTTAGTCAATAGCGGGTGTCGCAAGTTTATGTGTGCAACCATCTGGCTACTTAATTTCTAGTAGAAACCTTGGGTGAAGCACATAGGCAGAGTTTTGCCGAAGCTGGGTAAATCTGTGTTGTCCTATTTCTGCATTTATTATTCTGCTATTACTTGTGTTGTTATTATTCTGCTATATTTGTGTTGAATTTTTTTTATATAAAGTTCTGCAATGATTTTTATGATTGATAGTATCACCCTATTCATCCCCCTTCTAGGGTGAAATCGATCCTACAAGTGGTATCAAAGCTAGAAACAAAAGCCATTTTTGTTTTAAAATTTTGATTTTTCAAAAACCAATTTTTGTTTTAAAAATTTGAATTTTTAAAATGGCTTCTTTTAATAATGCTTTTGTTGGGGGTCGGTCCAATATTATTCCTTTTGATGGAGCAGCTGAGCTAGTGCTACTAATGAAGAGATTCAAAAAGTGGAGCCATAAATATAGAAATCCAGCTCTAAATCAAAAATTGAAAGCAAAATAGTCAAAGCAATAGACAACCCAGAAGAACGGGAGATCATCTGTCACAAGTGCAGCAAACCGGTCACGTCAAGCCTAATTGTCCTCGAAATCGACTCGGTTAAGAAAAGAAATCAAAGAAAAGAAGTTTTGCAGCCACGTGTGATGATTATAAAAGCACTAGCACTGAGAGTGAAAGAGCAGATCTGTGCCTTCGAGGTGATATAACTGATAGCGAAGATGACGAGCCAAGCGATGTATCAAAACTCACTCACTTAGAATTACTTAAATATTTCCATGAAGTAAATGGCTGTTTCTAACGACTTAGGGAGAAATACACAAAAATTGATTCACAAAGAGATATTTTGATAAATTTAAATAAACAACTCGATCAATTGGTTAAAAACTATCAAACTAAGATCCCTAAGTGTGATAAGTGTCCATCACTCGAAGAAGAGAATAAAAAATAAAAAATTAATATTAAATCACTTGCAAATGAAATTCTTATTTTGAAAGAAAACGAAAACACGAGGAGAGAAAATTCTATCAAAAAGTGCACTCAATTATTGAATGAAAATGAATCTCTCAAAACACAAGTCCAACTATTGTCTACAACTTTATGAAAATTTTTCGAAGGAGAAAGATCGTTAAATATGCTATTAGGGAAACAAACTGTTAATACAGTTAGACAAGGACTTCGATATAATCATTATGAACTTTTTAGAAGCGAATTTAATCAAGTAAAATCAGAGTGCACACTTTATAGTAAATTTGAACACAATCAAAATAATCGTTGGTATAGACCCAAACACGTGAAAACTATTTCAATTTGGGTTCCAAAAGGCACGAATATAAAATCCCTTAAAGTAAAACAAATCTGGGTGCTAAAAGAAACAAATATAAATAGTTTTGGGTCTCCATAAACATATTTTTCAAAATCATTTGCCACTAACAACCACAGACTTATAAAACAAATAGGTCACAAAAATCTTTTATTGTGTAGGATTAGTGGCAGGCTGAGGAACAACAACATTGTTATTTGGATTCTGGCTGTTCCAGGCACACAACGGATTCAAAGTTCCTTAGCCTACTATAAAGGTGGCAGAATCATAATGCGCAACAACGAAATATTATTGGTAAAGGTAAAATAGGTAACAGTATATTCATCTTAAATGATTTATTAAATGTCATAAGCTGCACCATAATCAGATTTAAATTAGCCAGTTATGAATGATGATAATGACAATGATTTTGACTTTTTCAAATTTGTTTGGTCAATTATTCTTTTATACCGAGAATTCTATAAGAGTCTTTGAATTAGTTCATATTCATTTGTTCGGACTAATGATGGTGTTTCATTGATTAATGATTGTACATGGTACACATGGATATATTTGCTTATCTTACTACTTCTTGATCTGACACTATGGTCACTGTTTGAAAATATGCACGGTTCCAATTCAAATTCAAAAGAATTTCATTTAAATGCTGTAAAAATATTTTTAAGGAAATTTGTTGCAACTTCACGGTTTGGTGTATAAAATTCATTTAATGATAATCTTGAGTCTAAGAGAAATTCAGATGCAGATTACACTGGTAATCTAGTTGATAGAAAAATTACTAGTGGAACGTGATTTATGTTGAGACATTCAGTAATTGCACCGTTTTTCAAAGAAAATATCTGCATATTGTTCACTTGAAATAATTTTCAATTTAGCAGACATTTTTTGTCAAGACCCGATTCTTCGACTTCCGAAAATCGACATTAATACGTCCACTGTATCAAATGCCGCCTAATCGAAGGCCGGAAAATCGAACCATGAGGGTTTAAGAAAGAAGAAAGAGGTAGAAGAAGAAGAAGAAAGAAGAACAGAAAAGAAGAAACAACAACAGAACAGGAAATCAATATCAGAATCTCACAGTCGCAGCGGAACAACATATAATAGATAAATGAATATTCATTAAAGAAAAGAGCTGTATATTTTATACATTACATCACATCATATTACATTTCATCATCAGAGTTTACAACAAACAAACAGCGGAAAAGAAATACTATATACCATAGATACAATAAATAATAGACTACGCCATCCTGCTCGCCTCCTGAGCTCCACAGCACTCCTAAATCCAGGATGACCTGATAACCTAACTCTAGACTGCCCGTGTGGAAATTGGTGGGCACCCAGAGTTTAGGAAGGGAACAATAAACTCCAGGTCAGTCATGTGACTGGTGTGAGAACTAAAAACAGTTATTTATCTTTTAAACAAAGAACAGAAGAAATTTTAAAAGAAAATTCGCAATGCTTTTTAGAAAATGAGACTACCATAAGGTCTCCCGCCACACACACAATGCAAACACAGACTTGGAGGAGGTTTCTCCTTATGATAGTCAAAGATGCTTACTACGCAAAATCAAATCATCTTTGATATTATTATTAGTGCATAGTGTAGAAAACAATTTCGAAAGTAGAATATAAATCTTAGCCAGCATAGGCATTCCGCACTTATGCCTACTATAGCTACTATATTCAATAGCAGGTTACCGCCACATTCCATAGCAGGTAATACAACTAAAACCGTACAAAGCTCGTATTGTTTCTTTGGATTTCCAACAAATGGTCAGGCCAAGGAACTTCCCATTGCCACATGGAAACGCCTCTGGAATGACGTCCCGAGAACCTAACCGGATCTCTGCCAACACAAGGCCGGGTTACCCCTAACTGGGTAACAACTGACACGAATATGTCATTCCCCGATCGTAACCGATCTATCCGAGGATCCCCGATTTCCAACAACCACAAAGTAATAAATTTGCAGTGACCACATAGGTTAAGTATCTGGGCTCCATACCATGATACCACCTCTATCCAGAAGGAATGACATACACTAAAGGGGTGCTACCCCCTAATAACCTTACCGCATCTTTCCTGTTTTGACCATATCCGGGGTGTGAGGCTCGATGAAGTCTCGTCCACAAAGCCACGCTTTATGCAAAAGCTGCTTTGGGTCAACAAATGATCAAAGTAATGATCACAAAGATAAACGATCAAACAAATGATCCTATCACAGATGATCAACACAATGATCATTTCACAGCATCACTCAGCATGCCACACTACCAAATTGGGAGTATATCACTAATAACTTTCAACTACATAACCTCTGAGCTCGTACGTCTCAGAGAAGGGTGTTAAGCTAAGAGAATAAATTCTCCGCCACCAACAGAAATATATTTGAAAGAAATCAGCTTTATATCTCAACTTGTAATGTCAGACATACAATCCATACAAGTCTGTTCCGGGATCGAATAGAACCGAAGGCACTTACAAAAAAGCCCTTGCAATCCGGATATTCACTAATCACGTCCCGACAACCCGTCACTAAGGGTGATAAAACCTCTATATCGGAGATCAGCCGATGCAGAGTAACTCGACGATAATCCATCCGTTTTCACAAATATCCGGTCTTCAACACCGGTCTTCAAATGCAATTCATAACGACGTATCACATATTCGGAGTGGGTTATACGACCCCATGGTCCTTTCCCGGATAACCCGAATAGTGAGCGCTTATTTAAAAATAAGTGTGGCATCCAAATCAAACAATCACAACAAATACCTATTTAAAGGTAAATATTGATAGTCGGTTATTTAACTATCAATAAAGATGCGCCACATCACCAGATTCCAAATAATTTCTCAAATTATTTATTTTCCCAAAAATATCTTTACAAGATATATAATTTTCCACACTTCAAAAATAAACAACGTTTATTTTGAAACCAAATTTTCCCTTTCCATTTATAAATTTCATAGTGAATTTATATTTCAAATTATCTATTGATCTATAGTTTTCAAAAGGTTTTAATTATTCAATTCCAATTTATCTTCAAGAAGATAAATTCTCAAAAACGTCTCGTTTCATATTGGAAAAGCATTTCCATACTTATTTAATAATAAGTATTTCATAAATCTTATTTATTTTCAACAATTTGAAAATATTCAATATACTTAAATCACTATTAAGTATAGATTTCATTCTTTAAGGAAATCATTCTTTTATTCACATTTACTTGGGTCAAAACGAATGTTGCGTAAAACATCGTTACGACAACCCAAAATCACTAGTATAGGGATTCGAAATTAAAATAGATATATAAATCCCAATACTATACAAAACATTTCCTTTCAGAAATCATTTACTATAACAACAGTGTTATAGTCCATTATTTCCTTCTATTTCTCGAAAACGTCTATTTCAACAATAAATGTTGAAATCTATGTTTTTTTCTTCTCGAAAACGTCTATTTCAACAGTAAATGTTGAAATCTAGGTATTCGATACTTAATGCATTTTAAAGCACCTTTAAATCGTTTTAAATTCCATTTAAAACATTCCTTTCCCAAAATATATCCATTTTATTTAACGATATATTCACTGTTCAAAAACGTGAATATAATTCCTTTAATAAACTTTTATATTCAATTGATCCAATTCAATTGATTATGAATTTGTAAACAATGTTTATAAATTCTATTCCTATTTATAAACTTCGATTTATAAATTTCCTTTATCAATCCAATTCAAATTATATAACTCAATTTTATACCAACAGTCCATATTATAAGTTAAGTACTTATAATTCATTCATTCATTTACCAAATCGTTCTTTTTAAGCTTCACAACTTCCAAAACTTATTGCTTATAAGATTCTTTTATATTCCATGACAATTTCAACTTAATTTTTTTTCCTTTATTTACAATTTCTATAAATATCTCATTTAAATGCCCAAAATCCATTTGTATACGTTAATGACTCATGAATCTTTTATTTTCAATATCTATTCATTTTATAACTTTCACAGTTTACAAATCTATAATTTTCAATGATCCATTTTAGACTTCATTTTAACACATAATAAACTCGTTTATACTTCCAATATTTTTATTTATAAATATCAATTTATAAAATCTTTTATATTCATCCTTTATAATAATTCAGAAATCCAATTTTAAATTATTATATAAATCTATTTATTTTTAAAAACTACCTTTGGTTATATTTCACAAAAATATTAATCCTATAACTTTAAAATTAAAATCTTAATTTATTTAAAGTGAATCAGGTTCGAAAATTTAATAAAACATATACTTTGAGAAATCACTTTAAAATCCTTTTAAAATAAAAATTGCTACTTTAAACTTCAAAAATGGATCCGATGATGCCACAACATCAAATGGTCAATCACTGCACAAATATCATATATCGATATGATAATCACAATCATCACAATATCTATAATCAAATAAATATTTGTGAGGAATCCAGTTGGATCCCTCCAACCTGTTTCCCTGCATCCACAGATGTTAGCACAATACCAAGTCCACTTCGAGGTGGAATATCGCGGTATATGGGATTTATAAAATATATATTCGCTTAATAACGGCGCAATAGGGTCTCATCCGCCATACAATGCGGGAAATCAATCAACTACAATATATACATATGCCAATATATATATATTGCTATATATAGATATATATCCTACTATATCTAATATCACAATCAAACAACAATCCATCAATCAACAAATTTTAAATATAACTATTTAAAATTTTAAATACCCTTTTGAGTGAGAAGTTCTCACCTTAGCTATCTATTTCGCAGTCCATTTCCGTCTCAGCTTGTTTCCGTGATTTTAAAACCTTGTATAACATTTTTATACAATTTGTTAATATTCGAACATATCAAATAATAAATTCTTTTCATTTGGTAATTTGATTAGCTAACGATTGAATTTTTATTGTAACGACCCAGAATTTTTGATAATTAAAATATGAATATTTAATTTATTTTAAATATTAATAAGTGAATTTATAAGTCGAATAAATTTTTATTTGAATTATTGGATTTTATTGGATTATTAAATCGATAATTTAAAACGTTAAATTATGGAAATAATTGAAAATTGAGTTAAATATGATTGAAAATGATTTGGGAAATTTTATTTTATCATATTGAAGTTAGAACGATATTTTAGAACTTTTAAAATCGAATTAAAAGTTAATTTGTGAAAATTGAATATTTTAATATTAAAATCGACTAGTGAAAAGAGTCAATTTTTGAACAGTCTCAGAATTGAACGAAACCAGTTCCATTGGATCCGTAATAGTTAGTTATTACCGGATTTCAAATTTCGTGTCAACCGGAATTATCGTTTGATCGTGGCAGCTCGAAACGCATCGAATTATTTTTAATTTTAATTTGGCGAGTTAAAATAGCCATTTTTCAAAAAGTCTCGGATTTCGACGAAACCAGTTTCATTGGATCCGTAATGTGATATTATTGTAAGGTTTCAAATTTCGTGTCAATTGGATTTACCGTTTGTCCGGTACAAATTAAAATGCCTAGAAATCGATTTAAATCGGTTTAATTTAAATTGAACGTTTATTGCCATAACTCGCACATATGTCCGAATTAGCTTTCGAAACCTGTTCCATTGTGTCCGGAACGCGGGGTAAACCTTAGAAACGCTAGTTACGGCGCGTGAATCGGAGTTCGGAATTTCCGGATGAATAGTGTTCGAAAATTATCTATAAATAGCTCATAATTCACAAATTTAATAAAAATAACAAACCCTAATTTCTAAAACTGCAGCCGCCACTTATGTTGAATGGCCGAAATCTTCCAAGCTTTTCCCCTTAATCTCTCTCCATCCACAACCTTTCGCGAGAAACTTTCAACTAGGAAATCGAAGGGGATGGTGTAGGCTTCGCATCCATACGGTGATGATGATCATCGGAGCGACGTGATGGTGGGATTTTCACCTTGAAGTCAGGCCGAACGCATGCGTTTTTAGGGGAGATGAGGAGGCCGAGTGCAACGGGGTGGTAGGCGTGGGTCGAGCTCGAGACGAGCTTCGATGTGGTGCTGTTGTGATGGGATTTCGTCGACGAATGGAGGGTGTGTTCGAAACCCTAGTTAGGCGTGATTTGGGTTCGGTTGCGTGAAGTTGTACCTGGGGAGGAAGATGATAACATGTGCGGCCGTGATTTTCCCCTCTGGAATGAACGGTGATGATGAAATTTTGGTTTATGTTGTAATTAAATTATAGTTTAAATTCGTATAAACTTATAAAAATCATAACTTTTTCATACGAGGTCGAAAACGCGCGAAACCAGTTGCGTTGGAATCGTATGGACGAGCACTACGCGATGAAATTGGATTGGAGTCGTTTGGAGTTAGTGAGAATTTTGGGTAAAATTAAACGTCCGTTTAATTTTATTCGAAATAAATCGCTAAAACGAAAATAAAATCAAGGTGAGAACTTCTCACTCAATCGAATCGGTTTCGATTTTATTTTAAATAGTTAGATTTAAAATAATTTGAATGCATGTTTGAATGATGATTGTTATCTATTGATTGTTAAAATAGACATTATACGCCGTTAGTAAGCGGATGTTATTTATTAAAAACATATATCGCGAAATATTTCATAAACAGTGAAATTGGTATTATATATAATAGCAATATATATATATTGGCATATGTATATATTGGAGTTATGATTTCCCGCATTATTTGTTTAGCGGATGAGACCCTATTGCGCCGTTATTAAGCGGATAATATTTTAAATCCCATATACCGCGATAATTTCGTACTGGAGCGAAATTGGTATTGTGCTAATGTATGTGGATGCAGGAAAACAGGTTGGAGGGATCCAACTGGATTCCTCAACAGTATTTATTTGATTTCAGATATTTTGATATTTGATGGATTATCATATCGATATATGATATCGTTGTTGTCGTGATTGACTATTTGGTGTGTAGCATCATTGGACCAAATTTGGAATTTTAAAATGATTTCAAAGTGATTTTTGAAAGTATACGTTTATAAAAATATTTTGGAATTGATTCATTTTAAATAAATAAACGTTATAATTTTATTGTTATAAAAATTATGATTTTGAGAAATATAGTAAAAGGCTGATTTTTGAAAATATGAGGCTAGTGATTTTATAAAATAGTATAATCGGGATTTTTGAATTTATTATAAAAGTTGAAAAATATGATTTATAAAATTTGATTATTTTATGAATCAAAGAAAATGGTGAAATTATAAAGGAATTTAAAAACGTTTTAAAAGAATAATATAAATTGATTTATATTAAGAGATTTATAAATGGATATTTATAAATTGAAATATTGACATTATAAAACGAGTTTTTATAAGTGTTTGAATGAAGTGAAAATGAATTTTGTAAATGAATGGAATTTATAAAATTATAAATGGTGAAGTTATAAATGAAATTTATAAATAGTAAGATTTATAAATTTTGTGAAATTATAAAAGAATAGATTTGGGTGAATAAATGAATCTTATAAGTTATAAGATTTATAATTATGAAGTTTAAAAGAACGATTTTGTAAAATAATCGTTTTATAAGCATTTAACTTATAATATGGGCTTTTAGTTCAAAATTGAGATATAAATCGAATAGGTTAATAAAGGAGATTTATAAAGGAAGTTGTTATAAAATAAATAGAAATGGAGTTTATAAACGTTGTTTTATAAATTCGCAAACAACTTATTTTGATAAGAAAATTGTTGAAACCTATTAATGGAGTTATATTCACGTTTTTGACTGTGAATAATACTTTAAAATAAAATGAATAGAAATGATGAAATTGTTAATTGGATTATATTCACGTTTTTGAATAGTGAATAATATGTTAAAGAAAATGTTTAGGATGTGATATTTTAAACAGAATTAAAACAAGTTAACGATGTTTTAAAATGTGTTGAGATTCGAAACCATAGATTTCAACATTTATTGTTGAAATAGACGTTTTCGAGAAATAGAAGGAAATGGTGGACTATAACACTGTTGTTATAGTAAATGATTTCCGAAAGGAAATGTTTTGTATAGTATTGGGATTTATATATCTATCTTAAAATTCGAATCCCTATACTAGTGATTTTGGGTTGTCGTAACGATGTTTTACGTAACATTCGTTTTGGCCCAAATAAATTTGTTTAAGAGAATGATTTCCTTAAAGAATGAAATATATACTTAATTTCGATTTAAGTATATTGAATATTTTCTAAGTGTTGAAAATAAATAAAATTTGTGAATTACTTATGAATAAGTAAGTATGGAAATGTTTTCCAATATAAAGTGAATATTAGAGAATTTACCTTTTTGAAGATAAATTGAAATGAATAATTGAAGTCATATATTCATGAATATTTTAGAATGAAAATTCACTATAGAATTTATGAATAAAAAGGGAAGTTGTTTAAAAATAAATATTGATTTATTTTTGAAGTGTGAAGTTATATATCTTGTAAAGATATTTTGGAAAATAAATAATTTGGAAAATTATTTGGAATCTGGTGATGTTGTGCATATCCATTGGTAGTTCAATAACCGACTATCAATATTTCCCTTTGAATGGGTATTTGATGTGATTTGTTTGAATTTGAATGCCACACTTATTTTTGAATAAGCGCTCACTATTCAGGTTAACCGGGAAAGGACCATGGGGTCGTATAACCCATTCCAAATATGTGATACGTCGTTGTGAATTGCATTGATGACCGGTGTTAAAGACCGAGTATTTGCGAAAGCGATAGGATGACCTATCGATTGTCTCTGCACTGGGTAGCTCCTGGTATAGAGATTCCCTAAGTGATGGGAAATCCGAACGTGATTAGTGAATATCCGGATTGCAAGGACTTCGTGAGAAGTGCCTTCGGTTTTGTTCGAGCCCGGAACAGACTTGTATGGATTGTATGTCTGACATTACAAATTGAGATATAAAGCCGATTTCATTCAAATATATTTTTGTTGGTGGCGGAGAATTTATTCTTTTGGCTTAACACCCTTCTCTGAGACGTACGAGCTCAGAGGTTATGTAGTTGAATGTTATCAGCGATATATTCCCAATTTGGTAATGTGACATGCTGAGTGTTGCTGTAAATGATCATTATGTTGATTATTTGTGATAGGATCGTTTATTTGATCGTCTATCTTGGTGATCATTTCTATGATCATTTGTTGACCCAAAGCATGGCTTTTGTATAAAGTATGTTTTTGTGGACGTGACTTCGTCGAGCCTCACAAACCGGTAATGGTCGAAACAGGAATTGTGCGGCAAGGTTTTCAGGGATCGCTTCCCTAGGGTATGACCATTCCTTCTGGAAAAGGGTAGTATCATGGTATGGAGCCCAGATACTTACTCATGTTGAAAACACTTTATGATTGTGTGATGATGGTGACGAGCGCTCGGTTAAAGGTTCCAAAGGACTGGGGGTGGTATATCTGAGGGTTTGTAATATTCCTTGGGAAAAGGGATTCCCGGCTTTGTTTAGCAGAGAACGGTGGTTCTCGGGGCGTCCTTCCAGAGGCGTTTCCATGTGCAATGGGTAGTTCCTTGGCCTGACCATTTGTTGGAAAATCCATTCTTCAAATACGAGCCTTGTACGGTATTAGTTGTATTACCTGCCATCTACTTATGGTGGTAACCCACTGTTTGGATGGTAGCTATAGTAGGCATAGTTCGAAATGTCTATGTTGGCTAGGATTTATATTCTACTTTCAAAATGAATTTTTCTCTACACTATGCACTAATAATAATATCAAATGTTCTTTTAAATGCGTATCAAGCATCTTTGACTATCAAAAGGATAAATCTCCTTCGATTCTGCGTTTGCATTGTGTGTGTGTGCGGGAGGCCTTATGGTAGTCTCATTTTTAAAAGCATTGCGAATTGAATTTAAAAATATTCTTCTATTTTGATTTTAAAGATAAATAAACTGTTTTGGGTTCTCACACCAGTCACATGACTGACTCGGAGTTTATTGTTTTCCTTCCTAAACTCTGGGTGCCCACCAATTTCCACAGGGCAGTCAAGAGTTAAGGTTTATCAGGATATTCTAGATATTCTGGAGTTGCTGAAGGCAAGATGGATGGCATGGCGTATTACTAGTTATATAGTATTTCTTTTCCGCTGCACTGTTTGTTGTTGTACACTCTGATGATATGATGTAATGAAATGTGATGTAATGTAATAACTGATATAGTTCTTTGTTTAAAGATTATTCATTTATTATTATATGTTGTTCCGCTGCGAATTGTGAGATTCTGATGTTGTTCAGTTATTGTTCTGCTGTTTCTGTTCCGTTCTATTCTCTATTTTCTTTCCTCTCCATCTTCTATCTTTTTCTCTTCTCTTTTCTTAAATTCTTTTTAAAACCCATAACTATTCGGTTTTTCGGCAACGAAAAATCGATAACGTTACATTTGGTATCGGAGCATATGGTTAAGCGACAACCATGGTTCTGTTGGGTATTACTCATTAGAGATAGAGTCAGCAGTACTCTAGAATGAGTTGAGTGTAATAATAGCTATGAGAGCGTATTTGTTAGTGAATATATAATTGTTTTGTATTGTGTTGACTCATCGGTTGATTGTTTATAGATTTTGGTCGATGTAGTCTAGCTAACTATCGTAGAAAGGGGTTTCTAAACTCTTAAACAAGATAAACCGACACAGTATTGTTTTAAAATTGGGTAAATGAAATAATTTTGCCTTGATTATATTTTTATATATAAAGGAATAATTTTTCAAAATTATTAAAGTGTATATAAGTTGATTGTTTAGTTGTTTGAATAATCTAAATAAAAGAGTAATTGTATAAGCAAAAGAATTATAAGAATTGAATTATAATTAAAGTAATTTACAATTGTGAAATAAACTTATATATATAAGAAGTGAAACCATATGAATGTATTTATGAATATGAGTTGAAATATAAAAAAATGAATTTAAAGTCAAATGGAAAATTTACTTTAGAATTTGGAATCTGAATTGACTTATAAGTGGGAATTTAAGTTAATTAAAAACAAAGTGATGTTTATAAAATGGATTATAACTTAAGAGTTGTTGAATGAAATTGATATTGGTATCAAAATAAATTAATAAAGTGAAGTGATAAATGTGAACTTGAGTTTTATAAATGAAATTCAACTTTAGAAATTGAATTGAATTAATGATTTGAATGTAAATCAATTGAATGTGAATCTAGTTGATATGAAAAATAATGAATGTAAGTGATAATTCATTAAAATCTAATGTCATTGGAAGTTGAATAATAGAATGAAAATAATTTTAATTAAACCAATGAAATTGAATGTAAAGTGAATATACATTGGTTGTTATTTGGTTGTTAGATTGATTGTATATAATTCATTAAGTATTAATGAAATTGAAAGCTAAAGTAATTGAAATTCAATTGGAAGTTAAATGAATCTTAAATAGAATTGAATTTGATTTGGAAGTGAACCAACTTGAATATGAATTAGTGAATATAAACTAATTGAGAATGAATATTAGTAAATCCACTGTATATGAATCAAATATGATTAAATTGAAAACCATTTCATTGAATATTAATGAAAATATGAATGAATATTAATTGGTTATGGATGTTAGTTGGTTGGTGGTTGAATATATATTGCTTTTACTGCATTTGATATGTTGGCATGTATAGTTATTATGTTGCTATATGTTGTATATCGATACTATTATCTATATGCATGATTCTCATGTTGTTGTTTGAGTGTTTAGTAGGTGCGGATCGCGTTTGCTTCGCATTTGGAGCTCGCTTTCGCGCTATATTAGCCGTATATGCTCGCTAATAAAATATAAGGTACATATCTCGGATTACATACCGTACTTTTATACATTTTTCCCTTCGGGATGCCTCATTACTTGATGAGATGTATATTTGTGATATATATACTATCAATTTTTTTTTCGGATCGAGCCGCGCAAAGGAGACTATGGCGAATTTTTCCGGAAATTTAAGGCGTTAGAAAAATTGGAATTTTTTTTTGAAAACTTTAATTTTGATTTGAAATGGAAAGTTAAACAATAGTAGTTGTTTTTGAAAAGATAACTAAGTATGATTTGAAAACTTAGTAAAAATTATAAGAAGTTAAACTATGGATTTTGGAAAATTAATAGATTCTGTAACTTTCTTACTTAATAATTTCGAAGACGAAATTCTTTTAAGGGGGGAAGATTGTAACGACCCAGAATTTTTGATAATTAAAATATGAATATTTAATTTATTTTAAATATTAATAAGTGAATTTATAAGTCGAATAAATTTTTATTTGAATTATTGGATTTTATTGGATTATTAAATCGATAATTTAAAACGTTAAATTATGGAAATAATTGAAAATAGAGTTAAATATGATTGAAAATGATTTGGGAAATTTTATTTTATCATATTGAAGTTAGAACGATATTTTAGAACTTTTAAAATCGAATTAAAAGTTAATTTGTGAAAATTGAATATTTTAATATTAAAATCGACTAGTGAAACTAGTCAATTTTTGAACAGTCTCAGAATTGAACGAAACCAGTTCCATTGGATCCGTAATAGTTAGTTATTATCGGATTTCAAATTTCGTGTCAATCGGAGTTATCGTTTGATCGTGGCAGCTCGAAACGCATCGAATTATTTTTAATTTTAATTTGGCGAGTTAAAATATCCATTTTTCAAAAAGTCTCGGATTTCGACGAAACTAGTTTCATCGGATCCGTAATGTGGTATTATTGTAAGGTTTCAAATTTCGTGTCAATTGGATTTACCGTTTGTCCGGTACAAATTAAAACGCCTAGAAATCGATTTAAATTGGTTTAATTTAAATTGAACGTTTATTGCCATAACTCGCACATATGCCCGAATTAGCTTTCGAAACCTATTCTATTGTGTCCGAAACGTGGGGTAAACCTTAGAAACGCTGGTTATGGCGCGTGAATCGGAGTTCGGAATTTCCGGATGAATAGTGTTTGAAAATTCTCTATAAATAGCTCATAATTCACAAATTTAATAAAAATAACAAACCCTAATTTCTAAAACTGCAGCCGCCACTTATGTTGAATGGCCGAAATCTTCCAGGCTTTTCCCCTTAATCTCCATCCATCCACAACCTTTCGTGAGAAACTTTCAACTAGGAAATCGAAGGGGATGGTGTAGGCTTCGCATCCATACGGTGATGATGATCATCGGAGCGACGTGGTGGTGGGATTTTCACCTTGAAGTCAGGCCGAACGCATGCATTTTTAGGGGAGATGAGGAGGCCGAGTGCAACGGGGTGGTAGGCGTGGGTCGAGCTCGAGACGAGCTTCGATGTGGTGCTGTTGTGATGGGATTTCGTCGACGAATGGAGGGTGCGTTCGAAACCCTAGTTAGGCGTGATTTGGGTTCGGTTGCGTGAAGTTGGACCTGGGGAGGAAGATGATAACATGTGCGACCGTGATTTTCCCCTCTGGAACGAACGGTGATGATGAAATTTTGGTTTATGTTGTAATTAAATTATAGTTTAAATTCGTATAAACTTATAAAAATCATAACTTTTTCATACGAGGTCGAAAACGCGCGAAACCAGTTGCGTTGGAATCGTATGGACGAGCACTACGCGATGAAATTGGATTGGAGTCGTTTGGAGTTAGTGAGAATTTTGGGTAAAATTAAACGTCCGTTTAATTTTATTCGAAATAAATCGCTAAAACGAAAATAAAATCAAGGTGAGAACTTCTCACTCAATCGAATCGGTTTCGATTTTATTTTAAATAGTTAGATTTAAAATAATTTGAATGCATGTTTGAATGATGATTGTTATCTATTGATTGTTAAAATAGACATTATACGCCGTTAGTAAGCGGATGTTATTTATTAAAAACATATACCGCGAATATTTCATAAACAGTGAAATTGGTATTATATATAATAGCAATATATATATATTGACATATGTATATATTGGAGTTATTGATTTCCTGCATTATTTGTTTAGCGGATGAGACCCTATTGCGCCGTTATTAAGCGGATAATATTTTAAATCCCATATACCGCGATAATTTCGTACTGGAGCGAAATTGGTATTGTGCTAATGTTTGTGTATGCAGGAAAACAGGTTGGAGGGATCCAACTGGATTCCTCAACAGTATTTATTTGATTTCAGATATTTTGATATTTGATGGATTATCATATCGATATATGATATCGTTGTTGTCGTGATTGACTATTTGGTGTGTAGCATCATTGGACCAAATTTGGAATTTTAAAATGATTTCAAAGTGATTTTTGAAAGTATACGTTTATAAAAATATTTTTGGAATTGATTCATTTTAAATAAATAAACGTTATAATTTTAATGTTATAAAAATTATGATTTTGAGAAATATAGTAAAAGGCTGATTTTTGAAAATATGAGGCTAGTGATTTTATAAAATAGTATAATCAGGATTTTTGAATTTATTATAAAAAGTTTAAAAATAGGATTTATAAAATTTGATTATTTTATGAATCAAAGAAAATGGTGAAATTATAAAGGAATTTAAAGACGTTTTAAAAGAATAATATAAATTGATTTATATTAAGAGATTTATAAATGGATATTTATAAATTGAATTATTGACATTATAAAACGAGTTTTTATAAGTGTTTGAATGAAGTGAAAATGAATTTTGTAAATGAATGGAATTTATAAAATTATAAATGGTGAAGTTATAAATGAAATTTATAAATAGTAAGATTTATAAATTTTGTGAAATTATAAAAGAATAGATTTGGGTGAATAAATGAATCTTATAAGTTATAAGATTTATAATTATGAAGTTTAAAAGAACGATTTTGTAAAATAATCGTTTTATAAGCATTTAACTTATAATATGGGCTTTTAGTTCAAAATTGAGATATAAATCGAATAGGTTAATAAAGGAGATTTATAAAGGAAGTTGTTATAAAATAAATAGAAATGGAGTTTATAAACGTTGTTTTATAAATTCGCAAACAACTTATTTTGATAAGAAAATTGTTGAAACCTATTAATGGAGATATATTCACGTTTTTGACTGTGAATAATACTTTAAAATAAAATGAATAGAAATGATGAAATTGTTAATTGGATTATATTCACATTTTTGAATAGTGAATAATATGTTAAAGAAAATGTTTGGGATGTGATATTTTAAACAGAATTAAAACAAGTTAACGATGTTTTAAAATGTGTTGAGATTCGAAACCATAGATTTCAACATTTATTGTTGAAATAGACGTTTTCGAGAAATAGAAGGAAATGGTGGACTATAACACTGTTGTTATAGTAAATGATTTCCGAAAGAAAATGTTTTGTATAGTATTGGGATTTATATATCTATCTTAAAATTCGAATCCCTATACTAGTGATTTTGGGTTGTCGTAACGATGTTTTACGTAACATTCGTTTTGGCCCAAATAAATTTGTTTAAGAGAATGATTTCCTTAAAGAATGAAATATATACTTAATTTCGATTTAAGTATATTGAATATTTTCTAAGTGTTGAAAATAAATAAAATTTGTGAATTACTTATGAATAAGTAAGTATGGAAATGTTTTCCAATATAAAGTGAATATTAGAGAATTTATCTTTTTGAAGATAAATTGAAATGAATAATTGAAGTCATATATTCATGAATATTTTAGAATGAAAATTCACTATAGAATTTATGAATAAAAAGGGAAGTTGTTTAAAAATAAATATTGATTTATTTTTGAAGTGTGAAGTTATATATCTTGTAAAGATATTTTGGAAAATAAATAATTTGGAAAATTATTTGGAATCTGGTGATGTTGTGCATATCCATTGGTAGTTCAATAACCGACTATCAATATTTCCCTTTGAATGGGTATTTGATGTGATTTGTTTGAATTTGAATGCCACACTTATTTTTGAATAAGCGCTCACTATTCGGGTTAACCGGGAAAGGACCATGGGGTCGTATAACCCATTCCGAATATGTGATACGTCGTTGTGAATTGCATTGATGACCGGTGTTGAAGACCGAGTATTTGCGAAAGCGATAGGATGACCTATCGATTGTCTCTGCACTGGGTAGCTCCTGGTATAGAGATTCCCTAAGTGATGGGAAATCCGAACGTGATTAGTGAATATCCGGATTGCAAGGACTTCGTGAGAAGTGCCTTCGGTTTTGTTCGAGCCCAGAACAGACTTGTATGGATTGTATGTCTGACATTACAAATTGAGATATAAAGCCGATTTCATTCAAATATATTTCTGTTGGTGGCGGAGAATTTATTCTTTTAGCTTAACACCCTTCTCTGAGACGTACGAGCTCAGAGGTTATGTAGTTGAATGTTATCAGCGATATATTCTCAATTTGGTAATGTGACATGCTGAGTGTTGCTGTAAATGATCATTGTGTTGATTATTTGTGATAGGATCGTTTATTTGATCGTCTATCTTGGTGATCATTTCTATGATCATTTGTTGACCCAAAGCATGGCTTTTGTATAAAGTATGTTTTTGTGGACGTGACTTCGTCGAGCCTCACAAACCGGTAATGGTCGAAACAGGAATTGTGCGGCAAGGTTTTCAGGGATCGCTTCCCTAGGGTATGACCATTCCTTCTGGAAAAGGGTAGTATCATGGTATGGAGCCCAGATACTTACTCATGTTGAAAACACTTTATGATTGTGTGATGATGGTGACGAGCGCTCGGTTAAAGGTTCCAAAGGACCGGGGGTGGTATATCTGAGGGTTTGTAATATTCCTTGGGAAAAGGGATTCCCGGCTTTGTTTAGCAGAGAACGGTGGTTCTCGGGGCGTCCTTCCAGAGGCGTTTCCATGTGGCAATGGGAAGTTCCTTGGCCTGACCATTTGTTGGAAAATCCATTCTTCAAATACGAGCCTTGTACGGTATTAGTTGTATTACCTGCCATCTACTTATGGTGGTAACCCACTGTTTGGATGGTAGCTATAGTAGGCATAGTTTGAAATGTCTATGTTGGCTAAGATTTATATTCTACTTTCGAAATGAATTTTTCTCTACACTATGCAGTAATAATAATATCAAATGTTCTTTTAAATGCGTATCAAGCATCTTTGACTATCATAAGGAGAAATCTCCTCCGATTCTGCGTTTGCATTGTGTGTGTGTGCGGGAGGCCTTATGGTAGTCTCATTTTTAAAAGCATTGCGAATTGAATTTAAAAATATTCTTCTATTTTGATTTTAAAGATAAATAAACTGTTTTGAGTTCTCACACCAGTCACATGACTGACTCGGAGTTTATTGTTTTCCTTCCTAAACTCTGGGTGCCCACCAATTTCCACACGGGCAGTCAAGAGTTAAGGTTTATCAGGATATTCTGGATATTCTGGAGTTGCTGGAGGCAAGATGGATGGCATGGCGTATTACTAGTTATATAGTATTTCTTTTCCGCTGCACTGTTTGTTGTTGTACACTCTGATGATATGATGTAATGAAATGTGATGTAATGTAATAACTGATATAGTTCTTTGTTTAAAGATTATTCATTTATTATTATATGTTGTTCCACTGCGAATTGTGAGATTCTGATGTTGTTCAGTTATTGTTCTGCTGTTTCTGTTCCGTTCTATTCTCTATTTTCTTTCCTCTCCATCTTCTATCTTTTTCTCTTCTCTTTTCTTAAATTCTTTTTAAAACCCATAACTATTCGGTTTTTCGGCAACGAAAAATCGATAACGTTACATTTATCATATAAATTTTCAAAACAACATTTATTTATATAAACTGCATTAACATATCTACTTTATTTTTATTTTATTTTTCTGTAAATAGCTACAACTTACTGTGAATGTTTTCTTTCCTTTTTTTTTTATACACATACTTTAGATTAAATAGAAATCCATTTCCCTTTTATTTTTTTTATTTTTCTTTTTACTGCATATACATATTTATCTATATACATATCTTATAATTTTAAATTCAAAATCTGTATATACTTACATACTGTGTTGCAGTTCAACTGTACATTTTCAAATTCATTTTTTTTTTTCAAATTTAAATTAAATTGAAACAACTGTAAATACCTTACTGTTTGCCATCGAATTGGAACGAACCCTAGATTCCATGCGAGCCCCAAATCGACGCCGTGATTTGCCCCTGGCCATGCGCTTGCTGTCGCCGCCTCCATTGCCTTGCTCGCGAGCTCCAAGCCTCGTTGCTACACAGACCATTAGTGCCACCACGACCCATCGCGAGTGCCGCCCCTCCCTCTGCTCGAGCTGCTGCCGAGCGCCGCCCTCGCGAAACCCCACACGCGACAGCTGGACGCGCGTGAACCCAATCGCCTCCTATAACCTCGCGACGCCCCTACGCGAGATCGATTCGATTTCGTTCGTGCCCTTTTTTTTTATTTACTGAGAGGAGCTCGATTTTTTATTTGTAGAAGAAGCTCGGCCATTGTTTGTTTCAGAGGATTTTGATTTGGGGATGAAGAAATTAGGAAGGAGCGGCCATGGTTTTGAATTTGAACGAAATAAATTTTCTTACAGGCTTCGGCCATTTTTAATTTTCGTTTCTTCTGAGAGAATGGATTCACGTAAGATTTGTAACGAGCTGGGGAGACAAACGTACGCGATTTTTTTTTCTTTGCAGGGCATAGGTCTGCTTACTCAGGAGTAGGGTGGCTTTGAGTTGACAAGTTTTAAATTAAAATTTTGAATTGAATTCGTTTTGATTTCAATGCGTTTACTCACCGTGTGCTCACATAACAACTCCAAAAAATACGAAATTTGAAATCCGACAATAATTCAATATTACGGACTCAATGGAACTGGTTTCGTCGAATTCCGAGACTGTATGAAAAATGACTATTTTTAAATATCGATTTAAACGATATAAATTCAAAACTGAACAAATTACTTTCAAATTTGATTCTGAAGCTTCTATTATCTTCAATATTATCAATATAAATTTTATAAGCCTTTGAAATATTTTTAATCAGCTTTAAACAGAAGATTCAAATTTTTATTCAACTTTCAATAGATTAAATTTTAGAATTTAATCGTTAAATTCAAAGTTATAATGGAAATTCAATCCAAACCATTATTCAAATATTTAAAGTTAATTAAATATTTTAAATTTAAATTGTTCAAAATTCTGGGTCGTTACAATCTTCCCCCCTTAAAAGAATTTCGTCCCGAAATTACAAGTTAGGAAGAAATGGTCCTTAACTCGTCTACTATTTTTCACAATCCAAATAGTTTTATCAACTTACTAACCTAAATCTTTTTATTAAAGATTCATTCTCATTCCAACTTGCTTTCCAACTTCAATTCTAAGTTTCAAACAACATTGTTTCCTTCACAATTGAAATTTAAATTCAAATTTAAATTTCAACCTTTCAAATTTTCTCAAAATTTTTCTAACACTCTAAATTTTCGAAAAATTTCGCCGGCGTCTCCTTTGCACGGCTCGATCTGTACGACTACAAAATGGCACCACGACCCCTCAGAATCAAAAAGAAAAGAGAAAGCCAAGTGGCTGGAGAAGAAAATAATCAAATTTCATACTGAAATTCAAATACGTACCTTTTTGTCGAGCAATTCAATTTTATCTTTGAAATCAAAATCCAAATTCCATTTCTACACTTGTATAACCTACTAGTAGTAGTATCCATAATATCCAATTACAATATTCAAACCATTTTGCCAATTCTATTGCAAAATTTTCAATATATACTTCTTATATCATCTTTAGCTTTACTATTGAAGTTATACATTCATTTCCGTTCAATTTTGAATTTCAATTTCCATATTCATATTCATCTTGAATTTACTTAAGCTATTTCACTTCAAACTCAAGTTCATTTCCTTGTAAACAATTTTCAATTTCATTTGTTTACGAATGTGGCTTCATTTGTTTATTCACCGTTTTATTTTATCTCAATTTATTGAGTTCATTAGATTAAATTCTCAAATTTACTTTTATCCAAGTTAAATTCAATTCTAATTTGAATTCTCCTAAGTTCCCAAACTCATTTCAATTTATAGAACTCATAACCATTTTGAATTGATTCTAACTCAATTTATATCAATTTCATTTCCGTTTTCATTTAATTCAATTCATTTACAAATCATATTTACTTTCATCCCTTCAATTAGTTTAGCTTACTAATTTTATTTCAAATTCTATTTCATTTAACTTTTACTTAAGTCAAATTCATCACCTATCCAAGTTCATATCTCATTTTGCTTAACAAAAATTGTTTAACCACCTATCTTCTGGTTTCACTTTTATTTTCACATTTTATAAGTTATACAACTTACATTCAACAATTACTACTTGGATTTTTTTCTTTTTTTTTTCTATTGGTTCACTTATACTTCTTTAATTTAACTCCATCCTTTAAGTTAAATTTATTCTATCAAGATTCAAATTGTATAAGATTTCGACTCATTTATTATTCCCATAAATATTTATAAATAGGATTCCAGAGTCCTTTCAACCTTTCAAAACCATTTTTGATCAATTCAATTTTCTTTTGAATTTCCAAAACAAATCCAAATTTTTCCAAACAACTTTCATTTAAAACAATCTGGCAGCAATTCCTCTTTCGGAAACCCGAAAATGAACACCAATGATGCCATGGTCATCATCGGAATTATTTTCCAGCGACCAAAAAGAGTTTAGAGCTTTTCATTCCTTTAAAAATTCTTTTCAAAACCTTTTAAATTCATTTTCCAGATCAAAAAGGAATTTAATTTCTAAAATTTCCATATTCTTTCAAAAACATTTCAAAAAAAACTTCTCTGGAATTCTATTTCCAATTATAAGTCAAATTTATAATTTACATTCACAAATTTCATTTGTATATGGATTTCATTTTCTTATCTTTGAAGTTATGATTTCAATTTCTTATTCAATTTCTATGGTAATAGTTTAATATTATCAATTCCTAACATCCAAGCAACCATATATTACAATAATTTATAAAGATAATTTTCTTTATCTACAAAAATAGTTTTGGGCAAAATTATTTCATCTACCCGATTTTTTTTTAAAACAATACTGTGTCGAATTGTTCTATTCAAGTGTTTAGAAACCCCTTCGATCCAGTTGTACAGACTGTGCCGACGAAGGTTCATATGCCACTCAATAAACCAATCATCACAATATAAGACAAATTTTATATTCACTAACAAATACGCGCTCATATCTATTATTACACTCACACTCATTCTAGAGTACTACTGACTCTATCTCTAATGAGTAACACCCAACAGAGAAGGTTGTCACTTAACCATATGCTCCGATACCAAATTGTCAAGACCCGATTCTTCGACTTCCGAAAATCGACATAAATACGTCCACTGTATCAAATGCCGCCTAATCGAAGGCCGGAAAATCGAACCATGAGGGTTTAAGAAAGAAGAAAGAGGTAGAAGAAGAAGAAGAAAGAAGAACAGAAAAGAAGAAACAACAACAGAACAAGAAATCAATATCAGAATCTCACAGTCGCAGCGGAACAACATATAATAGATAAATGAATATTCATTAAACAAAAGAACTGTATATTTTATACATTACATCACATCATATTACATTTCATCATCAGAGTTTACAACAAACAAACAGCGGAAAAGAAATACTATATACCATAGATACAATAAATAATAGACTACGCCATCCTGCTCGCCTCCTGAGCTCCATAGCACTCCTAAATCCAGGATGACCTAATAACCTAACTCTAGACTGCACGTGTGGAAATTGGTGGGCACCCAGAGTTTAGGAAGGGAACAATAAACTCCAGGTCAGTCATGTGACTGGTGTGAGAACTAAAAACAGTTATTTATCTTTTAAACAAAGAACAGGAGAAATTTTAAAAGAAAATTCGCAATGCTTTTTAGAAAATGAGACTACCATAAGGTCTCCCGCCACACACACAATGCAAACGCAGACTTGGAGGAGGTTTCTCCTTATGATAGTCAAAGATGCTTACTACGCAAAATCAAATCATCTTTGATATTATTATTAGTGCATAGTGTAGAAAACAATTTCGAAAGTAGAATATAAATCTTAGCCAGCATAGGCATTCCGCACTTATGCCTACTATAGCTACTATGTTCAATAGCAGGTTACCGCCACATTCCATAGCAGGTAATACAACTAAAACCGTACAAGGCTCGTATTGTTTCTTTGGATTTCCAACAAATGGTCAGGCCAAGGAACTTCCCATTGCCACATGGAAATGCCTCTAGAATGACGTCCCGAGAACCTAACCGGATCTCTGCCAACACAAGGCCGGGTTACCCCTAACTGGGTAACAACTGACACGAATATGTCATTCCCCGATCATAACCAATCTATCCGAGGATTCCCGATTTCCAACAACCACAAAGTAATAAATTTGCCGTGACCACATAGGTTAAGTATCTGGGCTACATACCATGATACCACCTCTATCCAGAAGGAATGACATACACTAAAGGGGTGCTACCCCCTATTAACCTTGCCACATCTTTCCTGATTTGACCATTTCCGGGGTGTGAGGCTCGATGAAGTCTCGTCCACAAAGCCACGCTTTATGCAAAAGCTGCTTTGGGTCAAAAAATGATCAAAGTAATGATCACAAAGATAAACGATCAAACAAATGATCCTATCACAAATGATCAACACAATGATCATTTCACAGCATCACTCAGCATGCCACACTACCAAATTGGGAGTATATCACTAATAACTTTCAACTACATAACCTCTGAGCTCGTACGTCTCAGAGAAGGGTGTTAAGCTAAGAGAATAAATTCTCCGCCACCAACAGAAATATATTTGAAAGAAATCAGCTTTATATCTCAACTTGTAATGTCAGACATACAATCCATACAAGTCTGTTCCAGGATCGAACAGAACCGAAGGCACTTACAAAGAAGCCCTTGCAATCCGGATATTCACTAATCACGTCCGGACAACCCGTCACTAAGGGTGATAAAACCTCTATGGAGATCAGCCGATGCAGAGTAACTCGACGGTAATCCATCCGTTTTCACAAATATCCGGTCTTCAACACCGGTCTTCAAATGCAATTCATAACGACGTATCACATATTCGGAGTGGGTTATACGACCCCATGGTCCTTTCCCGGATAACCCGAATAGTGAGCGCTTATTTAAAAATAAGTGTGGCATCCAAATCAAACAATCACAACAAATACCTATTTAATGGTAAATATTGATATTCGGTTATTTAACTATCAATAAAGATGCGCCACATCACTGGATTCCAAATAATTTCTCAAATTATTTATTTTCCCAAAAATATCTTTACAAGATATATAATTTTCCACACTTCAAAAATAAACAACGTTTATTTTGAAACCAAATTTTCCCTTTCCATTTATAAATTTCATAGTGAATTTATATTTCAAATTATCTATTGATCTACAGTTTTCAAAAGGTTTTAATTATTCAATTCCAATTTATCTTCAAGAAGATAAATTCTCAAAAACGTCTTGTTTCATATTGGAAAAGCATTTCCATACTTATTTAATAATAAGTATTTCATAAATCTTATTTATTTTCAACAATTTGAAAATATTCAATATACTTAAATCACTATTAAGTATAGATTTCATTCTTTAAGGAAATCATTCTTTTATTCACATTCACTTGGGTCAAAACGAATGTTGCGTAAAACATCGTTACGACAACCCAAAATCACTAGTATAGGGATTCGAAATTAAAATAGATATATAAATCCCAATACTATACAAAACATTTCCTTTCGGAAATCATTTACTATAACAACAGTGTTATAGTCCATTATTTCCTTCTATTTCTCGAAAACGTCTATTTCAACAATAAATGTTGAAATCTATGTTTCCATTCCTTTTTTTTTCTCCTTTAATAAACTCCTTTAATAAACTTTTATATTCAATTGATTACGAATTTATAAACAATGTTTATAAATTCTATTCCTATTTATAAACTTCGATTTATAAATTTCTTTTATCAATCCAATTCAAATTATATAACTCAATTTTATACCAACAGTCCATATTATAAGTTAAGTACTTATAATTCATTCATTCATTCATTTACCAAATCGTTCTTTTTAAGCTTCACAACTTCGAAAACTTATTGCTTATTAGATTCTTTTATATTCCATGACAATTTCAACTTAATTTTTTTTTCCTTTATTTACAATTTCTATAAATATCTCATTTAAATGCCCAAAATCCATTTGTATATGTTAATGACTCATGAATCTTTTATTTTCAATATCTATTCATTTTATAACTTTCACAGTTTACAAATCTATAATTTTCAATGATCCATTTTAGACTTCATTTTAACACATAATAAACTCGTTTATACTTCCAATATTTTTATTTATAAATATCAATTTATAAAATCTTTTATATTCATCCTTTATAATAATTCAGAAATCCAATTTTAAATTATTATATAAATCTATTTATTTTTAAAAACTACCTTTGGTTATATTTCACAAAAATATTAATCCTATAACTTTAAAATTAAAATCTTAATTTATTTAAAGTGAATCAGGTTCGAAAATTTAATAAAACATATACTTTGAGAAATCACTTTAAAATCCTTTTAAAATAAAAATTGCTACTTTAAACTTCAAAAATGGATCCGATGATGCCACAGCATTAAATGGTCAATCACTGCACAAATATCATATATCGATATGATAATCACAATCATCACAATATCTATAATCAAATAAATATTTGTGAGGAATCCAGTTGGATCCCTCCAACCTGTTTCCCTGCATCCACAGATGTTAGCACAATACCAATTCCACTTCGAGGTGGAATATCGCGGTATATGGGATTTATAAAATATATATTCGCTTAATAATGGCGCAATAGGGTCTCATCCGCTATACAATGCGGGAAATCAATCAACTGCAATATATACATATACCAATATATATATATATATATTGCTATATATAGATATATATCCTACTATATCTAATATCACAATCAAACAACAATCCATCAATCAACAAATTTTAAATATAACTATTTAAAATTTTAAATACCCTCTTGAGTGAGAAGTTCTCACCTTAGCTATCTATTTCGCAGTCCATTTCCGTCTCAGCTTCTTTCCGTGATTTTAAAACCTTGTATAACATTTTTATACAATTTGTTAATATTCGAACATATCAAATAATAAATTCTTTTCATTTGGTAATTTGATTAGCTAACGATTGAATTTTTATCATATAAATTTTCAAAACAACATTTATTTATATAAACCGCATTAACATATCTACTTTATTTTTATTTTATTTTTCTGTAAATAGCTACAACTTACTGTGAATGTTTTTTTTTTTTTATACACATACTTTAGATTAAATAGAAATCCATTTCCCTTTTATTTTTATTTTATTTTTCTTTTTACTGCATCTACATATTTATCTATATACATATCTTATAATTTGAAATTCAAAATCTGTATATATTTACATACTGTATTGCAGTTCAACTGTACATTTTCAAATTCATTTTTTTTTTCAAATTTAAATTAAATTGAAACAACTGCAAATACCTTACTGTTTGCCATCGAATTGGAACGAACCCTAGATTCCATGCGAGCCCCAAATCGACGCCGTGATTTGCCCCTCGCCACGCGCTTGCTGTCGCCGCCTCCATTGCCTTACTCGCGAGCTCCAAGCCTCGTTGCTACATAGACCATTAGTGCCACCACGACCCATCGCGAGTGCCGCCCCTCCCTCTGCTCGAGCTGCTGCCGATCGCCGCCCTCGCGAAACCCCACACGCGACAGCTGGACGCGCGTGAACCCAATCGCCTCCTATGACCTCGCGACGCCCCTACGCGAGATCGATTCGATTTCGTTCGTGCCCTTTTTTTTTTACTGAGAGGAGCTCGATTTTTTATTTGTAGAAGAAGCTCGGCCATTGTTTGTTTCAGAGGATTTTGATTTCGGGATGAAGAAATTAGGAAGGAGCGGCCATGGTTTTGAATTTGAAAGAAATAAATTTCCATACAGGCTTCGGCCATTTTTAATTTTTGTTTCTTCTGAGAGAATGGATTCACGTAAGATTTGTAACGAGCTGGGGAGACAAACGTACGCGATTTTTTTTCTTTGCAGGGCATAGGTCTGCTTACTCAGGAGTAGGGTGGCTTTGAGTTGACAAGTCTTAAATTAAAATTTTGAATTGAATTCGTTTTGATTTCAATGCGTTTACTCACCGTGTGCTCACATAACAACTCCGAAAAATACGAAATTTGAAATCCGACAATAATTCAATATTACGGACTCAATGGAACTGGTTTCGTCGAATTCCGAGACTGTCTGAAAAATGACTATTTTTAAATATCGATTTAAACGATATAAATTCAAAACTGAACAAATTACTTTCAAATTCGATTCTGAAGCTTCTATTATCTTCAATATTATCAATATAAATTTTATAAGCCTTTGAAATATTTTTAATCAGCTTTAAACTGAAGATTCAAATTTTTATTCAACTTTCAATAGATTAAATTTTAGAATTTAATCGTTAAATTCAAAGTTATAATGGAAATTCAATCCAAACCATTATTCAAATATTTAAAATTAATTAAATATTTTAAATTTAAATTGTTCAAAATTCTGGGTCGTTACAATTTTTCTTATAAAAACCCTTTCAAAAATCATTTTTGTTGACCTTGTTTCAGCTTAGTCATTTTAGAAAAATGATTTTATAATTACTTTTTATTTGAACTTAAATGACTACATTGACTAATCTGACTCCCTACTGATTATCTAAAAGATGAATAGTGATTGAAAAAGTGATGAGTGTTTATATTAATCATATGTTATAACTTGAGATAGTATAATTAGAAATTTTTTTAGAAATTTAAACAAGAGTTATAAAAACTTTTTTTGATAAAAATTCCATGACCATTTCTATTTCTATCATATTTATAACGACCATCACTCATCATAATCCAATATAGTATGTCAATATGTGGTATTTTAAAAGGGAAGTTATTCATTCTTCATTTTATTATATTTTTAGCAATAAAAACACTCAAAGTATTCACTCTCATTTAAAAGTCCTCACGGTTATGCATGGGTGAATTACTTGGAATTTTTGATTATGTTCTTCCATGCTCATTTAAAAGTCCCCACGGTTATGCATGTATGGAACGCATATCAAAACTGATTGATTAAATAGACAAGTTGATTCTAATCCCATTTAAAAGTCCTCACGGTTATGTGTGGTTAGAAGATACTTGACTTCATTTTTTAACAAAAATTTAGAATACCACTAATCTCATTTAAAAGTCCTAACGGTTATACATGGTTAGTAGATATTCAAACTCTTGAAATAAATATACCACAAATAGACACAACTACATGGTTTTGTATATCGACATCATTCCTATCACTCTAAGTGCAATATGCATCAAATAGAGTATCTATGATTTTTGTTTGATTTTTTATTGAAATTTAATATTTATACTCGATTGGGTATTAATATTGTAGTAATGTCTATCACTATATCTTTATATTTTCTAAAACTATTACTCTTTTGCTGATAACAAAAGGGGGAGAGAAAAATTAAGATTTTGGCAAACAAATATCAAATATTTTATTCTATATTTTCTATTTGCATCTAGGTTAATTTGCATATTTTTATTTATTTTCATGCATTTATGAATGGGGAACTGTATTATAGAGAGGGAGCATTCAAATAGGGAGAGAAAATTAAATGATCAAATACATTTAACAAACTCAAAATCTTAAATATATATTCGTTATCATCAAAAAGGGGGAGATTGTTAAATATGCTAGTATATGATTTTTGTTTGATGATAATAAACAAGTATATATATATTCATTTAAATGTATTTGTTAATGTACTATTTTATTTTTCACATAGTTAAATAAATATTTGAGGAATAAAATAAATAACACAGATTTTAAATTCAAACATATATTTTATTCAAACAAATATTTATTACAATTTTTTGAATAGTACAAATTTGAGTTCTCACTGTATATACACAATTTCAATCACAATAAAATTTTGATTACATCACAATTTTCATTTACAATGTTTATCTCGCTACATTTCACTCATTCACTCGTATTTCTCTTCAACTCTATTCTAGATTGAATCTAGCATCTAAGCAATCTGCAAAATAAACACTAACGCAGTAAAACTAAAATGAAAATATTTTGCAGTGTAAAATAAAATAAAATATTTTTAAAATATTACATGCCTCAATCATTTGGGTTGTTCGTCTTTTTTTTTTGGTTTTGAATTCATTATACACGAACCACTTGTGACATGCATAGTGTATCACTATACATGCAACAAGGCCGTGCATACCGATGTACACTTGATAAAATTACAGGGACAGGAAAGCGCATGGTCAAACCCAATCAAAAGCCGAGTTCAACTCAAGTGCAATACAAATAATATCACGACATGAGCACAAGGTCAAACCCGAGCTATAAGCTGGATTCAACTCAGGTTCAAATTCCAAAATCATCAATGAACTAACGACAAAAGCAGAGGCAACAACAATATGCAAGCATAGCTACTACATGGTGCAGAAGATATCAAGCGAAGGCCAAAAAATCAAGGAGCAAGATCATGAACTCGTTCATATGCAAACCCAGACTCGAGCACACATGTAGCAATTCAAAGTTTCTGCTGCAACAAGACTTGAACAACGTACATACCTAGTCCAACATAACAAACATGCTCAGTCCTAACAAGGACAAAATGCATGCATATTTGTATACATTTATACTATCATGAACAACACATCAGAAGCGTGCACAGTACAAGCAAACTACATGACAGGAAAGATCTAACAATGTCGTGAAACAGATTAACAGATATCAAGACTTTAGGCATGCATACAACCTAAAGTACAACATGATATATATACAGAGCTCAAGTCAAAAAGCATATTCAAGTGCATCGAACCACAATGCATCAGATGTCCGGACCAGACTACATTAATGCACAGTATAGAATACATGCTATAAAGGACAGAGGTGACATCAATGTACATGCAAACCAGGCTGTACAATGAACACAACCTAGTGAATATGCAACAGAGAGTGCAACATGCACATATGAAGTTGTGCACCAAACAGTTAAACTATTCTGGCTAGTAGCAGTGCAACCCGTAGTTAAAATGCAAACAAATGAATATCAACACAGAGATTAGACATAAGTGCACAATGTACAAAATCAGTGCATCAGTAGTGAACTGCACAAAAACAAGTCTGGCAACAACATGAAGATATCATGAACTAGCTCAAATTCAACAAAACCAGCATGTACTCAAAATAACTGGTTTTACAAGTTTCATATCAAGTCTGGTGCGTGGCAACTACACATTAAGCCATGAGTAATTAAACAAAGTCAAAGTGATAAATTGAGATACTTAACAAGTTGAAGATAAACTTCGCATCTAGAAAATATCATCACAAAATCAAAGTGGACAAAGTCAACTGTAACAGCTTCAAACCAAAGTTAGTGCCGAAGTAAATATTATCACAGTATCAATTGGCCAAAGTCAATAAGCACAAAGAAAAATAACAAAGTCACGTTCAAACAAATCGATATAAAAGCCAGATAATAACATGAATGATCTAGTCAATTTTCATCTCAAAGTCCAACAAACTCAAAGCCGTGATATTCACTAAACTAAAGAATACGATCAATAAGTCAGAAAAATGAACAAAGTCAATAGAAAATGAAGCCGTGGTAGCTAAGGAATCAAAAAGTCAGAATCAAGCCATGGGGATCAAGCAATCAGGAAAAGATACGAAATTGAAGAAGTCAGAAATCATCTCAAGCATTCTTGTATGACCAAATGGCGGAGAAAAATCATCGGACGATAAAATACAAATGAAATTATAGGAATTAAAATCCTATATAAACCATTAACATCATCGGCCTCAAGATCATCGAGTTCAAGCATGTTGGTCAACAAAGAAAAAGGCAAAAATCCCATACCATTAAAATCAAACTCAATCGATAAGCATCCAAAGCTTAGCAACGAACAATTGATCAACATAGCAATGCAAAAAAATTATTTGATTGATCAACTAAAGTCAGCGGCTTCTAATTTATCAAAAGCCCTAATTTTCGAGCAAAGGAAAAGAGGAACGAACGATCCAATTTCACGAAGAAGAAAGATACTGACCGAATATAAAAAAGAATAGGGTACTTATTATGTTGGGCCAGTTATTATATATATTAGGATTTTTTGTTTTTTAAATTGTTTTTTATTTGTATTTCTATTTTAAACTTTTATAATTTCTAGTCAGATGACTAATCGATGAACTACGATGGTATAGTTCGAGAATTCGCTACTCAGTAGCTGAGTTGTGGCAGAGTTTTGAGCGTAGAGTTAGGTTAGACGATAGTGGTGTCGCAAGTTTACGTGTGTAAGCGTCTGACTATTTAATTTCTAGTAGAAACCTTGGGGGCAACACGTAGTTAGGGTTTTGCCGAAGTCGGGTAAATCTATGTTGTTCTATTTCTGCATTTATTATTCTACTGTTACTTGTGCTTTATTATTCTGCCATATCCGTGTTGAAATTATTTTATATAAACTTACGCAATAATTTTTATAATTAATAGCATCACCCTATTCACCCCCTCTAGGGTGAAATCGATCCTACATTTTCCCCTTTGCTTGGTAGTCACCCCATACTTGGTACACCATCAATTATGAGTCACAAAAGATTTCAACCGATTTTACTCCGATTTCGCTAGTAAGTCTTAAGCTAACAATCAATGCTTCATATTCGACTTCATTATCTGTAGCTAGGAAATTGAGCTTCAAAGCATAACAATCGATTTTCGGGAGTTACAAGAATAACACCAACCCCAGAACAATGGTCATTGGATTCCCCATCGGTGTACATCTTCCATCGAATGAGGGGACTGCATCACCACTACTTGGCTTGTCTGATATGGTAAATCTGCAATGAAGTCTACTAGCGCTTACCTTTGGATAGCCTTCCATGGTAGGTCGGTGATATCGAATTGACTCAACTCAATGTTCCATTTGAGTAACCTTCCTGAGGTTTTTGGTCGTTGGAGTACCTGTCGCACTGGTTGATCAGTATAAATACTGATTGGGTATGCCTGAAATTACGAATGGAGCTTACGTGATGAAATCACCAAACAGTAGGCTAGCTTCTCAATCTTAGGATAATTTCTCCATGCCCCCTTTAGACGTTTACTAACATATTACGCTGGCTTTTGAATTTGATCCTCCTCTTGAACCAAGGTTGTACTGATGGCATGTTGATAAACGACCAAGTAAACATATACTTCCTTATGGTTTACAGGCTTTGATAGAACTGGAGGCCTCTCCAAGTGTCTCACGAGTGCTCGAAATGCACCCTCATAGTCAAACGTCTATTCAAAATTTCTCTTTCCTTTCCTTATCACATCAAAGAAAGGAATACACGTATCGGTCACTCAGTATATGAATCGACTCAATGCGTCGACTTTTCCATTCAGGCTTTATACTTGCTTTATAGTTCTAGGTGCTTGTATGTCTCGAATTGCCTGAATTTTTTCTGAGTTAGCTTCGATTCCCTGTGCATTGACAATAGAACCTAAAAAATTTCCCGACGCAACGCCAAAGGAACATTTTGGTGGATTGATTTTCATTCCGTAGTATTTGAGTATATCAAACATCTTCGCCAAGTCTCGAATATGGTCGTTTTACTACCGTGAATTCACGAGCATGTCATCCACATAGACTTCCATTGTCCTACCAATTTAGTCTTTAAACATCCAATTCACCAGACATTGATAAGTTGCTCCTGTGTTCTTCAACCCGAAAGGCATCACTACATAGCAGTATTGTCCAACGTTCGTGAAAAAACTGTTATGTTCCTGACCTGGAATGTGCATCGGGATCAGATTGTATCCCGAGTACGCAACCATAAATGACAATAGTTCGTGTCCTACTGTCGAGTCAACCAGTTGATCAATCCTGGGTAAGGGGAAACTATCCTTGGGGCATGTCTTGTTCAAATCTGAGTAATCAACAAAGGTCCTCCATTTCCCATTCGCCTTTCTCACCAGTATGGGGTTAGATACCCATTCAGGGTAGAGGGCGTCGCGGACGAACCCATTGGCTTTGACTTTGTCCACTTTCTCTCTAAGAGCAGCAGATCTCTCTCGATCCATACTTCTCCTTTTTGCTTCACCGGCATGTATTCCGGGTATATGTCCAAAATATGACTCGCAACAGCGGGGGAAATCCCACACATATTAAAGTGTGTCCAAGCGAAAACATCCAGATTTGCTCTGTGGAAATCGATAAGATCCTCAATCTTTGAGGGGTTAAGTTGTGATTCAATCTTAAGCACCCGTGATGAGTCATCGTGGCTGATAGGAATGTCAATCGTCAGTTCAGACGGTATTGCTTTAGCCTCCTCAGGTTCTTCATCATCGTCCCTCAGATCTATGTCTCTATAGATCCAAACATGTTACTCGAGCCAAGGCTCGAGCATTACTTGTCAATTCTTTATAAACAGATGCGGATAGAGTTGCCCGCGCCCTTGCCTCTCTCTCTTCGCTGGGCCTCTCTTAGCTCAGCCACATAGAATGCATGACCAGTAGCTTGATCCCCGTGCACCACACCAACTCCTCTGTCCATTAGTTTCAAGGTCAAACACCATGGGGCCAAAGCTGAACTAAATTTCGCCAGGGCCGGCCAGCCCAGAAAAAAATTATACGAGGAATCAACATCCAAAACAATGAATGGTAGGATCCATACCCTCCTACGTTCACCTTCTCAAAGTTCAAATGGCAATTCAACAAAACCCATTGCATCAGCAGCCACACCATTAATGCTATGAATACGGGCTTTAGGTGGTTTTAGATCCTTCGACCCTATATTCATTTCGTCACATGCCTTTTTGAATATAATATTAACAGAAATCCTACAATCAATCTGTATCCTTCTCACAAACGCTGGTCCAATCGTGGGCGAGATAACCATCGGGTCAATGGTAAGTGCCTCCACCTGATCGGCATCTCTGCTCTTGAATACTTTAACATCCGCCATTATTGGCTACTGTTTCGTTGGGCCCCCATCTTTTGTGTTTGAACAGCATTCAAAGTCCGCCTACTTCAAGGAATTAGCATAGCGTTCCATTTCTTGCCAACTCTTGTCTGTCGGGTGAGGCCCACTGACTATCGTGTTTATGACCAATCTACCTCCAGTCCGAACGGGTTCCTCAGGTCGATATGGAGCCTGCCTGCGATTGGGGGCCGACGTCTCCTGTCCGCCTTCCCATGAATTTTTAACAAACTGCTGTAATTTTTTCTGTCGAATCAGCTTTTCTATAGCATCATGAAGGTGTCTACATTCCTCGGTATTGTGCCTATAAGTCTCTTGGAAGTGACAATACTTCCCAGTTTGCTTTTTTTCCTCAGTGGATTCTTTTGGGCATGGCTTTCAATATTGGAATGTATTTCAAATTGATAAGTAAATATTCTCTAAAGATGCGTTCAGAGGAATGTATTCGTTGAAGGTTGAGATCCTTGGTTTCCACTTTCCTTCTTCCCTCTTCCTTATGGAATTCCTTTTTCAGATCCTTTAGACTGCACTAGCTTGCTTTGAACATTGTCCTAGACCTTTCCAAAGTTGTCGCCAGATTGTTTTACCGCAATGTTGCTTTACACTGTCTCCTTGCCAGGCCCTGACGCATTGCCTTGCCTTGTCCACTTGGCTTCCTCCCTTCTCATGAATTGGTTCACCTTTGAATAAAAACATACCAGGGTAGTCGGAGGTTTTCCTGGAAGCCAATCACCAAACTATGTATCCGGATTTATTCCTCGCGTCATGGCCATTGGAATAACATGGTCATTGGGGTTGCTAATTTCAGTAGTAGCAATGTGAAATCTCTGCAAATACTACTTTAACGACTCCCTTGGAGCCTGGATCACACTGGATAAAGACATTACATCCTTTGGACGAGTGGTATGAATCCTGAACTGCTCCATAAATTTCTTCGCTAACTCATCAAACTTTGTGATCAATTGCAGAGGAAGTCTGGTGAACTACATGGTAGCGATCCAGATAAGGTTATTGGAAAACATCTACATTTAGTCGCATCATTTACCCTAGCCGAGTCCATCATCCACTCGTATCTTATTACAAGCTGTCGGGGATCGGTCTTCCCTTAATAGGCTGGAATAGTCGGCATACTAAACTTTCGGGGGAACTCAGCCTGTAGGATGGCATCTGTGAATGTATTGTGGCTCCTAGATACACCCAATCATCGTTGGATAAGCTTTGATTTTCCCTCATCAGTTGTTTGACCATAGCTGATAGGTCTAGGGTTTGTATGGGAGGTGGCAAGTTGGAATCCATACTACATGATCGTTTCAGCTGGTGCCTCCTCGATTGGTGATCTACCAAATGTGTGTCTTGGGGACCTGCTACATTACGACCCTGGTGAGCCAGTCGGCCAGCTTCTACTCATGCTTCAAATCCTAAGTTTCCCATTCCAACTTGAATGTTATTTCCTAGGTGCAAGCGAGGGGCTATTGCTCCAGGTACGGAACCTGGACCATTCCTGTTTGATTGATCTGCTGTGCCTATTTGCAATGTTTTAGATCTACGGCGTATACGCTTGTGATGTTCATCAGACGAAGAGGAGCTATTGCATGATGAGTAGGAAGTCGGGCTTCCTCTAGCATTCTGATGCTGTTATTGAGTAAGATGGGTCATGAGATTGGCGTTAGCTTGTATTTTCTCGTTAAGCTAACTCCTGCTTTCCAGGATTTCTCTCATCAGCTCATTGAACTCTACCTAGTGACAACTTCTGTTTGGTATAGGATGGTGGTAATCCCTGCGCCTAGATTAGCTTGTAGATTGTTGGGTCCTACTTGTTGGACGCTATTGGTCTCGTTGACATCCCTAGAATTCTAAAAAAAAAGGTCCCTTCAACTATACCCCTGCCTCTCTATTTATAGACGAAGATAGACTGGACTCCCTACGTAGGCCCAAGACCAAGGTAGCTCAGCCTATAGTTATAGGTCAAATGGGCCGAATGGGTCATGTCGATCCATGTCCACCGAGCCACCTATGTCGATCCTGAAGTTGTCCCGTTGCTGACTCGAAGCAGACCTTCAAGGAACTCGGTGCCAGGCGGTAGTATGACTTGAAGCAAAGAAATGTTAGCCGCGTCAATCTGTTGTAGGTTGAAGAGATCACTAACCATCACAAAGTTCACCGACTCAGGTCTACCGTTCCACGCATGCCGAACCATCAAGGCCGAACCATGAACACTAAAACACAACTAACCCGAACTGTCTTGGCTCTACTCCTTTGACCGAGCGACACATGCCATGCCACTACAACTCTCTTGACCGAACGATTCATGACTTAGTACTTCCAAGGATGGACCACGATCAGCAGAACCTTCAAGTTCAATGTCACCCACACCGAGCGACTAGAGACGAACTCTTCTTGGCTAAACCACTTTGTCTTGCCTATCTTGGCCGAGCGATGAAATTCTCTTCCAAGCCAAGAGATGAGCTTCTCTTCTCGGCCGAGCGATGAGCTTCTCTTCCAGGTCGAGCGATGAGTGGTCGAACCACCTTGAACGAACGACCTTGGTTGAGCCACTCTTGGCCGGTCTGCCATATTTACATTCCAACGCCGATCTACCTTGTATTCTTGTGCCTTACAGTCATACCGACCAACATCAAACGTACCGACCCATGCATAGGCCAAACTAAACTTAAACTACACCAGCCTCTTATACTTCCAACCTATTCTTAGCTCAAGTCCCATCCAGGCCCAACCATGGGATCTGCGACTATCGCCATGTAGCTGGACCAGAGTGCCAGGTAATAGATAGAATATTTTAAAAATAATTATTTGTGAAAAGATTTATATGAGAAGGTTATTTTATATACATAAGTTTAAAAAATATGGTTCACCGACGAAAAGGAATCAAATAGAGAATTTGAGGACTTTTATCCCAGTATCTTTGAAAATGTTATTTAAAATATTTTGGCAAAAATAATAATAGTATTATTTGAAAGTAATTATTTAAAAAAATTGGTTTAGGAAATTGAGATCATGATACTCAGTATTATTATACGAAGTGTTTGATATTGCTTTGGAATCATTTTGGTTAAGTACTAAGTGTATGGTTTGGATGTACTGAACGCACTTTTATTGCTTGAAAATAATTTCAGTGATGACTGTAACATCATCGACGTTCATTTTTGGGTTCCTAAGTATGGGAAGCTACAAAAATTGTTTTGGTAAAATGGATTTTGATACAAGTTCTGAACGTATGATTTGATATATAAAAGTTATATGTATATATTATTTCAAAATGGTTTTGAAATGAAAATCGATATTTAGTTCTAAAGTTTTCTTGTTAAGTTATTTCATAGACACATGTAGCCTATGCATTGGGAAAGTATGGTATGCACTTCATGATATGGTATGTAGTTTAGTAGTTTTCAATTGTTAAAAAGAAGACTAGACTATGAGAAATTTTGGATATTCGAAAAGTTCTGAATCATTATAGACCTTGTAATTAAGTGTTCTTAAAAATATAAAGTTGAGTATATAACTCTTAAATTTGAAAAGGTGGTAAGTTAAAAATTTGTTCAAATTGTTGATCATCCTTGTTAAGTAATATGAATTAGATGTTTGTATATACTCTTAGGATGTAACGGAGTATTATACAAGTATGAAATTAGGTTATAAAATGTACGTAAACTTAATGTCATGTTTTAAGAAATGATTCATAAATGATTTTAGTATTAAACGACATACTATTTGGATAAATGAATATTATTAAAAAGGAATTGATGTAGTTATGAAACCAATAGGATAAATACGTAAGTTATACGTAGATCATTTATTTGTATAACTGTTCTTGATCTAGTATTCGAGTACACATTTTCTAAGTGGTTTACACTGGTCCAAATAAGAATTTTTCACTTGATTCTTAACGGTGAACACATGATATGAATATGTGATATGATCCTGATGTTTTCTATCATAGCATATAGCTATGCAAGGGGAACAAAGGCTTCTAATAAGGGAATTAAATTTATTATGAGGTAGCATGAATAATCATCTAAGTAATGAGCTGAAGCTATTGAGTGTAGGATATGATGTTTTCTATCATAGTATATAGCTATGCAAGGGGAACAAAGGCTTCTAATCAAGGAACTAAATTTATTATGAGGTAGCATGAATAATCGTCTAAGTAATAACCTGAAGATATTGAGTGTAGGATATGCTTAGTAGATTGTTTATCATCTTTGGATGATGAGAGAGATTTAAACCTGAGCGAACTATAAGCATGATTGCTAGTAATTGTGACAACCATTTGAATATTTGTGTGGTTGTTCCTTTTTAAGGTTAGAGATGTCATGGAGCGAGGATGCTCGGGGTGGTACCAAGAAGACGGAGGGCAGTTTGAAGGAATTCTATACAAGATTACTTATAGACTAGGGTTTCCTTCTTATCTTTGTATTATATATCTTTTGTAGTGTACTCACCGCCACTTAGTATGCATTCTGCTTTCAATTTAGCTTGTATATTGTTTTAGTAGTATTATATATATATATATATATATATATAAATATCTTGTTTCACTACCTCCTTTGATTATCATTCTTATTTGGATTTCGAAGATGAAATGTTCTAAGTGGAGGAGAATGTAGCGACCTGAAAATTCTCACACTTCGTCTTTAAATATCATAACGTTTTGAAATATAATTAAGTGTTATAAAAAGATTTTATAACCTTGTTAGAATCATTTGATTATTAAATAATGATTAGAAACTTGTTTTCGCAAAATTATTTATGAAAATATAATCTTCAATGGAAAATTGATAATGTGACCGAAAATCGGTTTATCGGTAAATAGGTTCTCAGTCGATATAATTTGTTCGAACTCTTATGCACTTGTGTAATGATCAAATGAATACAATAGCAACTAATTAATACACTCACCACTCTATAAAGCATGGAAAATTTTAGAAGCTTCCATTATGATAAGAGATATTATCATGAGAAGGGTATAAGTGTAAGTAGCACAAAGGAGAAGTGATGGGAGGTGAACTTACCATGACTTAGTTAGGGGACCAAAGGCAAGCTTAGGCAACATGAAATGGAGCCTGTATAAGAAGGGGCGTATAAATCATAAATTCACAAACCAAAACCAAGCCTTTTTAATGTCCTCTTCTTCTTCTCTAAATTCCTAAAGCATAATAATTGCAAATCAAATCCAAATCAACTCAAATTTAAAGTGAAGACTTGGGGAAATTCATAACATATCCTACCTAATTAGATCTTAAAGTTTGGAAGCCAAAAATCCCCCCACTTGGATTGGCTGTGAGCAATTGGAGGGCGGTGGAGGCTAAAAGCAAGTGAAAAGGGAAGGAATAAGGAAGGAAAGGTGGTTGCATGGTGGAGGTTTGGCTTGGTTAGCTCGGGTTTTGGTTATTGTGAATAAAAGGTGAGTTAACACACCTCTTTGAATGGAAAATGTAATATGTGTGTGCATGTACTTTTTTGATTTTGTTTAAGTTGAATTGTTTTTGACATTGTTAAAAAAATTGGTTGGATTGTTCTTTTGAAACAAGATCATATGTGATTCATGTTTATGGACTTGGAATGGACTTGTATGACTTTTGACAAGACCTTCAAGTAAGGCACAAAAGTTATATGCACAAGTTGGTTTAGTTCAGACTCGGATTTGAAAGTGCACTTGCAACGATAGTCGCTATGGATGAATTTGTGAGTTACCTTATTTTTGGCCATTTCTATGCAACTTTTTAGAGAGATTCTTAGGGGTTTCTTGCCATATTTATAATGTTTTATATATATGTTTATTCCTATCAAAAGTGTGGATGGTAAAAATTCAAGTAACATCTTGAAATATGGCCAAAACTTCTCTTGTGAAAAACTACCTCGTTTAGACTTGCTTTTTTGGACTTCAAGGGTTTGAAAAGATAGTTAAATTTAAATATTTTTTCTCCTTATTTTTATAAATGTTTACTAACTCATATTAGAGTATTTCAAAAGTACGTTGACATATTTATGAATTTTAAAGAATTAATTATGAATCTTTATTCAATATTTACAAATTAAATAAGTCAAGTTTTAAGTAATGAAAGGAATTTTATTAGATAAAAGGAGTTTTGCTAATAAAAGGGGTTTAAATTACCAAAACGGATTAATTAAATAAAAAGGGACCTAAAAGTCGTTTTTGTGACTTAATCGTGTTTTGTGTTAGTTAGTCGTGCTTTGCATATTTACTTGTCTGTGGAAAGTGTTTAGTCGTGTACTTAGCACTAAAAGCTAATAAAATAGACTTGATTCTATATATGGCAGCTAAGAATGATGATTCGACTAGTAAGTCTAAGCGATAGTGCTCTAACTTATCGAGCTTCACTCTTGACCGATGGATAATGGAAGTTGAGAAGGTTGGAAATGAGTTAAGTATACGAGACATAGTTTCCATATGCAATCATTCTCATTATTATTGAATATGACCAAGTTAACACAGGAAATATTTAGAAGAAACATGAGAATTATATGTTACGTTTAGTCACTCCATGATGAGATAACCTACGTTTGGACTTGTCTGCTTATCTAGGACAAGTGATAAGGAAATGCATCTGGATGGAAGTTGATGTCCACGCTTATCATTGTCGGTTTATTTCTAAAAGAATCGGAGTTAAGTTAACCAGAAATTCATGGATTCAGTCTTGAAGAGACCGGGATTGGAAAGTATACTTAGGTAATACCTACCGAAAACTACTTCAAGACTAAGATACATGTTCTATCTCATGGAAGTGGATCTACGCGAGATGTTGGAATCTATATGGAGATTCGAGATCAGTTCGAGATGCTCGAATCCAAGTAGAGGTTCAGGATCTATTCAAGATGTTGGAATCCGTATGGGAATCCATGATCTGTTCAAGTTGTGGCTCATGTATAGAGATGCTGAATATGGATTCACCATCGGTTATGATAGAAATAGAGTAGGGGCATAGCCAAAGTGGTTTAGCTAGTCCTAAGGGTATATTAACTCCACATCTAGAGATACTTTCGATTTGTTGGCCGGCAAGGGACAATGATATTGGGTTTCATGTTTACAAGCATGGATATGCTATGTTTTCCTTTTGGCTATATTCTATCTAGAGATATACAATGCTCGGAAGGTAGTTTTCGACCCTTGTCTGGAGGATTGATTTAATGTACTAAGGACACCTCCAATGAAAAATCCTTATGTGAAAGCATCTTAGTGGTTTTGATTGTATACCTATTCAATATTGTATGTCGTGAGATGCAAGAGGCACGACTATTTTCTGATTTATATTATTTACCCTAGACACTATCTATTTCATTGCAATGGGTAATTATTAGATGGTTTGGCTCTATTGAGGGTAAAACCATTACGATGATTCGACTGGTCTCGAAAAGTGATGTTATGTGCACATGCATATTCTTGAGTTTCTCACACCAAATTGCTTGAATTATGGTTTTATGTTTCATCTATTTCTGTGGATGCTCTTCCGACCAATCTAAGAAAGATAGGTTTTCATTGATGTTCATTAAGTTCTTGAAGGGGAGTTAGATGTTTTACCTACCGTCACATTTATTTCAACTACATTACTTTATTTTTATATCGACAATTATAAGGACATGCTGTTATAACTATCTAGCTGATGATAGTGCCTTGATTAATAACTCTGAAATGCTATGTATATTAGAGTAGCACGGTGTACTATCTTTTTATATTATATGTTATCATTCCACATGTGCGATAATTATTTTTGTCCTCCTCTTTCTTGTTCCTTTTCTTTACTTCTTTTTCTTTACCTTAACGTTCTACCTTTTTGGTACTTGGGTGCTCAACATATGAATACCATGTATATATTAGTGTAGATATTCGACGGTCAAAAATGCAGATCATTACAACGTGGTATCAAAGTTGAAGGTTAAGCGAGAACCTTGACTTTGGTTGGGTATAACTCATTAAGAAATAGGGTACGGAATGCCCTATGAGAGCTTTTACGTATTTGTATATTTTAGTACTATATAAGTATATGTTAATAGTGTAGTTGATTAAAGTTGGAATTATGATGTTTATATATTATCCTTCATTTATTAGATTAATCCGACCCAGTCAGTTTATCAGCATTGATTATTGTTTTTTTTTTGTTTGACCAGTTTATAAGTAATTTACCTTTTTACTACATGGGTTAGGTATGTAGTATTTGTAGGAACATTGAAACAAACACCTTACGAATTAAGTTTCACGGTTCAACTATAAAGCATCCTGTCAAAATGTTGGGTTAAAAGTCTACTTTAATAAAAGTTGTTTATTGTAATCTAAAGAAAGATAAGATATTTTGAGAATAAATATTTGTGAAAAGATTTTATATAAGAAGGTGAATTTATATAAGTATTGTTTTTAAATATGGTTTATAAATAAAAAGTTTTAGATTGTGAATTTTGAGAACATAAATCCTAATGTTTTTTCAGGGTTTATAAGTGTTTGGAGTAAATAATAGCAACATCAATAGAAGGTATTTTAAAAGACTACTATTTCAAAAAAAGTATTAAGATTTCTTCAAGTCGACGGTTGCTTTTGGAATTGACGAGTCAGTTCAAGAATAAATTATTTTTATGTTATCTAGTTCGAGTGGCTCGAAAGTATATAAAAAATGGGAAAGAATGTGTTTAGATGGTAAGCAATTCTCTTGAGTGCTACCCTTCTTAGTAAGTGGATGTGTGATACTTCTTGGTAGGACCTAGTTCTTTGTACATTTTTATATTCCTCGATCTATATGCATATTTTCCATGGATTTTAAAGAATATATTTAGGAAATTTGAAACTGATTTTTTGTTAAATCCCAAATGGTTTGATTTGATATATAAAAGAACATATGTATGTGTTATTATTTCAAATGATTTGAATGGAAAATTTGGTGTTTGGTTTTAAAGTTTTCTTTAAAGGAATTTGACATTGAAATAAAAGTTGAATTTTGTGACTCTTATTATTTGAAAGGTAGTAAAAATTAAAACAAGATTTAAATTTGTTAAACATCATTGTTTAAATAAAACAATTAATGTTATTGGGCCAACTAATACATATCTTTACCTTAGGATTGTCTAAAGAAAGTAGACTCCAATTTTGAGTTTGGATGCCAGAGTTCGACTCTTCCTAGCTACTTGTTTGACCCAACAGATAAACAAGTCTAGAAGGTTGACTCGTTTATAAGATCCAAATTTATTTTGGGCCTTTGTCGGAATTTTAGGAAGTAAAATGAATATGAATGTTTTATATATAATCTTAGGACGTAGTAGAGTATTATATGAGTAATGAACTTAAGTCTTGAATTGTTTTAAATAATGAAATTACATTTTCATTAAATGTTTTATAAGTGAAGATAAGTCTTTACAAAATGTTTATAATCATAAGTAATATTTTATGAAATACTTCATAAGTGATTTTAATATTAAGTGAGAAATAATATATGAGAAAATGAATGTGATTCAAAAGGTAAAGTAATCAGCGTAGTTAATAAACCAATGAAATAAAGTACGTAAGTTAAACGTAGATCATTTTATTAGTATGAAAATTCTTGATTTAGGATTCAAGCATATGGTTTTGAGATGGTTTACACTGGTCTGAACAAGCATTTTTCACTAAATTCTTGATGGCAAACACTTCATATGGATTCTTCATATGATCTTGAAGTTTTGTATCATAGTATATAGTTATGTAAGGAAAACAGCGGTTTCTAATCAAGGAACTTAATCCAAGTCCGCACTAGAGAAGTTAAGTGATGTATATTAGTTTAGAAGTGAATTTAAGCGATCGAGAAAATGATCGGATTTGATATTGCATACGGATGGTCCATGTACATCGTACGTGCTTTAGTACATTTGCGTGCTATGTTTTTTTGGCCTATAGAGAGTTTAAGGAATGAATTTTCGATTTGTTCCAAGTTTGCATGAATAATCAACTAAGCAATAACTTAGGTTTGTTGGTCATAAGGTACGCTAAGTAGCTTGTTTATATCCTTGTGAGATGAGAAGGTTTTTGAACTAGGGCAGACTGTGAGCTCTGTTAGATAATGGTTGTGAATGCTATTAAGTGTCTATTGTGCTTGTTTCTTTTGTTGCTCGTTTTGGAATTTTTGGGATGAAATATTCAAAGTAAGGGAGTAAGTAACGACCAAGAATTTTGAACATTTCGTATTTAAATATCTGAGTTATTTTAATATTTGAACCTTGGATTTAATATGAATAAATGTGATTTTATAACCATCTCTTTAATTAATAACTAATGATCTTAAATTTACTTTTGAAAAATGTTTACAAAAATAAACAGTTCGAAGAAATATCGATAATGTGACTGAAAATCATTTTATCGATAAACAACTTTTTATGCAATATAAGTTGTTCAACCTCTTGTGTACGTATCTAATTAACATATGAAGCCATTAATAACTAAGTAAGGCATTTTTTATGATAAATTAATTAAATCCTAAGAGGTTCTAGAAGGGACAAGAGAGAGTGATTTAAGGAGTGTGAGATGGAGCGATTTAAGGAGCGAAACATGGTATGATATAAAGAGAGCATACTTCGAAGCATGGAAAGGGAAAGACATTATTTGGCTAGCCAAAAGAGAAGTTTTGGGTGGGCTTTATCTCATTTTTTATATCTTCATTTTATCTCAAAAAAATTATTTTCAAAATTTTGAAAATACGGCTTCTTTCTTTCATTTTTTTCTCCTCTAATTCGTCAAAACATTTTCATATCTTCTCCAATCTCTTCCATACTTTACCAAAGGCCTTATATCATCTAGAGAACATGTATTAGCATCTTAGATTCTTAAATTCTTTGGGTCATTGTAGGAAGTTGCTCTTAGATTCTTAACACTTGTATTGGTTTGTAGGCTTGTTTAAAAGTGAGTTTACCCACCATCTTAAATGTACATGTTTTATATATATGTTTGATTATGAAAAATGTAAAGTTACTTTTGGATCCCTCCTTGTTTCTGAAAGCAAGTGACAATGTGCAGTATAATCTCCCTTGCGACCCTCTAAAACATGTATTGTGTCCATGACTTGTTGTTTACATGTTTGATAATGTTCTATGTAAAGTTGAAGTGTGTTGTGAATGTTTGAAGCGAAATAGTCGCTTGAACACACTTTGATATCCTCTTACTTTAACTTGTTCAAAATGGTCATATGTGAATATATTGTGATATAATATAATTTTGTAATTTTCTACATATATTTTGGTGTATGCGATGGCAAAGTATTGGTTTGGAAAGTTATAGAAATAATAGAACAAAGTTGTGATAGTTAGAAGCAAAAGGTCATTCTGGATGCACTTTACTTTATGTTTGGCGATTTTTAAGTCCACTTTGAAAGACATCCTTAGGGGTTTCTTTGTGGTTTTAATAAGCAAAATAGAAGTAAACTAATCTAAAAATATCAAGCTTTAAAAAGGTTTAAATATGATCATATAGTGCTAAGAAAGTTTGAAGTAAAAAGGTCGCTATAGAGCACTTTGGAAAAATACCTTATTTTTGGAATTTTTATAAATTAATTGAAAACTATCCATAGAGGTTTATTTTTGTGGTTTTTATGCTCTCTAATAAAGCAACTATTGTAAACAAATTGGATTGAAAATCATTTGTTTAAGTGTCGAAAACTAGTCTCAGAGTTCGTGAAAAATCATGTTATTTCCGACTTAGAATTTTAGATAGCATTTGGAAAAATGTTGTCTTTGCTTATGAAATATGTTTTTCTGTTGCGAGTTGTTTTGATAGTATTTCCAAAAATGCTATCACTTCTATTTGAAACTTAAATTGTGTAAAATGATATTTAAATTTAGTATTTTTCTCTAATCTTTTTAGGGTTGTTTTCTAACTTATGTTAGAGTGTTTTAAATTTGGGTTCATGTTTAAATATATTTTTAATAACTAATTATGAATTTTTAGAGTAAATGCTTTCAAAATAAAAGATGTTTGTATTTGTTTTATTCGGTTTACTTTCAAATTTGTTATTTTTACATAATATCTCGTATAGATAATTATAATATATTTTTATTAGTATTTTAAAAGTGTTTTAACATAATTAAAGTAAGTTAAAGGTATTTGTGTGTGTATGTGTGCGTGTGTTTTTAAAGTTAGTTAAGTATTTTATAGATGTCATAAAGAAAGCTTGGATTTTTCAACCTTTAAGTTAAAGTAAATGGTTTTGAGAAGTTGAATAAAAGTGTATTACCTTAATAAATAAGTGTGGGTATGCTAAGATCTTTAAAATGAATGTTTTAAAGTTAACGAAAAGTATAAAATGATTTTTGGTTGTAGCAAACAATTGTTAAGCAACAATTATTTTTAACCCTTGTTAATATACTTAGGACTATAATTAGATTATTAAAGAGAATGTTTTAATGATAATTATAAGCAAAATGGTTTTGGATTTGTAGTGACATTCTTTGAGTAACATTTGTCTTTAACCCTTCAATGTAATTAAATCTTTATAAAGGGCAAATTTTAGTGAAATGTTTAAGCACAAATTTTTGTGGTTTTGTAGTGATAATGTTTAAGTAACAATTCTCGTTAACCATTAAGAATATACTTGTATCTTTTATAATGGATACTTTAAAGATAATAATGTATGTGCCAAAATTGGTCTGAAACACTCAATTGCAAGTGAAAGCACTAATATCTAGTCACAGATCATCGATGGAGTATATGTAGTGAGTATAATATGAAGAACAATCAAAATTAAAACGGAAACGGTAAAAAAGATGAGATTTATAGTGGTTCGGCTGACTCCAGCATACGTCCTCTCTAGAAAAATCCTTTTTATTATACTGAAATTTGATTATTTACAATTTGTATTTTCTTAAACAAAAATGATGAGCAGCTTTTAGGTGGAAGATGAAGAGAAACAAAATGAAGATCCCTTTTCTAAAGCCACGCCTATTGTATTTATAGGAAAAACCCGGGCTACAAGGCATCCTCACTTACATGAGCCCACCAAAACCATAATCGAGCCCATATCATTCATTACTGCCGACCTCAAGTTGATGACACGTCGACCCGAAGTTGCCTCGATGATGACCTTAAGTAATCTCTGTAGCGACACAAAATAGAACCATCTCTAGCCTAGGCCGACCCCTTCATATATCCTCTCAAGCCAACCCGAATATCCTTCTACCCTGACCTGAAGTGAAGACTAGTGTCGTTCACTAGTTCCTGCTTCTTTGCCGATCCCTTGCTATGCCTACAGTCGACCCGAAGTCTCCCTATAGCTGACCTAAAGTGATGCAGACACCTAGTTGTATGCCGACCCGAATAATTATCACCACTGACTTGAAGAATAGGCCGACCCCTCCTTTGCCGACTCCATATCCAAATATACCAATTCAGAGTTATTTCTGTGCCGATCTGAATTCGATGCCTTCCTAACCCGAAGCGCTCCCATATCCCGATCCCTCAACATGATACGACCTCCGACCAAATGCCAACCCTAAGCTAAACCTATACCAACCCAAAGAATCATCAATACCGACCCGAAGCAATGCCAATCCAAACTGTCCCTTGCCGACCCGAATTTAAACAATGGAGACCCAAATCAAACTCTTTCCTGATTCGAAGCATTCCCCTTACCGACTCAAAGTAAACACTGAGCAATCCATCTTTTTCCAAAACCCATATTGCAAGTACCTCACGCTGTTTGTCCATCGACTATGCTGTATCCTAGCCTCTTAATCATGTTTACTATCCATGATTGATCGTCCATCCATCCATTCAAACCAAACCCATAATATTCCAACCTTGATAACCGTGCAATCCATTTAGTTAAATCCTCTTATACGCTGCCTTGCTAAAAGGAAGGTTAATAAATAATAAGTATGGAATCTTTTCAAAAAAAGAAAAAGAAAAGTTATAAAAAAGAAGGGGTTTATAATAAATAAAGTTTGAGTAACATTTCGTTTTAACCGCTTCGATTATATTTTAAAGTAAGTAAATCTTATTAATGATTTGTGAATATACTTATACTATGTGAGGCAAGTATATGAATACATTTTAAAGTATTAAAAGAGTATGAAGGAATAATATAATAGTAGAATAAAAGTATATATCTTTTATATTGGTAAATTAAATCTATATACAAGTTTAAAAAGGAAGTATCTAAAAGCTTCATGGCTTCATATGATTTGGAAACCCTTGGGGAGGAGCATTAGTATGAAATATATCTAGCTTTAAGAACTTATTTATACGAGATCCTTTGGGGAAGATTCCTATGTATAATTCGCTTTCTTCTAATGGAAGTAGTATTTAAAGACAAAGTTTTATTAATTAATAAAGGATTTTAATTTATAAAAGAGTTAGTTTAACTAATAAAAGAGTTTAATTAATAAAGAAAGTTTAATTAATGAATCAAGTTTAATTAATAAATTAAGTTTTAACCAATGAATGAAGTTTAATTAATAAAGGAAGTTTAATTAAATAATGAAGTTTAACCGGTGACTGAAGTTTTAATTAATGAGGAGGTTTATTTAAATAAGTGAAGTTTTAATTAATGGAAGAAGTTTTATTATATAAAAGGAATTTTACTAATAAAAGAGGTTCTAATTAACAAAAGGATTAATCAAATAAAAAGAGGATTATAAGCCGTTTATGTGACTTAATCATGCTTTATGTGAGTTAATCATGCTTTGTGTGTTTACTTGTTTATGGAAAATATTTAATTGTATACTTAGCACTAAAGGCTGACAAAGTAGACTTGATCCTATTTATAAGAGTTAAGAATGATGATTCAAGTAGTGTGTAAAAGCAATAGTGCAGTAACCTACTAGGATTCACTCTAAACTGAGGGATAATGGAAGTGAAGGTGAGAACATGATAAGTATATGAGGCTTAGTTCCCATATGCAATCGTTCTTATTATCGTTGAATATGAACAAATTAACTTAGGAAATATCTAAAAGAAACATGGAAATTTTAAGGTACGGTTATTCACTCGCTGATAATATAATCCACGTATAGACTTGTCTTTCTCTTTTAGGACAAGTGATATGGAAATCCATTTGGATAGGAGATGATCTCCAACCTTATCATTGTCTCTTTATTCCTAAAAGAACCGGAGTTAAGTTAATCAAAAATTCGTTGATTCAGTCTTGAAGAGACTGGGATCAGATAATTATACTTAGATAATACTTACTATAAACCACTTCAAGACTAAGACACGTGTTCTATCTCTTAGAATTGGAGATGTTCAAGATGCTGGAATCTATGCGGAGATTAGAGATCTGTTCGAGAAGCTCAAATACATGTAGAAGTTCATGATCTGTTCAAGTTTTTGAAATTCGTATAGGGATTCATGATCTGTTTTATTTGTGGCTCATGTATAGAGATACTGAACGTGACTTCACCATCAGTGGTGGCAGAAAATAGAGGAGGGTCATAGCCTAAAAGGTTTATCTAACCCTAAGGTTATATAACCTCCATATCTAGATATGCTTTGGATGTGTTAGCCGACGGGAGTTGATAATATTCAGGTTCGTGTTTTTAGGTGTGGACCAGCTATGTTTTCCTTTTGGTAAATTATATCTAGAGATTTATGATGCTCGAAAGATAGTTTCTAACCTTTGTCGGGAGGTCCGCCTTGATGTACTGAGGGCACTTCTAGTGGAAAATCCTTATGCGAATGCACCTTAATAGTTTTTATTGTATACGTATTCAATGTTGTTGTGTCGTGGGATGCAAGTAACACAACTATTTTCTAATTTATATTCTTTACCTTAGACACTATTTGTTATATCACAATATGTAACTATTAGATGGTTTGGCTCTTTTGAGGAGAAAACCGTTACTGTGATTCGAACGGTCTGAAAAGGTGCTATTATATATACATGCATATTTCTTGAGTTTCTCACACCGGGCTTTTTTCCGACTTGTTTTTTAATGTTACGCTTATTTCCATGGGTTCTCTTTCGAGCAGTCTGAGAAAGGTAGGTTTTCAGTGATGTTCATTGACCCCTTCGAAAGGAGCTAGGTGTTTTACCTATTGTGGTATTTATTTCCGCTTCATTAATTTATGTATACATATCAGCAATAGGTTGTTATAACTATCCAGGATGATGATAATACTTTGATTAGTAACTCTAAAATGCAATGTTTACTAGAGTTGCACTGTGCACTATCTTTTTATATTATATTGTGATGACCCACCTTTTTAGACAATTTAAATTGATAATAAACCACACATTCCTAACTCAAACCATTCAAAAGGGAGGATTGCCAACGGGGTAAATAAGAAAATAAGAGAAAAGAAGGAAAAAAGAAAACACAGAATCTCACAACGGAATGAGAAAACATAATAATCAAATAAAAAGTTCATGAAGCTATTTTATAATATACATTTGTACAAAAAATTTTACAACATAATCAGAGTACAACAACAACATACCAATAATGATGCAGCGGAAAATTACTAATGATATGATATACCAAACTCCGTCTTCGTCCTCCAGAAATAAAGCCTTCAATACTGAATGCACAAGCTGACCCGAGCATAATGAAAAGACAAAATACTTGATTCGGAACTAAAATTCTTATCTAAGTTAAGTCAACAACAAATAAATATGAATGCAATAGCTTCAGAGATGTTTATGGGATTTTACATCTCTTATCCAGTGTACAATGTGCGTGCAATAACTTATAATACGTTACAGGATTTTCCATCTCCTAAGGATTAGTTAAACTATCTATATGTAGTAAATACGCTATATACAGTGTCCATCGGAAAATTATAATATTGAAAATAGCGTTAAGGCGTCACCCATATCCCCCTTAACACATTTTTATAGGCATCGTAGTCTATACAACACTGTAAACTCCACCGATCCTGGTGGGCTATTAGGGAGTACTCCATAAGTACGACAAAAACCAAAATCATAATTGGCTCGATAAGGATAATATGACAAGGCACACAAGACAATGTCTAGGGTAGTATTCTACAGTTTTGTGAAACCGGGCTAGTGGTAACGCATAGCTGCAGCTACTGCCCACCTCAAACAACACACCCATAATCAAAAGTGGCCACCAATCCATCACAAAATTAAGAGTTTTGGTATCGAAGAAGCATGTTCGATCGGAGGATCGACCTTACATGGCCTGGTTATGGCTCTTGTTTTAGTCATATCATTATGACCTGAAGGTCAAGGCTGCGTTAATTACCTCATTTCGGTAGCATTTGCCAAACCATCCTACTTCGTTTTTCATTCTCCACCACGTGCACAGTTGTTAAAGTGGTTTCGCAATTGGTAGAGAGTATGACAATATCTGATCCTGGTCTCTTTAACAACCAAACACTTATTGCACACCGTGGTCATTTCATAAAACATTTTTAATAATAAATCTTAAATTATAATTAAATCAATACTAAAATATTTAACTTCAATTATATATTTAGATTAGAAACATTTCTTAATGATTTATATTAAAGTTGACAAATTGGTGAAATAGAGTCGGCCGTCCATATTAGGGTTTTGTTTCAAATGTTGGATCTTCCACTTCGGAGCAATCGACGAGTACTGTGGCGTAGAGGAGGCCAAGCAAAGATGATCCATGGGTTCTGTTCTGTCCATAACCAAAGTGGTTCACCAGAAATCAAAGCATAAGGCGAGCGACGGTACTCCGCCTCTGGTGAACCTGGGGCTCATGCACGTAGTCTACGGCGTCAGCCAAAGGTGGCCTTGGCGGCGGCATCCGATTTGGGTGTAGGCATGTGGGTGAGCGGCGATTGGAGCATGATGATCGGCGGCTGCATGCGTGTTGGGTTCGACTTTGTCACGTACGGTTTAGCAGAGCTAAGGATGTTTATTGTATTTGCCCCTACGTTTTATTTTATTTAAAATTTAAATTTTCAACTTCTAACACACATAACTTTGCATGCGAACTCGGATTTGGATGTAGTTTCTTCCATTGGGATCGTATCGAAATTCCTAACAAAATGGAACTGGTTTGGTTAAATTTGGAGACGGTTGGATTTTGAGCTTTTATTCGATTTCTAATCGACTACAAATCAAAGGTGAGTGATTTAACCCACTCACACAATACTAAACCTTCTTATGTTAGTTGAATTAAATTTAAGAATTTTATTAGTAGTTATTTGGTAGTTTAAATTGACATTTTAATTTGAAATTGAATTTCATTGAATTAAGTTACGATTTAAATTAACATTGAAATTGAATTGCTAGTTAAATACCAGATATTGATAATCGGTTAATTATTGTGATTTATTTGTTGGTTTGGATATTGATTATGATGGATGTTTATTTATTGACATGTTGGATGATTGGATGACGGCCGACTCTATTTCATTCTCCACCACGTGCACAGTTGTTAAAGTGGTTTCGCAATTAGTAGAGAGTATGACAATATCTGATCCTGGTCTCTTTAACAACCAAACACTTATTGCACACCGTGGTCATTTTATAAAACATTTTTAATAATAAATCTTAAATTATAATTAAATCAATACTAAAATATTTAACTTCAATTATATATTTAGATTAGAAACATTTCTTAATGATTTATATTAAATTAAACTTTTACATTTCAAAATTTTATCCTTTGGAAATCAAATAAACAACAGCTTAAATAAAATCTCATTTAAATTTAAATCCTTTAAACCAGATTAATTACAAATTTATCTCTACTTAACTTCTTACATTTTTATTTATTAAAAATATTATGAAATCTATATTTATTATATTAAATTAAATTTTAAATAATTCTTTTAAAACTATATTAAATATTTTATTAAATTAAATTTTAAACTATTTAAATTATATATTTAAAACTAAATAAAACTATAAGTTAAAATCTGAAATTTACATTTAAAATCATATATTAACTTATAATTTGAAACTTAAAACATATAAAATAAATTATTTTCCAAATATAAATTTTAAATAAAATCATTAAAATAAGTATAAAAATCAAATTTATAAATCAAACATACATTACAATTTAGAAAGTAATTTAAAACCAAGCAACGATGTCCGTACATAATTTTCTACCCTATGATCAAGTGATTGGGTACGTATAATTTCAACCCTAATTAGTTAAATTTTCTAGGTATATATCATTTCAACCTGTATCCTAAATCAATAATTTCCAAATCAATAAAATCACTTGGGTATGTATCATTTCAACCCATAACGATTTTCCCTAATCTATAAATCATTCGTGTATGTATCAATTCAACCCATAATAATTCTCCTAGCTACCATATAAGGGAACTCGTAGTGTGATTTCGATAATTATACAATATAACATATCAGTATATATCACAGAGCATATCATATAACATGTCAATCGTGTCACAAGTGAACCTCATATCAGAATCATATATTATTAGTAAAGCAAATACAACTATAACAACATTTCAAATGACATTTCAAAAGGGGTCCATTCACTTAATATACAAGGTGATAATAGAGATATATAAAATAAATAAACATCCAATCATCCAACATGTCAATAAATAAACATCCATCATAATCAATATCCAAACCAACAAATAAATCACAATAATTAACCGATTATCAATATTTGGTATTTAACTAGCAATTCAATTTCAATGTTAATTTAAATCGCAACTTAATTCAATGAAATTCAATTTCAAATTAAAATGTCAATTTAAACTACGTAATAACTACTAATAAAATTCTTAAATTTAATTCAACTAACATAAGAAGGTTTAGTATTGTGTGAGTGGGTTAAATCACTCACCTTTGATTTGTAGTCGATTAGAAATCCAATAAAAGCTCAAAATCCAACCGTCTCCAAATTTAACCAAACCAGTTCCATTTTGTTAGGAATTTCGATACGATCCCAATGGAAGAAACTACATCCAAATCCGAGTTCGCATGCACAGTTATGTGTGTTAGAAGTTGAAAATTTAAATTTTAAATAAAATAAAACGTAGGGGCAAATACAATAAACATCCTTAGCTCTGCTAAACCGTACGTGACAAAGTCGAACCCAACACGCATGCAGCCGCCGATCATCATGCTCCAATCGCCGCTCACCCACATGCCTACACCCAAATCGGACGCCGCCGCCAAGGCCACTTTTGGCTGACGCCGTAGACTACGTGCACGAGCCCCAGGTTCACCAGAGGCGGAGTACCGTCGCTCGCCTTATTCTTTGATTTCTGGTGAACCACTTTGGTTATGGACAGAACAGAACCCATGGATCATCTCTGCTTGGCCTCCTCTATGCCACAGTACTCGTCGATTGCTCCGAAGTGGAAGATCCAACATTTGAAACAAAACCCTAATATGGACGGCCGACTCTATTTCACCAATTTATCAACTTTAATATAAATCATTAAGAAATGTTTCTAATCTAAATATATAATTGAAGTTAAATATTTTAGTATTGATTTAATTATAATTTAAGATTTATTATTAAAAATGTTTTATAAAATGACCACGGTGTGCAATAAGTGTTTGGTTGTTAAAGAGACCAGGATCAGATATTGTCATACTCTCTACCAATTGCGAAACCACTTTAACAACTGTGCACGTGGTGGAGAATGAAATAGAGTCGGCCGTCATCCAATCATCCAACATGTCAATAAATAAACATCCATCATAATCAATATCCAAACCAACAAATATATCACAATAATTAACCGATTATCAATATCTGGTATTTAACTAGCAATTCAATTTCAATGTTAATTTAAATGGCAACTTAATTCAATGAAATTCAATTTCAAATTAAAATGTCAATTTAAACTACCAAATAACTACTAATAAATTTTTAAATTTAATTCAACTAACATAAGAAGGTTTAGTATTGTGTGAGTGGGTTAAATCACTCACCTTTGATTTGTAGTCGATTAGAAATCCAATAAAAGCTCAAAGTCCAACCGTCTCCAAATTTAACCAAACCAGTTCCATTTTGTTAGGAATTTCGATACGATCCCAATGGAAGAAACTACATCCAAATCCGAGTTCGCATGCAAAGTTATGTGTGTTAGAAGTTGAAAATTTAAATTTTAAATAAAATAAAACGTAGGGGCAAATAAAATAAACATCCTTAGCTCTGCTAAACCGTACGTGACAAAGTCGAACCCAACACGCATGCAGCCGCCGATCATCATGCTCCAATCGCCGCTCACCCACATTCCTACACCCAAACCGGACGCCGCCGCCAAGGCCACCATTGGCTGACGCCGTAGACTACGTGCACGAGCCCCAGGTTCACCAGAGGCGGAGTACCGTCGCTCGCCTTATTCTTTGATTTCTGGTGAACCACTTTGGTTATGGACAGAACAGAACCCATGGATCATCTCTGCTTGGCCTCCTCTACGCCACAGTACTCATCGATTGCTCCGAAGTAGAAGATCCAACATTTGAAACAAAACCCTAATATGGACGGCCGACTCTATTTCACCAATTTATCAACTCATATGATAGGGCTTGAGGAGCTTGGATTTTCGATTTGATTTTTGAATTGGGAATTAGAGTTTTGAATTATTTGCCATTGAGAAGGAATAGATAATTGAACAGATGGGTAGAAATTGTTCCTATAGAAAATGAAAATAAGAAACTGCTACAGTTTGTAACAGCCTATATACAAACAAAGCTGGATAAGAATGGATGGAACCGATCAAATGGGCCAAAGCGCTAATAAAGGCCCGAAAAGCTTTGCTTTCCTGAAACGAAAGTAGGTCATCCCATATATCAAAAAATAGGTTTCAATATTTTTAAACTCAATGGAACTAGTTTCACACCCTAATTCCATTGTATACAGAAGCTTTCAAAAATCAAATTATATTCATTTAAATTCTTTTAATTGATTTTTACGCATTTCGAGCCCGCATGATCAAACGATAAGTCTGATCGCTACGTAACTAGAAATCCTATAATAATTTACAATTACGGATCTGATGAAATTAGTTTCGTCGAAATCCGAGAGAGTGGCCAAAACATTAATTTTGCATATTTATTAAATAAATTATTATTTAAAAATCAATTTAATCACTTTTAATTTAAATTTAAAAGTTAATCTTTTTCATCATTCCTGATTACACAGACATTAATAATATTTTACATTTTAATTTTCCATGTTAAATCCAATATTTAAATATTATATTAATTTCAGCTTTAAATTATAACAGTAATAAAGCCTAGTTTATAATAATTTAAATTTCAACATATCCTTTTAACTTGATTGACATTCTTATATTAAATTGACTATTACATTATTAATTAATTGAACATAAGTTTTCATTTTATTATTCTCATCACTCTACAGTTAACTTATGACGATTGACATTTTTGGACGGTTTAAACGACAATAAACCACACATGTCGAACTCAAACCACTCAAAAGGGAGGATTGCCAATGAGGTAAATAAGAAAATAAGAGAAAGGAATGAAAACAAAATGCAGTATCTCACAATCGAATGACAAAATATTAATCAAATAAATGGTTCATGAAGCTGCTTTACAAATAACATTTGATTACACTTTTACAATATAATTAAAATTATACATATAGCAGGTATAATAGGATAATTCAGCCGAACAATATGATGTAGTGGAATATATATATATATATATAATAAATAGTATACTCATCTCCGTCTTCATCCTCCAAAAATAAAATGGTCTTTAATACATTGAAAAGCTCAGACTGATCCGAGAGTAATAACAAGAAAAAAAACTCGAGTCAGAACTAAAAGCTCTTATGTAAGTTAAATCAACAACAAGTAAATATGATTGTGATAGCTTTAGAGATGTTTACGGAATTTTACATCTCCAATCCATTGTATAACGTGCGTGTAATAACTTAAGAGATGTTCAGGATTTTCCATCTCCCAAGGATCTGTTAAACTATTTATATGTAGTAGTATACACTATATGTAGTGTCTACCATTAAAGTAAAATATTAAAAATAGCATTTAGGCGTTACCCATTCCCCTTTAACACATTTTATAGGCATCATAGTCTATATAGTACTGTAAACTCCACCATAAACTGGTGGACTATCAAGGAGCACTCCATCGGTATGACACAAATAAAAATCGTAGTGGGATCGATAAGGCATATGTGACTCCCCACCTCTATACCCACGCTAGCCAAGGACATTACGAGGTAATGCCGTCAACTAGCGCGGAGAATAAGGCTGTTGAGGAGTGACCATCCATGTAATTGCTTGGTGCGAGTACCGATATGTTAGATAAAAATATAACTTGCATTTCAAGAGGGAATCTGACATACCGATGCAAACTCAAAGCTTCTACACAGTGGCTAATATCTTCGGAAACAAATATAGAAATATCATAACCTAAATCAGTCACAGAAGTTCATATCACAAAGGCGGAAACAGATATGAATATTACACATGAAAGTGTACATCAGAGTAGTGGTCAAACAAGATCCACAATATCTCAAAAGAATAGTTACAAGTTCTAGACAAAAGAATAAGTATACATCAATGAGTCTATATCTCAAATGTATACAACCAAAAACTACTAATCTAAGTAGTTAGCCAAAAGTCGGGATAATAATCCCAGATGAGAAGTCAAGCAGAAGCACCTGTAACATCTCGGTCTGACCCGAGTACTATTAAATAAGAAAATAATAAACGGATCAGTCTAACTATAAATACCGGATAAAATGATATAGAATAAGAGATATGACAAAAAAAATCGTGATATAACCATAAAGCCATACTATGATAACTATGCAATTGAAAATCAACCAGAGATTAATCAATATCACAAGAATCTTCTTAAAGATCAAAAGAATGTCATACTCTTTAGTTTTATTCACCAAGTCACAAATATCGACATCATATCGATGCCAATCATAAAAGCTGGTGAATCACAAATTCTAGAAATCATCAATAGAAATCCAGAAATCACAAAAAAAGGGAGGCCTATCACAAAACGGGAGCATGAAAACTCACCAACACGTGTATCACAAATGGGACGCTATCCCATGGTCGCTAACCATAGAGCCGGTTCAACGACGTAGTACAATATCGGTACGCCCGAGTAATCTGAAACTCGAATAATTCGGAACAACGATGTAGTACAACGGTACGCCCGATGATCCCAATAAGTTGGTATAACAACGTAGTTCAAAGGTACGTCCGATGGACCAAACTCCATAAAAGCATATGGGTCGCTAGCCCACAAAAATTGAGGCAAAACTCCAAATAATACATAGGTCGTTAGCCTATAAAAGAAATGAGATGAAACTCAATAAAACGAGGTACCGTCCCCTGCGTGGACAAAGAAACGTAGCATATCGCCAGTCTAAATCCTAAAATGATCATTATCGATCATCATGAAATGTCAATTACACTAAGCTAGTAAATATATGAGCTTAGCTTTATGTCCCATAACCACTTGCTTAACTTAAATATTTACGAACAAACTGTAAATCTCCACTCGAAAATTGTCACAAGAAATTCAATCGAACAAGTCCAGGAATTAACAGACGAAGTAAATGCAAGCGTTTCTTACCACTTATTTTACTAAGCTATTTATTTAAATTTCTCGTACGAGTGAGGTAAAGGTTTGTATATACTAATAGATTGGAAAACGGTTTAAGAAACGAGCTTCGTAATAAAATAGTGTTGAAATCGTTTTAATGGAAGAGTTTTGATATTTACTACTAGTATAGAAAACCTTTATATTTTTAAACTGACAAATCACAAAAATGATCGTAGAAACAATCGATCACTGAAATTCACATACGAAAACGTGAACTAATTCCAAAGAAATCGATATCAAATCCATGAAAATGGATATCTCCAAAAATACCAACGAAAATGTCATCAAAGTCGATAATAGATGATCACAACAAAAGGGAATCAATACGAATCAATTAAATTTGGAAACTCAGGCTAAATAGGCAAAATAGAGCCCAGACAGCAGATTCAGACATCTAAAATCAAGGATTCAGACATCTGAATCTAGAAAAATAAATTTTTTCCAAAACACAATTCAGACGTCTGAACCCTATATTTCAGACGTCTGAAATAGGCATTTTTTTTGCCTATTTTCTTTCTGGCTGATCACGAGCAAATTCAGACATCTGGAATTTTGATTCAGACGTCTGAATACTGGGGAATAAAAATTCCCATTATAATATTCAGACGTCTGAAATAAGGATTCAGACGTCTGAAACTGTGGTTCAGGGCATTCCCTGAACCTCGACCAAAAATGGCCTAATGAATATCGAAAGCGACCGAACGAGCAAATGACAACTAAGGATTTACGCCACGCGACAACCCTGCCTTAACGGCTCTTCGATACGTCTCAAATATTAATGTCCAAATATCCATAATAGGATTTTCATAGATTTTGATTTCAAAACATCAAAAATTGGAATATACACCAAATCAATCCAAACCAAAATCAATTGCACAAGAATAAGTGTTAGGAATTCATACCTAACAATCGAAGATAATTATAGACTAAGACGTGAGATAAAAATCTCACCTTTAAACCCAAAACTATGAAGAAGAAGCTATAGGGCAATGGCAAGAACAATCACTCTTCAATTCCAACCTAAAGAGCTTGAATCTAAGCTTAAAAGAGAAACATCTCCTAAATTAGGTTTAGGAATTTCTGAAATTGGTAAGAGAATGAGTTGGAGAAGAAGAAGAGGAGGCTCACCAAAGCTTCTTCTATAAATTTGGAGCTAGAACTTGATTTGCATATGGAAACTAGGGCTTGGAGTTTTAATTTCCTATTTCTTTCTCCATTATTGCTAAAGCTTGAGTATTAGGAAATAAAAATGAAGTAATGAAGAGAAGAGGGGTGAAGCTTGGGTCTGATGAGCTGAAACAAAACCAAAGCCCTAAGTGAAAAAGTAGCGAAATTCTTCTATCTCCAAACATATCGAAGTTTATACTCAAAAAGATCGCAAACGTCATTTTGAACTCAATGGGGGTGGTCTCGAGTCCTAATTTGACTGTTTGCAAAAAGTAGTTTTTCGGACTAAAATCCGACTAACGATGAAATATTTAAATACTCGATCGTAAAATATGCGGGTTGTTACAGACTCCCCTCCTTAAAGAAATTGCGTCCTCGCAATCATAAGGAATAACTGAACGAAAAGTAACAACCACAAAAGCATATCAACACAAAAATAAGACATTTTTAAAATAAGAGGTTCACCTCAAAGAGCACGAGAAAGTAAGTCCGGATGTGTTCGCTCGATGAATTCTCTAGATTCCCAAGAGCAATCCTTAGGATTTGAGGACCATTGAACCTTCACATGCAGGACATCTTTATTTCGAAGGCGTTTAACTTCCGAAGCAATAATTCGAATAGGATGTTGCTCATAAGTTAAATTAGGCGAAACTTCAATTTCTTCCACAACACCGGGCTCAAGAATAGAATTAGAATCTTGAAGGCATTTCCGTAATTGAGAAACGTGAAACACGTCATGAATAGCAGAAAATTGAGCCGGTAATAAGAGGCGATAAGCCACGGAACCAATACGATCGGTGATGGGAAATGGACCAATATATCGAGGTGCTAACTTTCCCGATCTAATGAAACGTACAACACCCTTCATAGGTGAAACATGAATAAACACAAGATCTCTCATAGAAAATTCTAATTTTCTTCTTCGGTTATCGGCATAGGATTTTTGCCTATTTTGAGCTTCTTTCATCCTATGACGAATAAGGTCAATCTTTTTTGTGGAATCACGAATTAAATCTGGACCCAAAACCAGCTTCTCGCCGACCTCAAGCCAACAAGAAGGAGATCGGCATGGCCTTCCATAAAGTGCCTCAAAAGGTGCCATACCAATACTAGATTGGAAGCTATTATTATAGGAAAACTCAACGAGCGAAATATGATCTTCCCAACTTCCACCAAAATCAAGAACACATGCACGAAGAAGATCTTCAAGAGTTTGATTCACACGCTCGGTTTGTCCATCGGACTGGGGGTGATAAGTGGTGCTAAAATTAAGCTTCGTTCCCAAAGCTTTTTGAAGACTCTTCCAAAATCCACTAGTAAACAATGGATCACGATCACTAACAATAGAAGTAGGAACTCCATGTAATTTAACAATCTCTTTAATAAAGAGCTTGGCCAAAAGAGGAACGGTCCGGTTAGACCAAAAGGGAATAAAATGGGCAGATTTAGTAAGTCTATCAACTATCACCCATAAGCTATCATGACCTGAACGAGAACGGGGAAGGCCGTCAATAAAATCCATGGAAATTTGCTCCCACTTCCAAATTGAAATTTCTAAAGGTTGCAATAACCTACCGGGCCTTTGATGCTCAGCCTTGACAAGTTGGCAAGTCATGCAACACTTAATAAAGTTAGCAATATCAGATTTCATTCCCTCCCAATAATGAAGTCGCTTCATATCCGCTTACATTTTACTACTACCGGAATGAATGGTAAATTTAGAACGATGGGAATCTTCTAAAATGTCTTTACGAAGATCGCTAATATTTGGCACGATAAGTCTACCAAATTTTCGAATGCCGCCACGAGAATCAATATTAAAGTCTTTCATACCTTCAATATCAATTTTATCCCCACAATTTTGGCTAAGAAGAGCCAATTCAGGATCTAACCTTTGGGCTTCAAGAATGCGGTCTAAAAGATAAGGATGAGCCTCAAGGCTACATAAAGCCAAAGATGAACATAAATCGGACTCACGATCTCGAATCTCACAAGTGGATAAAATCTCTGGATCATTCCATTCGGATATCATCACAGAAACAATTGCTTGTTACTTGCGACTAAGTGCATCAGCAACCCGATTTCCCTTTCCGGGAGTATAAAGAATATCAAGATCATAAGATGCAAGAAATTCGAGCCAACGCTGTTGACGCAAATTAAGTTCCTTTTGAGAAAATAGATACTTCAAAGATTTATGATCGGTGTAAAGAATAAATTTTTCCCCAAAAGATAATGACGCCAAATCCGAAGGGCGAAAACAATAGCCACAAGCTCTAAATCATGAGTGGCATATCTAGACTCGGCTGGCTTCAATTGCCTAGAAGCATAAGCAATAACACGTTCTCTTTGCATAAGAACGACACGCATACCAACGCGACTAGCATCGGTATAAACAATAAAATCTTGGTTTCCCTCGGGAATCACAAGAATAGGAGCATCGGAAAGGAGTTCTTTTAATTTCTGAAAAGAAGCTTCACATTTGTCCGATCAAATGTATTTAACTCCCTTCTTTGTCAAACTAGTAAGAGGCACGGCAATTTTAGAAAAGTCTTTGATAAAACGACGGTAATAACCCACCAATCCGAGAAAACTACGAATTTCCGTCACATTCTCCGGTGTCTTCCAATTTTGAATCGCTTCAATCTTTGAAGGATCCACGGAAATTCTGGATTCGGAAATAATATGACCAAGAAACTTCACACGAGATTGCCAAAAGTGGCATTTTGAAAATTTTGCTTTCAATTGATTGCTCCTAAGAGTTTCCAACATAATCTGAAGATGCTTTTCATGCTCCTCCTCGATTTTAGAATACACAAGAATATCATCAATAAAGATGAGAACAAATCGATCGAGGAAGTCTTTGAAAACTCTATTCATAAGGTCAACGAAATAAGCCGGAGCGTTCGTTAAACCAAATGGCATAACAAGCCATTCATAAGATCCATAACGAGTACGAAATGATGTCAAAGGAATGCTATCCTCTGCAATACGAGGCTGATGAAAACCGGTTGCTAAGTCTAATTGTGAAAAGACTCTAGAACCACTAAGTTGATCAAATAGATCATCAATCCGAGGTAAAGGATATTTATTTTTGATAGTAAGATCATTAAGCTTGCGGTAGTCAACGCAAAGTCTAAGTGTACCATCGGACTTCTTCACAAAAATAGCAGAAGCTCCCCAAGGAGAGGAACCCCCAAGGAGAGGAACTAGAGCGAATAAATTGCTTCGTCTCCAATTCGGATAATTGTTTACGCATCTCCTCATTTTCCTTATTGGACATGCGATAAGGAGGACGAGTGATAGATTGAGCTCCAGGGATGAGATTAATTCTGAACTCAATTGCTCGCTTAGGTGGTAATCCTAAAACGGGCTCAAATATGTCGGAAAATTCACGAACAACGTGAATAAGAGAAATGACATCTTCCTCATCATCATTATCGTCATCATGAGGATTTAAAGAATATAAAGATGCAACCAAGTTGGAATCTGAATCTTTAAGATCAACAGAAATCTACTTAACAAATTGAGGATGTTGGAGATGAATAGTCCGCTCAGGACATAGGATTTGAGCTTCATAGCAGTTAAGCCAATCCATTCCCAAAATCATTCCAAAGCCTAAATAACGCATGATACGCAAATCAGCTTGGAAAGAAAAATCACACAAAATAATCTCGACATCTTTACAAAGTAAACTAACTGTTGCGGTTCCACCAACTGTATTCGCAATTCTCAAAGAAGTCATTAAAGCAACAACATTTAAAGAAAAAGTATCAACAAGTTCTTTTGATATAAAAGAATGGGACGCACCGTATCAAAAAGAACTCTAATGGGTTGATCACGAAATAAAATAATGCCATCAAGGATAGAATGAGAAATACCTTGACCATGAGAAGTGTTGCTAGGGGCTTGTGCAACATTTAACTTTCCCTCCTTCTTGCCTTGAAATTTGGGACATGAAGATAAAAGATGACCCGAACTTTTGCAATAACGACAAAAGAGAGGTTTCAGACATCTATTGGCATAATGGTCTTTAGAACCACAATTGTAGCATTGCCCACTACTAGGGGCAGAAGTCTTTGCCACCGGAGTTGCTTGCTTCCGTTTCTTATTGGGATAAGGACCTTTGAATTTAATAGGCCTTTCTTGTTGTTGTTGAATTTTGGTTTGGCAGCCACAACTTCAACATCACTTTCTTTATCTGCCTCTTTAAGTCGAAGAGCGATATCAACGAGTCGATCAAAAGAAACTTCTAACTTTAGAAGTAATGGCTTCTTGAGATTTTTGTTCAAGCCATAGACAAATCTTTGGTTCTTCTTCAATGGGGTGTTTATGTACTCAATCCGTATTTAGAAATCGCCTCAAAGGATGCGACATAATCTACCATGGAGGATTCACCTTGAACAAGGTCTATAAAACGGCGAGCCAATGTCACCTTCTCAGCTTCTGGCACAAATTTTAACTCGAATCGTTCCTGGAATTTCTCCCAAGTAAGATCCGCTTCAATAATTTCAGAAATAAGAAGCTCATACCAATCTAATGCTCTTTCTTGGAGCATACTTGAAGCCACTTGGACACGGTGAAGATCAATTAGATTCATGCGAGTAAAGATGCGATCGCATGTTTTGAGCTAGGCTTGGACTTGAATGACGCTTTCGAAACCCTTAAATGGCTTCCCACCCAAGTTGGTATAGTCACTACACAAACGTGCAAATCCGGACTTAGGGTGAGTAGGCTCTGGATTGGGTCCGGCAGCTTGAGCATTCTTCATGAGATCTAAAAGCTGTTGGGCAGACATAAATACTCCATCATGAGGAGTACCACTAGATTGAGCGGCGCTGGGACGGCCTGGTCTAACCATTTCTCTTCTTTAAGAAAGAAAGAAAGAAAGAAGAAAAAGGTTATTCACCAAACTAATTAGCAAACAATCATGATTGACAAACAAGGCATCACAAAGAAAATAGGATAGAATGGTTCGAACACACGAATAAAATCCTAAGGCACAACTCCTAAGATGGACTTAGGACAATGATCTTTGCTAGATTATTCTATATTGTTCTAAAGTTTGTCTCTGATACCAAGCTGTGACGCCCCTCCTCTAAACCCACGCTAGCCAAGGACACTACGGGGTAATGCCGTCAACTAGCGCGGAGAATAAGGCTGTTGAGGAGCGGCCATCCGTGTAATTGCTTGGTGCGAGTACCGATATGCCAGATAAAAATATAACTTGCATTTCAGGAGGGAATCCGACATACCAATGCAAACTCAAAGCTTCTACACAGTGGCTAATATCTTCGGAAAAAATATAGAAATAACATAACATAAATCAGTCATAGAAGTTCATATCACAAAGGCGGAAACAGATATGAATATTACACATGAAAGTGTACATCAGAGTAGTGGTCAAACAAGATCCACAATATCACAAAAGAATAGTTACAAGTGCTAGACAAAAGAATAAATATACATCAATGAGTCTATATCTCAAATGTATACAACCAAAAACTACTAATCTAAGTAGTCAGCCAAAAGTCGGGATAATAATCCCAGATGAGAAGTCAAGAAGAAGCACCTATAACATCTCGGTCTGACCCGAGTATTATTTAATAAGAAAATAATAAACGGATCAATCTGACTATAAATATCGAATAAAATGATATAGAATAAAAGATATGACAAAAAAATCGTGATATAACCATAAAGCCATACTATGATAAGTATGTAATTGAAAATAACCAGAGATTAATCAATATCATAAGAATCTTCTCAAAGATCAAAAGAATGTCATACTCTTTAGTTTTATTCACCAAGTCACAAATATCGACATCATATCGATGCCAACCATAAAAGCTGGTGAATCACAAATTCTAGAAATCATCAATAGAAATCCAGAAATCACAAAAAAAAGGGGAGGCCTATCACAAAACGGGAGCATGAAAACTCACCAACACATGTATCAAAAACGGGACGTTATCCCATGGTCGCTAACCATAGAGCCGGTTCAACGACGTAGTACAATATCGGTACGCCCGAGGAACCTGAACTCGAATAATTCGGAACAACGACATAGTACAACGGTATGCCCGATGATCCTGATAAGTTGGTACAACAACGTAGTACAAAGGTACGTCCGATGGACCAAACTCCATAAAAGCCCATGGGTCGCTAGCCTATAAAAATTGAGTCGAAACTCCAAATAATACGTAGGTCGTTAGCCTATAAAAGAAATGACACTAAACTCAATAAAACAAGGTACCGTCCCCTACGTGGATAAAGAAATGTAGCATATCGCCAGTCTAAATCACAAAATGATCATCATCGATCATCAAGAAGTGTCAATTACACTAAGCTAGTAAATATATGAGCTTAGCTTCATGTCCCATAACCACTATCTTAACTTAAATATTTACGAACAAACTATAAGTCTCCACTCGAAAATTGTCACAAGAAATTCAATCGAACAAGTCCAAGAATTAACCGACGAAGTAAATGCAAGAGTTTCATACCACTTGTTTTACTAAGCCGCTTAATTAGATTTCTCATACGAGTGAGGTAAAGGTTTGTATATACTAATAGATTGGAAAATGGTTTAAGAAACGAGCTTCGTAATAAAATAGTGTTGAAATTGTTTTAATGGAAGAGTTTTGATATTTACTACTAGTATAGAAAACCTTTATATTTTTAAAGTGACAAATCACAAAAATGATCGTAGAAACAATCAATCACTGAAATTCACATACGAAGACATGAATTAATTCCAAAGAAATCGATATCAAATCCATCAAAATGGATATCTCCAAAAGTCCCAAAGAAAATGTCATCAAAGTCGATAATAGATGATAACAACAAAAGGGAATCAACACGAATCGATTAAATTTGCAAACTCAAGCTAAATAGGCAAAATAGAGCCCAGACAGCAGATTCAGACGTCTGAAATCAAGGATTCAGACGTCTGAAACTGGAAAAATAAATGTTTTCCAAAACACAATTCAGACGTCTGAACCCTATATTTCAGACGTCTGAAATAGGCATTTTTTTGCCTATTTTCGTTCTGGTTGCTCACGACCAAATTCAAACTTTTGAGGAATTTTGATTCAGACGTCTGAATACTGGGGAATAAAAATTCCTAGTATAATATTCAGACGTCTGAAATAAGGATTCAGACGTCTGAAAATGTGGTTCGGGGCATTCCCTAAACCTCGACCAAAAATGGCCAAATGAATATCAGAAGCGACTGAACGAGCAAATGACGACTAAGGATTTACGCCACGCGACAACCCAGCCTTAACGGCTCTTCGATACATCTCAAATATCAATGTCCAAATATCCGTAATAGGATTTTCATAGATTTTGATTTCAAAACACCAAAAATTGGAATATACACCAAATCAATCCAAACCAAAATCAATTGCACAAGAATAAGTGTTAGGAATTCATACCTAACAATCGAAGATAATTATAGACTAAGATGTGAGATAAAAATCTCACCTTTAAACCCAAAACTATGAAGAAGAAGCTATAGAGCAATGGCAAGAACAATCACTCTTCAATTCCAACCTAAAGAGCTTGAATCTAAGCTTAAAAGAGAAACATCTCCTAAATTTTGTTTAGGAATTTCGGAAATTGGTAAGAGAATGAGTTGGAGAAGAAGAAGAGGTGGCTCACCAAAGCTTCTTCTATAAATTTTGAGCTAGAACTTGATTTGCGAATGGAAACTAGGGCTTGGAGTTTAAATTTCCCATTCCTCTCTCCATTGTTGCTAAAGCTTGAGTATTAGGAAATAGAAATGAAGTAATGAAGAGAAGAGGGGTGAAGCTTGGGTCTAATGAGCTGAAACAAAACCAAAGCCCTAAGTGAAAAAGTAGCAAAATTTTTCTATCTCCAAACATATCGAAGTTTATACTCAAAAAGATCGCAAACGTCATTTTGAACTCAATGGGGTTGGTCTCGAGTTCTAATTTGACTGTTTGCAAAAAGTAGCTTTTTGGACTAAAATCCGACTAACGAAGAAATATTTAAATAAAATATTTAAATACTCGATCGTAAAATATGTGGGTTGTTACAGCATATGACAAGGCACGTGAGGCAATTCCTAGGGTAAGATTCTACCATTTTGCATGCCCAGACTAGTCGTAATGCATAGCAGCTACTACGCCCATCTCGAGGCACACACCCATAATCAAATTGAGGGTGGCCACCAATCAATCACAAAGTAACAGATATGTATCGAAAAATCATGTCCGATAGGAGGAGCAACCTCACTTGGTCCGGAATAGCTCCTGTTTTAGTCATCGAAGGTCAGGGCTATGTTCTTACCTCATACTAGAAGCTTTCGCCAATCCATTCTACTTTGTTCTAGATTCTCCTCCACGTACACAGTTGTTAAAGTGGTTTCGCAATTGGCAGAGAGTATGACAATATCCGACCCCGGTCTCTCAATAACAAAACACTTACTTCACACTATGGTCATTTTATAGAACATTTTTAATAAATCCAAAAAACAGTTTATACCTTCAAATAAAGATATCCATATACTTATTCCAAAAGTATAAATATATTCATAAATACCGAGGTAAATTTTCTTTCAATCAATTTTGAAAATAATTTATAAATCTCTCTTAAACGATTTATAAGCTATTTATATGCTTTACAACCATTTATAAATCTATTTACAAATTCCAAAACAGTTTACAACTCTTTCCCTATTCATAAACCTCTACGCAAAATCCTTTTAAAACGTTTCTAGATCCCTTTATACAAGTTCTTTTATAAAACCCTTTATAAAATCCTTTAAAACCAATATAACTCCTTTATAAAACCATTATAAAATCCTTTATAAAAATCCTTTTATAAAATCCATTATAAAATCACTTAAAAAACTCATATAAATTCGTTACAAAACCTTTTTCAAAATTCTAAAATCTTTTACAAAATTTCTTTTATCTATTAAATTTACTATAAAAGTATATATTTATTATCTTAAATTAAATATTTAAATACATCTATTAAAACTACATTAAATGTTTTATTAAATATAAATTTTGAAGTGTTTTTATTATATTACATTATTTAAATTATGTATTTTAAAATTAAATAAATTATAAGCGAAAATATTAAAGTTTATATTTTTAAAACTTATATTAAATAAAATATAAATTTTAAATTAAATCGTTAAAATAAATTTAAAAATCAAAATTTTGAATCAAAACATACTTTACAATCTTAGAAAATAATTTAAAACTGATCAACAGTGTGCATATATAGTTTTCTACTTTATGGTCAAGTGATTGTGTACGTATCATTCCAACTCAAAATATTTAAATTTACCGGATATATATCATTTCAACACGTATCCTGAATTAATAATTGTCAAATCTATAAAATCGCCCGCGTACGTATCATTTCAACCCATAAAGATTTTGCTTATTCTATAAGATCATTCGAGTATGTGTCATTTCAACCTATAGTGATTTTCCAAGCTAACATATCACGGGTATATAATTAAATAAACACACAATCATCTAAAATGTCAGCAAATAGACATCCATCACAGTCAACAATCAAATCAGCTAATCAATCACAATAATTAATTGGTTATCAATATCGGGCATTTAACTCGCAAATTAAATTCCAATTTCAATTTGAATATCAGCTTCAGTTTCAAATTCAATTTCAATTTAACTGCCAAATTAAATTACACTATCAATGCGATTCAATATAAATGTTAATTTTAAACCATCAAACAACAAGAAATAAATTTAAATCACTTCATGATTTCAATTTAACAAACATCAAAATATTTTAGTATTATGTGAGTGGTCTGAACACTCACCTTTGATTTTCTGTTGAATTAAAATCCAAAAGAACGTCCAAATTCCAGTAGAATTCAAATTTGACCAAATCAATTTCATGTTGTCTGGAATTTCAATACGATCCCAACGGAAGAAACCATGTCCAAATCCGAGTTCGTATGCAAAAGTTATCGATGTTATAACATTTAAATTTTAAATTTTAATTAAAAAAATAAATTAGAGGGTAATTAAGTCAAATAACACGTCACCTTCATCCTCCCTATCATACAGCATGCACATATTTAAACCTAAACCCGCTAGCATCATCCACTTTTCGCCGCCCCTACACTCGTCTTCGACCATATCACAGGATGCCTTCGACTTCCCTCGCCCTACCACCCTCCGCCACCACTCGCGCCGCCTTGAGGCGTGCCCAAAAGCCATCTGCCGCCACCTCCTTAGATCATGATTTCTAGCAAACTTGGTCCATATCTTGATGAATAGAGACCACACCTGAGACCTATTCGTCCTCCTTTTACAGACGCAACTCCCCGATCATTGATTGGATGAAGATCTACCTTTAAATCCCAAGCCCTAATACGAATGATCGAAACTTCTTCAATGATTTCTAGTCACAACACACCCTAAATCGAAAAGCGAATCTCACTCTAGATTACGTTCGCCAAGAGCTTTCCGGCGGTATATAATTTGATAGGATTTGTGTAGTTTGAATTTTTGAGTTGAATTTGGAATTGCGATTTTAGGGTTTTGTTACGTTTGACATTGGAAAGTAAGGAAGGAGCAGATGAGAAGTATGCACAGAAATTGACTGCTAGGGTTAGAGGAAACAAAATCTATTTATATAGATAGAGATGGATAAGAATGGATGGACAGATCAATTTGGTTCGAAACAATAACAAAGACCAGAAAAGACCATTTCGTTCCCAAAATGAAAATGGGTGATCCAATATATCCAAATATATGTTTTCAATATTTTTAAAATCAAGGGAACTAGTTTTGAGCTCTAATTCCATCGTATATAGAAGTTAGCTTTTAAAATCGAATTATACTCGTTTAATTTCCATGCTTTCTGTTCATGGAAGTTTTTAAACTCCCCGTGCTTTCTTTTCATGGCCTCTGTCCTTCTTCTTCTTCTCCCATTCGCATTCCATCAACTGTTCCTCCTCCTATCATCCCCATCCTTTCTTCTATCCTTCCTGATACTCCCCATACCCTCTGTGCTCCTCGTCCTATTCCACCCCTGACCCCGCCGAACCCATTTCCTCCCCTTCCTTCTTCAACTTCTTCACCATCAACTTCCTCCTTACCATCAATTCCTGCTGCCCTTCCCCGCTGGTCATCTCTCTTTTCCTCTAAACCAAGAAATGCAGGGCATTACACCCCTATTCACCTTGATATCAACTACTGGGAACGCAGTTGATCCTACATCGGAGGTTGTGTCTACTAGAGTTCAAGCATGGTTTGACTACCTTATAGGCTTCTTCCTTAATGGCACGGTAAACTTCATGGCAGTTATAAAACATATTGACAAGGTGTGGCAACTCAAGGGATCGTATGACATGTACTCTGACAAACAAAATTTCTATTTCAAAATCTCATACCCCGATTATAAACTGGCTATTTAACCGAGAGATCCAATGTCCATTAGAGGACATATGTTCATCATTTCTGCCTGGAAACCAAGTTTTGGGTTTGTTCAGTCAACAGTCAAGACTGTGCCAGTGTAGGTGCATCTATATCGAATTCCTCTTATGTCAAGGACACTGCTTGGCATAAATTGGATGGCTTGCCATTTGGGAAAATTAATCTGCCTCGACGAAAATACATAAAAAATGAAGAGATTAGAATACGCTAAATGCTTGATAAATGTGAAGCCTGATAAAAAACTACCACACTTTACAGCCGTTGGGGATGCTAAATGCCCCAATGTAATTATTGAATACTCGTGGACCCTCTTGATATGCACACACTGTAATAAATAGTCATAATTTATTCAATAGGAAAGTGAATGGGAGTGGTATATTTGAGAGAACAGAAAAGAAAGATCATAAAATGCAGAATGTTGAGACTAGTAATAAGTATGAGGAGAATGCAGGAGGAAAATTTACCGTAGTGAAAAGAAAAAAGAAACCTATTAAAAGAATTTGGATGAAGTCAAAAATGAATTTACAAAATAATTTCGATGGGGTGGTGTTAGTGAACCACATATTATCACAAAACCAATTAGTAATGTGAAAGAAGGTCTCTTAGTATATATGCATGATTTATATTGTTAATTGTCTGATGTGGGACTAATCTCAACACGCCCCCGCATGTGTGGCGTATCATCAGCCAAACACGTGGACATTCATTGAGGGTGACGTGTGACACAATTAAACCCGCTCTGATACCATGTTAGAGAACCACATATTATCACAAAACCAATTAGTAATGTGAAAGAAGGTCTCTTAGTATTTATGCATGATTTATATTGTTAATTGTCCGATGTTGGACTAATCTCAACAGGTGGGAAAGTTGATAAATGCAGGAACAAGGAATAAAGATGATAGTGCCATTTTCAAGGAAGCCGATATTGAAAATTGCATTATAACAGGAAAGGAAGTTATTCACAATAATTGGTGGTCAACGAACAAAATATTTTGTTGACATAGGAGAATGACCCAGAGAAGATCATTAATTTGATGGATAAGGACTCAGGGAAAGCCCAAAGTAACGAACTGTGTCAAAATAAAGAATTTCAACAAAGTACAAATGAGAAAATTGATTCTTTAGCATATGAGAAATCAAATAATGTAGTTACTCCAGACGAATGCTCTGAAGATGCTCCAGTTTCTTTTAACCCAGTCAATATCCAAACTTTAAATCGATTTGCTCCTCTGCTTTGCCAAGAAGAAATCTCTACAAATGATAATGTTAATTATGAGTGCAATAAGGAAGGTGAAATAGCTCTAGAAAATCTATAATTGAACAACACTGAAATTGTTGTGTGCATTGACATAGGCAAAAACGTACACACTCCTCCTCGTCTTACTGATTCATTACAATCCCTTCCTTCTATCCAAATTAACTGTTCAAAACTCATCACCAAACCTTCTATTAATCAATCAAGTGTTCCTACTCATCTATATCTCTCCCCCAACAAATTTCTCTGATCTGACCAATTAGTTTGCTCCTTCCAAAGACTCTTCCCTAAAAATGTGATAACCCTGATTTTTGGGCATCTATTAATTGGTAATTAAGAGGATTAAATTTATTAAAATACTAATTTCTATATTGAACAAATAAAATTCTGATAAATGTCTGGATATTCCGGAATTTTAGGCAAATAAATTTGTAATAATTTCTTTTATAAATCATTTATTATAATCTAAAATTTATTCTTTTCCTAAGCAAATAAAATAAGTATTAATCTGAATATATATAAGTAGTTTTTAAAAGAGAATTTGGAATTGAAGTTTCAAATGTAAACATCTTAGGAATAAATTGGTTTTAAAATAATATGTATATATGATTTTTATTAGTATATGATTAGTTTTATATCATTGTCTTTAAAAGGTTTTTAAAGGATGTATTAAACTAGTATAATTATTTTTAAGTGTATAATTGGAATTTTACATCATTTTCTTTAAAATTAAGTAAAGAGAAGTTTAAATATTAAAAACAATTAAGACATTAATAAATATAAAACTAAATTTGAAATATAATATAAATATATGTAAAAACATATAAAACATGTTAATACAACATAAATAACAAAAGTAAGTTAGATATATTCAAAATTACAAATGTAAGCTTAGGAATTCATGTAATTACAAGTGTAAGTTATTTCAACAAGTGGCATTGTTTTCTTTTTATTTTTAAAAATAATAAATAAAAGATTAAGCCTGCCTATAAATTATCTATCCTCAACTTTTTTTTTTATCAGTACATTTGCAAAACAAAACAAGCGAAACAAAGCCTGTATACTTAAAACCAGAGAAGAAATTAAATTCAAAACTACATCAAGCTTTTGCAATCTAAAACTGAAGCTCAACATAATTCAAATTCAACTCAGATCAAAGAAAATCCAGATTCAATTAAGTAAAACAAAATTCCAGTTTCAAGTTGCAGGTCAAGTTTCCAGCTTTCTCTGTTCTTAAGAAACAATTGAGTAAACAAACCCCTAAAAAGCTTAAATTAGTTTAAACCTTGACTTCTTATGATAAAACTTAAGTATGATTATGACAAAAATGTTTGTATGAACATGTTTGTTTATTTGTGTGCATATCAATATATCAGTATTGTTGCTCTGTCTACAGGCTTCAAAACTTGATCAAAGATTAAGTTCATCATCCGTGATCTTCTTTAGGCTATGAATTGTAAACAAAACCTGTTTGTTTTAACAGGATATCAATTTTAAAAATATTTTCAAGTTAAATCTGATGTAAGTCTTAACAAGAAAGGAGAAGTAATTCAAACTATATCAATTTTCGAATTTAATGATTTCTGGTTTCATGATTAAAATCTGATTCGTTATCAAAATCTAGGATTTTTAAGAACGAAATCATGAATTTTAAGTGTGTAAATCATATGATATTGCATGTTGATCAGAAAGTGGGTTTCGAGCGATTTCTGTTGGTCGGAGGATTTTGGGGTAGCGAGTTCTAGGGTGAAGCAATCCTGGAGGTAGGCGATGTCGGCAAAATGGTTGAGGGTGGCCAGACGAGGTGAAGGTAGGGTTTTAACAGGGTTCATGGTCGAGGTTGAAATGTTGTTACTGCTCCATCGATAGGGAACCGAAGTTCACCGGTCGTTGGGAGAATGAGGCAAAGGTTCGTGGCGAAGCTTCAGATAAAAATTTGTGTCCTCTGGTGGTCGGAGGCGCCGGGTAGAGGTGAATTTTTGGACGGAAGTTCTCGTTCTAGTTTGAACTTGTATGATCGATTTCGATTTCGAGCTTATATTGGAATTCAGTTGGTTGTAATCGAAGGTGGAGGCCGTGGGCGACTTGTTGACGGTGGTTGGGGACGCCTGTGTATTGCCGATGGATGGTACATGTGCACATATTGTTCTCTGCATCAGTGATTGGTTTGAGGATGAAAGAATTTTCCTCGGGGTTGGCCTTGGAAAAATAATGGCTTGCCTCGAAGTTTGATTTGTGTACGTGGGTGATACTTATAACAGTTTTTAAAGATTTAAACAAGTCTAAAAAAAGAGGAGGAAGCTCGAGAACAGGATGAGGAAACTCAAGTTTTAGTTCGAATAACCCTAGGATTTTCTCGGGTAAAATGATTATGTTTCAAGTGTTAAAAGATAACATGATTAATTTTTTATTAATTCACTTAAATCTTTATTTTAAATAAAGGTGTTTGCTTAAATATTAATTTAATTAAGTTGATTCTTAAAGTTGTTAAAACTTAATTAATAATGTGATTAAATTAAGTAGATTTAATGTGTCTAATCATTAACTAAACTTAAGAGTTAAGTTAAATTGTAGGTTAATGATAATTTAATTCAAAGTTTATTTAATAAGATTTTTAATGATAAGTAAGAAGTTAATTAATATAAATAACTTATCTTTTAATTAATTAAGGTTTGGTTGATTAAGATTTATTAATTAATTAAGGATTAACTGATATAAGTAATTAAAGATTAATTAACTAACAAGTAAAGATTAATTATTTAATAACTAAAGGATAACTAATAAGTGTGATTAATTAATGATTAATTAATTAGGGCTAATTAATCAGTGCAATTAATTAAGGTTAATTAACTGATTAAGATCAATTAATTAAATAAGTTTAATAATCAATTAGTTAAAGTATGGATTAATTACTTACGTAATTAGTTAAAGTATGGATTAATTGAGGAAATTAATTAAAGGGTTAGTTAATTAATGAATGTGACTAATTAAAGGATAATTAATCAATGTAAATGATTATAAAGTAATTAATTAGAGTAATAATTAAGGATCAATGTAATAAAAATATGGTTAATTTATGTGAAAGGTTAATTAATGAGAATGGTCGAAGGTTAATTAATTTGCGTAATCAATTAAAGGCTAATTACTTGATGTAATTAAGATGATAATTAAAGGATGATTAATTAATTAATTGTAACGACCTAACATTTTCAACCATTCACATCCGCACATATCGGACTTGAATTGCTCAAAATACTACGTTGTAAATAATTTTTTTGGCAATACTCAGAATATACAGTAAATAAATAATCACAGATCACAAACACAGAGTAATATAATGCAGCGGAAGTAGAAGAGATAGTAGTTCATGAAGCTACTATATATATATGTAAGATACATCAGAGTTAAACATGATACAATAGAAGAGTAACAAGGTAAAAATCTGAATACATAACTAGAAGCAACTGGATAAATGAAATCAACTGAGTATCTGAAGAGAATAGATAGCTGGGTCTTTAAGCAAAGCTCCAACTCCGAAGGTGAGTCTCAAATGGTGTATCACTTAGTCTGACCCGAGCGTAAAGCCAAACACAAAACACTCGAGTCAGGACATACATACTTATGAACTGTGAATCGACTCAAGTGAACAGTAACAAATGCATCAATAACTTAAAGGATGCTTGGGATCGCCCATCCTTTAAGGATCCGTTAAACTATTTACTATGTAGTAATATTTTGCTATTATAATAATGTCTATTAATAAAATTAAATTACTTTTTTCATAGCATTAAGGGGTTACCCATATTGCTCTTAACACGTAATAGTCCCAGTAGTCCATCCAATATCATAGTCCTCCTGATTGGGAACCACCAGAGGATACCACACGGACTACGGGAGAAAACCAAACTCGTACAAGGCGCGATAGGGTAGGTGACACGTCACAACTACGCAATGCCAGGGTAGATATACCAATTACGCTTTTGAACAGGTGGTAACGCGTAGCGCGCAGCAACTGCCCACCTCGAGCCACACCCCCAAAATAAAAAATCAAAAGTGGCCACCGAATCAATCCAAAAGTCAAAGTATAATATCGAAGGAATGTGGCCGAACAAATGTGCTACCTCATTAGCCCGTCAATCGCTCCTGTTTTAGCCACCTTATGCCAACTCACGGGAGTCGGGTCCATGTATTTACCTCAAAGGAAACGCCACCACCATCCTACTTCATTATGGAATCTCCACCGCGTACACGGTTGTCAAAGTGGTTTTCGGTATCGACAGAGAGTATGCCCATATCCGATCCCCGTCTCTTTGCCAACCAATCGTTATTATAACACCGTAGTCATTTCAAAATAGTATATACTTTCAAAAACCAAAGATATCATTTCCAAACTATATTCCTTTCAAAATAGTTTATACTTCGAAACCAAAACCATTTTTATTTCAAAACTATATTCATATCAAAACCATTTCAATCATTTCCTATCAGATCCCTTATTAATTCGTTATCATTCTTAAATTCAATTATTCAATTTAAATATCATTTTTAAAAATCAATTATGTCATTCATTTATTATTTCAAATATCATTTCAAAACACATCTCAAAATTCCATTCAAAAATTCATTTACCTCATTGCATTTCATTCCATTTAACACATAACAAAGTAAACCTTATTTAAATTCAAATTCAATTTAGATTCCTTTGAAATTCAAATTTAAATATTAAATTATATTCAAAACTCCTTAAACATCATAAATAATCAATTCCAAAAGTTAAATCATTTAACACTTTAAAATATAACTCCAAAACAGTGTTAAAATCTATAATATTTCAAAACATTGTCAAATTTCAGCAACGACAGCACTTACAAAGTGTTATCGTAGCTTATATTAAGTATTTCAGCATATAGTTTAGTTTAGCAACCATAGCACTTACCAAGTACTATAGCAGAGATGTTTTGTTTATTTACAGCAACAGTGGCACTTACAAAGTGCTAAAGTAGCCATTCTTATTAATTCAAAGCTTAGTTAACTTTAGCAACGGCAGCACTTACAAAGTGCTACAGCAGCCTATTATTAAAATTTCCAGAGTTAAATAAACTTAAATTTTAGCTATTTTTAAACTTATAAATCATATTTAAGCTTCAAAATTTCACATTTGAATCATTTTTAACATATGATTTATCGCAACAATTTTTTTTATAATTAAATATCCAATTTAAACACAATTCATTTGTTAAGTCAAATTTCACTGTTTTCTTAACTTATTAATTTAATAAAACTTAACATTTACTTCAAATATCCATTTAAAATTTAAAATTTAATTTCCATTATTTAATTGCATTTTTAAGTATAATTAAAGTCAAAATCACATTTACTTCAAACTTACATACTCAAATTCACAGTTCAAAACTAAATATTTAAATTTCTTAAAACCATAAAACATATATTTTAAATCAAAATTTCAAACTTTAAAAAATGCATATCTTAAGAAAATCATTTAAAAATATACCACGGGGTTTGTATATAATTTTCTATCCTAGGTCAAGTGATACGGATATGTATCATTTCAATCCGCAATTTAAAAAGAAAAGCCGGGTTCTATCATTTCAAACCCGTAATTCCAAGTCAAATAAAATACAATAAAAATCACTTGAGCCTATCATTTCAGCTCATAATGATTTTTCCCTATTCTAATGTCTGTTCGGATACGTATCATTTCAACCCATAGTGATTTTATTCTAACAAGGAGCTTGCAGTGAGAGTATATTTATAAACAATATAAACAAATATACTAATATGTCAATGTCACAATATACTGCCATTTATCATAGGTCAGGTGATAATTAACAAGGTTAACAAGGTAAATACATTGAATAATATATCATAATATCATCATTAACTTGCATAATATTTTAATTACTAATCACTTGTCATCCATTAACCATTTCATAAGTAATAATGTCAGAGTGAGAAGGACTCACCTTTATCAAAGCTAGAGACCCAAAACAACACACAAGAATGATTCCCAAAGGCACGACAACTACGATTATATTTGAATGGATGGAAAGCCTTATATCAATCCAAAATAATGCATACATAAGAAAATATATTTAATTTACATACAAATAAAATTAACAAATTTTAATTTGCAAAACAATTTCAAAACAAGGAAAGATAACCAAACCTTAGAAGCAAAAGGCTTGTACAAGACAACATAAGCTTGGTCAAAATGCAAGTGGGCTTGATCTAACCACACCTAGGTTCGGCCTAGGTCATGTATGCTCGGCCATGAGTCATGAGACATGGCTATGGGTATGAAAGTGGAAGGCAAAACATGAGGAAGGTGAAGGCAACGGTCAAGGAATGGAAGGTTTTAGTGTACATAGGCTCGACCTATAGTCTGCTACAGGTCAGGTCAGAGTTTATGTTGGTGGACAGAGGTCAGGTCATGATGGTTGTGGAGCTAGGGGTGGTGGCCGAGGCAAAGTACGGAGGTGGTGGTGGAGTTTTTTTATCGGCTAAGCATTGCTTTATGGAATTTTAGGAAGGTTTTGTGGTGATTTGGATCATGGCACTGACGGCTTGGCTTATGGAGGAGATGATGGTGGTGTAGGCCGTGGATGGGAAGGTGGAGGAGGAAGGTGGAGGTGATGGAGGTTGTGGCCGAACAAAACTAGTGAGGAGATAGGCAAAAACCAAAGAAAAAATGAAGAAGAAGGATAAAACGGAAGCCATGGATCTACACTTTTTCCTTCCTCACGCAAATGATACAATGAAAAACCTTTTTTTTCACATGAATGATAAGAGGCGGCCAGGTTTACAAAAAAATTTGCACGGCTAAAGTTTAGGAATAGTTAGAAAATAAAAAGGCAAGGAAATTTAAAAAGGCATAATTTAAGGTGGAAAAAATCTTGTATATATTTTTCTTAAACAAATAAAAGGAGGAGTTTGAGAACTTTGTACGTGATTGAAAAGGAGAAAATCACAGCTACGCATTTATGAATAGATATGGTAGAAGATTAAAAGGTGGGAAATATATAAAGGAAAGGAATAAATTAAGAAACGTATGCCTATATTTAAAACGTATCTTAATTGATTTGTTACTTATCCAATAAATATAGATGTATATACACAAAAGAAACCTTCACTAAATAAATAAAGTTTATACACACCATAGAACTAAATAAGAAGATGGATATAGAAATAAAAAAATGAAACGCAGAAATTAATTATTTTTTAAAATGTTGTACGTTACCCAAATTTACAAAGCAAAGATCAGAATTAATTGAAACAAAGCAGAATGGATGTTATAAATATCTATAGTTTAAAAAATATATATATATACAAAAGAAGCCTCTACTAAACAAAATAAATGCAAGAACATTAAACAAATAAATTTTAAAAGATATGCCTTTAAGGCAACATAACATAGATTTATTTGAAATTTCTTTCCAAGAAATAAATAAGGGATCTAAACACATAACCATTCAATTGATAAATGAATGTCTAAATAAATAAGATAGAAAGATATGGTAAAGATAGATATTTTGAAAAATAAATAGATAGTTTTATGAAAATAGAAAATTAAAAAGAAAAATATAAGGGAAAGAATCTTGTCTATTTCTTTCTTTGTTTACACGCAATGGAAAAGGCAACAAATACACAAAGTAGGTAACCTATATCTCTTGAAATTCCTAAGTTATTACTAAAAGTAAAAATCAATCAAAATGAAATAAATATATATTCAAAGTTTATACGAACAAAAATAGAAAATAAAATTAGAGAAACAAATATAGGAATATAAAAAAGGCAAAAGCAGCCAAAAGACTCTTGATTTTCCAAACTTCATGTCATGTACAAGTTCAAATAAATAAAATATATACACATGGCACGTCATGTTACCCATGTAAACAAAATTAGAACTTGACATAACAAATAAACATATTATTTATATAAATTAAACTAAACAATTTTGTTAAATAAAATAATTTACATACAATCGTTTTAAAAGCATAACTTTCACAATATTAATCAGATTCCAAAAAAATAGTATACTTAAAATTTTATTTACTTTCATAAAATAAAGATAAATTTCAAAATTTTAAATTTTAAAATTAAAAGTCAAAGTTTGACCACATTGTTAAAACTTCACATTTCTGGAAAATATTCTATTTATTCATGTTTGGAATTTATCATTCACATCAAAATCAAAATTATATTTAAAATAACAAAATTTATTCATTTTAATAAAATAAAATAAAGTTTTTAAATCAGGAAATTCAAATTAAAAATAATTACAAAATAAAGGATTGTTACACTCTCCTCCACTCAAAACTTTTCGTCCTCGAAAAGGAACGAGGTACGAAAAAATACAGAATAAGATAGAATGAAATAGGATTAAGACAAGATGAGGAGAAGATTGAAATTATACTTGAGAACTATTGTTACAGGTAAGTTTAACCAAATGGAGATGATCTTCCTAAGATCCTCCAGAATCAAGAACATAAGCACGAAAAAGATCCTCTAGAATCTGATTCACCCTTTCCGCTTGACCGACGGTCTATGGATGACAAGCAGTGCTCAGATTCAAAAATGAGTACCAAAGATTATAGAAAGGTTTCCAAACAGACTGGTATAAGCAATAGCTTTCCCATTCTGCAGCAAGATAAGGAAGATAAGGACAATCAAAAGATGGTTTGGAAAAAAGAATAAGATAATAAATTTGAAACCATGAAAATTTCAATTAAATTGATAAATAAATTTTTCATAAGTTAAATAAATCTTAACTGTCTCAAATTTCATTATCTTATCATCCAATTAACTTAAACTAACAATTTCTAAAATCATTTTTCATACTCATAATGTTCTCAATAAATTTAATTATTCTCTATTCCTAATTAAAATTAAATTTATTCTTCTCAATATATCTTATCACCTATATTAAGCATATTTACACTTATTATAACTGCTTTAATTTACTCTTAGTTCCATTAACATCATTTTATATTGTAAATTATTCCATTACCCTTTTACTCTATTTACCTATTTTAATCTTTTTATAACTAAAATTTAAGTGTATACCATTTATTATAACCACTCAAATTTTATTTGTAAAATCTTTTCATACCGTATGTTATCCAATTACATTGTGAACTTCAAAATTTAAGGTAAGTTATATTGGAATGCAATTGAGTATTACACAAATGAAACTTTCTAATTCAATTATCTCATGTTTGAATCATTTATTCAAAAATATTGATTTTCTTTTTATAATTGAAATTATTCTTTAAGACAACATTCAAAAATTAAATTTCCTATTCCCTTCAAACCATCTAGAGATAAATAAATATATGTACATAATATGTCAAATCAAATTTAAATCATATATCTATATATATTATAAATCAAGTCATATTTTATAAATTCTAATGAATTAAATTCCCCAAAGAAATACTGTAGCAACATTATAGAATGGTCTCTTCACTTCGAAACTCGAAAATGGATGTCGATGATGATGCCATAATCACCGAGGTTATTTTCCAGCGACAAAGAGAAGAGCACTAATTTTAAACTTTAAAATTCTTTGGAAACAAATTTCTATTCGGAAATACTTTAAATAATATCCTTTAAAACTTTAAACACAAGGTTTGAAACCTTCGGAAATTAAATTCTCAAAGTCTTGTTTTAAATTTCATTTCTATTTTCAAATTAATTCATAACCATTGTTTATAATTCAATTATTTATATGAGACAAAACCAATGGTTTACAAAACCATAAATAAAATCAAATGCTATTACATCTTAACAACTAGTTAAATTAGCTATAAAATTCTAAAAATTATATTTATATATAATATTAGATTTTCAAATATAGGAATAAATTTTTCAAAATAAGGATAGAGATTCAAATCTGATGGACTCAAATCAAAGAGAATTTTGATTTGAAGATAAGTTGGAAACAGAAGATATGATGATTAAATAACAGAATAAGGAAATATATAAGCTTATATAAATCACGGGCAACCTTAACCAGGTCAACCATGACTAAAGAATAAGATCGATGTGGATTTCTTGGGTAAATCTACATTCGACCTCAAGAGATATAGTTCGGAATAGTAAGAAATACTAGCATCTAAACCGAGGATATAAAATTTCTGGTGAATTGATGCTGTTGTAAAGGAGTTTTACCCCTTTTACAAATCAATTTGAGATTGGCGAGACCGTCGACTCATTACAAAGATCATTCGAAGTAGAGTTATGGGACACTCCAGAATCAAAAGAGGACAAATAGTGAGGGGCACGAACGGATTTTGGAACCACAGAGAAACGTTCCAAAATTCAAAGGAAATTCGAATCGAAGAGGAAGAGATTCAAACTCGAATGAAAGTAATTCTGTAAATAAATTTACCATACATACTAAGTTTTGCCAAGAGCCAAAGCTCTGATATCAAATGTAACGACCCAACATTTTCAACCATTCGCATCCGCACATGTCGGACTTGAATTACTCAAAATACCACGTTGTAAATAATTTTTTTGGCAATACTCAAAATATACAGTAAATAAATAATCACAGATCACAGGCACAGAGTAATATAATGCAGCGGAAGTAGAAGAGATAGTAGTTCATGAAGCTACTATATATATATATATATATATGTAAGATACATCAGAGTTAAACAAGATACAACAGAAGAGTAACAAGGTAAAAGTCTTAATACATAACTGGAAGCAACTGGATAACTGAAATCAACTTGATATCTGAAGAGAATAGATAGCTGGGTCTTCAAGCAAAGCTCCAACTCCGAAGGTGAGTCTCAAATGCGGTATCACTCAGTCTGACCCGAGCGTAAAGCAAAACACAAAACACTCGAGTCAGGACATACATACTTATGAACTGTAAATCGACTCAAGTGAACAGTAACAAATGCATCAGTACCTTAAAGGATGCTTGGGATCGCCCATCCTTTAAGGATCCGTTAAACTATTTACTATGTAGTAATATTTCGATATTAATAATGTCTATTAATAAAATAAACTTACTTTTTTCATAGCATTAAGGGGTTACCCATATAGCCCTTAACACGTAATAGTCCCTTAGTCCATCCAATATCATAGTCCCTCTTGATCAGGAAGCCACCAGAGGATACCACACGGGCAGTGGGAGAAAACCAAACTCGTACAAGGCGCGATAGGGTAGGTGACACGGCACAACTAGGCAATGCCAGGGTAGATATACCAATTACGCTTCCGGGTCGGTGATAACGCGTAGCACGCTGCTACCGCCCACCTCGAGCCACACCCCCAAAAAAAAAAGTGACCACCGAATCAATCCAAAAGTCAAAGTATAATATCGAAGGGATGTGTCCGATCAAAGGTGCTACCGTATTAGCCCATCAATCGCTCATGTTTTAGCCACTTTGTGCCAACTCATGGAGTCGGGTCCACGTATTTACCTCAAAGGAAACGCCGCCACCATCCTACTTCATTCTGGAATCTCCACCACGTACACGGTTGTCAAAGTGGTTTTCGGTATCGACAAAGAGTATGCCCATATCCGATCCTGGTCTCTTTGCCAACCAATCGTTACTATAACACCGTGGTCTTTTTGAAATAGTATATACTTTCAAAAACCAAAGATATCATTTCAAAACTATATTCCTTTCAAAATAGTTTATACTTCGAAACCAAAACCATTTTTATTTCAAAACTATATTCATATCAAAACCATTTCAATCATTTCCTATCAAATTGCTTATCAATTCATTATCATTCTTAAATTTAAACATTCAATTTAAATATCATTTTTAAAAATCAATTATGTCATTCGTTTATTATTTTAAATGTCATTTCAAATCACATCTCAAAATTCCATTCAAAAATTCATTTATCTCATTACATTTCATTCCATTTAACACGTAACAAAGTAAACCTTATTTAAATTCAAATTCAATTTAGATTCCTTTGAAATTCAAATTCAAATATTAAATTATATTCAAAACTCCTTAAACTTCATAAATAATCAATTCAAAAAGTTAAATCATTTAACACTTTAAAATATAACTCCAAAACAGTGTTAAAATTTATAATATTTCAAAACATTGTCAAATTTCAGCAACGACGACACTTATAAAGTGTTATCGTAGCTTATATTAAGTGTTTCAGCATATAATTTATTTTAGCAACCATAGCACTTACCAAGTACTATAGCAGAGATGTTTTGTTTATTTACAGCAACAGTGGCACTTACAAAGTGCTACAGTAGCCATTCTTATTAATTCAAAGCTTAGTTAACTTTAGCAATGGTAGCACTTACAAAGTGCTACAACAGCCTATTATTAAAATTCCAGAGTTAAATAAACTTAAATTTTAGCTATTTTTAAACTTATAAATCATATTTAGGCTTCAAAATTTCACATTTGAATCATTTTTAACATTTGATTTATCACAACAAATTTTTTTTATAATTAAATATCCAATTTAAACACAATTCATTTGTTAAGTCAAAATTCCACTGTTTTCCTAATTTATTAATTTAATAAAACTTAACAATTTACTCCAAGTATCCATTTAAAATTTAAAATTTAATTTCCATCATTTACTTGCATTTTTAAGTATAAATTAAAGTCAAAATCACATTTGCTTCAAATTTACATACTCAAATTCACAATTCAAAACTGAATATTTAAATTTCTTAAAACCATAAAATATATACTTTAAATCAAAATTTCAAACTTTAAAAAATACATATCTAAAGAAAATCATTTAAAAATATACCGCAGTGTCTGTATATAATTTTGTATCCTAGGTCAAGTGATACGGATATGTATTATTTCAATCCACAATTTAAAAAGAAAACCCGTGTTCTATCATTTCAAACTCGTAATCCCAAGTCAAATAAAATATAATAAAAATCACTTGAGCCTATCATTTCAGCTCATAATGATTTTTCCCTATTCTAATGTCCGTTCGGGTACATACCATTTCAACCCATAGTGATTTTATTCTAACAGGGAGCTTGCAGTGAGAGTATATGCATAAACAATATAAACAAATATACTAACATGTCAATGTCACAATATACTGTCATTTATCATAGGCTAGGTGATAATTAACAAGGTTAACATGGTAAATACATGGAATAATATATCATAATATCATCATTAACTTGCACAATAATTTTAATTACTGATCACATGTCATCCATTTACCATTTCATAAGTAATAATGTCAGAGTGAGAAGGACTCACCTTTATCAAAGCTAGAGACCCAAAACAACACACAAGAATGATTCCCAAAAGCACGACAAGCACGATTATATTTGAATGGATGGAGAGTCTTATATCAATCGAAAATAATACATACATAAGCAAATATATTTAACTTACATACATATAAAATTAACAAATTTTGATTTGCAAAACAATTTCAAAACAAGGAAAGATAACCAAACCTTAGAAGCAAAAGGCTTGTACAAGACAACATAAGCTTGGCCAAAATGCAAGTGGGCTTGATCTAACCACACCTAGGCTCGGCTAAGTCATGTATGCTCGGCCATGAGTCACGAGACATGGCTATGGGTATGAAAGTGGAAGGCAAAACATGAGGAAGGTGAAGGCAAGAAAGTGGAAGGGTTTGGGTCAAGGAATGGAAGGTTTTGGTGTACATAGGCTCGGCCTATGGTCTGCTACAGGTCAGGTCAGAGGATATGTTGGTGACCAAAGGTCAGGTCATGATGGTTGTGGAGCTAGGGGTGGTGGCCGAGGCAAAGTATGGAGGTGGTGGTGGAGTTTTTTTGTCGGCTAAGCATTGTTTTATGGAATTTTAGCAAGGTTTTGTGGTGATTTGGGTCATGGCACTCACGGCTTGGCTTAGGGAGGAGATGATGGTGGTGTAGGACGTGGATGGGAAGGTGGAGGAGGAAGGTGGAGGTTATGGAGGTTGTGGCCGAACAAAACTAGTGAGGATCAAAGCAAAAACCAAAGAAAAAATGAAAAGAAGGATAAAACGGAAGCCATGGATCTACACTTTTTCCTTCCTCACGCAAATGATACAATGAGAAACCTTTTTTTTCACGTGAATGATAAGAGGCAGCCAGGTTTACAAAAAGATTTGAACGGCTAAAGTTTAGGAATAGTTAGAAACTAAAAAGGCAGGGAAATTTAGAAAGGCACAATTTAAGGAGGAAAAGATCTTGTATATATTTTTCTTAAACAAATGAAAAGAGGAGTTTGAGAACTTTGTATGTGATTGAAAAGGAGAAAATCACGGCTACGCATTTATGAATACATATGGTAGAAGATTAAAAGGTGGGAAATATATAAAGGCAAGGAATAAATTAAGAAACGTATGCCTATATTTAAAACGTTTCTTAATTGATTTGTTACTTATCCAATAAATATAGATGTATATACACAAAAGAAACCTTCACTAAATAAATAAAGTTTATACACACCATAAAACAAAATAAGAAGATGGATATATAAATAAAAAAATGAAACGCAGAAATTAATTATTTTTAAAATGTTATACGTTACCCAAATTTACAAAGCAAAGATCAGAATTAATTGAAACAAAGCAGAATGGATGTTATGAATATCTATAGTTTTAAAAATAAAATATATACAAAAGAAGCCTCTACTAAACAAAATAAATGCAAGAACATTAAACAAATAAATTTTAAAAGATATGCCTTTAAGGCAACATAACATATATTAATTTGAAATTTCTTTCCAAGAAATAAATAAGGGATCTAAACACATAACCATTAAATTAGTACATGAATGTCTAAATAAATAAGATAGAAAGATATGGTAAGGATAGATATTATGAAAAATAAATAGATAGTTTTAGGAAAATAGAAAATTAAAAAGCACAATATAAGGGAAAGAATCTTGTCTATTTCTTTCTTTGTTTACACGCAATGGAAAAGGCAACAAATACACAAAGCAGGTAACCTATATCTCTTGAAATTCCTAAGTTATTACTAAAAGTAAAAATCAATCAAAATCAAATAAATATATATTTAAAGTTTATACGAACAAAAATAGAAAATAAAATTAGAGAAACAAATATAGGGAAATAAAAAAGGCAAAAGCAACCAAAATACTCTTGATTTTCCAAACTTTATGTCATGTACAAGTTCAAATAAATAAAATATATACACATGGTACGTCATGTTACCCATATAAACAAAATTAGAACATGACATGAAAAATAAAAATATTATTTATATAAATTAAAATAAACAATTTTGTTAAATAAAATAATTTACATACAATAGTTTTAAAAGCATAACTTTCACAATATTAATCAGATTCCAAAAAAAAAACAATATACTTAAAATTTTATTTACTTTCATAAAATAAAGATAAATTTCAAAAGTTCTTTATTTAATTAAAATTTTATTTATTTTAAATGTAATTAATCTATTTTAATTATGTCTAATCTATATTAATTATTTATAACTATTTAAACTATTTTCTTCCAAATTCTGAACCAAGTAAAATGGATGGGTTTATATTCAAATTTCTCGATTTTAAAGTAAATATGGTTAATGATGTCATAACCTAAGTTGGGATTTAAAAGTTATAACTAATTGAATATGATGATTTTGGAGTAAGGTTTTTCCTAATTTGGAAGTATGATTTTTTAAAGAAATCATGATTTTGGAAAGATAATGATTTGAAAGTGATATAGTTTTGAGAATATGATATTTTGATATAAATTGTGAATTTGACTTTGAAAGGACATATAATTCTCGAACTATGATTTCAAAGGCGAATATTATTTCGAAAGTAAGTAGTGATCTCAGAAGTGATATGATTTGAATTGAATATGATACTTTGATATCAATTATGAAATAATTTTGGAAATGTAAAAGAACCATCCGGTGAGTAATAAGCGATTGGTTGTTAAAGAGATCAGGACCGGATATTGTCATACTCTCTACCAATACCAAAAACCACTTTGAAAACTATTACGTGGTGGAGATTCCAGAATGAAGTAGGATGGTGGTGACATCCTATTGAGGTATATACATGGACCCAACTCCCGTGAGTTGGATTAAGGTGGCTAGAATAGGAGCAATCGACGGGCCAGGTGAGGTAGCTCCTCCGATCGGGCATACTCCATCGATCTATATTCTGAATTTGTGATTTATTCGGTAGCCACCCTTCGATTTTTACTCGGGATTGTGTTTCTAGTCGGGCGGTAGTTGCGGCTATGCGTTACCAATAGTTTGGAAGTGTAATTAGTATATCTACCCTGGCATTGCTAGTTGTGCCGTATCACCTACCCTAGCACGCCTTCTACGAGTTTGTTTTGTACCATACCAATAGAGTGCCCTATGACGACACCCAGTACGGGTGGAATTATGGTACTGTTAAGACTATGGGAATATATAAAATGTGTTAAGGTGGAAAACGTAAAGCCCTAACGCTACTTTAATACCTTTACTTTACTGTACACATATTATAATAGTGTATATTACTACATAGTAGATAGTTTAACGGATCCGTACGAGGTATGAATTCTGAGCATCTCTTAAGTTACTACACTCACGTTAGACAATGGATAGAAGATGTCAAACCCCGTAAACATCTCCGACGCCGTTTACACTCATATTTATTTACTGTTGATTTAACTTACATAAGATCTTTTAGTTCTGACTCGAATGTTTTCTCGGGTCAGCCTGAGCATTTCAGAATTTGAAGACCTTATTTGTGGAGGACGAAGACGAAGATTTGTGCTACTATTATTTACTATATCCATTGTTTACTATATTTATTCCACTACATCACACTGTTCCACTGCATTGTTATTTATTTATCTCTGATATGTGTAGCTCTGATTCTGTGTTGTATAAGTGTAATCAAATGTTTTGTAAACTGCTTCATGAACTGTTATTTGATTACTATATTTTGTCATTTTGCTCCAAGATTCGGTTTTGTTTTTTCTCTCTGTTTTGTCTTATCTACCACAATAACAATCCACTCTTTTATATGGTTTGAGTCTGTCAATTGTGGTTTATCATCGATTTAAACTGTCCAAAAAGATGGGATGTTACGGTTGGTATCAGAGCTTTGGTTTAGTGAAAACCTTAGCTTTGTGGGATCTAACTCTTTATTAATAGGGTAGTAGTACCCTATGATGAGTCGCTGAGTGTATATATATGAGAGAGAGCATCTGTTAGTGTTATAAAAGGTTTTTATATTGTGTTAATTTGCTCCGTTTTGTATTTATAAATTCTGGTTGGTGCATAGGACGCTACGACATCGATATGGATTTCTAAACACTTAATAGGACAGATCGATGAAATATTGTTTTGAAATATTGGTAAACGAAATAATTTCGCATATCATATTTTGTGCATAAAATAATAAATTTTATAAATGCTATATTTGGTTGTAATATATTGGTTTTAGGTAGTGAAATTTATAAATAGTGGTTGGAAATAAGATTTGAAAATAAAAAAATGAAAATTAGAAATTGGAAATTTAGAACTTAAGTTCCGGGGTTTTGAAAATTTCTTTCAAATGATTTTGCAATATAATAATAATATTATTTAAAAGTATTTTCTGATACAAATATTTCAATATAATTTGGAAGAATTGTTTTAAATAAACTTTGGAAAGAAATAAGTTATGTACTCCCCTCTCTATCACTGGAACATAATTTCGATGATGAGTGAACGCATCATCGACATTCATTTTCGAGTTTCTAAGCGGGAAGGCCACTGTAGTAATTTTACTACGAATTTATTTTGATAAACTAATATAAATTTTAAATTATTTTAAAATATAATTTGATATATAAGTTGTAAGTATATACATTTATCTATTATTTTTAAAACGATTTGAAATGGAATCCAGTATTTAGTTCTTAAGTTTCTATTAATTAATAGTTTCAATTATTGTAGTAAAATGGAATGTAACTAATCAATAACTGGAACCTCTAAATGAAATAAGAGATTAAAAGCTAGATTATAAACGAAATTATAAGAAAGTTGAAGTTTGTAACTTATAAAACAAAGGATATGATTATTGAACAATAAATTAATTAAAAGAAATGTGATAAACTTGTGTAATTTTAAATTACATTCTTAAATACATACATAGACATATGTATCTTACCAAATATAAAAGTTGAAACGTTAAAAGAATAAGTAATGGAAATTTTTACAAGTAAAACTTAAGTAATAAAGGTGTTCAATGAATTTCTTTTATAAATAAGAACCTTGGTATTGTAGTTGTTATAAACCTAAGTTATAATTTAAACGCTACTAATCTAATGTAATAGAAATGTAAGTATTATAAATAAATGATAATAAACTTAAGTAAATGGTTGAATCTATTTATAAATAAAATAAGTAGAAAAGATGAATGCTGTAAATATATGATTACAGACTTAAGTTAATGTATTGATATGCTAAGTAATTAAATTGCACAAAAATACTATAAATAAATGAATGTAAATAAGTGAAATTAAGAAATAAATGAATGTATAGAAATTGAATTTTGTAAGAAATGAACGTAAACTAATAAAATGATCTTTGAGAAATGGAATTAACTTATGTAAGAAATGAATGAAATTAAGAAAATGAAATTGGCATTATATGGATAAATGAAAATGAATTTATGCATGTAATAAATGAAAATAAATGAAATAAACATGGAATGAATGAATGGGAATAAAATTTTGTAAGTGATAAATGTAAGTTAAAGAAATAATCCTCGTATGAATGAAAGATAAAAACTGTAAATATTGTGAAAGAAAATTTAATAAGGATAAATCGAGTAACATTGTAAATTATTGCTTGTTTTGGTTTATGGGTTGTTTGGGATAGGATACTTCTTACCGATTAATATGTATGAATAAACTATTGACTTTAACCTAAGACTGTTGAGTAAATGGTGCCCTTAGTGGTTTATTTGTCATTTTAGGCAATTAAAGTTTCCAAACCCAAATAAACCATTTGTTTTATTTGCTACGGATGGATAGTTGATTTATTGGTTTCATATGATGATTGTATGTTATGATTGCAAGTGATTGTTGTTATGTTGAATTGATTGGTTGTCAGTAGTTGAAACAACTTTAAATATTTCAATTTATATTATTATTAACTCATTTTGGGTTATATAAGTGAAATAAAAGTTATAGAAGCAATTGCTACTGCTTTTGATTTCATAATATAAGCGTTACTTGCCCGTTAAATAGGTATGTTTTTGGATTACAGTTTCTAGAGATATTATCTTGTTTTTCATGTGTTGGGATATATTATTTTGGAAAATATTTGATATATATGATTATTATTGATATTATTATTTCTCCCGAGCCTCTCCGTACAAATGACACTCTACCGAATTTTTTTTCCATAAATTTGAACTTAGAAATTTTTTTGAAATGTTTCCAAACTTTTGTTAACTTGAAATAAAAGATTTAACCGTTTGTAAATTTATATATTTTTTGTTTAAATTATTTTACTTTGCAAATTTATTGTTTATGAATTTAATATTTTGAATAAGATATATTGATTACTTAACTCCTTCTTTTCGCTTCTTTTTCCTTTTCGGGGACGAAATTTTTTGAGTGGGGGAGAGTGTAACTACCCGTGAACTTTAGACTATTTAAATTGTTAGATTAAGGAGTTTTGGTAATTTAATATGGAAAGACATAAAAAATTTGTAATTTAATAATGATTTGAATGCTAAAATGAAATGTAACAATGGTAATTAAATAAAATCAGTATTATATAAAAATTGTAGCATTTGGTTGTGAATAAAGAATGCATAAGTGTAATGAAAAGTTAGGGTAACGATTGTTATAAGGTACCTGTTTATTTGGTCTATTAAATTTATATAGGAAATCAATTAGCATTAAATTAACTTTAATCTTTCATTAATAAGATTAACGCAATAACTAAAAGTGTGAATGTAATAAAATAAACGGGAAATGTAAATTTATTTATAAGGTGATAATTGAGTTAATAAAAGAATGAAATTGGGATGAATAATAAATTGGGATGTTAAATTTTTAATTGTGGTGTAAACTTGACAAAATCCAACATAACTTGAAATATAGTAATTAATACAAATAAAGATGGAAATTTGAGTATATTAAGGTAATGAAAGGTAAAACAAAGGTTAACTAGGTTTACTGAGTAATAATGGATTTAATAAAAAGATTGAAAGTGAATCAAATCAATTTATTGAAATTAATAATAAATAATTGGATGTAAATACAATTGAAGTTAAACACTGTAATTGGTAAATTAATTAACTTTGAAATTATATATGAATTGGTTAAAAAGGTTTTAAATTTCTATGTAATCTAAAAACGATGGAAATTATAAATTGTAGAATTTTAATTGAAAAAGTGATTAATTAATTTAATATTAATTTATTTAATTAACTGAAAAATATCCATTTTGGCCACTGACTCGGATTTCGATGAAACTAGTTTCATTGGAACCGTAATAGTAAATTATTGAAGGGTTTCAAGTTTTGTAACGATCAGACTTGTCGTTTGATCGTACGGGCTCGAAACGCCTAGAAAAATTTAATTGAAATCAGTTGAAATCGATTTGAAATAAACTGATTTAAATATAACTTCTTCATACGATGGAGTTAGGACTTGAAACCTGTCCATTGATTTTAAAATATTTTTAAAACTTCTACTTTGATATATGGGTTGACCCATTTTCGTTGCGGACTCGAAACGGGCCTTTCGGGTCGTGTATCGTTCAACATTCCAAACCAACCAAGCCCATTCCTTTCTATTCTGTTTTGCCTATACATGTGCCATTATAAACCCAAGTTCATTTCTTATTTCTGGATTCAGTACATTCAATTTCATTTGCTTCTCTTTCTCAATGGATGAAACCCTAAATTCCCCAATTGCTATTTCAAATTTAATTCCAAAATTAAAACTCCTCAAAACCTATTGAATTTTATATTGATTTGAAGCTCTCGAAGAGTGCAACTCAGATATAAAATTCATTTTTCATTTTGGTTCATCGTTTGATCAATAAACATCGAAGAATTCTTGGCCATCCATAGTGTCATGATCGGCCTTGCTTGATCGACAAATCAAGACACCAGGCTGTAGAAATCGCCGTACGCAGTTCATCGAAGTGGGTTGGTTGATGAGTTGACGGTTGGATCGACGCCTAAATTCAAACTAGGGTTTGCATGTTGCGGCAGCGGCGGCAAGCTAGGGATGGCAGATTTAACAGTCCGATATTTTCAACCATTCGCATCCGCACATGTCGGAATTGAATTGCTCAAAGTACCATATTGTTAATTTATATTTGGCAAAACTCAACATATAAAGTAAATAAATAAATCATAGAATCACAGACACAGAGTAATATAACAATAATGCAACGAAAACAGAAGAATGGTAGTTTACAATGCTACTATATATATATATATATAACAGAGTTAAATAAGATACAACAAAAGTCTCAAATACAGTAGTCAAATACAAGGTCAGATTACATCACTAGAATCAACTGAATAACTGAAAGCTGAATAGATAGCTGGATCTCAAAGCGAAGCTCCAACTCTAAATGAGAGTCACAAATACTATCCCACTCATTTTGGCCAAAGCGTAATGCAAAACACAAAAAGCTCGTGTCAGGATTAACATTCTTAAATCAGTAAATCCAACTTAAGTGAAATAACAACTGAAATACAAGTTACTCAAAGGATGTTTGGGATAACCATCCTCTAAGGATCCGTTAAACTATATACTATGTAGTAATATACGTTATTATAATAATATCGAATGTAAAATAAACTTAGTCTATACAGTACCGTAATCTTCCCCGTACTGGGTGTCGTCAAAGGGCACTCCATAGGTATGGTACAAAACAAACTCGTATAAGGCGTGCTAGGGTAGGTTTAACAACCCTGTATTTTGTGATTATTTTAATTGTATATTTTAATTATTTTAAATTGAATTTCCTGATTTAAAAACTTTATTTTATTTATTAAAATGAATAATTTTTGTTATTTTTAATATAAAATTTGATTTTTATGTGAATTATAATTTCAAACATGAATAAATAGAATATTTTCTAGAAAAGTGGATTTTTGGTCAATCTGGTCAAACTTTGACTTTTAAATTTAAATATTTGAAATGTGATAACCCAGATTTCTTTGGCATCAGATAATTGTATAATTATCTGATTTAAAATATTGAAAATACTGATTTATAGATTAAGCAAATAAATTTGATATTATTCATTTATATATATATATATATATATTTGTGTTAAATTGAATTTAAACTATAAATTCAAAAGATGAATATCTTAAGTTATTTTGAAAATATTTTTATGATTTTATTTCTTTTATATGATTGGTTTTACATTATTTTCTTTAAAAAAATGTATTTATAATGTATTTACTTAATATAAATATATATATATATATATAAGTTTTATAAAAAATCATTTAAGGATTCATTAATTCATGGGATTACAAATGTAAGTTAAATGTTTACATAATTACAAATAGAAGCATAAGAATGTATCTAATTAGAAGTGTAAACAAATATAAACATATTGCATAACTAATATAAAATATAAGAAATTCTTAAACGAGGGGTTAAAACATAAAATACATTGCCTTTAAACATTTGTAAGAGAACAAAAATATTTAAAAATATATATACACTGTATTACACTGTAAAGTTTTGAACCTATATAAACAACATTTGTAAGCCAAACATTATATAAAATAACCAGTGGAAAAATAATCCTCAATTAGAAATTAAATTATATTAAAAATAAGGTTTCGAGAAATAAGCTGTGTTTTCTTTCAACTAAAATTTTTCTCATTTTTTAAATTAAAATTGAAAATCAAAATTCAAAGAAAGAAAAAAGGAGGGCCTCAGCCTGTTCTAAATCAACAACAACATCTGTTAAAGGTTCCAATCTGTGATCAAGTTAATATTCTACTCAACATAAAGTTGTTGGAATCAACTCAACAATTTAGAATCAAATTCAGAGATCAGCTTCAATTCAAATGCAAGGTTTCAAATCAAAACCTGGGAAGAAAACAGTTCCCTATTTTGAGATTTCCTGGTGAGTAAACTTTGAAAATCTGGTATATCTTGAAATTGCATGTGATGATTAATGAAATATGATATGAATTTTGCTGTGCATGTTCTTTAAAAAGGCTTTTGTATATATATGTGTGTGTGTGTGTATGTTAAACTCTGTGTATATGTCTGGATCAGGCATAACATGCCTCTGCCTAGATATCCAGGTTTTAAAACCTGGTTATAAAATTTTAAATCATTCATCTAAATAAATTCTAGGCCTTGATCTCCAAGTAAAGGTGTTTGTATGTGTATAACAACATAAAGAAAATATAGATTCGAGTAAAATAATTGATAAATATTCTGGAAATTTAAGATTGCAGTGAATTTCATATTTGTGCTAAAAATCAATAAATCTTAATTTCAGATCTAGATTACATGAATGGATTCGTGAGTGGAAATCAAGAATTTTGATATGCATTTCAAGATTTTTAGATTAGTATTTGCTGTGATTTTCTTAGTTGATCGGAATTTGTTCTTTTCGCAAATTCCGACGAACGAAGTTGAGATCGAAGGCGAGGTTTGGTCGGAAGCTTGGTTGTTGCATGGGGATGGCAGGAAAAATGCTAGTTGATTTTCTCGAGGGCTGTGGTGGTCGTACTGGTGCGAACTAGGGTTTAATATACTGTTTTGCTCAATGTGGTTGTCAAGCCAATTCTGACGTGGGCGAAGAACCGGAGTGGCGCACGATGGTGGGGATGGTTGCTGGAAGGTATGACAAGGCTTCAGTGGGGTGGTCAGGCAATCTCGAGGTGGGAGGCGTCGGGAAGAAGGAGTTTTCTAGCCATAGTGGTTCCTAGGTTTGGTCGTGAGTGCCTCATTTTCAATTCGAGTAGAATTCATTCGATCTTGGTGCAGAAGTGAGTTCGTGTGGGTTCAAGTGATTGTCGAGTATCGCCGGGCTGATCGCCGAAGGTCGACGACGCTCGTATGCGTGCATCGCGTGCACGTCGTGTCTGGGTCGATGGGTTTTAGTGAAAGCTCGGGTGGGTTCTCGTGCAAGTGGAGAGATGACTCGAAATTGATGAAGAATGGTGGGTGACTTGGGCAGGCACGGGATATTTTAGTGTTTGACTCGGGTTTGCTCGGGTTTTTATCCTGTCATTGTAACCAAGTTTCAAATTTTGTTTTAAATGGATCAAGTTCAGGTTTTAAAGGAGAATGAAGGCAAGTCTACTTAAACATGTTTCAAAATGAATGTTAAACAAGTTTTAAGGGATGTTTAATCCAAGTTTCAAATTATAATTAAAATAGTCAAGCTTTAAAGGATATATTAAGTAAGTTTTTGGAATAAAATTTATTTAAGCAAGTTTAAAAAAGGGTTCTCAAAGATTTTAAATATCAAATTTAAATGTTTTAAATTGATTTATTATTAAGTAAAATTATATAATTGTTTTCTAAAATGGGTTTTTAAGAAGTTTGATAATAAGAATAAGTGTATAATTTAAATAAAGATTTTGTTTAAATAGGGTTGAGGTCAATTAAAGATAATTAATTAGTAATTAATTAATTTAAGTAAATCATTTGATGATTGATTCAGTATAATTACCTAATGTAATTAAAAGGGAATTAATTAAAGGAAGTGATTAAGGATTAGTTACTAAATGTAATTAATTAAAGGATTGATTAATTAAGGGAATTAATAAAAGGGTTAGTTAATTAATGAAGATGATTAATTAGAGGATAATTAATCAATGTAAGTAATTAAAGAATAATTAATTCGCTTATGGATCAATGAAGTCAATGTGTATGGGTAAGGTTAATTAATTTGTGCAATTGATTAAGTTAAAGTGGTTAATTCTAGTTAATTAATTAAGTTTAATGAATTAAGTTTAATTAATTAAAGGTAATCATTTAATGTTGGGTTAAGTATAATTACTTAAGGTAATTAATGAGGTATAATTACTTAGTGAAGTAATTAGTGGATAATTACTGGATGTAATTAATTAAAGGAAATTACTTGGTGGGAAGTAATTAAAGGATAATATAGCGATCCTGACTCGGCCTTCGAAAATCGGCACCGAATACGGCACTCGTATTCAAATGCTGTAAATCCAAACGTCGAATCTGGTTCGCCGGAGTTTATAACACGTTATGTACAACAACATAGCGGAAGAAAAGAATAATATATATGATATACAACATTTGATACAATATCTGATACAACAGAATGGTACAATGAATATCAATATACATCAGAGATATGATACAAGATAATAGCAGCGGAAAGTGAGGATAACACCAACAACGGAACAAAATCTCCAATATGGTCTTTAGGAAAGAACTCCAGCAACGGTAATCTCCTTCTCCAAAGCACCAATCGAGAAATAGCTCGAACTCCCAAAAACGATGCATAAAGATAAGCAAGTGCAGTTCAGATCCAAAGATCGAACTAGCTTCAGATAATCTACTAATCCCGACTATCTGAAAAACCCAACTCTAGACTGCCCGTGTAGGAAAAACTGTTTGGCACCCAGAGTTTAGGAAAGGAACAACAATAAATTCCAAGTCAGTCGTGGGACTGGTATGACAAAACAAAAACATTTGGTCTTAAAAAACAGAAAACAAGAGAATTTTAAGATAAATCCGCAATGCTTTTTAGAAAATGAAACTACCATAAGGCCTCCTGCCACAAACACAATGTAAACGCAGACTTGGAGGAGATTTCTCCTTATGATAGTGAAATATGCTTGATACGAGAAAATTTCTTTAATATTATTACTATAAGTGCAAAGTGTAGAAAAACCATTTCGAAAGTATAATATAAATCCTAGCCAGCATAGACATTCCGAACTATGCCTACTATAGCTACCATCTAAATAGTGGGGAGCCACCATGAGTAAGTGGCAGGTTTTACAACTAAAAGCGTACAAGGAACGTATTGAATGAATGGATTTTCCACAAATGGTCAGGCTAAGGAACTTCCTACCGTCCATGGGATCACCTCTGGCGGGACGTCCCGAGAAACTAATCGGATCTCTGCCAACACAAGGCCGGGTTACCTCAGTAACTAGGTAACTACTACTCGAGCATGCCATCCCCCGGTCCTTTGGGACCTTTATCCGAGGCGCATCAAAACCACAAAGCAATCACAAAGTAATAGATCTACAGTATCCACATGAGTAAGTATCTGGGCTCCATACCATGACACCACCCTTTTCCAGAAGGGAATGACACACCGTAAAGGGATCGACCCTCATAATCTTGCCGTATCTTTTCTGTTTCGACCATTTCCGGGGTGTGAGGTCCTGATGCAGTTTCGTCCACAAAGCTATGCTTTATACAAAAGCCATGCTTTGATCACAAATAATCAACAAGTGATCATCAATACACAGCAGCACTCAGCATGCCGCACTACCAAATTGGGAATATATCACTGGTAAATATCAACTACATAACCTCTGAGCTCGTACGTCTTAGAGAAGGGTGTTAGGCTAAGAGAATAAATTCTATGCCACCAAGCAGAAATGTATTTGATAGAGATCAGTTTATATCTCAAAGTGTAATGTCGGACATACAACCATACAAGTTTGTCCCGGGTTCGAACAGAACCGAAGGCACTTCCGAAGAAGCCCTTGCAATCTGGGTATCCACAAACCCGGTCGGACTTCCCATCACTTAGGGAATCTCTATACCGTAGCTACTCGGTGCAGAGACAATCGACAGGTTATCCTATCGTTCTCGAAGACACCCGGTCTTTAACACCGGTCTTCAAATGCAATCCATAACGTTGTATCACTATTCGGAATGGGTTATATGACACAAGGTCCTCTCCTTGTTAAACCGAATAATGATCGCATTATTTAAAAATATATGGATATGAGATTTCAGTTAAGTCACAACTTAAAAATCCAAAGTTTTTCTTTCAAATGGTTAAAAAAATTACCATTTCAAATCTTTTAAATAAAAATATTCGTTTCACAAAGTTCACCTAGATTCACAAAGTTCTACTTATAGATTCCAAAACACTTTCCATTTCAATTTGGATTAACTCAATTAAATCTTTAAATTAAAGATTTAACTAAAAGCTTTCAAACTCGTTTTCCAAAGGTTTATTCATAACTTGGAAGACATTTTCATTTTAGACTTGAAATTCTCCTTACACAAATTGGGAGTTCATTTCTTATGTGAAAGCTATTATTATTTGAAAACAAATAGTTTTCGTTTCGGAAAAATCTAATTATACAAGTAAAATCTTGAGTTAAATTTAAATTCCAAAACATCACTTTTAAAATGGTTTAAAAACCCATATGAACCCATTTATAAGTTGAATAACCTTTTTAAACCATAGTTTCCAAATCAAAGAATTCAATTTCAAATATTGAATTCATATTTAAATCCAATTATTTAAATTTCCAAACTCAATCAAGTTATTCAAAAATAACTTTTATCTTTGAAAATCATTTTCAAAAGCTTTTTACTTTAACCCCAATCTATTTCCAAAACCATTTAGATTCAAAAATTCAATTTAAAGATTATTTGAAAATTTGTGACTTAACCCATTTCCACGAGCAATCCATATTTGTGTGTATAAGTGTGATCTAGGGTTACAACACAATAGTGCACAACATCATCATCACAGATTCAATCATATCGATAAGCGGTATAACCCATAACGCTTATCTTTATTCATAGATTCATAGATAAAATAAATATATCAATCACAAATATTTACCATTACAATTCGATGTAGGTTTCAGATAACCAACTGGAATCCGAATCCTTATTGCATCGAAATTCAAAAGTCGTTTTATGGGTCAAGAGGCTTTTCATATTCATACAACAGTATATACATCACAGATATAAAAGCTCAGCACAAAGTATCACATAGCATTACATCACATATCAAATATATCAATCCATCACACAGCATTCAATAACAATCAAACATCTTTGATTAAGGTGAATAAATCGTGTGGTTTTAAATTTATTACTCACATAATTACTTTCATTAGTAATCTTTAATCAATGATTAATTATCATTGACTACAATTGATTAAGTCTTAACCACCTTCATTAATTAATCATTCTTTAATTAATTATCTTAATTACTTATTTGTAATTAATTGAATCTTAATTACTTTTATTAATTAATTATCCCTTAATTAATTACTTAAATTAATAAACCCTTAATTGTTAACTAAATCTTAATTGTAATTAATTATCCTTAATTGATTAATTTATAGATTTATCATTACTTAATTAATTATAATAACTAATTACTCCTTAGTTAATAATGATCTCTTAATCACTTGAAGTTAATAAACCTTTAATTAACTATTCTTAATTTAATTACCTTAATTAATTAACTACATTAATTAATTATACTTTAAAGCAGTTAACCCTAAATATTACATTTATCCTTCTTCATTCTTTAATTATCTACTTTTAATTACTTTCACTATGTAATTATTATCTTAATTTAATCATTCATTAATTTCTTGATCAATTAACTTGAATTATTAATTATCTACTTTAATTAATAAATCCTTAATTATTAATTAATTTAAACCTTAATTATAAATTATTAATTACTTGATTATCATTAATGAAATAAACTAACTTACCATTAGGTTAAAACATTTGATTTTTATTTCTAAATCACTTATTAAGTTTCATTTAAAATAACTTGTTAAAAATGTAAGTTTAAAACTTAATTGTTTTTTTTAAAATACTTTATCTCAAAATCTTAAATATATAACTTCTATCTTAATAATAAAAATCATCATTCGTAAAAAACAATCCTTAGAAATTTATTTAACCAACCTGCTATAGTTTCAAAACTTAGAAAACACAAAAACCCAGGCAAACCGAGTGAAAACCCGAGCTAAACCCCCACGTACCCGAGCCCTACTTCGAGATTTTCAAAAAACTAACCCGAGTGACCCAGAAATTTCAATTTAAAATTTTTTCTATGTACTTTACTTTAACACCAAAATCCTACTTCGAGTTGAGACTCGAGCTACGCCATTGCTTTCCCGAGCCCAACTCGAGAATCACGTGAACGAACCCAAAAAAACTATTTCTTCTTCCTTCACCAACCCAGGTTCAAACTATCACGCATGCACGTGCACCAGAGGCCTGACCACCTCCGGTCATCGTTTCGGTCACCAGCATGTCGATGAAGACCTCGTCGATGATTCCAAACACACAGATCCATCAATTTGCCGAACAATCAAAATCGAACGATTCGCTCCAAAAATTAGGAATACACCGATCGTCTATAAACGCCTCGCCACGATGACCTAGGCCACCATCAACGACGCCGTTCACATCATATGCTCGCCTTGACCTCTAGTTCCTAACCCCCTTAGACCGATCACCTATTGATCACCATCGACGACGATATTCCCCTTTCAATTTCGCCAATAAAACTAGGTCCAAAACCCTATATGGCTAACGTTCTTCCACCTCCGCGGTTCAAAATTTCACCTAATAATTTTCCCAGGCTCATCGATGTTCCAACTATCATCACCGAAGATCACGACCATCGAAACACAACAGTTCGTTGGAATTTTTGACAAAAATTCCAATTTTGAACATCCCATGAATTCTCTTTAAATATAAACTTAAAAACTTTAAAATGATTATCAAAAATCATCTTTTTGCAGCATGAATTCATTCCTATAATCAGAGTTTGAAATCCAGATGTTTTTTTTTGGGTTGAAGAAATTTTACTGTAATTTTTAGTTTCAGAGATAATTACCAAATGTTCTTACTGAAAATAATTTTACTAGTAATGTTACATTGTTATCATTATTTATTCATTAGGGATCTAAGCCTAAAACAGACTTAGCAAGGATAATTTACATTACTAGTTTGTTTATACCCTCTTGATTTTGGAATAGCAGCATATTTTCTACATGCACACATACATTTGCTCATACATATACAACATGCAGACAAAATTAGCATCCAGACAATCATTTTCCACAGTATACTTCAAGTATAAATTCAGATGTCAAAACACACAGATGGGTTCAAGTTTGCTCACCTGGATCTTGGATAAGGTAGAGATAAAGAAGAAGCAGTAAACAGGGAATGAATTTTGAGCCTGTATATTTGAAATTAAGAATCTTTGCTTATACACTCTTGCATTTGTTCACTTGACTCATCAATAAAAAAAATATTAATTTTACTTACTCTTTTTGAATTCCTTATGCACAGAAATCAGGATCTGTATTTGCAACAGAGCTTGAAATTTTTTCCTTTTACCTTTGAACTGAGTTTGTTTTCCTGCAACTAATTAAATTTATGATTTAAACTTATGCTTTATCATTGGTTAGCAACCCAAATTCAAATCTTTTAAAGAAGTTACTTGCCTTTATTTATTTCTAAAGAAGACTGCACTAATTTGGCCAAAAAAACTATAGTTCTGTATTTTATAAATCTGTAAAAATTTTCTAGGTTTGTTTTATGTTAAAAACTTGATCTTGAAATCATAAAGTTAAAATTTATCTGAGATTTTCAGAGAACAATTTGAGCCTGGAACAGATTTCCAAAATCTGAAATTTGAATTTGGTCTTTGGTTTTGATTTGTTGAATCTGGAATTTATGATCTGAGTTGAGCTTTATATTTGATCTGGAATTAAGTTGAATCTACATTTTATTCTTGTTCCCAGGTTTTCAACTTGCTTCGAATGTAATTTGATTTTTGAAAATTTCGAAATTTCTGCATTGCTCTTTTTTTTTATTTCTGGTTTTAGGTTTTCCATTTTCTTTTCTTTGGTGTTTGAACTTGTGAAATCAAATCTTTGATACTGTTTTTTTTCTTTCAGATTCTTGAAAAGCTAAATAATTGAGTACGAGGAGATGAAAAGGTTTTTGCAATTTTTTTATTTACTTAATGATGTCTTCATGCCATTTGTAACCAAAGATAATCATGAGATAAAATTTTGTTAATCTCTTTACTCCAAACCCATGTGCATATATATATATTTCTTTACTTCCTCATGTATACGTTTATATTTAATTTTTTAAGGACAAAAGAATGTTTATAAATTTCTTTACATCATATTTATTTTAGAAATGAACACGCCTTTTATTTCATTAGCAAATATATCTATACAATGTTGAAAGAAAATTGTTTTTAACCAATATTTATATATATATACACATTACATCTTAATTCCTTTCTTTTAAATGCTACTTATATTTTTTTAACATTTATTTTAAATTTAATTTCAAATTCCCATTTACTTGAATAAAAATTCATTTATGTCTATTACTTCAATTTATTTCCAAATTAAATTCCAAAAGTTAAAAATACATTATTACTTTATATTGACAAATTTTAGGATGTTATATTTTTTATTTATAAGATTTTAAATATACAAATTCAAAACCCAATTAATTTGTAAAATCAATGTCTAAATAAATAAATATCCTATTTAATTTGAAAATTTAATTAATTACAAATTTATCCAAAAGTTTACTTTAATTATCAATTTAGATTTTAATTAAAAATCGAGATCGTTACAGATTTCCCCCTTAAAAAAATTTCGTCCTCAAAATTTGCTAGGGAGACAAGAAAGATAGGGTGAAAGATAGAGAAATGATTGATCAGATCAGATCGAAATATTTATTATGCATTCGGATTACCAAATCAAAATATCAATAATATGAGAACAAACTCATACAATTATTTCACAAGATATTTGGGTCCACCAGTTTGCGAATATGCAAGGGCATTGATTAGTTCGAGGGATAACTAATCGTTCGTAGAATATATCGGATCCCAGAGAATAGATAGATGGATAGATTCAATCTTGTACAATCTCTCAGACACTAGGTATGGATTCCAATTTAGGTCGGAACATCCCAAAGTATATACCAACTTGTCCCTTTTCGGACTTTGATATACACAAGAAATTACAATAGAATTTCAAATTTGGTTTTAATCGATATCGTTTTACGTATACAATTCAAATATATCCTTATATCTTATTAACCAATTTAACTCAATTTAACTTTTCCAATTTATTTAAAATTTAAATTTTCAAGTTCATTATAGTTTAAAACGAAAAGCTTATAAGAAACGGATGAAGATACGAAGTAAGAATTTTTTTCTACAACGATTCGTATGGCCATCATTACGCCGAAACTTCTTTCTGGAGTTGCCACGAAGCAATCAAAAGAATTTGGAATCGAATCAAAGGAGATTGAGAAGATAGTTGTTTCCACTGTCGCAGGGTATTGACCATTTGTAGTGGTACTCCCCTGTCCTCTATCTCGTCCTCTTCTCGCACTCATACTCACTATCAGTGGATAGTAAGAGAACTTACTTAGGCATTCGAACAGATATCATAGGGATACACTCATTCTAGGGTATACTTCACCCTATCTCTAATGAGTTACCTAATGTGTTATACTCCTGAGCTAAAGTTTTAACCCTCAGCTCTGATACCAAATGTAGCGATCCTGACTCGGCCTTCGAAAATCGGCACCGAATACGACACTCGTATTCAAATGCCGTGGATCCAAATGTCGAATCTGGTTCGCCGGAGCTTATAACACATTAAGTATAACAACACAGCGAGAGAAAAGAATAATATATATGATATACAACATTTGATACAATATCTGATACAACGGAATGGTACAATGAATATCAATATACATCAGAGATATGATACAAGATAATAGCAGTGGAAAGAGAAGATAACACCAACAGCGGAACAAAATCTCCAATATGGTCTTAGGAAATAACTCCAGCATCGGTAATCTCCATCTCCAAAGCACCATCCAGAAATAACTCGAACTCCTAAAAACGATGCATAAAGATAAGCAAGTGCAGTTTAGATCCAAAGACTGAACTAGCTCCAGATAATCTACTAATCCCGACTATCTGAAAAACCCAACTCTAGACTGCCCGTGTGGGATAATTGTGGGCACCTAGAGTTTAGGAAAGGAACAACAATAAACTCCAGGTCAGTCGTAGGACTGGTATGAGCAAACAAAAACATTTGGTCTTAAAAAACAGACAACAAGAGAATTTTAAAATAAATCCGCAATGCTTTTTAGAAAATGAAACTACCATAAGGCCTCCCGCCACACACACAATGCAAATGCAGACTTGGAGGAGATTTCTCCTTATGATAGTCAAATATGCTTGATATGAGAAAATTTCTTTGATATTATTACTATAAGTGCAAAGTGTAGAAAACCCATTTCGAAAGTATAATATAAGTCCTAGCCAGCATAGACATTCCGAACTATGCCTACTATAGCTACCATCTAAACAGTGGGGCGGCACCATAAGTAAATGGCAGGTTCTACAACTAAAACCGTACAAGGCACCTATTGGATGAATGGATTTCCAACAAATGGTCAGGCTAAGGAACTTCCTACCGTCTATGGGATCGCCTCTGGCGGGACGTCTCGAGACCCTAACCGGATCTCTGCCAACACAAGGCCGGGTTACCTCCGTAACTAGGTAACTACTACTCGAGCATGCCATCCCTCGGTCCTTTGGGACCTTTATCTGAGGCGCCTCAAAACACAAAGCAATCAAAAAGTAATAGATCTGTAGTATCCACATGAGTGAGTATCTGGGCTCCATACCATGACACCCCTTTTTTCCAAAAGGGAATGACACACCCTAAAGGGCGCGACCCTCATAACCTTGTCGCATCTTTCCTGTTTCGACCATTTCCGAGGTGTGAGGTCCTGATGCAGTCTCGTCCACAAAGCTACGCTTTATACAAAATCCATGCTTTGGTCATAAATGATCAACAAGTGATCATCAACACATAGCAGCACTCAGCATGCCACACTACCAAATTGGGAATATATCACTGATAAATATCAACTACATAACCTCTGAGCTCGTACGTCGCAGAGAAGGGTGTTAGGCTAAGAGAATAAATTCTCCGCCACCAAGCAGAAATGTATTTGATAGAGATCAGTTTAATATCTCAAAGTGTAATGTCGGACATACAACCATACAAGTCTGTCCCGGGTTCGAACAGAACCGAAGGCACTTCCGAAGAAGCCCTTGCAATCCGGGTATCCACAATCCCGATCAGACTTCCTATCACTTAGGAAATCTCTATACCGTAGCTACTCGGTGCAGAGACAATCGACAGGTTATCCTATCATTCTCGAAGACACCCGGTCTTCAACATCGGTCTTCAAATGCAATCCATAACGTCGTATCACTATTCGGAATGGGTTATATGACACAAGGTCCTCTCCTGGCTAAACCGAATAATGAGCGCATTATTTAAAAACATATGGATATGGGATTTCAGTTAAGTCACAACTTTAAAATCCAAAGCTTTTCTTTCAAATGGTTAAACAAATTACCATTTCAAATCTTTTAAATAAAAAGATTTGTTTCACAAAGTTCACCTAGATTCACAAAGATCTAGTTATTGATTCCAAAACACTTTCCATTTCAATTTGGATTAACTCAATTAAATCTTTAAATTAAAGATTTAACTTAAAGCTTTCAAACTCGTTTTCCAAAGGTTTATTCATAACTTGGAAGGCATTTTCATTTTAGACTTGAAATTCTCCTTACACAAATTGGAAGTTCATTTCTTATGTGAAAGCTATTATTATTTGAAAACAAGTAGTTTTCGTTTCAGAAAAATCTAATTATACAAGTTAAAATCTTGGGTTAAATTTAAATTCCAAAACATCACTTTTAAAATGGTTTAAAAACCCATATGAACCCAGTTATAAGATTCAAAAATTCAATTTTAAGATTATTTCAAAATCCGTGACTTAACCCATTTCCACGTGCAATCCATATTTGTGTATGTATAAGTGTGGTCCAGGGGTACAACACAATAGTGCACAACATCATCATCACAGATTCAATCATATCGATAAGCGGTATAAATCATAACGCTTATCTTTATTCATATATTCATAGATAAAATAAATTTATCAATCACAAAGATTTACTGTTACAATTCAATGTGGGTTTCAGATAACCAACTGAAATCTGACTCCCTGTAGCATCGAAATTTAAATGTCGTTTTACAGGTCAAGGGGTTTTTCATATTCATACAACAGTATATACATCACAGATATAACAGTTCAGCACAAAGCATCACATAGCATTACATCACATATCCAATATATCAATCCATCATACAGCATTCAATAACAATCAAACATCTTTGATTAAGGTGAATAAATCGTGTGGTTTTAAATTTATTACTCACGTAATTACTTTCATTAGTAATCTTTAATCAATGATTAATTATCATTAACTACAATTGATTAAGTCTTAACCACGTTCATTAATTAATTATCTTAATTACTTATTTGTAATTAATTGAATCTTAATTACTTTTATTAATTAATTATCCCTTAATTAATTACTTAAATTAACAAACCCTTAATTGTTAATTAAATCTTAATTATAATTAATTATCCTTCATTGATTAATTTATAGATTTATCATTACTTAATTAATTATAATAACTAATTACTACTTAATTAATAATGATCTCTTAATCACTTTAAGTTAATTAACCTTTAATTAACTATTCTTAATTTAATTACCTTAATTAATTAACTACATTAATTAATTATACTTTAAAGCAGTTAACCCTAAATATTAGATTTATCCTTCTTCATTCTTTAATTATCTACTTTTAATTACTTTCACTATGTAATTATTATCTTAATTTAATCATTCATTAATTTCTTGATCAATTAACTTGAATTATTAATTATCTATTTTAATTAATAAATCCTTAATTATTAATTAATTTAAACCTTAATTATAAATTATTAATTACTTGATTATCATTAACGAAATAAACTAACTTACCTTTAGGTTAAAACATTTGATTTTTATTTCTAAATCACTTATTAAGTTTCATTTAAAATAACTTGTTAAAAATATAAGTTTAAAACTTAATTTTTTTTTAAAATATCCTTTATCTCTCTTAAATATATACCTTCCATCTTAATAATAAAAATCATCATTTATAAAAGAAACAATTCTTAAAAATATATTTAACCAACCTGCTATAGTTTCAAAACTTAGAAAACACTAAAACCCAGGCAACCTAAGTGAAAACCTGAGCTAAACCCCCATGTACCCGAGCCCTACTTCGAGATTTTCAAAAACCTAACCCGAGTGACCCAGAAATTTCAATTTAAAAATATTTCTGAGTACTTTACTTTAACACCAAAAACCTACTTCGAGTTGAGATTCGAGCTACGCCATTACTTTCCCGAGCCCAAGTCGAGAATCACGTGAACAAACACAAAAAAACTGTTTCTTCTTCCTTCACCAACCCAGGTTCAAACTATCATGCGTGCACATGCACCAGAGGCCTGACCACCTCCGGTCATCATTCTAGTCACCAGCATGTCGATGAAGACCTCGTCGATGATTCCAAACTCCCAGATCCATCAATTTGCCGAACAATCAAAATCGAACGATTCGCTCCAAAAATTAGGAATACACCGATCGTCTACAAACGCCTCGCCACGATGACCTAGGCCACCATCAACGACGTCGTTCACATCATAAGCTCGCCTTGACCTCTAGTTCCTAACCCCCTTAGACCGATCACCTATTGATCACCATCAACGACGATATTCCCCATTCAACTTCGCTAATAAAACTGGGTCCAAAACCCTATATGGCTAATGTTCTTCCACCTCCGCAGTTAAAAATTTCACCTAATAATTTTCCCAGGCTCGCCGATGTTCAAGCCATCATCACCGAAGATCACGACCATCGAAACACAACAGTTCTTCGGAATTTGACAAAAATTCCAATTTTGAACATCCCATGAATTCTCTTTAAATATAAACTTAAAAACTTTAAAATGATTATCAAAAATCATCTTTTTGCAGCATGAATTCATTCCTATAATCCGAGTTTGAAATCCAGATGTTAGATTTTTTGGGGTTGAAGAAATTTTACTGTAATTTTTAGTTTCAGAGATAATTACCAAATGTCCTTACTGAAAATAATTTTACTAGTAATGTCACATTGTTATCATTATTTATTCTTTAGGGATCTAAGCCTAAAACAGACTTAGCAAGGATAATTTACATTTCTAGTTTGTTTATACCCCGTTGATTTTGGAACAACAACATATTTCTACATGCACACATACATTTGCTCATACATATACAACATGCAGACAAAATTAGCAACCAAACAATCATTTTCCACAATATACTTCAAGTATAAATTCAGATGTCAAAACACACAAATGGGTTCAAGTTTGCTCACCTGGATCTTGGATAAAGCAGAGACAAAGAAGAAGCAGGAAACAGGGAATGAATTTTGAGCCTGTATATTTGAAATTAAAAATCTTTGCTTACTCACTCTTGCATTTGTTCACTTGACTCATCAATAACAACAAATATTAATTTTACTTACTGTTTTGAATTCCTTATGCACAGAAATCGGGATCTGTATTTGCAACAGAGCTTAAAATTTTTCCTTTTACCTTTGAACTGAGTTTGTTTTCCTACAACTAATTAAATTTATTGATTTAAACTTATGCTTTATCACCGATTAACAACTCAAATTCGAATCTTTTAAAGAAGTTACTTGCCTTTAGTTATTTCCAGAGAAGACTGCGCTACTCTGGCCAAAAAAAATTGCAGTTCTGTATTTTATAAATCCTTAAATTTTTTCTAGATTTGTTTTATGTTAAAAACTTGATCTTGAAATCATAAATTTATTAAGTTATAAGGTTAAAATTTACCTGAGATTTTCATAGAACAATTCGAGCCTGGAATAGATTTCCAAAATCTGAAATTTGAATTTGAATTTGCTCTTTGGTTTTGATTTGTTGAATCTGGAATTTATGATCTGAGTTGAGCTTTATATTTGATTTGGAATTAAGTTGAATCTACATTTGATTCTTGTTCCCAGGTTTTCAACTTGCTTCATATTGTAGTTTGATTTTTGTAGTTGCCTTCAAGTTTGAAATTTCTGCATTGCTCTTGTTTTTTTTCTGGTTTCAGGTTTTCCATTTATTTTTCTTTGGTACTTGAGATATCAAATCTTTGATACTGTTTGTTTTCTTTCAGATTCTTGAAAAGCTAAATAATTAAGCATGGGGAGATGGAAAGGTTTTTGTAATTTTTTATTTAATTATTTTATTTACTTAATGATGTCTTCATGCCATTTGTAACCAAAGATAATCATGAGATAAAATTTTGTTAATCTCTTTACTCCAAACCCATGTGCATGTATATTTCTTTACTTCCTCATGTATATATTTACATTTAAATTTTTGAAGACAAAAGAATGTTTATAAATTTCTTTACATCATATTTATTTTATAAATGAACACACCTTTTATTTCATTAGCAAATATATCTATACAATGTTGAAAGAAAATTGTTTTTAACCAATATTTATATATTTATATATATATATATATATATACATTACATCTTAATTCCTTTTTTTTAGTGCTACTTATATTTTTTTAATATTTATTTTAAATTTAATTTCAAATTCCCATTTACTTGAATAAAAATTCATTTATGTCTATTACTTCAATTTATTTCCCAATTGAATTCCTAAAGTTAAAAATATATTATTAATTTATGTTGACAAATTTTAGGATGTTACTTTTTTTATTTATAAGATTTTAAATATACAAAATCAAAACCCAATTAATTTGTAAGGTCAATGTCTAAATAAATATCCTATTTTGTTTGAAAAATTCAAATTAATTTACAAATTTATCCAAAAGTTTAATTATCAATTTAGATTTTAATTAAAAATCGGGATCGTTACAGATTCCCCCCTTAAAAAAATTTCTTCCTCGAAATTTGCTAGGGAGACACGAAAGTAAAATGAAAGATAGTGAAATGATTGATAAGATCAGATCGAAATATTTATTCTGCATTCGGATTACCAAATCAGAATATCAATAATATGAGAACAAACTCATACAATTATTTCACAAGTTATTCGGGTCCACTGGTCTACGAATATGCAAGGGCATTGATTAGTTCGAGGGATAACTAATCGTTCGTAGAATATATCAGATCCCAGAGAATAGATAGATGGATAGATTCAATCTTTTACGATCTATCAAACACTTGGTATGGATTCCAATTTAGGTGGGAACATACCAAAGTATATACCAACTTGTCCCTTTTCGGACTTCGATACCCATAAGAAATTACAATAGAATTTCAAATTTGGTTTTAATCGATGTCGTTTTATGTATACAATTCAAATGTATCCTCATATTTTATTAACCAATTTAACTCAATTTAAAATTTCCAATTTATTTAAAATTTAAATTTTCAAATTCATTAGAGTTTAAAACGAAAAGCTTATAAGAAATGGATGAAGATACGAAGTAAGAATTTTTTCTACAACGATTCGTAAGGCCATCACTACGCCGAAACTTCTTTCTGGAGCTGCCACGAAGAATTCAAAAGAATTTGGAATCGAATCAATGGAGATTGGGAAGAAAGTTGTTTCCACTGTCGCAGGGTATTCACCATTTGTAGTGGTACTCTCCTGTCCTCTATCTCGTCCTCTTCTCGCACTCATACTCACTATCAGTGGATAGTAAGAGAACTAACTTTGGCATTCGAACGGATATCTTAGGGATACACTCATTCTATGGTATACTTCACCCTATCTCTAATGAGTTACTTAATGTGTTATACTCCTGAGCTAAAGTTTTAAACCTCAGCTCTGATACCAAATGTAGCGATCCTGACTCGGCCTTCGAAAATCGGCACCGAATATGACACTCGTATTCAAATGCCGTAGATCCAAACGTCGAATCTAAGTATAACAACACAGCGGAAGAAAAGAATAATATGTATGACATACAACATTGATACAATATCTAATACAACAGAATGGTACAATGAATATCAATATACATCAGAGATATGATACAAGATAATAGCAGTGGGAAGAGAGGATAACACCAGCAGCGGAACAAAATCTCCAATATGGTTTTTATGAAAGAACTCCAGCATCGGTAATCTCCATCTCCAAAGCACCAATCCAGAAATAGCTCGAACTCCCAAAAACGATGCATAAAGATAAGCAAGTGCACCAGAGGTCTGACCACCTCCGGTCGTCGTTCCGGTCACCAGCATGTGGATGAAGACCTCGTCGATGATTCCAAACACCCAGATCCATCAATTTACCGAACAATCAAAATTGAACGATTCGCTCCAAAAATTAGGAATACACCGATCGTCTATAAACGCCTCGCCACGATGACCTAGGCCACCATCAACGACGTCATTCACCTCATAAGCTTGCCTTGACCTCTAGTTCCTAACCCCCTTAGACCGATCACCTATTGATCACCATCGATGATGATATTCCCCTTTCAACTTCGCCAATAAAACTAGGTCCAAAACCCTATATGGCTAACGTTCTTCCACCTCCGCAGTTAAAAATTTCACCTAATAATATTCCCAGGCTCGCCGATGTTCCAGCCATCATCATCGAAGATCACGACCATCGAAACACAACAGTTCGTCGGAATTTGACAAAAATTCCAATTTTGAACACCCCATGTCAAAAATCATCTTTTTGTAGCATGAATTCATTCCTATAATAAGAGTTTGAAATCCAGATGTTTGATTTTTTTTGGGTTGAAGAAATTTTACTGTAATTTTTAGTTTCAGAGATAATTACTAAATGTTCTTACTGAAAATAATTTTACTAGTAATGTTACATTGTTATCATTATTTATTCTTTAGGGTTCTAAGCGTAAAACAGACTTAGCAAGGATAATTTACATTTCTAGTTTGTTTATACCCTGTTGATTTTGGAACAGCAACATATTTTCTACATGCACACATACATTTGCTCATACATATACAACATGTAGACAAAATTAGCAACCAGACAATCATTTTCCATAATATACTTATAAATTCAGATGTCAAAACACACAGATGGGTTCAAGTTTGCTCACCTGGATCTTGGATAAGGTAGAGACAAAGAAGAAGCAGGAAACAGGGAATGAGTTTTGAGCCTGTATATTTGAAATTAAGAATCTTGCTTATTCACTCTTGCATTTATTCATTTGACTCATCAATAACAACAAATATTAATTTTACTTACTGTTTTGAATTCCTTATGCACAGAAATCAGGATCTGTATTTGCAACAGAGCTTGAAATTTTTTCCTTTTATCTTTGAAATGAGTTTGTTTTCCTGCAACTAATTAAATTTATTGATTTAAACTTATGCTTTATCACTAATTAACAACTCAAATTCGAATCTTTTAAAGAAGTTACTTGCCTTTCTTTATTTCCAGAGAAGACAGCACTACTCTGGCAAAAAAAAAACTGCAGTTCTGTATTTTATAAATCTGCAAAAAATTTCTAGATTTGTTTTATGTTAAAAACTTGATCTCGAAATCATAAATTTATTTAGCTATAAAGTTAAATTTTACCTGAGATTTTCATAGAACAATTTGAGCCTGGAATAGATTTCCAAAATTTGAAATTTGAATTTGGTCTTTGGTTTTGATTTGCTGAATCTGGAATTTATGATCTGAGTTAAGCTTTATATTTGATCTGGAATTAAGTTGACTATACATTTGATTCTTGTTCCCAAGTTTTCAACTTGCTTCAGATTGTAGTTTGATTTTTGCAGTTGCCTTCAAGTTTGAAATTTCTACATTGCTCTTGTTTTCTTCTGGTTTTAGGTTTTCCATTTTTTTGTTTGGTGTTTGAACTTGTGATATCAAATCTTTGATACTATTTGTTTTCTTTCATATTCTTGAAAAGATAAATAATTGAGCATGGGGAGATGGAAAGGTTTTTGTAATTTTTTATTTAATTATTTTATTTACTTAATGATGTCTTCATGCCATTTGTAACCAAAGATAATCATGAGATAAAATTTTATTAATCTCTTTACTCCAAACCCATGTGCATGTATATTTCTTTACTTCCTCATGTATGTGTTTACATTTAAATTTTTAAAGATAAAAGAATGTTTATAAATTGCTTTACATTATATTTATTTTATAAATGAACACACCTTTTATTTCATTAGCAAATATATCTATACAATGTTATTGTTTTTAACCAATATTTATATATATACACATTACATCTTAATTTCTTTTTTTGTTAAATGCTGCTTATATTTTTTTAACATTTACTTTAAATTTAATTTCAAATTCCCATTTACTTGAATAAAAATTCATTTATGTCTATTACTTCAATTTATTTCCAAATTAAATTCCAAAAGTTAAAAATATATTATTAATTTATATTGACAAATTTTAGGATGTTACTTTTTTCATTTATAAGATTTTAAATATACACATTCAAAACCCAATTAATTTGTAAAAGAAATGTCTAAATAAATAAATATCCTATCTAATTTGAAAAATTCAAATTAATTTACAAATTTACCCAAAAGTTTACTTTAATTATCAATTTAGATTTTAATTAAAAATCGGTATTGTTACAGATAATTACTTGGTGGAAGAAATTAAGTGATAATTACTCAGTGTAATTAAAGGATTAATTGATAATTAATTAAGGGGCTGGTTTAATTGATGGAGTATTTAAGGAAAGTTAATTTCTGATTGAGATTAATCAAGGCTGATTAATGAATGTAATTAAGTTAAAGGTTAATTATTAAATGAATTTAGAATAATTAACTAATGTGTGTAATTATAGGATCATTAATTAATGTAATTAATGGAAGTGATCAATCTTGCTCATGAATGATTCAATGATGATAAGTGCTTTGGATTGGTTGATATCTCAGATATGAATTGCTGTGTGATATGATATGTTTGATGGACAGTGATAATGTGATTATCTTTCAATTATGAATTTTTGTATAAAAGTGTTATCCGGTAATTAAAATTGAATTATATTTAATTGAATAACTTGGGTTTTGATGACATTGATTCGAAGAGACCGGAGTTGGATATTAGTAAATACCCGAAACCATTTCAATTCTTTATAGATTGATATGCGAAATCAATAAGCCGGAATGAATGATTTAAGTGAATTGTACTATTTAATCTAATTTTTTGGTACTTAGATATTTGTGAATGAAATAAGTGATGTCTATAACAAATTGTGAACTTGTATATTGATGAGAGTTACCCCAGTTTTAATTAAATTCTTTGTATTGAAATTTCTTGATAGATGAGTTTACTCACGCTGGTTTCCAGCCTGACCTTGGTGTTACTTTGATGTAATGCTCGGGTCAGACCGAGTAGTACAGATTTTCAGGTAAGGACGTTTTTGAAGCTCAGGAGGTGAGCTGGATGGCAGGAACGTATGGAGTGTATTCTGCTATGATATATTGTAGTTTATCTGGGACATGTTGTTTTAACTGTCCAATAATGGTTAAATATTGTAACTCTGATGTATTAAAATGTAATTAACTAATACAGCTTTCTTTAGGTAAAGAATATTATTTGATATTTTATTTTATCCACTATGAAATGTGAGATTCTGAGCTTGGTTTTCTGTTTCTTCTTCTTCTATCTCTTTTTTCTTTCCTAACTATCTAGAATTTTCGAGATCAAAATTTTCTAGGCCGTTACATTTGGTATCAGAGCGAGGTTAAGCGAGGACCTTGGCTCTGGTAGGATTACTCATTAAGGATAGGGTCAATGGTACCCTAGAATGAGTTGAGTGTCTATATATATATATATATATATATATATATATATATATATATATATGAGAGCGTACTTGTTATTTTTCTTATATAAAGATTTTACATGATTTTATATAAGGATATATTTTGATCTATAAAGCAATATTTCTTTCTAGTAAATATTAAGATAATTGGTTGCTAAATTATTGGAATTAAATTAAGTGGTAACAGAAATAATACCAAATTGAAATTAAATGAAGATAAGTTTGAAATAGATTCAAATTGAAATTAAAATCTTGAAGTTGGAAAGCAGTTTTCAGAATAAAATGATAATGAATTGGTTTCCAGATATGATAATCTTGGTTATTATCATAACTGGTTATTGTATTTAATAATGAAATATGTGTTAATTAGTAGGAAAAATGAAATGTTTTAGGGAAGTAAAACATTTAGGGAAGTATGACTTATAAATTGGAATTGAAAATGATCTGAATTTTGAAGATTTAACTCTGGGTCTAGAATTTGAAAGTTTTTTCAAAGTGATAAAGAAATAATAAATAATGTTATTTAATATATTTGAATGAAGGGTCTGTTTCAAACAAGAGTTGTTTGAAAATCTAAAGAAATTTTTTTTGAATTAAAAACCAAAGGTGGTTTAAAATTTAAGGATTACTTGGTGTGTAAAGGAAATAAATATGTATAGACAAGGAATATACATAATATCAAAAATAATTTGAAATAAACTCTATGGTTGAGTTTCGAATTTTCCTTGGATTGAGATGTGATACCCAAAGTGATAAGTTTTTGAACTTATATGTGGAAAGATTATTAATGTGAAGTTTAGAATTTGAAATGGGAATTCAAATTGGGTAAGGTTGGCTGGATTAGGTAAATTGAATTTAACTTTGGAAAGTTAAGTAATTTAACAAGCAACCTGAATTGGAAATTTCAAGATGAAATGGGATTTAACTTGGAAAGTTAAATGGTTAATATGAATTGGGAGTTTTGTGTGATCTCAAAAAGGGTTTGAGATCTGAAAATTGGAAATGGATGGATGTTTTTAAATTTGAATGATACCATCCTGTTGTTATTAATAATCTTTAAGCTGAAATTGGATTTGTTTAAATGAATGATGAAATGGATTGTGGTAATATATCCATTATTAAGATAAAATGGAATCATTTTGGACTTGAGATTTGTATGTTTAAGATAAAACCTCAAAGGGTTGGTTTCAAATTTTAAATTTGGTGATGAATTGAATTTCAAAGATTTAGTTGTAGGATTTGAATTATTATTTGAACTTTGAAATAGGATAAAAATGGAATTTGAATTCAGAATTAAATGGTTTAAAGATATAATTTGATTTGATTTAAAGGATTAAATCAACATTTAAAATTTAACTCGAATTTATACAATTCGAAATGGTTTAAATTTGCAATTTGAATTGAATTAGTTCAAATTGAATTTGATTTGAATTAATTGAAATTGTGATTGAAGATGGATAAGTTTAAAAATTCAAACGAAAATTTGAATTGGATAATTTGAAATTAAATTGAAGTTGAGTGGGTCCAAATTCAAATAGGAAGTTGATTTGAATTTGGGATGAGAAGGGAAGTTAACTTAATTTGAATTGAAATTGAAAGTTAGTTGAAAATTGGCAATTGATTGGAATTGGGATCAATTCAAATTGGAATTGAATCAATTTAAATAGAAATGGAAATTTAAATTGAATTGAAATTGAGTCAATTCAAGTGATGGAAATTTAAATTGAATTGATTAGAAATGGAGGCTGGGAATTGAACGGTTTGACTCTGGACTATTTTCAAAATAAATTGTTTTAGTACAAATCTATTTTTTCCAAGCAATTTATATATACAATCTTTCTTTTTAAACCCCAAACTATCTTATACTTATTTTATAAATATTTTTGTAACCATTTAACCATTTTACAATTGTTTTATAAACTAATTACTATTTTCTAACTACTTTTTAACTAATAACTATTTTACAACTATTTTGCAAATTGCCTTAATATTCTGTAACTATTTGACTATTTTCTAACTATTTTACAATTACTTAACTATTTTACAGCTATTTTACAAACTAATAATTAATATTTTTCAACTACTTATATATATTAAAATTTTCAAGCTATTTTCTAAATTTAAGCTGGACAGAGTTCTAACTGTTTATGATTAAATACCCACTGAGATAAGAATTAAAGTGATAATTCAAATGGGGTTGAGGCATTGGTTGAAAAGATAAATAAGAACCTAAGGGAATGTGAATAGAAAAGAGAAATGATTTAGCTAATAATCAATAAAGTTAAATACGTAGGATATACGTATATTATTCTATTCGCATAGTGATTTGATCCAGATTCGAGCATAGAATTTCGAGATAGTTATATCGATCCGAGTTGGGATTTTTCACTCGATTTTCGACGACGAACCTGGATATGGATTGTTGATTGGTTTTGGATATTCCCTATCATAGTTATGGCTATGCAAGGAGAATGACGGTTTCTGATCAAGAAACCAGATCTGAGTCCGCACTAGGAAGTCGGGTGGACGATACTAGTTTGGAAGTGAAATTGTGTGATCGTGTAAGCGATTAGATTGGTATAGCGTACGGATGGTATATATACATCGTATGGGTTTGAATGAAATTGATACTGGGAATTTGTGGATAAGAAATGTGAAATGGTTTTTGAAATGAAAAATATATTTTGTGAAATATATGATGAATAAAGTGGAAATTGGATATTTCTATGGTAGAAAATTTCTTTGTGGAAGTAAGTTAAATAGTAAGTGATTTTATAGAGTAATCAAATTTGAATATTGATATGAAAATTAACAAAATTATGTATCTTTGTTGCATATATGATAAAACTCCCCTTGTTGAATCTATTGCCAGAAGAAAATGTTTTTTGAAAATATTTGAAGTATAAAAGGGATTTTATACAAGTTTGAAATGATCCAAAGATTTTTCAAGGTTATATATATCTATATATATATACACAAAGGAACTTTTGAAAAAGATTTTGGAGGAAAGGTTTTTTGGAACCTATGGATTTGGAAAGGCTTTTGATTTTTGGGTAAAATCAATATTGGATTTGAAAAGCCTAGTTTGAGAATTATCGATTTTGGGATAATCGATTTTGATAAAGAAGATTTATATGAGATTCATACTAGGTGTATGATTTGGAAGATACTATATGTATATAGTATAAAGTGTTTGAAATAGCTTTGGAGAGAAAGGCGCTCCCTTGAAATGAACTTCTCAGGAGTACAGTAGGGTGGTACTGCCTTGAGCCTCTAAGGGGGAGGTTCTAAAGTTGATCATGTGAGGAGTCTGGACAAAACTAGTTCCTGAGGATTTTGTGTAGAGTGTAGCGGAAGTCGAGGGCGCTGATGCCTAAAGAGGCATTTGGGTTATGCTGTGACGACAGTGTAACTCGATGTCATTGCGATCTACTACAGACCATAGCGAATGTCGTATGTGCCGCTGAGAGCCAACAGTCTACGTTAGATTTTATATCGGTAGACTGCGACCTATGGTAACATAGCGAAAGTTGTGTGTGCTGCTGAGAGCCAACAATCTGCGTTTGATTTTACATCGGTAAACTGCGACCTATATGGGAGTGGAGAAGTTTCATTTTTGACTGCGAAAATCGAGGACGCTGATGCCTACAGTTACATGGACTTTTGCTGTGATGGCAACGTAACCATGGAATGTAACTGCGATCTGTTGTGGGTTCCATGGCGTAATCGAGAGGCGCGGAATGCCTACAGTTACATGGACTTTTGCTGCGATGGCAACGTAACCCAGGATGTAACTACGGCCATGGATGGGGGTGATAATTTCCAGAGCATTCTCACTAAAGATATTTCCTCTATTTTCAAAAATGTTTTCTATATTTTCAATAAAATTATTTTTCAAGTATTTTCACTGGGTGTTGAAAATGGGACTGCTAAGTACTTATAGATTTTCAGTCTTACGCCTGATCAACGTATGATCGAATTTCTGTAAGAACGAAGATGGACTTGTGAAAACATCGGGTTATAAAAGTATTTTTATAAAACTATTTTGCAATATCATATAGATTTTACAATGTTTTAAAAATGTTCAAAGAGAAAATTTAACTGATATTCAGTATTTTATTAATTTTGGCTTCGTTCCTTTTCGAGGACGAAAAGATTCTAAGGGAATGTGATAACCCGGATTTCTTTGGCATCAGATAATTGTATAATTATCTGATTTAAAATATTGAAAATACTGATTTATAGATTAAACAAATAAATTTGATATTATTCATATATATATATATATATATATTTGTGTTAAATTGAATTTAAATTAGAAATTCAAAAGATGAATATCTTAAGTTATTTTGAAAATATTATTATGATTTTATTTCTTTTATATGATTGGTTTTACATTATTTTTGTTAAAAAGATTTATTTATAATGTATTTACTTAATAGATATATATATATATATAAGTTTTATAAAAAATCATTTAAGGATTCATTAATTCATGGGATTATAAATGTAAGTTAAATGTTTACATAATTACAAATGGAAGCATAAGAATGTACCTGATTACAAGTGTAGACAAATACAAACATATTACATAACTAATATAAAATATAAGAAATTCTTAAATGAGGGGTTAATTTCTTTTAAACATTTGTAGGAGAAAAAAATATAGAAAAAAATATACACTTGTAAAGTTTTGAACCAATAGAAACAACATTTGTAAGCGAAGCATCCTATAAACTAACAAGTGGAAAAATAATCCTCAATTAGAAATTAATTATATTAAAAATAAGGTTTTGAGAAATAATCTGTGTTTTCTTTCAGCTAATTTTTTTCTCATTTTCTAAATTAAACTGAAAATCAAAATTCAAAGAAAGAAAAAAGGGGGGCCTCAGCCTGTTCTAAATCAACAACAACATCTGTTAAAGGCTTCATTCTGTGATCAAGTTAATATTCAACTCAACATCAAGCTGTAGAAATCAACTTAACTATTTAGAATCAAATTCAAAGATCAGCTTCAATTCAAATGCGAGGTTTCAGATCAAAAACTGGGAAGAAAACAGTTCTCTGTTTTGAGATTTCCTGGTGAGTAAACTTTGAAAATCTGGTATATCTTAAAATTGCATGTGATGATTAATGAAATATGATACGAATTCTGCTGTGCATGTTCTTTAAAAAGGATTTTGCGTGTATATATATATGTGTGTGTTAAACCCTGTGTATATGTCTGGATCAGGCATAACATGCCTCTGTCTGGATATCCAAGTTTTAAAACATGGTTATAAAATTTTAAATCATTCGTCTAAATGATTTCTAGGCCTTGATCTCTAATCAAAGGTATTTGAATGTGTATAACAACATAAAGAAAATATAGATTCGAGTAAAATAATTGGTAAATATTTTGGAAATTTAAGATTACAGTGAATTTCAAATTGGTGCTAAAAATCAATAAATCTTAATTTCTGATTTAGATTACGTGAATAGATTCATGAGTGGAAATAACGAATTTTGATATGCATTTCAAGATTTTTAGATTAGTATTTGCCGTGATTTTCTTAGTTGATCGGAATTTGTTCTTTTTGCAAATTCCGACGAACGAAGTTGAGATCGAGGGCGAGGTTTGGTCGGAAGCTTGGTTGTAGCATAGGGATAGCAGGAAAAATGCTTGTTGATTTTCTCGAGGGCCGTGGTGGTCCTACAGGTGCGAACTAGGGTTTAGTATAGTGTTTTGCTCGACGTGGTTGTCAAGCCAATTCCGACGTGGGCGAAGAACCGAAGTGGCGCGCGATGGTGGGGATAGTTACTGGAAGGTATGACAAGGCTTCAGTGGAGTGGTCAGGTGATCTGGAGGTGGGAGGTGTCGGGAAGGAGGATTTTTCTGGCCAGGGTGGTTCCCAGGTTTGGTCGTGAGTGCCTCGTTTTCGATTCGAGTAGAATTCGTTCGATCTGGGTGCAGATGTGAGTTCGCATGGGTTAAAGTGATTGTCGAATATCGCCGCGTCGATCACTGGAGGTCGGCGATGCTGGTGTACGTGCACCGCTTGCACGTCATGTCTGGGTCGATGGGCTTTAGTGAAAGCTCGGGTGGGTTCTCGTGCAAGTGGAGAGATGACTCGAAACTAATGAAGGAAGGTGGTTGACTCGAGCAGGTGCGGGATATTTTAGTGTTTGACTCGGATTTGCTCAGGTTTGTATCTTGTCGTTGTAACCAAGTTTCAAATTTTGTTTTAAATGGATCAAATTCAGGTTTTAAAGGAGAAAGAAGGCAAGTCTACTTAAGCATGTTTTCAAAATGAATGTTAAACAAGTTTTATGGGATGTTTAAACCAAGTTTCAAATTATAATTAAAATAGTCAAGCTTTAAAGGACATATTAAGTAAGTTTTTGGAATAAAATTTATTTAAGCAAGTTTAAAAAATGGTTTTCAAAGATTTTAAATATCAAATTTAAAAGTTTTTAATTGATTTATTCTTATGTAAAATTATATAATTATTTTCTAAAATGGGTTTTTATGAAGTTTAATAATAAGAATAAGCATATAATTTAAATAAAGATTTTTTTCTAAAAAAAGGGGTTGAGATTAATTAAAGATAATTGATTAGTTTAATTAAATTAAGCAAATCATTTGATGATTGATTCAGTATAATTACTTAATCTAACTAAAAGGGAATTACATAAAGGAAGTGATTAAGGATTAAATACTTAGTGTAATTAATTAAAGGATTGATTAATTAATGGAATTAATAAAAGGGTTAGTTAATTAATGAAGATGATTAATTAGAGGATAATTAATCAATGTAAGTAATTATAGAACAATTAATTCGAGTAGTTTATTATGGATCAATGAAATCAACGTGAATGGGTAAGGTTAATTAATTTGTGTAATTAATTAAGTTAAAGTGGTTAATTCTAGTTAATTAATTAAGTTTAATCAATTAAAGGTATTCATTTAATGTTGGGTTAAGTATAATTACTTAAGGTAATTAATTAGGTATAATTACTTAGTGAAGTAATTACTGGATGTAATTAATTAAAGGAAATTAATTGATGGGAAGTAATTAAAGGATAATTACTTGGTGGAAGAAATTAAGTGATAATTACTCAGTGTAATTAAAGGATTAATTGATAATTAATCAAGGGGTTGGTTTAATTGATGGAGTAATTAAGGAAAAGTTAATTTTTGATTGAGATTAATCAAGGCAGATTAATGAATGAAAATAAGTTAAAGGTTAATTATTTAATGAATTTAAGAATAATTAACTAATGAGAGTAATTAGAGGATCATTAATTAATGTAATTAACGGAAGTGATCAATCTTGCTCTTGAATGATTGAATGATGATAAGTGCTTTGGATTGGTTGATATCTCAGATATGAATTGCTGTGTGATATGATATGTTGGATGGACAGTGATAATGTGATTATCTATCAATTACGAATGGTTGTATAAAAGTGTTATCCGGTAATTAAAATTGAATTATATTTAATTGAATAACTTCGGTTTTGATGACATTGGATTCGATGAGACCGGAGTCGGTATTAGTAAATACCCGAAACCACTTCGATTCTTTATAAATTGATATGTGAAATTAATAAGCCTTAATGAATGATTTAAGTGAATTGGACTATTTAATCTAATTTTTTGGTACTTAGATATTTTTGAATGAAATAAGTGGTGTCTATAACAAATTGTGAACTTGTATATTGATGCGAGTTACCCCGGGTTTTAATTAAATTCTTGTATTGAAATTTCTTGATAGATGAGTTTACTCACACTGGTTTTCATCCTGATCCGGTTGTTACTTTGATGTAATGCTCGAGTCAGACCAAGTATTACAGATTTTCAGGTAAGGACATTTCTGGAGCTTAGGAGGCGAGCTGGATGGTAGGAACGTATGGAGTGTATTCTGCTGTGATATATCGTAGTATATTTGGGACATGTTGTTTTAATTGTCCAGTGATGGTTAACTGTTGTAACTCTGATGTATTAAAATGTAATTGACTGATACAGCTTTCTTTGTGTAAAGAATATTATTTGATATTATATTTTATCCGATGTGAAATGTGAGATTCTGAGCTTGGTTTTCGATTTCTTCTTTTTCTATCTCTTTCTTCTTTCCTAACTATCTGAAATTTTGGCGATCGAAATTTTCCCGGCTGTTGCATGAAATTTTGAATTTTATCTTTTGTTATGAAAATAGATCAAATTTTAAGAATACTGCTTTTCGTTTTGTTGAAATCTGATTTATATTGTGAAAGTTGTGCTTTTTCCAATATTGTGTGTAAATTGATTTATTTAACAATATTGATTATTTTAACTTATATAATAATATTTTTGTCTATCATATCTTGTTCTAATTTGTGTATATATGTGCAATATGTCATTTTAAGTTTATGTTTTATTTTTAAAACATTTTTTAAGTATAGTTGTTATTTCTCCAAAACTAGTTATATTTTTGTTTCAATTTTAATATTATTTTTCATATAATTAACTATATTCTTATATTTTTCAATAATTTTCCAAATTTTATTTATTTATTTTATTTTCATTTTATCTGGTATTCATTTTATTTTATTTTCATGGTTTTTATTCTAATTTATTTGCATAAATGAAAATGAGAAATTTCATAAGTCTAATGGCCTTTTAATTGTTGACTTTCCATCTTCACACCCCTTCATAGTTTGGGCCGTTCTTTCCCTATCTCTTAGCCGTGTGTTTATTTTATGCAATTCGCATGAAAACACTCATTCTCACTTCATTTTCACGTCACTTTCAGATCTGAAGAGAAAACCTTTTGTAATGTCTTCTTTTTCGCACTTCTTGTTCTCATTTCTACTGATTTTTCCTTTGTAATTTGCATTGCCTCTCCATTGTCTTGCTCAGCCATACCCCTCCATCACCTCCTCCGACCAACTCCACCACCATCCACGACCACTTCACCCTCCTTTCCCTCTATCTTTACCAGGCCATGACCCTTCTAAGAAGATTACACCACAAAACTCCTCAAACACTTCAACTATTGCCTACCCGAGCTCCAAAAATCACCTAGCCTTCATTTTTCACTTAGATCACCTCCTTAGCCGCCACCACGAGTCACTCCACCACCTTTGGCCGACACTCCAGGCACCAACTAACCTTTATCTTGTAGGGGCCAAGCCCAATGGTCCTTTGGCCGAGCCATATGGTTGCACAAAAGCCACTAAATTGCCTTAAACCATTTGTATTCCTTTATGTTGCAACTTCCATCTCTTCTACTACTTCTGGCCATGCATACATGCATATCCTAGCCCTATGCACCACTTTGGTCGAGAACACCTGACCCTAGGCTGAGCACTTGAATGATGGAGGCAATGGTCAAGTCATTCTTTTCACTTTTTTTTTTTAAATTCAAATTGTTTCCACAAGTATATTTGGTTTGAAATCATATTTATACTTGTCTTGTTTTATGGGTTGTGTACAAGATCTAGCTTGGTTCTTTTCCCACTCGAGTCTAAAGTCGTGTTATCATGCCTTCTAGATATTCATTTATGTGCTTTGTTGTGCTATCTCCAGCATGAAACATGTGAGTAATTCTCACAAGGCATTCTGTACTTATATAATTAGTAAACTGATAGCATGTGAATCTGTAAACTATATTATCATGTTATACCTGCCTGTGATAAGATCTATATGATGTTCACCTTGTTTATACACCTGTCATATCATCTGTTACTGTTATATGATGCTGTATTGCTCATTTATATCTGATTACCATACTGCAAGTTCCCTATAGAATAGAATCACAATGGGTTGAAATGATACATACCCGAACGGACTTTAGAATAAGGAAAAATCGTTATGGGCTGAAATGATAGGCCTGAGTGATTTTTATTTAATTTTCATTTACTTGGGATTGCGGGTTTGAAATGATAGAACCCGAATTTTTCTTTTTAAATTGCGGATTAAAATGATACATATCCATATCACTTGACCTAGGCTAGAAAATTATATACAGACCCGGGGTTAAAATATATTTTCCAAATTTTTTTAAAAGTATTTTAAATTGTAAATATTATGATATTTTGATTTAAATTTAATTAAAAATGATTTTATAAAATATTAGCGATTTTCTACAAGTTAAATAAGTGAGATTAGTAAATAGTAAAGTAGAATGTGAAATATAAGTAGAATTTGAAATATATGTTAACTTTGGAATTTATGATTTTGTTTATAAATGGAATTTAAGTTAAGTAAGAAAATATGATAATTTGATTTAAATTTGAATTTAAAATAATTTTATAAAGTGTTCCTTATTTTTCTATAAATTAAATAGTTAAATAAATGAATACTTTAAAGTGTAATTTGAATATAATTTAAATTTGGAAATATGAAATTTGGTGTAAAAAATGAAATTTAAGTTATAGAAATAAAATGGAAATTTAGTTTAAATTATGAAATGGTAAATTTAATTAAAAGTGTAAAGTAAATGCAAGAGTAGAAAATTTTACGCTTGAATTTATTAAGTGAATTATTGAAAATTTGATTTTATTTATAGGAAATTTACTTTATAAAAATCATAAGTTAAAGGAATTCTAATGAATATTTTTGAATGTTAAAATATGATTTTTATAATGATTTAAGGGTTAAAATCAAAGTTTATTTGTTGTTGGAATTATATTGAAATTTTGGAATTTAAATAATAGCACCACAGAAATGCTATCATTTCTGAAGTTAACTTAAAATCTAAAGTAAATGATATTACAACACTTTGTTAGTGTTGTGGTTGATACAAATGAACTATGGCTAAATTTTAACTAAGTAATATTACAGCACTTGGTAAATGCTGTGATAGCAGAAAGATAACTAAAATCTGAAACTAAATAAAGGGCTACAGTAGCACTTTATAAATGCTGCGGTAGGCTGAAATAAACTATTTTCAAATGAACTAAACTATTACATCATTTTGTTTAAGTGCTGTCTTTTCTGGAATTGTATTGTTTTCAAACATAACTTACAGCTGTTTTCTAAATACTGTGAAAGGCTGAAATTTTCAATGTTTATGGTTTTTAGCTAAATAATAGAGTTTAGAATTGTCTAAAATTTTGGGAATTGAATACTTGATTTGTAAATATAATAACTTCACTTTTAAATGGTTTAAATGAATTGTTTTGATTTAAATATAAACTATTTGAAAGGCGATTTGAATGATATCTTTGAATTAAAAAGGGTATTTAAATTTGAATATTTGGATTTGAATTCAAATAATGATTTGAAATGGAAGTTTGAAAGGATATGATATTTTGATATATTGAAATGGTTTGGAAATGATTTGATCTTTATTTTGACAAAGAACTTGAATTTGAAAATGATACTATATTTTGAAGTATAAACTATGATTTTTAAATTATAACCATGGGTTATAATAACGATTGGTTGTTAAAGAGATCGGGATCGGATATGGACATGCTCTCTGTTGATACCGAAAACCACTTTAACAACTGTGTACGTGGTGGAGATTCTAGAATGAAGTAGGATGGTGGCGACGATCCTTGAGGTATATTACATGGACCCATCTCCCGTGAGTTGGCATAAGGTGGCTAAAATAGTAGCGATCTCGGGCCAAAAAGGTTAGCTCCTCTGATCGGAAGCACTTTTTCGATACTATACTCTTACTTGTGGTTGATTTGATGGCCATCTTCCGATTTTTGATATGGGAGTGCGTTCCGAGGTGGGCGTATGTGGCTGCTACGTTACCACCAGCCTATGTGCGTAATTGGTATATCTACCCTGGCATTGCTTTGTGTGTCGTGTCACCTACCATATCGAGCCTTTACTACGAGTTTCTATTTGTGTCGCACCTATGCAGTATCTTCTCATAGTCTCCCGATTAGGAGATATGAAGGTACTGTATATACTATTGGCATTATTTGTGTTAAGGAGAATATTGGGTCACTCCTTAACGCTATTTTAAAGTAAGTTTATTTTACTGCAGACATTATTATAATAGCGTAATATTAATACATAGTAAAAGTTTAACAGATCCTTAGAGGATGGGCGGTCCCAAGCATCCTTTAAGTTGCTTGAACTTTATTACAGTTCACTTCAGTTGGTTTACAATATCTATGTATGTGTACCCTGACTCGAATGTTTTGTGTTTTGCTTTACGCTCGGGTCAGCTTTAGTATTCACAGCTTACCTTTGGATTTCTCTTTCTGGAGCTAGTCTTTGCGGGAGATTCTGCTATCTATTTATATATCTATTTCAGTTTCAGCTGTTCTAGTTTATCTCATGTATTAGTGAACTTCTGTGTATTTGGTATTTCTATTGTATTTGTTTTTCAGACTAATATTATGTATTCTGTTTTGAGAGTTTGTTATAGTAGCTTCATGAATTACTATGGTATTTTATTTCCGCTGCGAGTTATTCTGATATTTCTATGTTTGTGATTCTATGATTGCATTTCATTTGCTCCAATTTTATTTACAATTTGGTATTTTGAGCAATTCAAGTCCGACATGTGTGTCTGCCATTGCAGTTGGAGGGTGTAGCATGATAGGGGGTTCTCGCTTCCTAGTTTGGTAGCGAACGGTTGACTCTTACTCCTATATGTCCTCGTGGGGGTTGGTGGTGCAGTCGAGATGCTGGCCGTAAAGGCAAAACACAGGTACCAATGTATGCTACGGTGGGCGTTACCCCATTGGCACGGCCTGTTACATTTGGTATCAGAGCTTTGATTTTAGGCAAACCATAGCCTGCGGAGCAAAAACTCATTAGAGATAGGGTAGGAATACCCTAGAATGAGTGAAATCAACCTCAGAATCACTTTCTTTGTGAGAGAACATACTTTCAAAGTATAAACTGATTTTCAAAATGATTTTCAAAGGATTTTTCAAAGATTATTTTAATATAAAAAATTTCTTGTTTTAAAGGAAAATTTTCTAAACTTCATTCCTTTCGTATCTACGTTGTTAGTATTTTCTTCTTTAGGATATTCATCCAAGTGAATTTATCTTATCTTATCTTTGTCTCCTCCATATCTCGTCCTAAATTCATTCTTGATATTTTTCAGGATGAATCAAGGAAATGTCAGAGGTAGGGGTCGTATCCCAGCTCGTCAACCTATTGCACCTGTTAAGTTCACTGTTCTCCGTAAGGAATTCACTCAACTTGGTAGCACCAAGTTTTCTGGTTCAGAGAGCATCATTGAAGTTCAGCAATGGTTGCGTAGTCTAGAGAGGATATTTACTGGTCTTGAGATTACTGATAACCAGAAGCGTCAGTTAGCTTCTTGGCAACTATAAGAGTGCCCTAGATTGGTGGGAGTCTGTACGGCTAACACCGTCGAGGCTGATCTTTCTTGGGAGCAGTTTAGGTATCTTCTTGTGTTTCTTGGAATTCTGTTTCTATGTCTCTTTCGTGCCTTTTCTTAGCTTATGTATCACCTTTTTCAAGGAGGCTTTCGTTGCTAAGTGGATGCCTGAAGCCAGGAAATCCCAGCTTTATAGGGAGTTCATGGATCTCAAGGAAGGAAGCATTTCTTTTTATGAGTATCGGAGGAAGTTCAACGAACTTTCTAAGTTCGGTCCTAGCCTGATTGACACTCCTCTCAAGAAGAATGAGAAGTTCATTTCTGGTGCTCGTCCTGAGTATTATAGTCATCTCATTTCTCATGTTCATGGCTCTTTTACCCAGCTTATGGATATGGCTATTCGTTATGAGAACCTCACTTCTAAGAGTCCTGCTGTTGTTGGTACTCCTTTACCTCAGTCTTCCTCTGCGAACTCTAAGAAGAGAAAGACTAATTTCCAGCAGCAAAAACAGAATTGGCTCAAGAATGCGGGTATGGGATCTTCATCATCGTCTCATTCTCAGAGGCTGCCTGTTGACCTTTCTGCCATCACTTGCTTCAAATGTGATCAGAAGGGACACTATGCCAATAGTCCCTATCATAGCTGGTGCAGCTGTTCCTCCTCCTGCTCAGTTGAGTAAGCCTTCCGGTATATTTGTTATCACCTCTGCATCTTCTTCAGCTCCTGTTCCTAGTGCTCCTAGGGATGACCAAGGTACTCTTCAGTGCACCTTTTTCTTTATTTCAGTACCGTGTTCGTGTTTTATTTGATACTGGAGTTTTCCTTAGTTTTATTTCTGTTGATTGGTGCAATAAGTTTGAGTATCTCCTTTTTCCTGAGTTTGCTTCTGTATCTTTATGTGTTTCAAATCCAATTGGGGTCTGCAAACCTTGATAGGATTTGTAAGCATGTGAAACTTCTCTATTCCGATCATTGCTTTAGTGGTGATCTCCATTTGACTCCTGTAGTTGGATTCAATCTCGATGTATTTGGTGAAGTCACTGATTTACCTCCTAAGCGAAAAATTGATTTCCGTATTGATCTTATTCCTGGAGCTCTGGAATGGGTTCTATGTATGGTTAGTCATACCTTATGGTTTGACTAATGCCCATGCTTTCTTAGTTGATTGATGAATCTTGTTTTTCGTGCTGTGCTTAATAAATTTTCTAAATGCCATTTCTGGAAGATGAAGCCGATTCCTTGGACAAATTGTTCTAGTAATGGAGTTTCTGTTGATCCAGTCATGATCGTTGCGATCAATGAAAATCTTTCTTTCTTTCTCTTTTTCCTTAATCATTCAATTATTCTATCTTTTCTATTGTTCTTATTTCTCCCTATTCTTTTATAGGGTTGGGAAACTTCTAAGACTCCTTATGAGATTTCGTAGTTTCTTAGCCTTCTCAATTATACTGGAGATTCATTGAGAATTTTGCTCGGATTGATGCAATTCTCACTGCTAAGTTTATCTGAGTTATTGTGGATAGACTGACCAAGACCTCTCATTTTCATTCCTGTCAAGTCTACTTGTTCTGCTTTTAGCTTGTTCGAGATCTACATGAAGGAGATTGGTAGTCTCCATAATGTTCGTCTCAGTATTGATTGGTGATCATGATTCTATCTTTTCCAGTCAGTTTGGAAAGCTTTTCTGGAGTACTCATCTGAATCTAAGCACTGCTTACCATTCTTAGACCGACGGTCAAATGAGAAGAGTGAATCAGATTTCTCGAGGATCTTCTTCGAGCTGGTATTCTTTATTCTGGAGGATCTTGGGAAGATTATCTCCAGTTGGTTAAAATTACCTATAACAACTGTTATCATGTATAATTTCATTCTTCTTATCATCTTGTCTTAATCCTATTTCATTCTATCTTTTTGTGTTTTTTCATACCTCGTTCCTTTTTAGGGATGATAAGTTTTGAGTGGGGGAGAGTGTAACAACCCTATATTTTGTGATTATTTTAGTTGTATATTTTGATTATTTTAAATTGAATTTCCTGATTTAAAAACTTTATATTATTTATTAAAATGATTAATTTCTGTTATTTTTGATATAAATTTTGATTTTTATGTGAATTATAATTTCAAACATGAGTAAATAGAATATTTTCTAGAAAAGTGGATTTTTGGTCAATCTGGTCAAACTTTGACTTCTAAATTTAAAATTTAAATATTTGAAATTTTTGATTTTATCTTTTATTATGAAAATATATTAAATTTTAAGAATACTGTTTTTCGTTTCGTTAAAATCCGATTTATATTGTGAAAGTTATGCTTTTTTCAATATTGTGTGTAAATTGATTTATTTAACAATATTGATTATTTTAATTTATATAAATAATATTTTTGTTTGTCATATCTTGTTCTAATTTTTGTATATATGTGTAATATGTCATGTTATTTTTATGTTTTATTTTTAAAATATTTTTTAAGTACAGTTGTTATTTTTCCAAAACTAGTTATATTTTTGTTTTCAATTTTAATACTAGTTTTCATATAATTAACTATATTCTTATATTTTTCTATAATTTTATAAATTTATTTATTCATTTTGTTTTAACTTTATTTGGTATTCATTTTATTTTATTTTCATGGTTTTTATTTTATTTTATTTGCATAAATGAAAAAGAGAAATTTCAAAAGTCTAATGGGCTTTTAACTGTCGACCTTCCATCTTCACACCCTTTCATAGTTTGGGCCGTCCTTTCCCTATCTCTTAGCCGTGTGTTTATTTTATGCAATTCATGTGAAAACACTCTTTCTCACTTTATTTTCACGTCACTTTCAGACTTGAAGAGAAAACCTTTGGTAATGTCTTCCTTTTCCCACTTTTTCTTCTTATTTCTATTGATTTTTCCTTTGTAATTTGCCTTGCCTCTCCATTGTTTTGCTCGGCCATACCCCTCCATCACCCCCTCCGACCAACTCCACCACCATCCACTGTCACTTGACCCTCCTTCCCCTCTATCTTTACTAGGTCGTGACCCATCTAAGAAGATTACACCACAAAACTCCTCAAACACTTCAACTATTGCCTACCCGAGCTCCAAAAATCACCTAGCCTTCATTTTCCACCTAGACCACCTCCTTAGCCGCCGCCTCCAGTCCCACCACCACCTCTAGATAACACTCCAGACACCACTTGACCTTCACCTTGTAGGGGCCGAGCCCAATGGTCCCTTGCCCGAGCCATATGGTTGCACAATAGCCACTAAATTGCCTTAAACCCTTTGTATTCCTTTATGTTGCAACTTCCATCTCTTTACTACTTATGGTCGTGAATGCAAGCATATCTTAGCCCTATACACCACTTTGGTCGAGCATACCTGACCCTAGGCCGAGCACTTGAATGATGGAGGCAATGGTCAAGTCATTCTTTTCATTTTGTTTTTAATTTCAAATTGTTTCCACAAGTATATTTGGTTTGAAATCATATTTATACTTGTCTTGTTTTATGGGTTGTGTTCAAGATCTAGCTTGGTTCTCTTCCCACTGGAGTCTAAAGTCGTGTTATCGTGCCTTCTGGATATTCGTTTATGTGCTTTATTGTGCTATCTCCAGCTTGAAACATGTGAGTATTTCTCACAAGGCATTCTGTACTTATATAATTAGTAAACTGATAACATGTGAATCTGTAGACTATATTATCATGTTATACCTGCTTGTGATATGATCTATATGATGTTCAACATGTTTATACACTTGTCATATCATCTGTTACTGTTATATGATGCTATATTGTTCATTTAGATCTGATTATCCACTACAAGTTCCCTATAAAATAGAATCACTATGGGTTGAAATGATACATACCCGAACGGACTTTAGAATAGGGAAAAATCGTTATGGGAAGAAATGATAGGCCTAATCGATTTTTTTTACTTTTCATTTACTTGGGATTGTGGGTTTGAAATGATAGAACCTGGATTTTTCTTTTTAAATTGCGGATTGAAATGATACATATCTGTATCACTTGACCTAAGCTAGAAAATTATATATAGACCCGTGGTTAAAATATATTTTTGAAAAAAAATTAAAAGTATTTTAAATTATAAATATTATGATATTTTGATTTATATTTATTTAAAAATGATTTGTATAAAATATTAGCGATTTTCTACAAGTTAAATAAGTGAGATAAGTAAATAGTAAAGTTGAATGTGAAATATATGTAGAATTTGAAATATAAGTTAACTTTGGAATTTATGATTTTGTTTATAAATGGAATTTAAGTTAAGTAAGAAAATATGATAATTTGATTTAAATTTGAATTTAAAATAATTTTATAAAGTGTTATTTATTTTTCTATAAATTAAATAGTTAAATAAATGAATACTTTAAAGTGTAATTTGAAAATAATTTAAATTTGGAAATGTGGAATTTGGTAAAAAAATATGAAATTTAAGTTTTAGAAATAAAATGGAAATTTAGTTTAAATTATGAAATGGTAAATTTAATTAAAAATGTAAAGTAAATGCAAGAATAGAAAATTTTACACTTGAATTTATTAAGTGAATTATTGAAAATTTGATTTTACTTATAGGAAATTTACTTTATAAAATTCATAATAAGTTAAAGTCATTTTAAAGAACATTTTTGAATATTAAAATATGATTTTTATAACGATTTAAAGGGTTAAAATAAAAGTTTATTTGTTGCTAAATTATATTGAAATTTTGGAATTTAAATAATAGCACTACAGAAATGCTATCGTTTGTGAAGTTAACTTAAAATTTAAAGTAAATGATATTACAGCACTTTGTAAGTGCTATGGTTGATACAAATGAACTATGGCTAAATTTTAACTAAGTAATATTACAGCACTTGGTAAGTGCTGTGATAGCAGAAAGATAACTAACATCTGAAACTAAATAAAGGGCTACAGTAGCACTTGATAAGTGTTGCGGTAGGCTGAAATAAACTATTTTCAAATGAACTAAACTATTATAGCTGTTTGTTTAAGTGATGTCTTCTCTGGAATTGTATTGTTTTCAAACATAACTTAAAACAGTTTTCTAAATGCCGCGAAAGCTGAAATTTTCAATGTTTTGGTTTTTAGCTAAATAAATGTGCTCAGAATTGTCTAAAATTTTGGGAATTGAATACTTGATTTGTAAATATAATAACTTCACTTTTAAATGGTTTAAATGAATTGTTTTGATTTAAATGTAAACTATTTGAAAGGTGATTTGAAATGATAATAAATGAATGATATCTTTGAATTAAAAGGGTATTTAAATTTGAATATTTGGATTTGAATTCAAATAATGATTTGAAATGGAAGTTTGAAAGGATATGATATTTTGATATATTGAAATGGTTTGGAGATGATTTGATCTTTATTTTGATAAAGAACTTGAATTTGAAAATGATTCTTTATTTTGAAGTATAAACTATGATTTTTAAATTATAACCATGGGTTATAATAACGATTGGTTGTTAAAGAGACCGGCATCGAGTATGGACATACTTTCTGTCGATACCGAAAACCACTTTAACAATTGTATACACGGTGGAGACTACAGAAGAAGTAGGATAGTGGCGACGATCCTTGAGGTATATTACGTGGACCCAACTCCCGTGAGTTGGCATAAGGTGGCTAAAAAAAAGCGATCTCGGGCCAAAAGGGGTAGCTCCTCTGGTCGAAAGCACTTCTTCGACACTATACTCTTACTTGTGGTTAATTTGATGACCATCCTCCGATTTTGATATGGGAGTGTGTTCCGAGGTGTGCATACGAGGATGCTACGTTACCACCAGCACGTGTGCATAATTGGTATATCTACCCTGCCATTGCCTCGTGTGTTGTGTCACCTACCATATTAAGCCTTTACTACGAGTTTCTATTTGTGTCGTACCTATGCAGTATCTTCTCATAGTCTCCCGATCAGGAGATATGCAGGTACTGTATAGACTACTGACACTATTTGTGTTAAGGGGAATATTGGGTCACTCCTTAACGCTATTTTAAAGTAAGTTTATTTTGCTGTAGGCATTATTATAATAGCGTAATATTACTTCATAGTAAATAGTTTAACGGATCCTTAGAGGATGAGTGGTCCCAAGCATCCTTTAAGTTACTTGAACTTTATTACAGTTTACTTGAGTTGGTTTACATTATATAAGTATGTATGTCCTGACTCGAGTGTTTTGTGTTTTTCTTTACGCTCGGGTCAGCCTGAGTATTCACAGCTTAGCTTTGGATTTCTCTTTCTGGAGCTAGTCTTTGCGGGAGATTCTGCTATCTATTTATATATCTATTTCTGTTTCAGCTGTTGTAGTTTATCTCGTGTATTAGTGAACTTCTTTGTATTTGGTATTTCTATTGTATTTGTTTTTCAGACTGATATTATGTATTTTGTTTTGAGAGTTTGTTATAGTAGCTTAATGAACTACTATGGTATTTTATTTCCATTGTTAGATTCTGATATTTTTGTGTTTGTGATTTTATGATTGCATTTCATTTGCTCCACATTTATTTACAATGCGGTACTTTTAGCAATTCAAGTCCGACATGTGCGGATGCGAATGACTGAAAATATCGGGTTGTTACGGTAGGTGACACGGCACAATAAGGCAATGCCAGCGTAGATATACCAACTACACATTCGGGCTGGTGGTAACGCATAGCAGCCACTACCGCCCACCTCAGAACACACTCCCAAATAAAAAAATCAAGTGTGGCCACCAAATCAATCACAAAGTCGGAATATAGTATCGAAGGAATGTGTCCGATCGAAGGAATGACCTCACTTGGCCCGAGAATCGCTCCTGTTTTAGCCACCTTATGCCAACTCACGGGAGTCAGGTCCACGTATATACCTCAATACAACATCACCACCATCCTACTTCATTCTGGAATCTCCACCTTGTACACGGTTGTTAAAGAAGTTTTCGGTATTGGAGGGAGTATGACAATATCCGATCTCGGTCTCTTGAATAACCATACGTTATTATAACACCACGGTCATTTATAAATAGTTTAGACTTCAAAACCAAAATATCATTTCCATTTCAAAACCATATTAATACGATATTATTTCCATTTCAAAACCAAATACGATATCATTTCCAATTCAAAACCAAATACGATATCATTTCCAATTCAAATATATCCATTTCCATAATCATAGCACTTCAAAGTTATAACACCTCGAAATCAAAATCTTGAAATTATAACACTTTAGAAATCATAACACTTTGGAAATCATAATACTTCCCACTTAACCGATTTAGATATTAAATTAGTATATAAAATAAAATAGTTTACAAAGTAAAATAGTTTATATAAAGTAGTTATTAGTTAAAATAGTTTATATTAAAATAGTTCGTATATTAATATAGTTTATATTAAAGATAGTTTATGTGAAAATAATTTATATTACAATAGTTTATATGAAATTTATAAAGTAAAATATAAAATAGTTAAAAATATAATTTAAAAATACATTATATAATAAAATAGTTTCTCAAATTTCACAAATCGATTCAAATCAACTCGAATTCAAAAATTCAAATTTAATTCAATCTTGATTCATCAATTGCAACTCAATTCAATTTCTCAATAAACCATCTTAAATTATCGATTTCAAGTATAGATTTGAATCACATAATAAACAATTTCAATTTCAGTATATTTCAAAGCTTCAAATATTCAAATATTTCAAAACTATTTGATGATTCCATATATATATATATATATATATATATATCAAATTCACTTTACTATTATTTATTTTGAAATATTTATTTAATCACTCAAATAACATTTAAATAAAACTTCACATTTCAAATTTAAATAAACTAAATATACCATTTCAATTTAGGTAAATTTGAAATATACATTTGAATCACTTTTAACCAAAATCAAGTTATAAAATCGTATCTTTAAAAATCCCAAATTTAACCAATTTCAAATCAAACTCATTCGAGTATAATTCGGAAATAAATTCAATTTCAAAACCTTGGAAATCATTTCAAAATATATATAATATCTTAAAATAAATATTTACTAAACTATATATTTCTTTCCAAAACCATAGAAATCATTTTCTAAATATTTATATATAGACCAACGGTGTTTGTATGTAATTTTCTATTCTATGGTCAAGTGATACAAATATTTATCATTTTAATCTGTAATTTAAATTATATACAGGTATATATCATTTCAACCAGCAATCCTAAATTCAATTAAATTGAAAATCGCTTGGGTTTATCATTTCAATCCATAACGATTTTCTCCTATTCTACAGATCGTTCGGGCATGTATCATTTCAACCCGTAGTGAATTCTATACTAACAAGGAACTTGCAGAGTGATAATAGATATGATAATAATAATCACACAGGCATATATCATTAATATAAATAACAGATAATGGTGTCAGATGTCACAGGTAAATAGATACAGATAACAACATATATATAGCAATGTAAATAACTAACAACGTCATATTTCAATTGTCATTTCAATTGAAATCAAATTTAATAAATATAAGAATGTTAATCGTGAGTGATTACTCACCTTTCGTGGCTAGAGATGAACGAAAATGAGATGAGTTTCGACTCCCGGCACGAATTCCAAAGCAGACCTAGATTAGCACGAATTTGACGGACAAACTGATAAATATGAATCGATGAGAATTAATCAAATTAGCTCGATGCAAATGGAATTTGTACATAGACTGTTTTTTTATTATTAATATTTTTCTTAAAACCAAAAATCAATCTAAAATACATATTTAAAATTGTATTTGTACCTATATATGTATTCTAAAACTAATGGTTCAAATAAAACCATTATATCTATATCCAAATCAGTATTTTATCTTTCGTACCTAAAAATAAAATCGGTATATATACATATACCTGTTACTATACAAAACTCATAAATATAACTTAGAATTCCTGTACCTACAAATTAATTTAAATAACAAATAGTGTATATATATAACTATATATTATAAACATGCATACATAATACATATTAAAATCAATAAAATTCAATACAACATGCTTTTATTATGATACAGAATTAACTCAACCCTATTGAAAAGCAAACCCACCCAACTGTACCAAATGCAAACATGAAGTATATATATGTACGGCCAGCATTAAATGCAACAGAACCTATAATAAATATATATACAAGCCGACATATAATATAGCTATATGTCTTAGAATATTAACAAAACTATGTTTATTCATTAGAAATATCAAACTTATTAAAATACATAACACATAACAGAGGGCCCAAAAATATAAATATAACAACTAGGATAACCTTTGTATATATGAATCATACGAAATTGTAGTTTAAAGTCTATATTTTTCAAAATTTAAATATCCATACAACTCATATTTTCCAAAATCTGACATACATACGCTATGTATAGAATATATTTATTGCATACCTATATCATTTAAACAGAAATCGAGTACCAAAACAGCGAAGACGAAAATAGTATATGAGAAAAGCCGAACCTGTTATAGAATCAATATATATACCCAAATATATAACTATATATATAACTTGGGAATAATCATCAGATTATGTATACTATATACAAAATAAAGTAGCCAACCGTATAGATTATGTATATAAACAAGTACAGGCTAAAATATATGGAACAACACATATGAAGACTTAGAAATCATAAAATTACATCATACAAACAATAAAATAAAATATTTATATAAATATACCTTTATACGAAATCACATATTTAATATTCCGTAACTAAATATATACCATGCTCTACTTATATATATATATATATATATATATATATATATATATATTCAACTAATACAGTGCTAACATGTAATACTTACATGTATACAAACTAACCTATATAAGCTGGTGTCGACAAAAGAAGGCAACGACATGGTTAGGTGGCTGAATCTGCGGCGAGAGGGGTGGAGACGATGGATGGATGTATGGGCATGCGGGCCGAGATCTAGGGAAGGTGAGAAGATCGGTTGCTGGTTGTGACGACCCAAAATCGATGTTCGATAAACAACACCAAATTTGCATCGCCGGAGCTTATAACAACAATTAGATGAATATAAAACAGCGGAACAGAATCAATATCATAAATAACATCGCTGTTACAACATCAACATAATATCCATACTGCAACAGAGTACATAATACATACACTACAACTCCAAATACAACATCATGATAATACAACAGTGAACATATATCCAAAAGTTCTCAAATGAGAGAGATGATTACGAACTCCCAAAAGCTAAACACCTGTGATCTCCAAAAGCTCCTAAGATAGCTCCAAGATGAGAGCTCCAAAATACTTCTACTCCAAAATACAGAAACCTGCTACTAGGCTGCCCGTGTGGAAATAATGGGCACCCAGAGTTTAGGAAAGAAAACAATAAACTCCGGATCAGTCATAGGACTGGTATGAGTAAACAAAAACAGTTGTATTTAAATAAAAACAAGATTTATAAAAGAATTTTCGGTATGCTTTTAAAAATGGAACTACCATAAGACCTCCCGCCACACACACAATGCAAACGCAGAATTGGAGGAGATTTCTTCTTATGATAGTTAAATATGCTTGGTACGAGAAAAGAATTCTTTGATATTATACTAGTGCATAGTGAAGTAAATCATTTCGAAAATAGAATATTAATCTTAGCCAGCATAGACATTTCGAACTATGCCTACTATAGCTACCATCTAAACAGTGGTGACCACCATAAGTAAATGGCAGGTTCTACAACTAAAACCGTACAGGTTTTCGTATTGGGAATTGGATTTCCAACAAATGGTCAGGCCAAGGAACTTGCCATTGCCACATGAGAACGCCTCTGGAAGGACGTCCCCGAGAACCAAACCGGATCTCTGCCAACACAAGGCCGGGTTACCCCTAACTGGGTAACTACTGACACGAGTATGCCATCTCCCGGTTGTAACCAACCTTTAACCGGGGCCCTAGCAACAAATCACAAAATCATATATATATATATATATATCTGCGATATCAACATAAGTTAAGTATCTGGGCTCCATACCATGATACCACTTCTATCCAGAAGGAAATGCACATACCCTAAGGGGTGCTACCCCCAATAACCATGCCGCATCTTTCCTGTTTCGACCATTTCGGGGTGTGAGGTCTCGATGAAGTCTCGTCCACAAAACACGCTTTATACAAAAGCTGTGCTTTGGGTCAAAAAATGATCATAGAAATGATCACCAAGATAGACGATCAAATAAATGATCCTATCACAAATGATCAACACAATGATCATTTCACAGCAACACTCAGCATGTCACATTACCAAATTGGGAATATATTGCTGATAACCTTTAACTATATAACCTCTGAGCTCGTACGTCTCAGAGAAGGGTGTTAAGCTAAGAGAATAAATTCTCCGCCACCAACAGAAATATATTTGAAAGAAATCAGCTTTATATCTCAATTCGTAATGTCAGACATACAATCCATACAAGTCTGTTCCGGGCTCGAACAGAACCGAAGGCACTTCCAAAGAAGTCCTTGCAATCCGGATATCCACAATCCTGATCGGATTCCCCATCACATATGGAGAACTCTATACCGGAGCAACTCGGTGCAGAGTCAATCGGCAGGTCATCATATCGCTCTCGCAAATACCCGGTCTTCAACACCGTTCTTCAATTGCTATCCATAACGTCGAATCACATATTCGAAATGGGTTATATGACACAAATGTCCTTTCCCGGCTAAACCGAATAGTGAGCGTTAATTTAAAAACAATGTGGATGTCATTCACAACAATTCACAGGTTCGATGTGGGTTTCGGATAACAAACTGAAATCCCATTCCCTGTCGCATCGAAGTTTAAATGCCGTTTTACGGGCAACAGGGTTTTCACATCAATACAGAACAAGATACAACATAGTACAGTACATAGCAATCCACATAACACAGCATCACAATCAGAATAGACAGTGTCAATCTTGTGCATAGTCATAGTTAAACTATTTTTAAATGTGGTTAATGAATCGTGTGGTTTAAATTAATTTACCACTTCTTAAATCAAATAAATCTTAAATTGATTATTAATTAACAACCTTGATTATTGATTAATAAAACTTAATTAATCATTTATTTATCACTAATTACTTAAGTGAATTTCCTAATCAATTATTTACCAAATCAAAGTAAATGTGATTTAATAATTTGTCCACATGATTATTTTTATTGATTATTTTAAAACAAAGGATTTATTATTTTTAACGACAAATTAATTAATCTTAATCAGCTTGATATATTGATTATTCCTTAATTTATTATTTTAATTAATCGCCAATTTAAAATTAATTAACCTAATTTATCTGATTAACAAAATCTTAATTATAAATTTATTTAAGTACTTAATTGATTATTAAATCAAAAATTTATATATTTTTTTTAAATTCCTTTTCAATACTATAAATTGTTTACCTAAGTTTTCATTTTAAAACCTGCTTTATACTTTAAAAATTTATTTATTGTTGCATTGAAATCTTAATGTAAATAAATTTTAAAATTCTTGTTTTAAATTAAATCATTAAATAAAAAGGGTTAACTAAAATTTTATTTCAAATTTTTCTTGCTTAATTAAAGAATTAACAAATTTTAAAACATTTGTTAAAAGAGAATTTAACTTTGCAAACTCAACTTACTTAACATTTCAACTTGAACATTGTTTTGGGCCCAGACCCAATTTTTTTCCAATACACGAGTAAAACAGATTTTACTCGCGCCACACTCTTCCCTTCCCTACTTCCTCTTCTCCTTCCTGTCTATTTCTTTCTCTTTTTTTTTCTAAGCTAAGTTATAATTATTAAATTTCAAACTAAGAATAACAGAGTGTGAATTAATATTCTCGAGTTGCCTCCTGAAGCCATACATCATTTTTTTTGAAAGTTTCAACTCACCTTTCCACCCAGCAACTCACTGACACCAGAACAATATTGTGCACGTGCACATCATCGCGACGCCACTCCGGTGGCCATCGCGATCGTCAGCAAATCGCGCTTCATTCCCTTATTCGAAAACGATGATCAATTCAATGTCAACGACCCCACAACGAAATCGAGCTTCCAGCTCGAAACTCGAACCCATCCTCACCAACAAATTCGCTTCGCCCTCGTTGCTCCAACCATCGGAGCAGCTCGAACTTCGTCACCATCACGTCCACAGCTCATGCCATCATTCCCCTCAAAATCCCCTAACCCGATGCATCAGAGGTGGCGTACACATCGCATTCCCAGACCGTATACATTTCGAGACTAAAACCCTAGTTTGATCTCAAACTCCAAATTCACGAAATAGAAAAATCCTTCGATAATTTTCTCGAAGCCTCTGACGTTCAAGCTTGCTACAAACCCATTTTTAGCATTTATAATTGAATCGATTATTATAAATTCATACAAGTTCCATTTTTATTCAAATACAGAATACTCTTGAAAAAACCAACTAAAAATCCTCACTTTATTTTTAAAAATCATGGATTGAAGTATAGATTCAGATTAAAATCCTGAATCGATGTTTTACAACCTTTTATTTTTATCAAATTTCAACTTGAAACCTATAAAACATGTTTCCAGTGGAAGATAATGTACAGTAGGTTCAAACAACTTTACAAAAACCTATTTGAGGATTAAAACAACTTGACTTATTTGAAAACCCAAGCTTGTCAGTGATTTAAAGCAAATAGACTTCAGTTTTGAAACAAATAAAATCCCTGTATAAAGGTTTACAGAGACAGAGCATCACTGGGAAATCATCATAGTGAAGCATGAACCAAAGCAGTTTATAATTGAAGTTTAAACTATTTTAAACAAACTTAAAATCCTTTACACAAACATGTTTACTCACCTGTAAAATGGATGAGCAGAGACTATTTTGCAACTGCAGTTTGAATTTCCTCTGTTCTTCTTTCTTCAGTAATTTATTTTCACTTTGAAATATATAAAGTGATGCTTTTTTTTTCTTTTTTTAATTTCAGATCTATGCTAATATTTGTTTCTCTGATTTACAAAGTTATGTTCGAATGAACTGAAATGAGAAAGTAGATTGATGTATATATAACAGGTTGTGTGTATACTGAGGCTTACTAAAGAAAGTACAGGATGAATTAAACCCATGCTGGAAGTAACAGCATTTAATGAAAGTATGTTTTGCAGTTGATATCTTGCTTGAGGTTACTAGAGAAAAAGGGCATTAAATGAGAGCATTTATTGGAAGCATGTAGTGTAATGTTCATGCCCCCTTTTCATGTTGCAGCCTTCTTATTTTATAGTTGTGAAAGTACTTCTTTATATTGTTCATAGATTTTTTCTTAGTCTTGAATACTTACAGCCTTGTGCTGTTCGATTTTCTTATTTTTTTATTAGCTAATGTTTTGTTTTTATTTTATATGTATGTGTTCTTTTGTTTAAAAATTTTGTTTTTCTTATGTCTACTTATTTGTTTACATAGTTAATTGAAAGTGCTTTCTTTCTTGTATCTTCATATTGGTTTATGAAAGTGTGTGTTTTCTTTTACAGTTTTATATTTTCTTCACAAAAATTTGTTATCTTAGTTTATTTGTTTACTTGTTTACTTGTTTATTTGTTTATTTGTTTACTTGTTAGATTATAATTATGTGATTTAATTTTTTTTTATAAATTTATCATAACTTACATTAACAATTTTATTTCTATTAAAAGCTCATCTATCATAATTTCTTGTTTTACTTTGTCATATTTCTTATTTTACTTTGTTAAAAGGAAAAGTTGTTTTAGTTATTAACATTAAATAACTATGTAATTTTATTTCTTTTGAATTTCTCAAATTTACATTTAAAAGTTTCAATAAATGTCCAAATTTTTAATTCAAAATTTCCGGGATGTTACAATATCCCCTCCTTAAGAAAATTTCGTCCTCGAAATTGAAAGAGAGAGAAACGAAAACAAGAAATAGACGAACTTATAAATAAGGAAATGACTTACAGTTTTAAGTCGAGATGTCAATTCTGCATTTGGGATATGATTTCTTCATATTATCTTCGGTCTCCCAAGTACAGTCCTTTGGATCGCCACTCCATTTAACTTTGACCAATTTCACAATTTTGTTCCTTAATCGCTTCTCATCACGATCAACAATTTTTATCGGTTCCCTTCTAACTGCCAAGTTGGGAGTGATTTCAAGATCCTGCTGAGCAGCTTCTTCAATAATATCATCTGGATCGTGCACATACTTCCGAAGATTAGAAATATGGAACACATCATGTACGCCAGACAACCAGCTGGGTAACTGCACTCTATATGCTAGAGGACCAATCCTTTCCAGAATAGGAAAAGGACCAATATAACGCGGTGCCAACTTTCCAGTTTTCCCGAATCTCAATACACCCCGCATCGGAGATACTTTCAGAAATACAGAATCTCCAACTTGAAATTCTAAATTTCTTCTTCGACGGTCATAATAGCTCTTCTGACGGCTTTGGGCAGTTAATAACTTCTTTCGAATAAAGTTTATCTTCTCAGTGGCTTCTTTTATCATATCCGGTCCAAGAACAAGTCTGTCACCTGATTCGATCCAGCATGTAGGTGATCGACACGGACGACCATATAAAGCTTCGAAAGGAGCCATTTCAATACTGGCTTGATAACTGTTGTTATATGAGAATTCAACCAGATGCAAATGGTCCTCCCAAGAACCACCAAAATCATGAACACAAGCACGCAGTAGGTCTTCTAGAATTCGGTTAACTCTCTCAGTCTGCCCATCAGATTGTGGGTGATAAGCAGTACTGAAATTTAATTTCGTTCCCAAAGCGTCCTGAAATGCTTCCCAAAATCTACTAGTGAAGATCGGGTCACGATCACTCACTATACTGCTGGGAATACCATGGAGGCGAACAATTTCCTTTATATATATACCTGCCAAGCTTGCTGCAGTCCGAGTAGATTTAACTGGAATGAAATGAGCATTTTTGGTTAGACGATCCACAATAACCACAATCGCTTCATTGCCTTTCTTGGTTCGTGGCAATCCGTCGATGAAATCCATCGATACCTGATCCCACTTCCATTTCGGTACTTCCAAAGGTTGAAGTAAACCGGCCACTTTCTTTTGGTCGCTCTTGATTTCCAAAGGTTGTAACATCCCGGAAATTTTGAATTAAAAATTTGGACATTTATTGGAACTTTTAAATGTAAATTTGAGAAATTCAAAAGAAATAAAATTACATAGTTATTTAATGTTAATAACTAAAACAACTTTTACTTTTAACAAAGTAAAATAAGAAATTATGACAAAGTAAAACAAGAAATTATGATAGATGAGCTTTTAATAGAAATAAAATTGTTAATGTAAGTTATGATAAATTTATAAAAAAAATTTAAATCACATAATTATAATCTAAAAAGTAAACAAATAAACAAATAAACAAGTAAACAAATAAACAAGTAAACAAATAAACAAATAAACTAAGATAACAAATTTTTGTGAAGAAAATATAAAACTGTAAAAGAAAACACACACTTTCATAAACCAATATGAAGATACAAGAAAGAAAACACTTTCAATTAGCTATGTAAACAAATAAGTAGACATAAGAAAAACAAAATTTTTAAACAAAAGAACACATACATATAAAATAAAAACAAAACATTAGCTAATAAAAAAATAATAAAATCGAACAGCACAAGGCTGTAAGTATCAAGACTAAGAAAAAATCTATGAACAATATAAAGAAGTACTTTCACAACTATAAAATAAGAAGGCTGCAACATGAAAAGGGGGCATGAACATTACACTACATGCTTCCAATAAATGCTCTCATTTAATGCCCTTTTTCTCTAGTAACCTCAAGCAAGATATCAACTGCAAAACATACTTTCATTAAATGCTGTTACTTCCAGCATGGGTTTAATTCATCCTGTACTTTCTTTAGTAAGCCTCAGTATACACACAACCTGTTATATATACGTCAATCTACTTTCTCATTTCAGTTCATTCGAACATAACTTTGTAAATCAGAGAAACAAATATTAGCATAGATCTGAAATTAAAAAAAGAAAAAAAAAAGCATCACTTTATATATTTCAAAGTGAAAATAAATTACTGAAGAAAGAAGAACAGAGGAAATTCAAACTGCAGTTGCAAAATAGTCTCTGCTCATCCATTTTACAGGTGAGTAAACATGTTTTTGTAAAGGATTTTAAGTTTGTTTAAAATAGTTTAAACTTCAATTATAAACTGATTTGGTTCATGCTTCACTATGATGATTTCCCAGTGATGCTCTGTCTCTGTAAACCTTTATACAGGGATTTTATTTGTTTCAAAACTGAAGTTTATTTGCTTTAAATCACTGACAAGCTTGGGTTTTCAAATAAGTCAAGTTGTTTTAATCCTCAAACAAGTTTTTGTAAAGTTGTTTGAACCTACTGTACATTATCTTCCACTGGAAACATGTTTTATAGGTTTCAAGTTGAAATTTGATAAAAATAAAAGGTTTTAAAACATCGATTCAGGATTTTAATCTGAATCTATACTTCAATCCATGATTTTTAAAAATAAAGTGAGGATTTTTAGTTGGTTTTTTCAAGAGTATTCTGTATTTGAATAAAAATGGAACTTGTATGAATTTATAATAATCGATTCAATTATAAATGCTAAAAATGGGTTTGTAGCAAGCTTGAACGTCAGAGGCTTCGAGAAAATTATCGAAGGATTTTTCACGCAAATAGGATCGTTAGCAAATTTAGTTTCAAGTCCCAATTCATTTACGGTTTGTTGGGAGATAAAGCTATGTGAAGCTCCTGTATCAAATAAAACTCTAACAGTTCTATTATTAATAGTAAGGTTACCTTCCAAAACGCTTTTCCCTTTATCAGCTTTTGAAGTCGAGGGGTCCTTCTTAATCGCATAAACTTTTGCCACCTGCGCTGGCTTCATCACTGGGCAATCTTTAACTAAATGTCCCGGTTTATGACAATTGTAACATTCTTTAGCTGGCTTCTTCAGTTTTGGGCAGTCATTTGAATAGTGGCCTTTCTCTTTGCAGTTGTAACAAGTGACATTTTTTGTTGCGCTTCCTTGAATGCTCCTCTTCTTCTCATTGCCTTGCCAAGGTTTCTTGCCTCCGAATTTTCGCTTTTTATAATTTTGACTACCTGAATTACCTTTCTCCACAGTTACTTCTTGCATATCAAGAGTAGCGTACCTGTACCCCATATCTACTAAATCTGAAAAAGATTCTTTAACATGACCTGTCATTCTTCCATGATATTTCTGGTTCATTCCCCGGATAAACCTTTCGTTTTTCTTAAGAGGTGTGTTTAGCAATTCCGGGCCAAACCGAGATAGTTCGCTGAATTTATTCAAGTATTCTTCAAACGACAAACTTCCTTGTTTCAAATCCAGAAATTCCTGATACATTCTGGAAACTCCCGCCGATGGCATGTAACGTTTCTCAAACACTTCTTTAAAATGATCCCAAGTAAATTCTTCCTCGGGTTCATCTACAATGATGGTTTCCCACCAAGCTGAAGCTTCTCCTTGGAGTTGCCAAGAAGCTATAAGTCTTTTCTGCTCATCCTGCAGTTTTAGCCCTTTAAAAATCTTTTCACACGATCTTACCCAAGCTTGAGCGTCAATAATTGACTCCTTGCCAATGAACGGTTTGCCACCAAGCTTTTCGAACTTCTTATATAAATCAGCCAAGTCCGGCTGCTGCTGAATTTCTATTACTGCTTCTGCGGCTGGGGGAATTTGATTTGGTGCTGCAGCATTGCCTTGACCCCTAGTTCTTCCTCTGCATCCACTCATTTTCACTATCTGAGATTAGTAAGAAAATTGATTTAGATATGCAGACGAAATATCTTAAGGAATATCAGCAGTAAAAAGGAATAGACTAAGAATTTTTTTTTTTAAAGTTTCAGTCTTGGTTATACTCATTCTAGGGTATACTTCACCCTATCTCTAATGAGCCATCTAATGTGTTATACTCCGTAGCTAAAGTTCTTACTCAACCAACAGCTTTGATACCACTTGTGACGACCCAAAATCGATGTTCGATAAACAACACCAAATTTGCATCGCCGGAGCTTATAACAACAATTAGATGAATATAAAACAGCGGAACAGAATCAATATCATAAATAACATCACTGTTACAACATCAACATAATATCCATACTGCAACAGAGTACATAATACATACACTACAACTCCAAATACAACATCATGATAATACAACAGTGAACATATATCCAAAAGTTCTCAAATGAGAGAGATGATTACGAACTCCCAAAAGCTAAACACCTGTGATCTCCAAAAGCTCCTAAGATAGCTCCAAGATGAGAGCTCCAAAATACTTCTACTCCAAAATAAAGAAACCTGCTACTAGGCTGCCCGTGTGGAAATAATGGGCACCCAGATTTTAGGAAAGAAAACAATAAACTCCGGATCAGTCATGGGACTGGTATGAGTAAACAAAAACAGTTGTATTTAAATAAAAACAAGATTTATAAAAGAATTTTCGGTATGCTTTTAAAAATGGAACTACCATAAGACCTCCCGCCACACACACAATGCAAATGCAGAATTAGAGGAGATTTCTTCTTATGATAGTTAAATATGCTTGGTACGAGAAAAGAATTTTTTGATATTATACTAGTGCATAGTGAAGTAAATCATTTCGAAAATAGAATATTAATCTTAGCCAGCATAGACATTTCGAACTATGCCTACTATAGCTACCATCTAAACAGTGATGACCACCATAAGTAAATGGCAGGTTCTACAACTAAAACCGTACAGGTTTTCGTATTGGGAATTGGATTTCCAACAAATGGTCAGGCCAACGAACTTCCCATTGCCACATGAGAACGCCTCTGGAAGGACGTCCCCGAGAACCAAACCGGATCTCTGCCAACACAAGGCCGGGTTACCCCTAACTGGGTAACTACTGACACGAGTATGCCATATCCCGGTTGTAACCAACCTTTAACCGGGGCCCCAGCAACAAATCACAAAATCATATATATATATATATATATATATATATATATATATATATATATATATCTGCGATATCAACATAAGTTAAGTATCTGGGCTCCATACCATGATACCACTTCTATCCAGAAGGAAATGCACATACCCTAAGGGGTGCTACCCCCAATAACCTTGCCGCATCTTTCCTGTTTCGACCATTTCGGGGTGTGAGGTCTCGACGAAGTCTCGTCCACAAAACACGCTTTATACAAAAGCTGTGCTTTGGGTCAACAAATGATCATAGAAATGATCACCAAGATAGACGATCAAATAAATGATCCTATCACAAATGATCAACACAATGATCATTTCACAGCAACACTCAGCATGTCACATTACCAAATTGGGAATATATTAAAGACAACCTTCAACTATATAACCTCTGAGCTCGTACGTCTCAAAGAAGGGTGTTAAGCTAAGAGAATAAATTCTCCGCCACCAACAGAAATATATTTGAAAGAAATCAGCTTTATATCTCAATCCGTAATGTCAGACATACAATCCATACAAGTCTGTTCCGGGCTCGAACAGAACCGAAGGCACTTCCAAAGAAGTCCTTGCAATCCGGTTATCCACAATCCTGATCGGATTCCCCATCACATATGGAGAACTCTATACCGGAGCAACTCGGTGCAGAGTCAATCGACAGGTCATCATATCGCTCTCGCAAATACCCGGTCTTCAACACCGGTCTTCAATTGCTATCCATAACGTCGAATCACATATTCGAAATGGGTTATATGACACAAAGGTCCTTTCCCGGCTAAACCGAATAGTGAGCGTTAATTTAAAAACAATGTGGATGTCATTCACAACAATTCACAGGTTCGATGTGGGTTTTGGATAACAAACTGAAATCCCATTCCCTATCGCATTGAAGTTTAAATGCCGTTTTACGGGCAACAGGGTTTTCACATCAATACAGAACAAGATACAACATAGTACAGTACATAGCAATCCACATAACACAGCATCACAATCAGAATAGACAGTGTCAATCTTGTGCATAGTCATAGTTAAACTATTTTTAAATGTGGTTAATGAATCGTGTGGTTTAAATTAATTTACCACTTCTTTAATCAAATAAATCTTAAATTGATTATTAATTAACAACCTTGATTATTGATTAATAAAACTTAATTAATCATTTATTTATCACTAATTACTTAAGTGAATTTCCTAATCAATTATTTACCAAATCAAAGTAAATGTGATTTAATAATTTGTCCACATGATTATTTTTATTGATTATTTTAAAACAAAGGATTTATTATTTTTAACGACAAATTAATTAATCTTAATCAGCTTGATATATTGATTATTCCTTAATTTATTATTTTAATTAATCGCCAATTTAAAATTAATTAACTTAATTTATCTGATTAACAAAATCTTAATTATAAATTTATTTAAGTACTTAATTGATTATTAAATCAAAAATTTATATTATTTTTTTTAAATTCCTTTTCAATACTATAAATTGTTTACCTAAGTTTTCATTTTAAAACCTGCTTTATACTTTAAAAATTTATTTATTGTTGCATTGAAATCTTAATGTAAATAAAATTTAAAATTCTTGTTTTAAATTAAATCATTAAATAAAAAGGGTTAACTAAAATTTTATTTCAAATTTTTCTTGCTTAATTAAAGAATTAACAAATTTTAAAACATTTGTTAAAAGAGAATTTAACTTTGCAAACTCAACTTACTTAACATTTCAACTTGAACATTGTTTTGGGCCCAGACCCAATTTTTTTCCAATACACGAGTAAAACAGATTTTACTCACGCCACACTCTTCCCTTCCCTACTTCCTCTTCTCCTTCCTGTCTGTTTCTTTCTCTCTTTTTTTTCTAAGCTAAGTTATAATTATTAAATTTCAAACTAAGAATAACAGAGTGTGAATTAATATTCTCGAGTTGCCTCCTGAAGCCATACATCATTTTTTTTTGAAAGTTTCAACTCACCTTTCCCCCCAGCAACTCACTGACACCAGAACAATATTGTGCACGTGCACATCATCGCGGCGCCACTCCGGTGGCCATCGCGATCGTCAGCAAATCGCGCTTCATTCCCCTATTCGAAAATGATGATCAATTCAATGTCAACGACCCCACAACGAAATCGAGCTTCCAGCTCGAAACTCGAACCCATCCTCACCAACAAATTCGCTTCGCCCTCGTTGCTCCAACCATCGGAGCAGCTCGAACTTCGTCACCATCACGTCCACACCTCATGCCATCATTCCCCTCAAAATCCCCTAACCCGATGCGTCAGAGGTGGCGTACACATCGCGTTCCCAGACCGTATACATTTCGAGACTAAAACCCTAGTTTGATCTCAAACTCCAAATTCACGAAATACAAAAATCCTTCGATAATTTTCTCGAAGCCTCTGACGTTCAAGCTTGCTACAAACCCATTTTTAGCATTTATAATTGAATCGATTATTATAAATTCATACAAGTTCCATTTTTATACAAATACAGAATACTCTTGAAAAAACCAACTAAAAATCCTCACTTTATTTTTAAAAATCATGGATTGAAGTATAGATTCAGATTAAAATCCTGAATCGATGTTTTACAACCTTTTATTTTTATCAAATTTCAACTTGAAACCTATAAAACATGTTTCCAGTGGAAGATAATGTATAGTAGGTTCAAACAACTTTACAAAAACTTGTTTGAGGATTAAAACAACTTGACTTATTTGAAAACCCAAGCTTGTCAGTGATTTAAAGCAAATAGACTTCAGTTTTGAAACAAATAAAATCCCTGTATAAAGGTTTACAGAGACAGAGCATCACTGGGAAATCATCATAGTGAAGCATGAACCAAAGCAGTTTATAATTGAAGTTTAAACTATTTTAAACAAACTTAAAATCCTTTACAAAAACATGTTTACTCACCTGTAAAATGGATGAGCAGAGACTATTTTGCAACTGCAGTTTGAATTTCCTCTGTTCTTCTTTCTTCAGTAATTTATTTTCACTTTGAAATATATAAAGTGATGCTTTTTTTTTCTTTTTTTAATTTCAGATCTATGCTAATATTTGTTTCTCTGATTTACAAAGTTATGTTCGAATGAACTGAAATGAGAAAGTAGATTGATGTATATATAACAGGTTGTGTGTATACCGAGGCTTACTAAAGAAAGTACAGGATGAATTAAACCCATGCTGGAAGTAACAGCATTTAATGAAAGTATGTTTTGCAGTTGATATCTTGCTTGAGGTTACTAGAGAAAAAGGGCATTAAATGAGAGCATTTATTGGAAGTATGTAGTGTAATGTTCATGCCCCCTTTTCATGTTGCAGCCTTCTTATTTTATAGTTGTGAAAGTACTTCTTTATATTGTTCATAGATTTTTTCTTAGTCTTGAATACTTACAGCCTTGTGCTGTTCGATTTTCTTATTTTTTTATTAGCTAATGTTTTGTTTTTATTTTATATGTATGTGTTCTTTTGTTTAAAAATTTTGTTTTTCTTATGTCTACTTATTTGTTTACATAGCTAATTGAAAGTGTTTTCTTTCTTGTATCTTCATATTGGTTTATGAATGTGTGTGTTTTCTTTTACAGTTTTATATTTTCTTCATAAAAATTTGTTATCTTAGTTTATTTGTTTATTTGTTTACTTGTTTATTTGTTTACTTGTTTATTTGTTTACTTGTTTATTTGTTTATTTGTTTAATTGTTAGATTATAATTATGTGATTTAAATTTTTTTTATAAATTTATCATAACTTACATTAACAATTTTATTTCTATTAAAAGCTCATCTATCATAATTTCTTGTTTTACTTTGTCATAATTTCTTATTTTACTTTGTTAAAAGGAAAAGTTGTTTTAGTTATTAACATTAAATAACTATGTAATTTTATTTCTTTTGAATTTCTCAAATTTACATTTAAAAGTTCCAATAAATGTCCAAATTTTTAATTCAAAATTTCCGGGATGTTACACTGGTTTTAGTGGAGGAGAACTTCGGCTAAAGGTGGGAAGGAGAGAGGAAGGCGTTGGCGTTTGGAAGAGCGGTAGGTAAGGCAAGGTCGGAAGATGGAAGTAGGCGTAGCCAAGCGGAAAGAAGAGGATGAGAGGGGAATGGGGGATGGACCGGCGATACGACCAGAAATGGAGGAAGACGAAAGTTTAGTGAGGCAGATGTGAATAAATGAAGACCCACGCTACAGGCTAACACAAATATAATTTGATATATACTATATCTCTCAGATAAAACTAATTACCAAAACAAACGTACGAACCGGTTAATAATATTGAAACTATTGGAATTGCTAGAGCTAAAAGCTGAAAATCATTAATGGCTGATGGATGACAGCTTTGCACGATGAGAAATGAATGGACAAAGGAAACGAAAGGACTCAAAACTGGTACCGATACAATTAACTATTTCATGGTATCGACACGTATAGGATTCCAAAATGCACAAATGAATATACTGTTGAGATCAGCACGACGAGACGATCAAAACGGTATATAGATATCAGTGGTACGATCATCCTATCAAAATTCGATAATTGGTACCGAAAATGCTGCTAATTTGGCAGAAATAAGTTAAATGGAGCAACAACGGTCCAAACTTGAAGAAACGAAATATGACGTCTCACTCAGAAGATGATTTACAAATTTATTATGTAAAATTATTCAAGTTTTGAAAACATTTTATTACTATCAATTTTTAACTGATTTTAATTGAAATAAAATCACACAAGAAAATAAACTTCCGTAAAATCATATGAAAATTTACCATTTACTATGTCTAATTAGATGTAATCCAAATATCAAATTTTATTTCAAATTTTTATTATTTCAAATTTCATAAAAGTTTAGTCGACTACGTTATAAAACCATCAAAATTTACGGATCGTTACACTCTCCCCCACTTAGAACTTTTCGTCCCGAAATGGAATGGGGTAGGAGAATAGGAACAACTAGAAGAAAATAAATTGAAAACAAAATAAAACAATTTATTTGAAACCAAATAAAATTTCAATTTAAATTAATTAATATTCAATTATTGATTTAATCCATTTGATTTTACCAAAATCAATCTTAACTATTTCTAAATTCATTATCTTATTATCCAATTATCTTCAATTTACAATTTCTAAAACCATAAATTTGAATAGTCATTTATTATAATCATATTTTATTCAACAAATTTAATTTTTCTTTAGTCCGAATTATTATTAAATTTATTCCATTAACATATCTTATCACATATATTAAGTATATTTACACTTATTATAACCACTCAAATTTATTTATAAATTCCTTTAACATCATTTTATATTGTATATTATTTAATTACATAGTTCTTCTAAATAATTTTGGTAAGTTATATTGGAATGCAATTAAGTATTATACAAGTAAAATTTTCTAAATTCAATTATTTCAAGTTTAAATATTTATTAAAAATTCTGGTTCTATTTTATTTTTGAAATCATCTTCAACATAAGATTTAAGATTTATATTTCTGATTAACTTTAAACCATTTAGAGGTAAATATGTATATACTATAACATCAAATCAAAATTATAATCATATACCAATATATTATAAATCAAGGCATACTTAAGAAATTCATATCAATTTAGTTTCCAAAACAAGAGTGTAGCAAAGCTACAGAATTGTTTCTTCACTTCGAAACTTGAAAATGAATGTCGATGATGCGGCCGCAATCACCGAAATTATTTTCCAGCGACAAAAGAGGAGAGCACTGATTTATTTCTTTAAAATTCTTTGGAAACGATTTATATTCGAAAATACTTTAAATAATATGGGTTTTAAAACTTTAAAACCAAAGTTTGAAATTATCGAAAATTAAATTCTCAAATTCTTAATTTAAATTCTTTTCAATTCTAAATCAATTTATAAACCATGTTTATAATTCATTTGTTTATATTATGCAATAGTCAATGATTTACAAAATAATAAATGAAAATCAAATATTATCACTTTTGACAACCAATTCAATTGAAAATTCGTTTTCAGATAATTATACTCATATATATAATATAATCATACGAAAAAAATTCATTTACCGAATTTGAAAACAATATTGTGTCAGTTTGCTCTGTTCAAGTGTTTTGGAAATCCTATCGATAGCTTTGATCAGACGGGTCGATCAAAAATCCAAATCAACATCAATAACTCAAACAACATAATATATAGAACATTTTAATATAATAACAAATACACTCCCTCACACAGTGATTCCAGAATGATTTTCAAAAACAGGGATAGAGATTCAAATTCAAGGGGTCCTAATCAAATAGAATTCTAAAAGATAGACTCAATAGGGAGATAAGATGGATGAATTTCAAAAAAGGAAGATGGATAGATTTATACAAATCACGGACGACCATAACCGGGTCAACCGTGACTTCAAGAATAAGATCGATGCAGAATTTTGAGGTAAATCGATACTTGATCGCCAGAGATAGAATTCAAGCATAGCAGGAGATAGATAGCATCGTAAATCGAGGATATAGAAATCTCTGGTGAATCGATACTTGTTGTAAAGGAGTTTCACCCCTTTACAAATCATTCAAAGATTGGCGAGACCATCGATTTATTATAGAGATCATTCGAAGTGGAGTTATGGGATACTCCAGAATCAAAAGAATACGAATAGGGAGAGACAAGAATGGATTTCAGAACGAATGGGAGAGTTCCAAAATTCAAAGAAATCGAGTCAAAGAGGAAGGAATTCAAGCTCTAGTGAAAGTGATTCTGTAATTAAATTTACCTTATATGCTAAATCTTGTCTAAAACCAAAGCTCTGATACCAACTTTAACAGTCCAATATTTTCAACCATTCACATCCGCACATGTCGAAATTGAATTGCTCAAAATACCAGATTGTTAATTTAAATTTGTCAAAACTCAACATATATAGTAAATAAAAAAAATCACAGAATCACAGACATAGAGTAATAAAACAATAATGCAGCGAAAACAAAAGATTAGTAGTTCATGAAGCTACTATATATATAACTGAGTTAAATAAGATGCAACAAAAGTCTCAAATACAATAGTCAAATACAAGGTTAGACTACATCACTAGAATCAACCGAATAACTGAAAGCTGAATAGATAGCTCGATCTCCAAGCGAAGCTCCAACTCCAAAGGTGAGTCTCAAATGCTATGCCACTCAGTCTGACCCGAGCGTAAAGCAAAACACAAAACACTCGAGTCAAGATTAATATTCTTATATCAATAAATCCAACTCAAGTGAATAACAATTAAAATACAAGTAACTCAAAGGATGTTTGGGATAACCATCCTTTAAGGATCCATTAAACTATCTACTATATAGTAATATACGCTATTATAATAATGTCTAAAGTGAAATAAACTATTAAAATAGCGTTAAGGCGTTACCCATATCCCTCTTAACACATTTTATATATTCCCATAGTCTATACAATACCGTAATCTCCCCCGTACTGGGCGTCGTCAGAGGGTACACCATAGGTATCGTACGAAACAGACTTGTATAAGGCATGCTCGGGTAGGTGACACGGCACAACTAGGTTATGCCAGGGTAGATATACCACTTACGCATCCGGGCTGGTGGTAACGCATAGCAGCCACTACCGCCCACCTTGGAACACACTCCCAAATAAAAAAATCTAGTGTGGTCATCAAATCATCACAAAGTCAAAATATAGTATTGAAGGAATGTGTCTGATCAGAGGAATGACCTCACTTGGCCCGAGAATCGCTCTTGTTTTAGCCACCTTATGCCAACTCGCGGGAGTCGGGTCCACATATATACATCAATAGAATGTCGCCACCATCTTACTTCATTCTGTAATCTCCACCGCATACACGGTTGTTAAAGTTATTTTCGATATTGGCAGAGAGTATGACAATATCCGATCCTGGTCTCTTTAACAACCAAACGTTACAATAACACCGCGTTCATTTCAAAATAGTTTATACTTCAAAACCAAAATATCATTGCCATTTCAAAACCATATCAATACAGTATTATTTCCATTTCAAAACCAAATACGATATCATTTCCATTTCAAATATATCCATTTCCAAAATCATAGCATTTTAAATTTATAACACTTCGAAACCAAAATCTTGAAATTATAACACGTTGGAAATCACAACACTTTGAAAGTCATAATACTTCCCACTTAACCGATTTAGATGTTAAATTAGTACATAAAATAAAATAGTTTACAAAGTAAAATAGTTTATATAAAATAGTTATAAGTTAAAATAGTTTATATTAAAATAGTTAGTATATTAAAATAGTTTATATTAAAATAGTTTATATGAAAATAATTTTTATTACAATAGTTTATATGAAATTAAATTATTAAGTAAAATATAAAATATTTTAAAATATAATTTAAAATTACTTTATATAACAAAATAGTTTCCTTAAATTTCACAAATCGATTCAAATCAACTCGAATTCAAAAATTCAAATTTAATTTAATCTCGATTCATCAATTGCAATTCAATTCAATTTCTCAATAAACCATTTCAAATTATCGATTTCAAATATAGATTTTAATCACAAAATAAACATTTCAATTTCAATATATTTCAAACCTTTAAATATTCAAACATTTCAAAACTAGATTTGATAATTCCATATATATATATATATATATATATCAAATTCACTTTACTATTATTTATTTTGAAATATTTATTTAATCATTCAAATAACATTTAAATAAAACTTCAAATTTCAAATTTAAATTAACTAAATATACCATTTCAATTTAGGTAAATTTGAAATATTAATTTATGTCAAGTTTAATCAAAATCAAGTTGTAAAATCATATCTTTAAAAATCCCAAATTTAATAAGTTTCAAATCAAACTTATTTGAGTATAATTCTGAAATAAATTCAATTTCTAAACCTTGGGAATCATTTCCAAATATATATAATATCTTAAAATCAATATTTATTAAACCATGTATTTCTTTCCAAAACCATAGAAATCATTTTCAAAATATTTATATATAGACCAACGGTCTCTGTATATAATTTTCTATCCTATGGTCGAGTGATACGGATATTTATCATTTCAATCCGTAATTTAAATTATATACGGGTATATATCATTTCAACCCACAATCCCAAATTCAATTAAATTGAAAATCGCTTGGGTTTATCATTTCAACCCATAACAATTTTCTCCTATTCTATAGATCGTTCAGGTATGTACCATTTCAACCATAGTAAATTCTATACTAACAAGGAACTTGCAGAGTGATAACAGATATGATAATAATAATCATACACGCATATATCATCAATATAAATAACAGATAATTGTGTCAGATGTCACAGGTGAACAGATACAGATAACAGCATATATATAGCAATGTAAATAACTAACAGCAGCATATTTCAATTGTTGTTTCAATTGAAATCAAATTTATTAAATATAAGAACTTTAATCGTGAGTGATTGCTCACGTTTCAAGGCTAGAGATAAACAAAAATGAGATGAGTTATGAATTCAAGCACGAATTCCAAAGCAAAGCTAGATTGGCACGAATTTGATGGACAAACTAATAAATATGAATCGATGAGAATGAATCAAATTAGCTGGATGCAAATGGAATATATACGTAGACTATTACTATTATTATCATTATTTTTCTTAAAACCAAAATTCAATCTAAAATACATATTTAAAATTCTATTTGTACCTATATATGTATTTTATAACTAATGGTTCAAATAAAACCATTATATCTCTATCCAAATCAGAATTTTATCTTTCGTACCTAAAAATAAAATCAGTATATATACATATACCTGTTACTATACAAAACTCATAAATATAACTTAGAATTCCCGTACCTACAAATTAATTTAAATAACAAATAATGTATATATATAACCATATATTATAAACATGCATACATAATACATATTAAAATCAATAGAATTCAATACAACATGCTTTTATTATGATATAGACTTAACTCAACCCTATTGAAAAGAAAACCTACCCAACTGTACCAAACGCAAACATGAAGTATATATATGTACGGCCAGCATTAAATGCAACAGAACCTACAATAAATATATATACAAGCAGATATATAATATAGCTATATATCTCGGAATATTAACAAAACTACGTTTATTCATTTCAAATATCAAACTTATTAAAATACATAACACATAACAAAGTGCCCAAAAATATAAATATAACAACAAAGATAACCTTTATATATATGAATTATACAAAAATGTAGTTTAAAGTATATATGTTCCAAAATTTAAATATCCATACAACTCATATTTTCCAAAACCTAACATACATACGCTATATACAGAATATATTTATTACATACCTATATCATTTAAACAGAAACCGAATACCAAAACAGTGAAGAGGAAAATAGTAGAAGAGAAAATCTGTACCTATTATAGAATCAATATATATACCTAGATATATAGCTATATATATATAACGTGGGAAAAACCATCAAATTATGTATATTATATACAAAATTAAGTAGCCAACCGTATAGATTATGTATATAAACAAGTATAGGCTAAAATATATAGAACGACACATATGAAGACTTAGAAATCATAAACTAACATACATACAAACAATAAAATAAAAAATTTATATAAATATTCCTTTATACGAAATAACATATTTAATATTCCATAACTAAATATATGCCAGACTCTACTTATATATATATATATTAAACTAATACAGTGCTAACGTATAATACTTACATATACACAAACTAACCTATATAAGCTGGTGCTGGCAAAGAAGGCAACGACATGGTGAGGTGGCTGAGGCTGCGACGAGAGGGGAGGAGACAATGGATGTATGGGCACATGGGCCAAGGGGAAGGGAAGGTGAGAAGATCGGTCACTGGTTTTAGTGGAGGAGAACTTCGGCCAGAGGTGGAAAGGAGAGAGGAAGGCGCCGGCGTTTGGAAGAGGGGTAGGTGAGGCAAGGTCGGGAGATGGGAGTGGGCGAGGCTAAGCGAAAAGAAGAGGACGAGAGGGGAATGGGAGAGGGACTGGCGATATGACCAAAAATGGGGGAAGACAAAAACTCAGTGAGGCAGAAGTGAATTAATGAAGACCCACGCTACAGGCTAACACAAATATAATTTGATATATACTATATCTCTTAAATAAAACTAATTACCAAAGCAAACGTATGAACCGGTTAATAATATTGAAACAATAGGAATTGCAAGTGCCAAAAGTTGAAAGTCATTAATGGCTGATGGCTGACAGCTTTGTGCGATGAGAAATGAATAGACAAATGAAATGAAAGGACTCAAAATGGGTACCGATACGATTAACCACTTCACGGTTTCGACGCATACTGGATTCCAAAATACACAAATGAATGTACCGTTGAGATTAACACGACGAGACGATCAAAACGGTATACAGATATCAGTAGTACGATCATCCTATCAAAAATCGATAACCGGTATTGAAAATGCTGCTAATTTGCTAGAAATAAGGTAAACAGAGCAACAGCAGTCCAAATTTGAAGAAACGAAATATGACGTCTTACTCAGAAGATGATTTACAAATTTATTATGTAAAACTATTCAAGTTTGGAACACTTTATTATCACCAATTTTTAATTGATTTGAATTGAAATAAAATTATACAAGAAATTAAACTTCCATAAAATCAGATGAAAATTTACCATTTACTATGTTTAATTAGACTTAATCCAAATATCAAATTTTATTTCAAAATTTTATTATTTAAAATTTCACAAAAATTAAGTTAACTACGTTTTAAAATTTACGGGTCGTGACAGCGGATGGTGCTGCTTCGGTGCGGTTGGGCGTGGGAAGCTCGATGGGGTGGATGGCATGACCTATGGCGATTGGTGGTGGCTAGTTATGGTGGTCAACGACAAATCAAAAAGGGAGGGCTGGCGTGTTCCTTTGGTTTGAATGCGTTTGGTTGCTGTACCCGTGAACGTGGAGATGCTAACGTGGTATATCTTTTCGGAGCGTTTCTTTTTATTTTATTTTAATTTAATTTTTTATTTCAAATGTTCTGATATACGTAACTTTTACATATGAAGTTCGTTGTACACTGTTTCTTGCTTTGGAATCGTATCGAAATTTTTTGACATTTCTATGCTGGTTTGGACGAATTTTGAGATCGTTTGAGTTTGGGCTCTAAATTGGATTCAAATTAAATTTAAGTTCAAAGGTGAGCGTTTTAACCCACTCACAACTTCTAAATTTTCTTATGTTTGTTAAATTTAATTTATGATGTAATTAGGAATTTATCTATCACTGTTTGGTATATTTTAATAATCATCTCAATTAATTTGAATTTATTTAAATTAAATCATTATTTAATTTATTATTGAATATAAATTGCCAGTTAAATACATGTCATCGATTATCAGTTCTATATTGATATTTATTTATTGATATGGATGATTTCGATGGATGTTGATTGTTGATATTGGATAAATGGATGTTGTATTTTATATCGTTATAAACTGCAAGTTCACTGCGGGTTGAAATGATACGTACCGAATGATTTGTAGATTAAGGAAAATCATTATGGTTTGAAATGGTAGACTCGAGCGATTTTATGGATTTTATAAATTTCGGGATTACGGTTTGAAATGATACATAACCGTAAAATTTTAAATTGCGGATTGAAAAATATCTGTATCATTTGACCCTAGGGTAGAAAATTATATACGAACATCGGATTGGTTAAATTGAATGATTTTAAAGTCCTTAAACTTTTGAATTTAATCAATTGATGTTTTGAAATAAAATTTGATTTATACAAATTGAAGTATTATTGGAAATCAAGTTTTATATTGAAATGCGAATTGGTTTAAAAAGGAATTTCTTTAAGAAATTAAATTGAAAGTTTAAAATTAAACTTTTAAGTATAAATGAAATTCTATCGAAATTGATTTATTGAATTTTTTTGAAAATAATGTTGAAATATTTTGAAATTGAAGTAATCCGTATTGATATTTTAAACATGGATTAAAATATGAAATTCGACAGTTTATTGAAATTTGGTTTGTTGATTTGGAAATTTGTAATGGTCCAAATATGTTGAAATGAAATGAATAGTTTAATTTGATATTACTTTCAAGCTCGTATTTTGATATAAACTTTTATAAAATATATTATTTTTAAATTTCTAATTATTAAGATTTTTAAATTTATTAAACTATTTTACTAATATTAACTACATGAATTATTTTAATCTATTGTAAGCCAATTTAATTTATTTTAAACTAATTAAACTATTTTAATTCATTTTAAATCTATCTAATTTATTTTAAATCTAATTAATCTATTTTTATTATATGATATTTAATCTATTTTAAATTGATACTAATTATTCATAACTATTTAAACTATTTTCTTCCAAATTCCATACCAAGTAAAATGAATGGGTTTATATTCAAATTTCTCAATTTTTAAAGTGAATATGGTTAATGATGTCATAACCTAAGTTAGGATTTAAAAGTTATAACTAATTGAATATGATGATTTTGGAGTAAGGATTTTACCTAATTTGGAAGTATGATTTTTTAAAGAAACCATAATTTTGGAAACGATAATGATTTGAAAGTTATATAGATTTGAGAATATGATATTTTGATATAAATTGTGAATTTGACTTTGAAACGAAATATAATTATCGAACTACGATTTCAAAGGCGAATACGATTTCAAAAGTAAAAATGATTTCAAAAGTGATATGGTTTGAATTGAATATGATATTTTGATATCAACTACGAAATGATTTTGGAAATGTAAAAGAACCATCCGATGTGTAATAAGCGATTGGTTGTTAAAGAGATTGGGATCAGATATTGTCATACTCTCTGCCAATACCGAAAACCACTTTGACACTGCGTACGCGGTGGAGATTCAAGAATGAAGTAGGATGGTGGCGATGTCCTATTAAGGTATATACGTGGACCTGACTCCCGTGAGTTGGCTTAAGGTGCCTGAAACAGGAGCAATCGATGGGCCAAGTGAGGTAGCTCCTCCAATCGGGCACACTCCATCGATCTATATTCTAACTTTGTGATTAATTCGGTGGCCACCCTTCGATTTTTACTGGGGAATGTATTTAGAGTTGGGCGGTAGTCGCGGCTATGCGTTACCAACAGTCCGGAAGTGTAATTAGTATATTTGCCTTGGCATTGCCTAGTTGTGCCGTATCACCTACCCTAGCGCGCCTTCTATGATTTTGTTTTGTACCATACCTATGGAGTGCCCTCTTACGATACCCAATGTGGGTGAGATTACGGTACTGTATAGACTATGGAAATAAATAAAATGTGTTAAGGTGGAAAATGTAAAGCCATAATGCTACTTTAATATATTTACTTTAATGTAGACATATAATAATAGCGTATACTACTACATAGTAGATGGTTTAACAGATCCATAGGAGGTGTGAATCTCGAGCATCTCTTTAGTTACTGCACTCACGTTAGACACCGGATAGGAGATGTCAAAGCTCGTAAACATTTCTGATGCTGTTCACACTTATATTTATTTACCGTTGATTTAACCTACATAAAATCTTTTAGTTCTGACTCGAGTGTTTTGTCTTTTCAATTCGCTCGGGTCAGCCTGAGCATTTCAGGATATGAAGACCTTATTTCTGGAGGACGAAGACGAAGATTTGTGCTACCTTTATTTACTATATCTATTATTTACTATATTTATTCCACTATATCATACTGTTCCACTGCATTGTTATTTATTTATCTCTAATATGTGTAAATCTGATTCTGTGTTATATAAGTATAATCAAATGTTTTGTAAATAGCTTCATGAACTATTATTTGATTATTATATTTTGTCATTCAACTGCAAGATTCGGTTTTTTTCCTCTCTATTTTTTCTTATTCACCACAATAACAATCAGCTCTTTTGTATGGTTTGAGTTTGACATGTGTGGTTTATCGTCAATTTAAACTGTCCAAAAAGGCGGGATGTTACAATTTAACTAACGTAAGATAGTTTAGAAGTTGTGAGTGGGTTAAAAAGCTCACCTTTGCTTTTAAATCGAATTAAAATCCAATTTAAGCCCAAAATTCAAACGGCCTCATAATTTGACCAAACCGGTTCCATGTTGTCCAAATTTCGATACGATCGCAGCGGGGAGACCGCGCGTGAATCTGACCTTGTATGTAAAAGTTATAACAATTCGAAGTTATATGGTATAAAATAGAATAAATAATAATAATAATAATAATGAACGGGAGAAAGCCACGTACATAACCACCTGCTCCAAGATCTTAGCCGAACACAATAAACAAGACTACCAACGTTGATGAAGATTTACCGCCGCCGGAAGCCACTAGCGCTCCCCCACGTACATAACCGAACTCGCCTGATCGAGGCGCACCCCCGCCTAGCCTCCATCTAGCTTTCGGTCCCCCATTCAAGTGCCACTGCTAGCCAAACCTTAGGGTTTCAAAACCCTAAATTACCATTTTCGGCCACTACATCCAATTTGAGGTCACGTGACCACCTCCTAACAAATCCAGGCAGCAAGCACAATAAAAATCATAAATCAATTTCATGGACTGATATCGAAATCAAATCACCAAATCATGACTTTAACTGCGATTTCTCAATGACTCAAGCACCATTTCTAAAAATGAACATTAGATGCTGACTTGTATCATCGAGAGCTTCGAAACGATATAAAATATGATAGGGTTTGGAGGAGTTTAAATTTCGAATTGAATTTGAAATTGAATTTGCAATTTCGGAATTAGGATTTCTCCGTGGAAAAAGAAGATAGAAATAGACAGATAGATTTGTCTGTATTGAAAAAATGAGTTGAGAAACAACTAGGGTTTATAACAGGCTATTTATAGGTATGGCTGAAATAGAAAAGAATGGACCAGATCGAAACTATTAGAATGATATACGACTCGAAAACCCCATTTTGCTCCCAAACGAAAATGGGAAATCCCATATATCAAAATAGATGTTTTCGATAGTTTTAAACTCAATGGAACAGGTTTCATGTCCTAATTCCATCTTATAAAGAAGTTAGCTTTTAGATCCGTTTATTCTAAATTGATTTCAGTTGAATTAATTGAATTGATTTCTACGCATTTCGAGTCCGTACGATCAAACAACAAGTTAACTTGGAATCTTACAATAATTCACCGTTACGGATTCGATGAAACTGGTTTAAATGAAATTTGAATAAGTAGCGAAAATGACAATTTTTACGTTAATTAAATAAATTATTATTAAATCGATTAAATCACTTTTTAAATTTCAAATTTAATAAATTATAATTTCTATCACTTTAGATACTAAGACACTTACAATAGTTCAAAACAAATTTATATGTCAATTCAATGTTAATTATTTCCCTAAATACATTGTTCAATTTCAACTGCAATTTACCCAATTAATTATAATTTAATTCCAGTAATTTGATTTAATTTGATTTCAATCCTTTTATTTAAATCAATCATTATTCTATAAACATAGTTAGCATTGTTTTATATTTTATTACATTATTATTCTCCAATTTCCATCTTTTATTTGTATTAACTACTATATTTCCATTATATTAAATTTTTATCAACTTTATTGTAATTTAAAACCTCAATAAATTAATTTGTCTTTGTTTCACTCTTTTTATAAAATCAATTATTGCCTTATAAATATAATTAACAACCTTTTATTACATTCCTAATTTGTATTTATTGTCTTAACTTACATTAATGTAACATTTATTTACATTTATTTGTAACTGATTAAATAAATTGGTAACAAATAACAATTGCCACCGTTTCTATATTTAGTAACATTTGTAAGTTTATTATTTACAAATAAATGTTATGTAACATCCCCAAAAATTTATCAATTTTAAAATTAGTAATTAATGTGAATTTTGGAACAAACTGTGGAATTAATTTGAATTTTTCAAAATACATAAAATAAGTTTTGATTTATATATATACACAAATATGATTGTAAAATTGCATTTGAATTTAAGAATTCAAAAATATAAATATTTTAAAACTATTTGAATTTAAATTATATGAGTATATATATGGATAGATTTGAATTCAAAAATAATTTGCATTTAAAATAATAAATATGTAATTTATTTAATATGAAATTTGTTTGAACACATCTCCTTTAAATTTGTATATACAAATAAATAGGAAATGTATTTATAAAATAAGGAAAATATGATATAAAATTTATTTAAAATTCTTTAATCTATGTGAAATACAAGTGTTAAGCATGTAACAAGAAATAATACAAGTGTTATTCATATGATAAGTGTTTTAACAAATGTAATTGAACAAGTGTCATTTTATTTCATCTTTGAGATAAATTAATAAAAATAGAAAAATGAGATTATATAAAATATCAAATCCCCTCCTTCTCATTTCTTTTAATTTCTTCAAAAGCTTTAAAGAAAAGGAAAAAGTCTACAAACTTTCTAAAGCCAGGAAACAAAATTCTCAAAGAAAAAAATCATAAAATTTATCAAACCAAACTCTAATAAAAACAAGAAAATTTGAAACCTGAATCAAATTCAAGTTACTGAATTAGGGAAAATATCAAATAGCTCAACACAGCAAAGCCAACAAGTAATTAAGCAAAACTCAAAGCTTTTTAGCAATCAAAGAAAGCAGGATTCAACTTCAACGGTTAAACTAAAGTAAGCAAGGATCATCACAATACAACAGTGAATTCAAAAAGAACAAAACCTGGAAAACAGTCCCAGTCATTTCAAATTCAAGAAAAAGTACAAGCCTTCTCTGTTTTTCCAAATTCACAGGTGAGCAAACCTTTGTTAAACCCAAATTTTTATCTATTGTTTGGAAATCATACCTAAAGTGAATTGGAAAACTGCTTGCATGTGAAATAAATCTGTGTATATATGTAGAGATGTGTCTGTGTATGTCTGAGGACAGACATGCATCCCTGTTTCCAGATTTATAAAGTTAATTTTATTCAAAAAAAATCGAATCCTTCTTCTCTGATCATTTTTAGACCATAGGATCTAAAAAAAATTGTTTGTTTAAACCTGATTAAGTTTGAAAAAATTAAATTTAAGTAAATTAAATTGAATCTTTCTCTGGAAACTTGAAAGAACAGGAAAAACCATTATACATTGGAATTTCATCCATCATGATTTATGTTTTCAAATATACTATCTGAAATGCTTTCGAAAACAAAGATTTTTAAGTGGAATCATAAATTTTAGTCAATTAATCCTTGAGAAAAATGGGGATGATCAGAATCGTCTTTTTCACCAAATTCTGGTGATCAAGGTAATGATAAATCGCGTGATCGAGGATGGAACACGTTCGAAGGTCAGGAATCATCGAAAAAATACTCGATGATTTAATAATTTGTTATGGGGGGCTATCGAGATCAATTTAGGGTTTGAAACCCATATTTATTCATGGTCGGAATTGGCTTTGCTGCGTCATCGTTAGACGACCGGAATCGATCGCACTAGGGCCACTCGAAGCTTTAGATATCTGCAATGCTTCGGGGGCGACCACGTGACCTCTGATGACCAGAGGTGGAAGAACAAGGTGTTTTTGTGATGATAATTTTTTGTTCTAGTTTGGTCGGAAAGCTCGATTTTGAATTCGTCATGGGTTCACGCTTCTGGGTGGTTAGGAGGGTCGAGGGGGTAATTGTCGACTGGATGATGGTCGTAGCGTCAACCAGAAGCGATCGAAACGGTGTGCAACGTGCACGAGTTACCGAGTGTATCAGTGAAAATGTTTTGGGAAGAAGGCCTTGGGAGTCGAAGTTGTCTTCGAGAAATCGAGTTACTGGCTCGTGTTGTGGCTCGTGTATTTTGATGTTGTGCGCCGGGTTAAGTACTTAAACAAAATTTTTATGTTTGAAAAAACATACACTGTAACGACCCGTATTTTACGTGTCGATAAGTCGTAAAATAGTTGCATTAAGTCGTTTGTATTGCTTGAGTCGTGTTGAACCTAGGTGGTAGGGTTTACGGCTTAAGGGGGGTTAGGCCGTGTAATAGCTAGCTCGTGAGCGGCCTAAGTTGTTCGGAATTGAGTCGTGACCGACTTAGTGCTTAGGTCGTGTGATAGCTTAACTCGTGTGGAAGTTAGCTTAGGTTGACTACGAGTTACGACTTAGGGGCTAGAACGGGTTGGTAAGTTGCCGGGCTTATAAATCGTAAACGACCTATAGGATGTAGATGTGACCGACCTATGAAGGCTATGGGCTAACGAGTTAGTGTGTGAGCAAGTTAAGGAGGATGAGTCGTTTGACCGATTTTAGTGTTTTACGACCTAAGGTAGATAGGTCGGTAGAGCGACCTAAGATAGTTAGCGACATAGGGTTAACGACCTAACAGTTACGAGTTATGATTTCTGACCGACCTAAGTTTGGACCGACCTAAGTTTGGACCGACCTAAGGAAGCTAGGTCGTAGACGAGTTAAGGCTTGGTGGTTAAGTCGTCATGTTTTAGGTCGTAGCATAGTTAGGTCAGTAGGTTAGTTAGGTCGTTAGACGACCTAAGGAAGGCCGCTATGAGTTGTTAGGTTGTAACTCGTGTTGCTTGATAGGTCGTGACTAGGTTAGGTCGTATAGAGGCTTATGTGTTAGGTCGTAAGCTTTTAAGTCGGCAGCTAGGTAGGTCGTGTAAGTGCATGTGTGTGTGCTAAGTCGGCCTTATTTGTTAGGTCGCATAGGAGTTAGGTCATGAGTTCTTGTGTGGTTGGGTAAGTCGTAGGTCGTTGGTTCGAGTTAAGGAAGGCGGCTGTATTTTAGGTCGCATGTACTATTGAGATTTAGGTCGTAAACGACCTAAGTTAGGTCGGGGATCTTTAGGTCGGCAACGACCTAAAACTGGGCGACGACCTAAGGGTGATTTCAGCCTATAAATAGAGGGGTTTGGCTCACTTTTTGGCACCGGTCTTTGAAGCAACGAAGTGCTGCCATTTTGGAAACTCGACTACAACATTTTCTTCACTTCTTTCTCTACTTCAATCGAGTGCTAACATCCATTCAAGATTGAAGATTTAAGAGCCAAAGTTGAAGATCTTCATCCAACGAAGCTAGATTTCATCGTTTCAAGCGGGATTTCGACGAATCAAGCTTGAATCTTCGCTGTCTAGATCTGGAGTTGATAGTTTTTGAAGTGTTTGGGTGATTCGGTGAGTGGTAGTTATCTCTCACGCGGACCCAAAGGAGTATATTGGATTGGTGGCTTGTTTGAGTGTTAAAGTTAGAGATTTCATGCATTTTCCTTAGATCCAAGTCTAGATCCATTACTTTTGAAGATGTTTACCTATGCAAGTTCAATTAACAAGTTATAGAGACAAAACCCATGTTTTATATTTGATAGATCTATGCTAAAATCCATGATTTCATATATGTTAGACTTATGCTCATTTATTTACAAAATTGCCATTATAGTTGATATTGCTTGATTAGATCTTGTTTGAATGCTTGATTGTTTGGATGTATGATTGATTTGATTGTCTCGAGTTAGCTTGTAGTTGATTTGGGACAAAATGGTTGAAGATGATTCAAAAGCTAAGTGGGAAGGCTCTTGAATGGTGAAAGCTGCTGTGGCATATTAAGCGGATGATGAAGCTCATATGGATGGGTTCGAGGACTTTGCTATAGTTAGAGGAAGCGAGTATGATGACGAAATGGACTTTGCCATGATATGTTGAGGCGAAGTATGATGATGAGATGGACTTTGCTAAGATGCGTTGGAGCAAAGCATGATGTGGAAGCCTTGGTTTAATCCAGACGGGATCATCCCAAGCATGTTGATTACTCGATGATGCGGTTCGAGTTGGTGGATAATGGTGGGCTCGAGAGGTGCTTGAGCTATAATGGGAATAGTCGTCGAGGAGGATGACTAGAAGGCTGAGATCTTATCGTTATTGAAGGTTCTAGCAAGCTCAAAGCAAGAGTACGTTGGGTAGATCCGTTATACCCAGGCGCGGGTCATGATGACGTGCTAGTACTCTGGGTAGATTCGTTATACCTAGGCACGGGTCACGAGGACGTGCGGAGTTATGTCTAGAACCGGGGTTGCCATTAGCCCTTGACGGATGGTTGAAAGATGAATTGGTCATTCAATTAACGATAAAATCAAGGCAATGGTAACAGTGATAGCCAGAGTCATGGATGTTTGGTTGTATCATCATTCGGTCTCAAGAGCGGTGTTTTCTGGGTGCTTATCTGATCTTGGTTTAGGCCTTGGGGGTTTGTATTTGGAAAACATCAACCTTGACTCGAGTGATTATTGCTTTACTTTAATTATCTGCTTTGCTTTGCTTGCTTCTCCTTAGTGTGTGTCTGGGGGCTATCACTGTAGAAAGAGGTGGAGTGGGATGATTTGGGTTCCTATTCCTTTTATCCTTTATGTTCCTTTGGTATGTTTGATAGTCGATTTACTGCTCACTAAGACTGTTGTCTGACTCAAGGGTTTTATGTCTCCTCTTATTACCTTGGGCTGTTCATCCATGTTTGGGATGGGCAGACTAGGTGACAGGTGGCAGGTGCTAATCTTAGTGGCTCACGCTGATGATGACGAAGACGAGCAGGAGGCTTTACATATTATTTTCATATTCTATGTACTGGATATTCCGCTGATTGTTGATTACTCTGAGCGCTATGTAGTGAGGCTTCTTGTATTCATGATTCAGACCATGTATAAAGCTATTATGATTAGATGATGATATTCTGTTCTATGGGAGCTTCACTCTATTATACTTCTCTATTGTATTTTATCCATGCGCTGTGAGTTTTACGATAGAGTCTACGATGTTTATTTTACCCTTGACGGTCACTCATGGCTGCCTGGCACACTCTCAGCGCACCTTTCCCTTGTTTCCGTGCGGGAGTCATGGGCGGTCGTCACATTTGGTATCAGAGCATTGGTTAATCGATTTTAGCCAACGCTCGCTGACGTAACTACGTAAGAGAGACGTAATTGTATTTTGATGGATGATTACTATATATATAATATAGTAGTTTAGAAGGATTTGAACTCCTTATGCAGTTGTTCCTCAAGGTGTTCTAATCATTCCTTTTTGTAGATATTAAGGATGAGTCGAAGAGGGAGACCAGCTGCTAGGGAAGGTCGTGCTGCTGATGGAGTTGCTGATTATGGAGCTATGTTCGAAGCGATGATGACTTCGATCATGAGAAGGATACCAACTCCAGGGTCAGCGGTAGATGTTGGAATTCAAGTTCAAGCTCCAAAGCCAGTGGATTTTGCTAAGTTGTGCAAGGATTATACTGCTCTTGGAGGAAAGGTTTTCTTGGGGACAAAATCTACTATTGAAGTCCAGAGATGGATAGATGCTTGTAGAAGGATCTTTGGTGACTTGGGAATTGATGATGCAACTAAAAGGAAGCTTGCATCAAGGCAGCTTCAAGGAAGGGCTTCTGATTGGTGGAACTCTATCACCATTGATACTCCAGAGGAAGAAATTACTTGGGTGCAATTCCAAGCTAGATTTGAAGCTAAGTTCATTTCTACGGCTCAGAAGTCTGTCTTGTTTAAGAAGTTTGTGGAGCTCAAGCAAGGTGGAAGATCAGTTCTTGAGTATGTTTCTGAGTTTGAAGCTCTGTCCAAGTATGCTCGGTCTTATATTGAATCTTCTTATCAGAAGAATGAGAAGTTTGTGACAGGCTTGGACAGTTATCTTGGAAGGCAGTTGGTGGATCATCTGGACGATCCATTTGAGAAGCTGGTGGAGAAAGCTCTCAGGCACGAGAGTTTGTTTCCTAAGGAAGTATCTGTTGTTGCTGTGACCAAGAAGGAGTCTAAACCACAGCAGGGTGGAAACAAGAAGAGGAAGCAGCAACAGCAGAAGGGTAAGGATAGTCAGAAGAAGCTGAAGGGGGAAAAGACCTGCTATAATTGTCGGCAGAAGGGCCATCTCTCCAAGGATTGCAAGAATCCGAAGGTGTTGTTGAAGTGCTACAACTGTGATAAGCTGGGGCACATTAAGAAGAACTGTCCGGAACCGATAAAGGACAGGCAGGTTGTGCAAGCTTATGCTTTGGGGGCTGTCCCGTCATCTTCGAAAGCTCCTACTGCTGAAGAGAAGGGGAAGAGTGTGGTGGTTCAAGGTACTCTTTCCATTTGTGGTGTTCCAGTTAGAGTGTTATTTGATACTGGAGCGTCTCATTCTTTTGTTTGTAATGAGTTGGTAGACCGGTTGGGTTTGGAACCGGATATTGTTGATAGACCATTGGTAGTGACTAATCCAGTTGGGGGTTCGTCTTGTTTGTGTATGCTATGTCGTGGTCTAGTTATATCGAGTCATGATTGCTCTTTTGTTTGTGATTGCTTTGTTCTGAACTTTGCGGGGTTCGGAATTATTTTGGGTATGGACTGGCTTAGGAAGTATGTGGCAAGGATTGATTGTGGGAGGCTTGAGGTGACAGTCGGGAATGTGGAAGGGCGAAAGGTTGTGATACGATGTAAGCATGAGGAAGGCGTCTTCATGAGCTTCATGTATTCGCTGGTTGTTCCACGGGATGGACTGTCATCGGTGCCTATTGTGAATGGATTTGAGGATGTCTTTGACGAAGTCAAAGGGTTACCGCCGCATAGGGAGATCGAGTTTCGTATCGATCTAGTTGAGGGAGCCAGACCTGTTGTGATGCCTCTTAGGCGGATGGCGCCTAGGGAGCAGCTAGAGTTGAAGGTGCAAGTTGATGACCTTTTGCGGAAAGGATTCATTCGGCGTAGTGTGTCCGAATGGGGTGCACCAGTTGTGTTCGCAACCAAAGCGGATGGATCGTTGAGGTTGTGTGTTGATTATCGTGAGCTGAATAAGGTGACTAAGAAGAAAAAGAATCCATTGCCGAGAATAGATGACTTGTTTGATCAGCTTCACGAGGCGAAGGTGTTTTCTCAGATGGATTTGGCAACGGGATTTCACCAGTTAAGAGTGGCGAAGGATAGTGTGCCGAAGACTGCTTTCAGGACACCATCCGGTTTTTATGAGTGGCTGGTAATGCCGTTTGGATTGACGAATGCACCAGCGTATTTTGTGGATCTTATGAATAGAGTGTTCAGAGATCAGTTGAACAAGTTCGTACTTGTGTTCGTGGATGATATTCTGATTTACTCCAGAACTGAAGAAGAGCACAAGACGCACTTGCGTATTGTTTTGGAAATCTTGCGGAAACATCAGCCGAAGGCTAAGTTTTCGAAGTGTCACTTCTGGAAGAGTGAAGTGAGATTCTTAGGCCATGTCATTTCTGGAAATGGGATAGCGGTTGATCCCGCTAAGGTGGCAGCGATCCAGGATTGGATTAGACCTAAGAATGCATCTGATGTGAGAAGTTTTCTTGGATTAGCAGGATATTATCGTCGGTTTATCAAAGACTTTTCCAAGATAGCTGCACCGTTAACAGGATCGACGAAGAAGAACCAAGTGTTCAGTTGGGATGCTAAGTGTGAGCAAGCTTTTAGAATCCTGAAAGAGCGATTGACGAGTGCTCCTGTTTTGACTATTCCAAGTGGGAATGATGAGATGGTGGTTTACACCGATGCCTGTGGTACTGGACTTGGAGCAGTGCTAATGCAGAAGGATAAAGTTGTTGCATATGCTAGTCGACAACTAAAGCTGCATGAAAGGAATTACCCGACTCATGATTTGGAGTTAGCGGCGATTGTGTTTGCTTTGAAGATGTGGAGACATTATCTATTGGGAGTTCGATTCGAGTTGTTTACGGATCATAAGTCGTTGAAGTATCTTTTCACCCAAAAGGATTTGAATCTTCGACAGCAACGGTGGCTAGAGTTTTTAGCATCATATGATTTTGGTATAGCCTATACTCCGGGGAAAGGTAACGCAGTGGCAGATGCGTTAAGTCGAAGACATGCAGGATTGGAAGCCATGTTTTCGGAATGGAAGAGTCTTGAGTATTTGGCTGAGTTTGACTTTAGGCCTAGATGCGGATTGGAACCTGAGATGTTGGCAAACTTATCGATAAGGCCTACTCTTGTGGAAAGAATTGGCGAGAGCCAAAAGCGAGACGATAAGCTTGTCAAGATTATCCGTGATTTGGAATCTGGATTGGACCCAGAGAAAGATAAAAGATTCGAAGTCGATCGAGAGGGTTGGCTTCGGAAGCAAGGACGACTGGTTGTTCCCAATATCGATGAGTTGAGAGATGAAGTTTTGAAGGAAAGTCATCACTCGAAGCTGACAATTCATCCAGGAGGAAATAAGATGTATCGGGACATGAAGAGAACCTATTACTGGGAAGGTATGAAGAAGGATGTTGGAAATTTTATTTCCAAGTGCATGAATTGCCAGTTGGTTAAAGCAGAGCAGAAGAAGCCCAGTGGATTGCTTCAGCCGTTAGAAGTTCCTACATGGAAGTGGGAGCAAATATCGATGGATTTTATCGATGGTCTACCTAGAACCAGAGCAGGGAATGAGGGGATTTGGGTCATAGTAGATCGTTTGACTAAGAGTGCAAGATTCATTCCTGTTCGATCAACTAGGACTGCATCGAAGTTGGCTGAGTTGTATGTTAAGTGGATAGTTCGATTCCATGGTATTCCGAAGAGTATAGTGTGCGATCGAGACCCATTGTTCACTAGTGGATTTTGGAAGAGCTTCCAGGAAGTTTTGGGAACCGAGTTGTGTTTGAGTACGGCTTATCATCCCCAAACAGATGGTCAGACTGAGAGAGTCAACCGAGTTTTGGAAGATCTCTTGAGGGCATGTGTTTTAGATTTCGGAGGATCATGGGAAGATCATCTTCATTTGGTGGAGTTTGCGTATAATAACAGTTATCAGTCAAGTATTGGTATGGCACCATATGAAGCACTGTATGGAAGACCGTGTAACTCTCCGACATGTTGGTTGGAAACTGGAGAAAAGCTTATACTTGGGCCAGAGATGATTCGTCAGACTTCGGACTGTATAGAGATCATTCGACAACGAATGAAGGCAGCCCAAGACCGCCAAAAAAGTTACGCCGATAAACGTCGAAAGGATTTGGAATTCGACGTAGGTGATATGATTTTTGTGAAGATTTCTCCTCTGAAGAATGTTATTCGATTCGGGAAGAAAGGAAAATTGACTCCGAGATTTGTTGGACCATTCCCGATTATCGAGCGAATTGGGAAGCTCGCTTATAGATTGGAGTTACCGGAAAAGATGTCGGATGTGCACAATGTTTTTCATGTATCATATCTGCGGAAGTATGTGCACGACTTGAATACAGTGGTTTCTGCCGATAGCTGTGAAGATTTGGAGGTTGATCCAGTTGTTAGAAGACCTCGTAAGCCGCTTCGTATTGTTGAAACCGATACGAAACAGCTTAGGAGGAAGACGATTACGTTGCTCAAGATACAATGGAGTGATGATGTTAACGACTGTACGTGGGAGGAGGAAGAGAGGATGAAGGCAACTCATCCTGAACTCTTCGAGGTATGGCCCTAAGGTGTCGTGACATCTCATGAATTTGTAGCTTGTTCTAGTCTTAGAATTCTGCATGCTAGGTTAGTAATTGGATGCATGGTTTGTAGATTGCTATGGATGGTAGGCATGCGGAATAATTTTGATTGCTCTTGTTTGTTTGGAATTTCGGGGGCGAAATTCCTAAGGGGGAGAGAATGTAACGACCCGTATTTTACGTGTCGATAAGTCGTAAAATAGTTGCATTAAGTCGTTTGTATTGCTTGAGTCGTGTTGAACCTAGGTGGTAGGGTTTACGGCTTAAGGGGGGTTAGGCCGTGTAATAGCTAGCTCGTGAGTGGCCTAAGTCGTTCGGAATTGAGTCGTGACCGACTTAGTGCTTAGGTCGTGTGATAGCTTAACTCGTGTGGAAGTTAGCTTAGGTTGACTACGAGTTACGACTTAGGGGCTGGAACGGGTTGGTAAGTTGCCGGGCTTATAAATCGTAAACGACCTATAGGATGTAGATGTGACCGACCTAAGAAGGCTATGGGCTAACGAGTTAGTGTGTGAGCGAGTTAAGGAGGATGAGTCGTTTGACCGAGTTTAGTGTTTTACGACCTAAGGTAGATAGGTCGGTAGAGCGACCTAAGATAGTTAGCGACATAGGGTTAACGACCTAACAGTTACGAGTTATGATTTCTGACCGACCTAAGTTTGGACCGACCTAAGGAAGCTAGGTCGTAGACGAGTTAAGGCTTGGTGGTTAAGTCGTCATGTTTTAGGTCGTAGCATAGTTAGGTCAGTAGGTTAGTTAGGTCGTTAGACGACCTAAGGAAGGCCGCTATGAGTTGTTAGGTTGTAACTCGTGTTGCTTGATAGGTCGTGACTAGGTTAGGTCGTATAGAGGCTTATGTGTTAGGTCGTAAGCTTTTAAGTCGGCAGCTAGGTAGGTCGTGTAAGTGCATGTGTGTGTGCTAAGTCGGCCTTGTTTGTTAGGTCGCATAGGAGTTAGGTCATGAGTTCTTGTGTGTTTGGGTAAGTCGTAGGTCGTTGGTTCGAGTTAAGGAAGGCGGCTGTATTTTAGGTCGCATGTACTATTGAGATTTAGGTCGTAAACGACCTAAGTTAGGTCGGGGATCTTTAGGTCGGCAACGACCTAAAACTGGGCGACGACCTAAGGGTGATTTCAGCCTATAAATAGAGGGGTTTGGCTCACTTTTTGGCACCGGTCTTTGAAGCAATGAAGTGCTGCCATTTTGGAAACTTGACTACAACATTTTCTTCACTTCTTTCTCTACTTCAATCGAGTGCTAACATCCATTCAAGATTGAAGATCAAGATTGAAGATTTAAGAGCCAAAGTTAAAGATCTTCATCCAACGAAGCTAGATTTCATCGTTTCAAGCGGGATTTCGACGAATCAAGCTTGAATCTTCGCTGTCCAGATCTGGAGTTGATAGTTTTTGAAGTGTTTGGGTGATTCGGTGAGTGGTAGTTATCTCTCACGCGGACCCAAAGGAGTATATTGGATTGGTGGCTTGTTTGAGTGTTAAAGTTAGAGATTTCATGCATTTTCCTTAGATCCAAGTCTAGATCCATTACTTTTGAAGATGTTTACCTATGCAAGTTCAATTAACAAGTTATAGAGACAAAACCCATGTTTTATATTTGATAGATCTATGCTAAAATCCATGATTTCATATATGTTAGACTTATGCTCATTTATTTACGAAATTGCCATTATAGTTGATATTGCTTGATTAGATCTTGTTTGAATGCTTGATTGTTTGGATGTATGATTGATTTGATTGTCTCGAGTTAGCTTGTAGTTGATTTGGGACAAAATGGTTGAAGATGATTCAAAAGCTAAGTGGGAAGGCTCTTGAATGGTGAAAGCTGCTGTGGCATATGAAGCGGATGATGAAGCTCATATGGATGGTTTCGAGGACTTTGCTATAGTTAGAGGAAGCGAAGTATGATGACGAAATGGACTTTGCCATGATATGTTGAGGCGAAGTATGATGATGAGATGGACTTTGCTAAGATGCGTTGGAGCAAAGCATGATGTGGAAGCCTTGGTTTAATCCAGACGGGATCATCCCAAGCATGTTGATTACTCGATGATGCGGTTCGAGTTGGTGGATAATGGTGGGCTCGAGAGGTGCTTGAGCTATAATGGGAATAGTCGTCGAGGAGGATGACTAGAAGGCTGAGATCTTATCGTTATTGAAGGTTCTAGTAAGCTCAAAGCAAGAGTACGTTGGGTAGATCCGTTATACCCAGGCGCGGGTCATGATGACGTGCTAGTACTCTGGGTAGATTCGTTATACCTAGGCACGGCTCACGAGGATGTGCGGAGTTATGTCTAGAACCGGGGTTGCCATTAGCCCTTGACGGATGGTTGAAAGATGAATTGGTCATTCAATTAACGATAAAATCAAGGCAATGGTAACAGTGATAGCCAGAGTCATGGATGTTTGGTTGTATCATCATTCGGTCTCAAGAGCGGTGTTTTCTGGGTGCTTATCTGATCTTGGTTTAGGCCTTGGGGGTTTGTATTTGGAAAACATCGACCTTGACTCGAGTGATTATTGCTTTACTTTAATTATCCGCTTTGCTTTGCTTGCTTCTCCTTAGTGTGTGTCTGGGGGCTATCACTGTAGAAAGAGGTGGAGTGGGATGATTTGGGTTCCTATTCCTTTTATCCTTTATGTTCCTTTGGTATGTTTGATAGTCGATTTACTGCTCACTAAGACTGTTGTCTGACTCAAGGGTTTTATGTCTCCTCTTATTACCTTGGGCTGTTCATCCATGTTTGGGATGGGCAGACTAGGTGACAGGTGGCAGGTGCTAATCTTAGTGGCTCACGCTGATGATGACGAAGACGAGCAGGAGGCTTTACATATTATTTTCATATTCTATGTACTGGATATTCCGCTGATTGTTGATTACTCTGAGTGCTATGTAGTGAGGCTTCTTGTATTCATGATTCAGACCATGTATAAAGCTATTATGATTAGATGATGATATTCTGTTCTATGGGAGCTTCACTCTATTATACTTCTCTATTGTATTTTATCCATGCGCTGTGAGTTTTACGATAGAGTCTGCGATGTTTATTTTACCCTTGACGGTCACTCATGGCTGCCTGGCACACTCTCAGCGCACCTTTCCCTTGTTTCCATGCGGGAGCCATGGGCGGTCGTCACATACACGGGCAAGTTTTGAGAGGAACTCGGAGCAGGTAGGCATGTAGTCTGGGGGGATGCTCGAAGTAGTTCTAGGGTAATAGCATTTCCAGTTTTAAATTTTAAAAATATAAGTCAACTTGATTTCTAAATTCATTCTTTATAAAATGATAATTGTTTGTTAAGTGGAATGTGAAGTTAAAGGTTTTGAAATAAACTATTTGAAATCAATAAAGTTTAAAGATGTTTTAAACTTATATTTTTAAATAGAGTTATTTTAAATAAAACTTAACAAAATGATTAAGAAGTTAATCAAATGTTTAAATTATTAACTTCAAAGTAAATTAATTTATATTGTTAATGATGAAAAAATAATCAATGATTTATAATTACTTAGTATTTAATTCACAATTAATTAAAGGATAATTAATTAACAATTAAGGATTAATTAATTAAGGCAATTAATTAAGGAATAATTAATTAATTAATGAAGGTGATTAAAGATTTATTTAATTAATAATTAAGGATTTAATTAATTTAAAATTAAGGATAATTCATCATTAAAGTTAATTAATGAAAAATAATTATGTGATTAATTGATGATAATCACACTATTAATTCATCTCATTGTTAGATGATTGATTATTATTAAAGTGCCTTGAGCTGATTGATACCCCAATTATGTGATTGTGATACTTTGTGATGTGAATTATTTTGTGTTGAGCATTGATATTTATGATTTGTTTCTGTGCGAATGTGAAAAACCCCTTAGCCCGTAAAACGGCAATTGAATTTCGATGCGACAGGGAGTCGGATTTTAGTTGGTTATCTGAAACCCACGTCGAATATTAATGATGAATCTTTGTGATTGATATATCCACGTGCTTTCAAATTGAGCGCTCACTATTCGGTTTAGCCGGGAGAGGACCTTTGTGTCATATAACCCATTCCGAATAGTGATACGATGAAATGGAAAGAATTTAAAGACGGTGGTGAAGGCTGGGTGTCTTCGAGAACGATAGGATAACATGTCGAATGACTCTGCACTAAATTTCTCTGGTATAGAGATCTCCATATGTGATGGGGAGTCTGATCGGGATTGTGGATTCCCAGATTGCAAGGGCTTCTTCGGAAGTGCCTTCAGTTCTGTTCAAACCTGGAACAGACTTGTATAGTTGTATGTCTGACATTACACTTTGAGATATAAAGCTAATTTCTATCAAATACATTTCTGTTGGTGGCGGTGAATTTAGTCTCTTAGTTTAATACCCTTCTCTAAGACATACGAGCTTAGAGGTTGTAGTTGATGGTTATTACTGATATACTCCCAATTTAGTAGTGTGGCATACTGAGTGTTGCTGATCATTTGTTGATCGAAGCATGGATTTTGTGAAAAGCGTAGCTTTGTGGACGAGACTTCATTGAACCTCACAACCCGGTAATGGTCGAAACAGGAATGTTGCGGCAAGGTTTTTAAGGGTCGCGCCCCTAGGGTATGTCCATTTTCTTTTGGATAGAAAGTGGTAACATGATATGAAGCCCAGATATTTAACTGCGCGGTTGTTGCTATTTATTGGTGAATCCTGGGATAAAGGTCGGTAACGACCAAGGATGGCATATTATAGGTGTTACCTAGTCACTGTGATGACCCACCTTTCATTACACAGAAAGACGCATCATCAATAAGAAAAGAAATAGATAGAAATAGAAAAGATAGAAAGAAAGAACAGCAACATCAAAATCTCACAGCGGAAACGGAACAAAATATAATATTTCACTTATCCATTACATAGTCTTACATATCAAAGTACACACTGTAATATAACTTCATTTCATCAGACAGTTATAATGGTATGTCTAACTATTACATCCAAAATACAACAGCCCAAAAGACATAACACAACGGAATAATATAGATAGATACGTCTAGGCTCCAGCTCCAAGCTTCCAAATATTTGGAAATCCTAACCTGATCACTTGGCTACTTATAAAAATTTGAGTACCCAAGAGTTTAAGAAAAACATAATTAACTCTAGGTCAGACATGGGTCTGGTGTGAGTAAACGGTTAAAGTTGTTTAACTTTAAAATCATTTGAAAACAAAGGTATCATGTAAGACTCTCCACACATAAACATGGGTAAGTTTTTACCTTACTCTAACCAAATCATTTGATAGGAAATCCAATGATATTATAATAGGGTCTTGGGTTTTCAATATAAAATACATAAATAGCTGGAATGCTTACATCTCACGTTCCAACATAGTTGGGCACAATCAAAACCGTACAGGCACTTATTGGAGATTGAATTCCATACAATGGTAGGGCTACTGGCGTACCGCCCGTCACAGTACGTGGCCTAGATCAACGTACCGAGGATCCCTTCCGATCCTTGCAACACAAAGACGAAACCATCCCTTACCGAACAGTCCCAAATAAGACAACCTTGCAGTTGTGGCAAACAACTGCCTACACAGCCGAAATAAAAAGGGACCTCTAGATAGGGGTAAACCTTGTCCTACTTGGATGCTACCCACTTAACCTTGCTGCACCTTCCCTCTTTTAGCCATTCTTGGTTGATGAGGCTTGAGGCTACGATTACCTTTATAATAATACATCTTGGAATGCTCATCGTCCCCCATTGACGATGGTCTGGTAGCATTCAATCCACATCAGTTCGTTTCGGGTTCGAACGAAACCGAAGGCATTATCTCGTTACACTCATTTTGGAATCACCCTTAGAGTTAACGAAAATAACCCTTGCATTCTCCATCTTGATCTTCACTTGAAATTCATGACCTAATGTTTAACTTGGATCGATGTGGTTTTCGGATAATCAAACTTGATATCTGATCCAGGTCTCAACGAAATCCAAACGTCATCTTAAAGGTCAAGTTGTTTAAGGATTTAAACAATTCAATTCAACTTAAAATATTGAATTCACACAGCATTATTCACAGATAATAACATACATCTGTCACAGACATATTCAATATCTCATCACAGAATATCACAGATTATCATCTAATAGATATTAACTAATCCAGACATTCTACTCAAATCAATCATCCATAAGCAAGCATCTTTAATCCATATTGTAATTAATTTAATTAATTCAAATTAAATCACCTACTTAAGAATTAATCACTTAACCTTGCATAACCAATCATTAATTAATTACAATTAATTAATCACTTCTTAATTAACCTTATAATCAATTAATAACTCTTTAATTAATTAATTAATTAATTATCCTTTAACTATTAATTAACAACCTAATTATTAATTAATAAATCTTAATTATAAATTAATTAATCCTTAATTATTGGTTAATCAATCCTTAATTATCAGTTAATTAATCCTTGATTAACAATTAATTAATCTTAGTTACTTAATTAATTAATTAATTACAAGTTATAAATGAACTAATCTTAATTACTTAATTAATAATCCATAATTAATTAACTCTAATTACTTGATTAATCTATTCTTAATTATTAATTAATTAATCACTAATTACTTAATTAATTAATTCTAATCACTGATTAATTAATCATTAATTATCTAATTAATTAACATCTAATTATTAATTAATTAATCTTAGTTACTCAATTACATTAATTCTAAATTAACGACTAATTAATCCTTAATTAATTAAACCCTTATAAATTAATAAACCTTATATTTGTTAATTAAATTAGTTAATTATACTTAAATTAAATTAATCATTAGAACATTAATTAACTTTCAAGATAAAACATTTACACTAAATACTTAACTTTAATTATCACATGTTTAAAAACATTTCATCTTAGTTTGTACTTAATTTCTTTTTTTTAAATTAAGTTTTTAAAATACTTAACGTTTCTCAAATTTAAGTTAACAAAGCATAAAACTTTTAAATCAAAATAGTTTAAACATAATAGTTTAAATCAGTTTTAAATTTAAATTTTAAAATTAGCTTTACAAAACTCTTAAAAACATTTCCAAACTCTACTTCGGGTTCAACCCGTTCCTGACTCGAGTGCCCACTCGGGTTTCTTCTTCACCTTCCTTTTTCTTTTTCTTTTTTAGTTTTAGTTTCTAAGTTTAAAATAAATAGGAAAGGCTACTCACGAACTCGGGTTCTAACCCGTGACAACCTCCTTCCCACTCGAGTACCCCTTCAAGTTGCTCACGAACCAAATACCCAGACACAATACCGACGCCGCTGTGCACAGTTCAACTACACCGTCGCTACCTCCGACGATACCTCGCACTCCTCGACGATCGACCACACGATCGATTACGATCCTTGAACAAATGCCGCGAAGCCCAAAACAAATTCAAGCTTTCTAGTTGAAAAATGGAAACACACATCACCAACAAACTTCCCTGACCCATCGATGCTAGCTACCGGACCCGTCCAATCTCCGGCCACGACCTCGCTAGCCTCTACGCCATCACTTCCCCAAACCATGTGCAGATCGATGCACCATATAAGCCACGGTGACCATATCTTCAATCCTGACAGAACTAGGGTTTTAAAACCTCATTGGCATATCTCCGACGCCACGACGATCGTACACCATATCCACCATTTTTCCCAACTTCAACGATTACCAAGCTAGCTCCAACCAAATCCCCGACCTCCATAAATACTCCTGTCACCAGAATTTGCTTGAAAATCAAAATCTGGTCATCTCCAAAATGCAAACCCAATGCCAAACTAAAATTCATGAATTTTGTTTTAAAAATCGAGTTTTCCACAGTTGATTCAAGTTGCATGCTTGAATCCACAAATCAAATCTTTTGATTTTATCATTTTATTTAAAATCTTACTGTATTTTCTTAACTTCAGCAGATTTCCAAAGTAAAAATACTTAAACATGTTTTAAAAACTTGATTATGATTATACAAACTTATTTTGTTTAGAACTTAAAACCTAATAGAAATTTTATAAAGAGTTTTTAGATTTTTCTTTGTTTTTAACTCTGCATTCTTGAAACATAGAAGCGCATATTCAATCAACATGCACAGATCATATACACACATGTGTCCAGAGATTCATACATATATATACACAAGCAAAGCACAAATCTAATCCAAGAATCCATATGCACAGATTTAGATCTACTTAAGCTTCTAAAATATATATTTACTCACCTGTTACTGTTTGAAACAGATGCTAAAAACTGGAGAGCTTTTGATAGAAAAATGCAATAAATCTGTTGTAACTGAGATGCCTGAACTTTGATTTAGATGTTGAATGATTTGATCTTGCTCTTGTTTGCTTCATTGTAATGATAAAGCTCTTTTAAAAAAACTGAATTGGTGAAGCCTTTAAAATCTGAGAAGAGTGATTGCTTGATACCCAGGCTTGTGAAATTTGTTTGCAGATTTTAGAATTCTGAAATGAATTTGATTCTTTGTTTTAATTTTAGGTTGAAAGAGTGGAAATTGATACAATTTTCTGGTTTGTAATTTAGTGGCTTATTCTTCTTGCATTTTGAAAATGAGATAGGGGAAAAAAAGAATGAAGAAGAGGAAATATGTTTATATAGAATTAATTTTGATTTACTAAAATTAAAGAAAATAAAATGAAAAAATGTGACACTTGTAAAAAGAATTAACACATGTCATTTAGGCTCGTTAATCTAATTACACATGTTATTTAGAGAGGTTTAAATCTTAACATATGTAATTTGCATGCATAAATAAATTTTCAAATGTTTTTAAAAAGCTTTTATAATTTATTTTCAAATTTATAAATACATATATACATAAATTTCTTTAAAACGAAAATAATGTAAAAAATTTATGTTCTAAATAAAATCATACGTTGTAAGACCAAGGTATAATTTAAGATATATATATATATATTAATTTGAAATTTCAAATTAAATTTCCAAATTCAAATTAAATTTCAAATCCAATTTAAAATCAATTTGATATATATATATATATAAACAAATATAATTTCAACTTGTATAAAATAATTTCATTAAAATCTATATATATACAACACAATTATTATTATTGTTTTAAAATAACAATTTTGCCAAATTTAATTAATTTATAAAAGAGATTATCACATTTACTTTTGTTTGAAATTCTGGGATATCGCATTCCTCCTCCCTTAAAAGAATTTCATCCCCGAAATTTAAACAAAAGATAATCCAAAACTTTCATTTTATTTCAACAATTCAAGCATACATATCATCCATACATTAGCAACCAATAAACAATTCGTCCAAACAACAATCATTCAAATAAACATCACTAGCTATCCGGATACAAATCCGGATAGGCCTTCCTAACACTATCCAGAGTCTCCCAGGCACAGTCTCTGGGATCCTCGCTCCACTGGACCTTGACAAGCTTCATTATCTTGCTCTTGAGTTGCCTCTCGTCTTGATCAACAATCTGGACAGGATGTCTGACAACCGATAAGTTTGGCTCAATCTCTAATTCTTCTTGCACAGCTGGCTCCACAATAAGAGATGGATTGTGCACGTATTTCCTCAAATGAGATACATAAAAAAACATTGTGAATTCCAACCATCCGGACTGGCAATTAAATCCTGTAAGCTATAGCACCAATCCTTTCGAGCACTCAGAATGGACCAATGTATCTTGGGGTGAGTTTTCCCCTTTTTCCTAATCTTATCGCTCCTTTTATCGGGGAAACTTTTACAAGGACTAAATCTCCAATCTCAAACTCCAATGTCTTTGTCACTTATCTGCATACTTCTTCTGACGTTCCTGAGAAGCTCTCATTCTCTTCTTGATAAACTTTCGCAGATGCTTCATAGATCAAATCTGGTCCAAGCACAAGATGATCTTCTGACTCCACCCAACAGGATGGGCATCTACACAGTTTCCATATAAAGCTTCATAGGCAGCCATCTAAATACTTGCCTGGTAACTGTTATTGTAAGAGAATTCCACTAAATGAAGATGGTCTTCCCAAGATCCACCGAAATCAAATACACTAGCTCTCAGCATATCTTCTAGAATTCGGTTAAGCCTCTCCGTCTGCCAGTCTTTCTGGGGATGATATGCTATACTCAAACTCAAACTTGTATGCATAGCCGATTGCAAAGACTTCCAAAACTTGCTGGTGAAGATAGGATCACGATCACTTACTATGTTGACTGGAACACCATGCAATCTGACAATCTCTCTCAAGAAAATCTCTGCCAGAGAAGCTGCAGTACGGGTTGCCTTAACCGAAATAAAATGGGCACTTTTGGTTAGACGATCCACAATCACCCATATTCCTTCGTTTCCCTTCTTGGCCCTTGGCAAACCGTCGATGAAATCCATCGAAATCATTTCCCGTTTCCACTTTGGTACTTCCACAGGCTGCAACAATCCGGTTGTCTTCTATTGATCTCCTTTAACCTGCTGGCAGATAACACAACTATCGACGAAGGCAGCTACATCCCTCTTCATGCTCGGCCACCAGAAGACCCTTCTCATATCCTTATACATCTTGGAGAGTCCTGGGTGAACACTCAATCTGGAGCGATGGCACTCTGATAATACTTCTTGCCTCAATCCATCTATATCAGGCACGCACAAACGACGGTTGATCCTCAAAACTCCTTGATCGTCCATCTTGAAATCCAAATAACGATCATCCTTGGTTTCAAGAATCAATTCCTCAAAATATCTATCCTCCATCTGACTACTAATGATTCTTTCCTGGAGAGACGGAACAACTTCTAAAAGAGACGGAACTGCATTTCTACTAAGAGCATCTGCCACATCATTCGCCTTCGTTGGAGTATACAGGATATCTAAATCATACGATGCCAAAAACTCAACTCATCGCTACTGCCTCGGATTAAGATCCTTTTAAGAGAAAAGGTACTACAATGGTTTGTGATCTGTGAATAACTCGAACTTATCTCCTAAAAGATAGTGCCTCCAAATCTTCAAAGCAAAAACAATGGCTAATAACTCCAGATCGTGTGTAGCATAGTTCTTTTCATGTGGCTTCAATTGCCAACTTACATACGCCATTACTCTTTCATTTTGCATCAGAACTGCTCCCAGTCCAACTATACAAGCATCCGTATAAACCTCAAACTTGCTCTTCCCATCTAAAATAGCTAACACAGGAGCACTTGTTAGCTTCGCCTTCAGATTCTGGAAAGCATCCTCACATTCAGGGGTCCACTTGAATTTAGCTCCTTAACTTGTCAGCTTAGTTAGGTGCGAAGAGATCTTGGAATGATTCTTGATAAACTTCCTGTAGTAGCCAGTTAAAACCAGAAAACTGCGGACTTCAGTCGGTGTCTGCGGCTGCTTCCACTCTAGGATAGCTTCTACTTGGCTAGATCCATTGAAATGCCCTCTCCATAAACAGTGTGCCCTAAAAATTTGACTTTCGATTTCCAAAAATGCCACTTAGAGAACTTTGCCTTCAGAACATGCCTTCTCAGAGTCTCTAACACTATTCCCAAATGCCTCTTGTGCTCTTCTTCAAACTTAGAGTAGACCAGAATATCATCGGTGAACACCAGAACAAACTTTTTCAACACATCCCTAAAAACTCGGTTCATCAGGTCAACAAAGAAGGCTAGAGCGTTGGTTAACTCGAAAGGCATAACCAACCACTCATAGAAACAATTGGGTCCCCTAAATGCAGTTAAGGGGATACTGTCCTCAGCTACCCTTAACTAAAGGAAACCCGATGTTAAATCCAGTTGGGAGAAAACACAAGCTCCATACAGCTGGTCAAAGAGATCATCAATACGGGGTAAAAGATACTTATTTCGGATGGTCGCTTTGTTCAACTCTCGATAATCAACATAGAACTTAATGACCCATCCGACTTGGTGACGAACACCGCAGTAGAACCACAGTAAGAAAAAATGGCCCTTATCAATCTCTTCTCCAAAAGATCCTGAGTCTGCTTAACTAACTCCTCCCTTTCTCTAGGAGCCATCCTCCTGCTAGGCTGAATCACTGGTACTGCTCTTGGAACCAAATCAATGCGAAACTCTATCTCTTGGTGCGAGGCAAACACTTGACTTCCTCGAATACATCTGGAAAATCTTAGACCACATCGATATCTTCAACCTCCTCTTGAGAAATGTCAACTCCATGTAAAAGACTACTCAAGTGAATTTCAGAATTATCACACATCGCTTTCACAATCCTACCCAGATCAGTTTCCAATGAAACTGTTCTCTCATCACAATTCATGACAGCCTTATACTTATCAAGCCAATCCATCCCCAATATAAGGTCAAACCCCTTAAAATCTAACACATAAGGGTCATAAGAAATACTATGGGATAGATAGGAAATTCTCAAACCCTTACAGATCATATTCAATTTGGTTACCCCTCCTATAGTATTAGATACAAAGGTGGGACGGTCAACAGTACTAGGGGTAAGAAAAAACTTCTCTACTGAACCCAAATAAATAAAAATTAGAGAGGCATGTGAATCATACAAAACTTTAATATACTTGCCATCTAAAAGTAATGTGCCTTCCAATACTCCTTTGCCTTTAGAGAGGTTGATGGTGTACCCTCCAAAGCAAACACCTTACTCTACTGAGCCTTATGAAGGAGCGGACAATCCTTGATCATGTGACCCTGTTGATGACAGTTGAAACATAGAGATTTCTAAATCAAAGCTAAACCCGGCCCACTCTGATGTGGCTGCTGCTGCTGCTGAGATCCTCTCTAGGGACACCGATCAGCCAAGTAACCCTCTTGCTGACATATAGCACTTGCGAGGTCCGATGTTGCTTCTCGGTTTCTTCTTATTCTACTTCTTCCAATTAGGATTGAAATTTCTCTTATTTGGGTTGGAAGAATTCCCTCCGGAACAGATGCCACTGGTCTCTTATTCATCAAATCCTCATATCTCAGAGCCATATCAAAGAACTCCATAAAAGATCCTTTCAAATGCGCTGTCATCTTTTTGTGAAATTCTGGCCTTAATCCTTGCACAAACATTTTGTTCTTTTTGAGAGGAGCGTCTATGAGTCCTGGTCCATAGCAAGATAGTTCATTGAATTTGGTCTCATATTCCGCTATAGTCATGCTAACCTGCTTCAAATCCAGAAGACTCGGTACAGACAAGATTTTCCTGTTGTTGGCATGAATTGTTCCTCAAACAACTCTTTAAATCTCCCCCAAGAAATGTCATCCTCAGAGATATTTGTTGTAACTACATCCCACCAGGCTGCAGCATCCTCTTGCAGTTGCCATGAAGCCATTACCCTTCTCTGCTCGTCAGACAAATTCATACTCTTAAAGATACGCTTGCAAGAGCGTAGCCAAGCCTGGACCTCAATTATAGTATCTGATCCTTTAAATGGTTTACCTCCAAAGTTGGTGAAGTCCTTGCATAAAGCGGCAAAACTAACCCGAGGCGGTGCAGGACTAATAGCCTCGTTATCAGTCTTACCTCTTCTATCATTAGTCGACATGCTTCCTACTACTCTTCCTCTTCTGCCTCTTAAACTCATTTTGGCTACCTGGATAGGTAACCTAACCAATTTAGATAGGGATATAGTTATATAAAATTTACAAATACGCACTCTCAAGATAGATACTACTCCAGAGCATTCTCAACCTATGCTTTGATACCAACTATGATGACCCGCCTTTCATTCCATAGAAAGATGCATCATCAATAAGAAATGAAATATAGAAATAGAAAAGATAGAAAGAAAGAACAACAACATCAGAATCTCACAGCGGAAATGGAATAAAATATAATATTTCACATATCATTATATAGTCTTACATATTAGAGTACACACAGCAATATAACTTCATTACATTAGACAGTTATAAAGGCATTTCTAACTATTACATCCACAATACAACAGCCCAAAAGACACAACACAGCGGAATGATATAGGTAGATACGTCTGGGCTCCAGCTCCAAGCTTCCAAAATATTTGGCAATCCTAACCTGATCACTTGGCTATTCATAAAAATTTGAGTACCCAAGAGTTTAAGAAAAAAGAATAAACTCCGAGTCAGACATGAGTCTGGTGTGAGTAAACGGTTAAAGTTGTTTAACTTTAAAATCATTTGAAAACAAAGGTATCACGTAAGACTCCCCACACAAACATGGGTAAGTTTTTACCTTACGCTAACCAAATCATTTGATAGGAAATCAAATGATATTATAATAAGGTCTAGGGTTTTCAATATAAAATACAGAAATAGCTGGAATGCTTACATCTCACGTTCCAAATAGCTGGAATGCTTACATCTCACGTTCCAACATAGTTGGGCACAATCAAAACCACACAGGCACTTATTGGAGATTGGATTCCATACAATGGCAGGGCTGCTAGGGTACCGTCCGTCACAATACGTGGCCCGGATCAATGTATCGAGGATCCTTCCCGATCCTCTGCAACACAAAGCCGGAACCATCCCTTACTAGACAGTTCCGAACAAGATAACCCCGCAGTTGTGGCCAACAACTGCACACACAACCGAAATAAAAAGGGACCTCTACACAGGGGTAAATCTTATTCTATTCGAATGCTACCCACTTAACCTTACTGCACCTGCCCTGTTTTAGCGGTTCCTGGTTGATGAGGCTTGAGGCTATGATTACCTTTACAAGAACACATCTTGGAATGCTCATCATCCTTCATTGACAATGGTGTGAAAGCATTCAATCCGTATAAGTTAATTCCGAGTTCGAATGAAACCGAAGGAATTATCTCGTTACACTCATTTTGGAATCACCCTCAGAGTTAACAACAATAACCCTTGCATTCTCCATCTTGATCTTCACTTGAGATTCACGACCTAACGTTTAACTTAGATCGATGTGGTTTTCGGATAATCAAACTTGATATCCGATCCTGGTCTCATTGAAATCCAAACGCCGTCTTAAAGGTCAAGTTGTTTAGCGATTTAAATAATTTAATTCAATTTAAAATATTGAATTCATGCAGCATTATTCATAGATAATAACATACATCTATCACAAATATATTCAGTATCTCATCATAGAATATCACAGATTATCATTTAATATTTATCAACCAATCCAGACATTCTACTCAAATCAATCATCCATAAGCAAGCATCTTCAATCCATATTGTACTTAATTTAATTAATTCAAATTAAATCAATTACTTAAGAATTAATCACTTAACCTTGCATAATCAATCATTAATTAATTACAATTAATTAATCACTTCTTAATTAACCTTATAATCAATTAATAAATCTTTAATTAATTAATTAATTATCCTTTAACTATTAATTAATAACCTTAATTATTAATTAATAATTCTTAATTATAAATTAATTAGTCCTTAATTATTGGTTAATCAATCCTTAGTTATCGGTTAAATAATCCTTAATTGATAATTAATTAATCTTAATTACTTAATTAATTACAAAAATTAACTAATCTTAATTACTTAATTAATTATCCACAATTAATTACTCTAATTACTTGATTAATCTATTCTTAATTATTGATAAATTAATCACTAATTACTTAATTAATTAATTCTAATCACTGATTAATTAACCTTTAATTATCTAATTAATTAACCTCTAATTATCAATTAATTAATCTTAATTACTCAATTAAATTAATTCCTAATTAACAATTAATTAATCCTTAATTAATTAAACCTTTATAAATTAAAAAACCTTATATTTATTAATTAAATCAGTTAATTATACTTAAAATAAATTAATCACTAAAACCTTAATTAACTTTCAAGATAAAACATTTACATTAATTACTTAACTTCAATTATCACATGTTTAACAACATTTCATTTTAATTTATACTTAATTACTTTTAAAAAAAAAAGTTTTTAAAATACTTAACATTTCTCAGATCTAAGTTAACAAAGCATAAAACTTTTAAATCAAAATAGTTTAAACATAATAGTTTAAATCAGTTTTAAATTTGAATTTTAAAATTAGCTTTACAAAACTCTTAAAAACATTTCCAAACTCTACTTAAGGTTCAACCCGTTCCTGACTCGAGTGCCCATTCGGGTTTCTTCTTCACCTTCCCTTTTCTTTTTTTAGTTTTAGTTTCTAAGTTTAAAACAAACAGGAAAGGCCACACTCACAAACTCGGGTTCTAACCCGAGACAACCTCCTTCCCACTCGAGTACCCCTTCGAATTGCTCACGAACCAAATACCCAGACACGTTACCGACGCCGCTGTGCATGTGCACAGTTCAACTACACCGTCGGTATCTAAAGACACCTCGCACACCTCGATAATCGACCACACGATCGATTCCGATCCTTGAACAAATGCCAAAACAAATTCAAGCTTTCTAGTTGAAAATTGGAAACACACATCACCAGAGAACTTCCTTGACCCATCTACACCAACCACGGGACCCTCCAAATCTCCAGCCACGACCTCGCTAGCCTCCACGCCATCACTTTCCCCAACCACGTCCAGCTCGATGCACCATATAAGCCATGGTGACCATTTCTTCAATCCTGACAGAACAAGGGTTTAAAACCCCATTGGCCTATCGTCGATGCCACGACGATCATACACCATATCCATCATTTTTCCCAACTTCAACGATTACCAAGCTAGCTTTAGCCAAAGCGTTGACCTCCATAAATACTCTAGTCACCAAAACTTGCTCGAAAACCAAAATCTGGTCATCCCCGAAATGCAAACCCAATACTAAACTAAAATTCATGAATTTTGTTTTAAAAATCGATTTTCCATAGTTGATTCAAGTTGCATGCTTGAATCCGCAAATCAAATTGTTTGATTTTATCATTTTTTAAAAATCTTACTGTATTTTCTTAACTTCAGCAGATTTCCAAGCAAAAAATACTTAAACATGTTTTAAAAACCTGAATTATGATTACACAAACTTATTTTATTTAGAACTTAAAACCTAATTGCAATTTAATAAAGAGTTTTTGGATTTTTCTTTGTTTTCAACTCTGCAGTCTGGAAACTGAGAAGAACAGATTCAATCAACATGCATAGATCAGATACACACATATATCTAGAGATTCATACATATATATACACATGCAAAGCACAAATCTAATACTAGAATCCATATGCATAGATTTATATCTACTTAAGCTTTTAAAAATATATTTACTCACCTGTTACTGTTTGAAACAGATGCTAAAACTGGAGAGCTTTTGATAGAAAAATGCTAGAAATCTGTTGTAACTGAGAGCCTGAACTTTGATTTAGTTGTTGACTGATTTGGTCTTGCTCTTGTTTGCTTTGTTGTAATGATAAAGATCTTTTTAAAAAAAACTGAACTGATGAAGCCTTTAAAATCTGAGAATAGTGCTTGCTTGATACCTAAGCTTTTGAATTTGTTTTGCAAATTTTAGAATTTTGAAATGAATTTGATTCCTTGTTTTAATTTTAGGTTGAAAGAGTGGAAGTTGATACAATTTTCTGGTTTTTAATTTAGTGGCTTATTCTTCTTGGTTTTTGAAAATGAGACGGGGGAAAAAAGAATGAAGAAGAAGAAGTATGTTCATATAGATTTAATTTTGATTTACTAAAATTAAAGAAAATAAAATGAAAAAATGTGACACTCGAATTAACACTTGTCATGTAGGCTTGGTAATCTAATTACACATGTTATTTAGAGAGGTTTAAATCTTAACACATGTAATTTGCATGCATAAATAAATTTATAGATGTTTTTAAAAAGCTTTTATAATTGATTTTCTAATTTAAATACATATATAAATAAATTTCTTTAAAATGAAAATAATGTAAATCAATTTATGTTCTAAATAAAATCATACATTTCAAGACCAAGGTATAATTTAGATAGATATAGATATATATTATTTTGAAATTTCAAATTAAATGTCCAAATTCAAATTAAATTTCAAATCCAATTTAAAATCAATTTGATATATTTATATATTTAAACAAATACAATTTCTGCTTGTATAAAATAATTTCATTAAAATCTATATATATACAACACAATTATTATTATTATTGTTTTAAAATAACGATTTTGCCAAAATTAATTAATTTATAAAAGAGATTATCAAATTTAATTTTGTTTGAAATTCTGGGATATCACAGTCATAGAGGTAACCCGGCCTTGTGTTGGTAGGGAACCGATTTGGTTCTTGGAGGTGTCCCTCCAAAGGTGTCCCATTTGATAAAGAAGTTCCTTAGCCTGACCATTTGTTGGAAATCCAAAGAAACAATACGAGCCCGGTACGGTTTTACTTGTATAGCCTGCCATGCAGCGTGGCGGTAACCTGCCATAAAACATGGTGCTATAGTAGGCATGCAATAATGGTTGTATGCTGGCTAAGATTAATATTATACTTTCGAAATGTTTTTTCAACACTATGCACTAATAATAATATCAAAAAGAGTTTTCTCGTATTAAGCACGTTTGACTATCATAAGAAGAAATCTCCTCCAATTATGTGGTTGCATTGTGTGTGTGGCAGGAGGTCTTATGGTAGTTTCATTTTCCAAAAGCATGAACGAATTTCTTTTATAAATTGTTTACATACTAACAACTGTTTTTGTTTACTCATACCAGTCCCATGACTTACCCGGAGTTTATTATTCCCTTCCTAAACTCTGGGTGCCCATAATTTGCACATGGGCAGCCTAGAAGCAGATTGTCTGTGTTTTTGGAGCTAGCTTGGATTTGGAAGTCTTTTCGGAAGCTATCGAATTGTGGAAGCTTCTAGCCTTGGAAACCTTTGAAGTGTGGAGTTTTTGGATGACCTTTTCAAAGTCAAAGTATGTTGGAAATATTTGGAATCACTGTTATTGTTTCGTTGTGGCGTTTTCATCCTGTTATTGTATCTTGTGTATATCACTCTGATAATTATTAAATTATTGTAATCAAATATTGTGATGGTGTTGTATTTGTGATGTTGTTTATTGATATTCATTTTGTTTCCGCTATTCATACTCATCTAATGTTGTTAAAAGCTCCATCCAAACTGGAGTTCGACGTTTGAATCTCCGGCAGTCGAATACAAGTGAGGTATTTAATGTCGATTTTCAATCGCTGGATTTCAGGTCGTGACAAGTGGTATCAGAGCTAAAGGTTGAGTAAGAAATTTAGCTACGGAGTATAATATATTAGGTGGCTCATTAGAGATAGGGTGAAGTATACCCTAGAATGAGTATAAATCGAGAGACCAAACTCTAAAATTTCTTGGTCTATTTCTTTTAACTGTTGATTTCGCAAAGATATCTCAACCTTATACCTAATCAAGTTTTCTTACTAATTACGGATAGTGAGAATAAGCGGGCGAAGAGGACGAGGTAGGGGACGGGGAAATACCACTTCAACTGGTCAAGTCCCTGTAACAATAGCTATACCTACTCAATCTCAGCGGAATCTAGCTGATCTATATAGAAGTTTTTCTAGACTTGGTGGGAAGCCGTTCATTAGGAAGAAAACTATGGTCGAAGCCCATGCCTGGATTAGATCATGTGAAAGGATTTTCAGAGGTTTGAAGTTTGAAGACGATCAAATGCGATTGATAGCTTCTTGGAAACTCCAAGAGAAAGCTTTAGCTTGGTGGGAAACAGTTATTGTGGATGAGCCGGAAGATGAATTCATTTGGAGTCGATGCAAAGAGGTGTTTGGGCAGCGATACATGCCATCTGCTGGTATCTCCCGAATGTACCAGGAGTTCATTGATTTGAAGTAGGGAAGTTTGTCATTTGAGGAGTATTTAAATAAATTCAGCGAATTATCTCATTTTGGACCGGAGCTGAAGAAGAATGAAAGGTTCATACGAGGGATGAATAAGAAGTACCATGAGAAGATGATAGCTTATGTAAAGGAATCCTTTTCGGACTTGATCGACATGGGTTATCGATGTGCTACCCTGGATATGCAGGAAGTTCCGAAAGTGAAGGAAAGTTCAAGCAATTCAAATTGGAAGAAAAGGAAGTTTGAAGGGAAGGAACCAGATCAAGGCAAGGAGAAAAGGAGTAATCAGGAGAAAGGCCATTATTCAAATGATTGTAAGAAGCCAAAGAAATGAGTAAAGGAATGTTAGCCTGTGAAGACAAGTCGAAGAACTAATGGATGCTTTTATTGTCACAAGCCCGGTCATGAAGCAAAACATTGTCCGAAAAAGAAGCAAGCACAAGTAGCGAAAATATATGCAATAAAAGATGACCCTTTAACTTCAAAGGCGGAAAAAGAAAAAGGAGTCTTAGAAGGTAACCTTATCGTTTATGATAAAGTTGTTAGAGTATTGTTCGACATGGGCGCTACACGTAGCTTTATCTCCCAACAAACCGTTAATGAATTAAAACTAAAACCTAAATTTGTTGATGGGCCTATTTGCGTAAGGAATCCAGTTGGTGGTCCGGCAAATCTTTGTCTACAATGTAGAGATGTTCCTATCTCGTATTCTTGTTATGGATTTCCTATCAATCTTTTCACCTCGACTTTGATGAATTTGAAATCTTACCCGGAATGGATTGGCTAACGAAGTAGGAAGCCAAGTTAGATTGTAATAATCAAACAATTTTAATCAGAACGAAATTTGGGAATTTCATTGAAATCTCTTGTGAAGATCCGTGTCCTGAGAGAGATAAACTGATGTATACTTTGGGATATCCCGAACCTAGTCTGGATTCCACACCTATTGTCTGGGAAATTCCAGATGTGTTCGAAAAGGTCAAATCTTTACCCCCACGCAGAGAAATTGAATTCAGAATTGACTTAATACCTAATGCTTGTCCTGTCGTTCATGCAAGTCGCAGGATGGCACCCAGGGAAAGGATAGAATTAGTCAAGCAAACCAGTGACTTGCTAGAAAAAGGATTGATGCGTCCTAGTGTTTCCAAATGGGGTTCAGCTGTGGTATTCGTCGCTAAGTCTGATGGATCTTTGAGAATGTGTATGGACTACCGCGATCTCAATTAACTTACGCTCAAAAACAAATTTCCTTTACCTAGAATTGATGATCTGTTTGATCAACTGCATGGCACTCTTTTCTTTTCAAAGATGGATCTAACTCAAGGATTCCATCAGCTACGAATTGTCGAAGACTGTGTTCACTTGAATGCTTTCAGGGGTCCAGACATTTTCTACGAATGGTTAGTCATGCCTTTGGGACTAACCAATGCTTCCGCATACTTCATAGAATTAATGACTTGTGTATTCCGAGAAGTATTGAACAAATTTGTTCTTGTGTTTATTGATGATATCTTGACCTACTCCAAAACCAGAGAGGAGCATGCTGAGCATCTCAGAATCGTTTTGCAAATATTGAGGAGGAACATTCTATTCGCCAAATTTTCCAAATGCCATTTTTGGGTTAAAGAAGTAAGATTTCTCGGGCACATTGTTAATGAAGAAGGAAATTCTGTTGATCCTAGCAAATTTTCTGCTATTCTAGACTTGAAGCGACCCACAACTCCGAAAGAACTTCAAAGTTTTCCAGGTTTAGCAGGATATTACCGGAAGTTCGTTCAGGGCTTCTCTAAGATAGCTAGTCCATTGACAAAGCTAACAATGAAGAATGCAAAATTTGACTGGACTACAAAATGTGATGATGCTTTCCATGAGTTAAAAAGGAGATTGACTACTACTCCTGTTCTCGCTATTATCAACGGGAGCCAAGGCTTATCCGTCCATATTGACGCTTGTGGTGATGGTTTGGGTGCGGTGCTAATGAAGAATGGGAATGTAATTGCCTACGCGAGTAGACAACTACGTCCGCATGAGAAAAACTACCCAACCCATGATCTTGAATTCTTAGCAGTAATTTTCACCTTAAAAATCTGGCGACATTATCTTCTGGGTAAGAATCTCCTTCAACTTTTCTAAAGGAAATTTTTAAAGTTTGACTTAATCTAATATATACTTAATAAATCTTTCTTGCTCTAGGTGAAAATTTTGAATTATTCACCGACCATAAATCTTTGAAATATCTCTTCACCCAGAAGGATTTAAATCTATGGAAATAACATTAGTTAGAATTTCTAACATCTTATGACTTGGATATTCAATATACACCCGAAAAAGCCAACATAGTAGCGGATGCTATGAGTAGAAGGCATGTTGTTTTTGCTCATCTAGTTGTCGCTCCTACTCTCCTTGAAAAGATCGCTATTGAGCAGACTGAAGACAAGTTTCTTCGAGAAATATGTAGAAGAATATGTCGTGGTGAGGTTTCCAGTTTTGGAGTCGATAATAATGGAGTTATAAGATTGAAAGGCAGGATGTGTGTTCCAGACATCCCGGAATTGAAATGTGAAGTGTTGGACGAGTGCCACAAGTCTAAACTCAGTATCCATCCAGGAGTTAATAAGATGTATAGAGATATCAAAAGAACTTTCTGGTGGAAAACAATGAAGAGGGATATATCTATATATGTGAGTCGTCGTCCTGCTAGCAAATCAAAAGTGATCAAAAGAAAGTAGCGGGTTTACTCCAACCGTTGGAAGTGCCAAAATGGAAGTGGGATCAAGTATCTATGGATTTCATAGATGGGTTACCCTACACTCGAAAGGGGAATGAAGCAATTTAGGTTATCGTAGATTGTTTAACTAAGACTGCCCATTTCGTTCCGGTGAAATCTACCCGGACAGCGGCAAGTTTGGCTGAATTGTATGTGAAAGAAATTGTCTGTCTCCATGGTATACCCAGCACTATAGTGAGTGATCGTGCTCCGATCTTCACTAGTAGATTTTGGGAGGCATTTCAAGCCGTAATGGGAACGGAACTAAACTTCAGCACTACTTATCACCCGCAGTCTGATGGGCAGACTGAAAGGATTAATCGAATATTAGAAGACCTTTTGCGCGCTTGTATTCTCGACTTTGGTGGTTCTTGGGAGGACTATTTACATCTGGTTGAAATCTCATATAACAATAACTATCAGGCCAACATTAAAACGGCTCTTTTTGAGGCTTTATATGGTCGTCCATGTCGATCACCTTCATGTTGGATGAATCAGGTGATAGACTCGTCCTTGGACTGGATATGATTAAGGAAGCCACTGAAAAGGTTGAATTTATTCGGAAGAAGTTGAAAAAAGCTTAAAGTCGTTAAAGGAGTTATTATGACCATAGAAGAGGAGATTTGGAATTCCAGGTTGGAGATTCTATATTCTTGAAAGTGTCTCCAATACGTGGTGTGTTAAGATTTGGGAAAACTGGTAAGCTGGCACTGCGTTATATTGGTCTTTTTCCTATATTGAAAAGGATCGGTCTTTTGGCATATCGAGTGCAGCTGCCCAACTGGTTATCTGGCGTGCATGATGTGTTTCACGTTTCACATCTTTGAAATATGTGCGCGATCCAGATTGTATTATTAAAGAGGCTGCGCAACAAGATTTGGAGATCACACAAAATCTGGCAATAAAGAGAGAACCGATAAAGATGATTGATCGTGATGAAAAGCAGCTGAGAAATAAAGTTATGAAACTAGTCAAAGTGCAATGGAGTGGTGATCCAAAGGACTGTACTTGGGAAACAGAGGATGGTATGCAAAAGTCCTATCCCAATTGTAGAGTGGATATTTCGGCTTAATCTAGTAAGCCATTTTCTATCTTTCTCTGTATTCGCATATTCTTTGTTTGTCTTTCTCTCTCTTTCAAATTTCGAGGATGAAATTTTCTTAAGGGGGGAGTCTGTGACAACCCCAAAATTTTATCAATTTAAAAATTAGTAATTAATGTGAATTTTGGAATAAACTATGGAATTAATTTGAATTTTTCAAAATAAACAAAATAAGTGTTGATTTATATATACACAAATATGATTGTAAAATTGCATTTGATTTTAAGAATTCAAAAATATAAATATTTTAAAAATATTTGAATTTAAATTATATGAGTTATATATATGGATAGATTTGAATTTGACTTAAAACATGAATTTGAATTTCTAGAATTTAGTTTGGAATTAATTTCAACAACAAGTAAAATAAGTATTGATTTATACATATATGTAGATTATGATTCAAATTTGAATTTGAATTTGAAATTGAATTTAAAATTTAATAAGATGTCTTAGAAAAATAATTTGCATTTTTAAAATAATAAACATGCAATTTATTTAATGTGAAATTTGTTTGAACACGTCTCTTCTTTAAATTTGTATATACAAATAAACAGAAAATTTATTTATATAATAAGGAAAATATGATATAAAATTTATTTAAAATTCTGTAATCTATGTGAAATACAAGTGTTAAGCATGTAACAAGAAATAATACAAGTGTTATTCATATGATAAGTGTTTTAACAGATGTAATAATTTTGGACAAGTGTCGTTATATTTCATCTTTGAGAAAAAATTAATAAAAATAGAAAAATGAGATTATTTAAACTATCAAATCCCCTCCTTCTCATTTCTTTAAATTTCTTCAAAAGATTTAAAGAAAAGGAAAAAAAGTCTGTAAACTTTTTAAAGCCAGGAAACAAAATTCTCAAAGAAAAAAAAACAAATCAGAAAATTTATCAAAACAAACTCTAGTAAACACAAGAAAGTCTGAAACCTGAATCAAATTCAAGATAATGAATCAGAGAAAATATCAAACAGCTCAACACAGGAAAGCCAACAAGTAATTAAGCAAAACTCAAAGCATTTCAGCAATCAAAGGAAGCAGGATTCGACTTCAACAATTAAACTAAAGTAAGCAAGGATCATCACAATACAACAGTGAATTCAAAAAGAACAAAACCTGGAGAAAAAGTCCCAGTCATTTCAAATTCAAGAAAAAGTACAAGCCTTCTCTGTTTTTCCAAATTCATAGGTAAGTAAACCTTGTTATATCCAGATTTTTATCTGTTGTTCAGAAATCATGCCTGAAATGAATTGGAAAACTGCTTGCATGTGAATTAAATCTGTGTATATATAGAGATGTGTCTGTGTGTGTCAGAGGACATACATGCAACCCTGTTTCTAGATTTATAAAAGTTAAATTTATTCAAAAAAACGAATCCTTCTTCTTCGTTCGTTTTTAGACCTTAGGATCTCAATAAATTTTGTTTGTTTAAACCTGATTAATTTTTAAAAAATTAAATTTAAGTAAATTAGATTGAATCTTTCTCTAAAAACTTGAAAGAACAGGCAAAACTAATATAATTTCATCCATCATGATTTATGTTTTCAAATATATTATCAGAAGTTCTTTCAAAAACAAAGATTTTTAAAAGTGGAATCATAAATTTTAATCAAGTAATCCCTAAGAAAAATGGGGATGATCAGGATCGTCCTTTTCACCAAATTCTGGTGATCAAGGTAATGATAAATCGCGTGATCGAGGATGGAACACATTAGAAGGTCAGGAATCATCGAAAAAATACTTGATGATTTTATAATTTGTTGTGGGGGGCTATCGAGATCGATTTAGGGTTTGAAACCCATATTTACTCATGATCGAAATTGGCTTCGCTACTTCATCATTAGACGATCAAAATCGATCGCACTAGTGCCAATCGAAGCGTTAGATATCTGCGAAGCTTCGGGGGCAACCATGTGACCTCTGATGGCCAGAGGTGGAAGAACGAGGCATTTTTGTGATGATCATTTTTGGTTCCAGTTTGGTCGGAAAGCTCGGTTTCGAATTCGATGTGGGTTCACGTTCTGGGTGGTTTGAAGGGTCGAGGGGGTAATTGTCGACTGGACGATGATCATAGCATCAACTAGAGGCGATCGAAATGGTGTGCAGCGTGCACGGGTTACTGAGTATATCAGTGAAAATGTTTTGGGAAGAAGGCCTCGGGGCTCGAAGTAGTCTTCGGGAAATCGAGTTACTGGCACGTGTTGTGGCTCGTGTTGTGGCTCGTGTAGTTTGATCCTGTGCGCCAGGTTAAGTACTGAAACAAAATTTTTAAGTTTGAGAAAATATACACGGGTAGGTTTTGAGAGGAACTCAAAGCAGGTAGGCATGTAGCCCGGGGGGATGCTCGAAGTAGTTGTCGGGTAATAGCATTTCCAGTTTTAAATTTTAAAAATATAAGTCAAATTGATTTCTAAATTCATTCTTTGTAAAATGATGATTGTTTGTTAAGTGGAATGTGAAGTTAAAGGTTTTGAAATAAATTATTTGACATTAATTAAGTTTAAAGATGTTTTAAACTTATATTTTTAAATAGAGTAATTTTAAATAAAACTTAACAAAATAATTAAGAAGTTAATCAAATGTTTAAATTGTTAACTTAAAAGTAAATTAATTTATATTGCTAATGATGATAAAATAATCAATGATTTATAATTACTTAGTAATTAATTCATAATTAATTAAAGGATAATTAATTAACAATTAAGGATTAATTAATTAAGGTAATTAATTAAGGAATAATTAATTAGTGAAGGTAATTAAAGATTTAATTAACTAATAATTGAAGATTTAATTAATTAACAAATAAAGATTTAATTAATTAATAATTAAGGATTTAATTAATTTAAAATTAAGGATAATTCATCATTAATTAAAGTTAACTAATGAAAAATAATTACATGATTAATTGATGATAATCACATTGTTAATTCATCTCATTTTTAGATGATTGATTATTATTGAAGTGCCTTGAGCTGATTGATACCCCTGTTATGTGATTGTGATACTCTATGATGTGAATTTTTTTGTGATGAGTTGTGATATTTGTGATAAGTTTCTGTGTGAATGTGAAAACCCCTTTGCCCGTAAAACGGCAACTGAATTTCGATGCGACCGAGAGTCAGATTTCAGTTGGTTATCCGAAACCCACATCGAATATTAATGATGAATCTTTGTGGCTGATATATCCACGTGTATTTAAATTGATCATTCACTATTCGATTTAGCCAGGAGAGGACCTTTGTGTCATATAACCCATTCCGAATAGTGATACGACGAAATGGAAAGCATTTGAAGGCGGTGGTGAAGACCGGTGTCTTCGAGAACGATAGGATAACCTATCGAATGACTCTACACTGAGTTGCTCCAGTATCGAGATTTCCATATGTGATAGGGTGTCCGATCGGGATTGTGGATGCCTAGATTGCAAGGGCTTCTTTGGAAGTGCCTTTGGTTCTGTTCGAACCTGGAACAGACTAGTATGGTTGTATGTTTGACATTACACTTTGAGATATAAAGCTAATTTCTTTCAAAAACATTTCTGTTGGTGGCGGAGAATTTATTTTCTTAGCTTAACACCCTTCTCTGAGACGTACGAGCTCAGAGGTTATGTAGTTGATGGTTATTAGTGATATACTCCCAATTTGGTAGTGTGGCATGCTGAGTGCTGCTGATGATTTGTTGATCGAAGCATGTCTTTTGTGAAAAGCGTAGCTTTTTGGACGAGACTTCATCGAACCTCACAACCCGGCAATGGTCGAAACAGGTATATTGCGGCAAGGTTTTTAAGGGTCGTGCCCTTAGGGTATGTCCATTTTCTTCTAGATAGAAAGTGGTATCATGGTATGAAGCCCAGATATTTAACTGTGTGGTTGTTGCTATTTATTGGTGAATCCCGAGATAATGGTCGGTAACGATCGGGGATGGCATACTTGTAGGTGTTACCTAGTCATAGAGAAAACCCGGCCTTGTGTTGGTAGGGAAACGATTTGGTTCTTGGAGGCATCCCTCCAAAGGAGTCCCATTTCATAAGGAAGTTTCTTAGCCTGACCATTTGTTGGAAATCTAAAGAAACTATATGAGCCCTATATTGTTTTAGTTGTATAACCTACCATGCAGCGTGGCAGTAACCTGCCATAAAACATGGTAGCTATAGTAGGCATACAATAATGGTTGTATGTTGGCTAAGATTAATATTATACTTTCGAAATGTTTTTTCTACAATATGCACTAACAATAATATCAAAAAGAGTTTTCTCGTATTAAGCATGTTTGACTATCATAAGAAGAAATCTCCTCCAATTGTGTGATTGCATTGTGTGTGTGGCGGGATGTCTTATGGTAGTTTCATTTTCTAAAAGCATGAACGAATTTCTTTTACAAATTGTTTTCGTACAAACAATTGTTTTTGTTTACTCATACCAGTCCCATGACTGACCCGGAGTTTATTGTTCCCTTCCTAAACTCTGGGTGCCCATAATTTCCACACGGGCAGCATAGAAGCAGGTTATCCGTGTTTTTGGAGCTAGCTTGGATTTGGAAGTCTTTTCGGAAGCTATCGGATTGTGGAAGCTTTTAGCCTTGGAAACCTTTGAAGTGTTTGGAGTTTTTGGAAGACCTTATCAAAGTCAAAGTATGTTGGAAATATTTGGAATCAATGTTATTGTTCCGCTGTGGTGTTTTCATCCTGTTTTTGTATCTTGTGTATATCACTCTGATAATGGGATTAAATTGTTGTAATCGAATATTGTGATGGTGTTGTATTTTTGATGTTGATTAATGATATTCATTTTGTTTCCACTGTTCATATTCATCTTATGTTGTTATAATCTCCATCCGAACTGGAGTTCAACGTTTGAATCTTCGGCAGTCGAATACAAGTGAGGTATTTGATGTCGATTTTCAATCGCTGGATTTCAGGTCGTGATATGTTTTAACAACTCAGACTACACTAATTTTATTCAATTACAATTTATTACACATTATTCATTAATAACTCAACATTTAAATTATTAATTACTCTTTTAACTCAATTATCAATTAATACACACAATATTACAATTTATTTACGATCTATATCATTTATAACTCTTTAATCTTTCTAATTAAGTGGAATTACATTTAAAGTAGTAACAAATTACCTTAAATCGATACTATTACATTTTATTCCAGTTGTATTCTTGTTATTAAATCACAATTTTTAATCTCTACCAACCTTAAATCACCAAATGCTATTAAATTAACTATTTTTAATTATCGAAAATTATGGGTCGTTACACGTATAAAACCATGTTTTCTATAAAACATTCTTCTTATATAAATACATAAATAATTCCTAGAAATTCATATAAATCTTAAACTACTTTTAAAATACTCTAATATGACTTAGGCAGTAGTTTTAAAAAGAATGAAACAAAGCGTTAAAACTTAGAAGTCCTTTTTGAAACATTTGAAGTTCAAAAATCAAGGTTAAATAGGGCAGTTTTACACTAGTGATTTTTTGAAATTTTCGAGATGTTACTTAACTTTTTACTATCCAAGTATTTAATAGTGAAAAAAAATACATATATAAAAATATAAATATGTCAAGGAATCCATATGGATATTTGTACAAAATTCCACAACAATTGCCAAAAGTAAGGCAATTCTGAACTGCATCTCTAGCAACCATCGCTATAAGTGCACTTCTTAATCCAAGTCATATTCCAACCTATGTTCAACTACAACTTATGTGCTTTATTCCAAGGTCTAGTCATGTATTATGTAAGTCCATTCAAGTCCATACATGGATCTTATGTGCTACTTGTTTTTAAAACAAGAATCAAAATCAATGTTTTCAACATGTGTCCAAGTTAATTGAAATAGCTTTAACAAAACAAAATATAAGCATATATGGGTAATATAATCATTTCAAGTGGTAAGTTAGCTCACATTAAACCTAATAAACAGATAAGCTTGAGCACTCAAGTTCAAACCCAAGCTAGCAACTTTATTTCCTTTCTTTCCTTGCTTTGCCTTGCTCCAAGCCTCCAAACCCCTACAAGTGCTCATGGCCCATGGGTAGCGGGAGAGTGTGGCTTTACGTTTTCACAATATAATTAGGTAGAAGGTGTTGTTATGTGGTGACAAGGCTTTCCTCAAAGTTTGAGGTGATTTGGTGATCATTTGCAATTTATTTGCTTTAGGATTCTAAGAAGAAGAAGATGATAAAGATATGGAAATTTTAGCTCAAAGCTTAGGAATTTTTGTTAATGAATTCTAAAGGATCCCTCGCTTATATGGACAACATATGGTGTTGCTTAATTCCTTCACCCCCTCCCCATTTATGAAGACTCACCTCCCATCACATCTCCTTTAAGTCATTTATCCTTTATGCTGATTACTATTTTACCCCTCTCATGATAATATCCCTTATCCTTAAGGAAGATTCTAGATCATTCCAAGCTTTATGAAGAGTTCTTATGTTAATTAATTTCTAATGTGTTCATTTAATCTTTTGTCAAGTGCATGATAGTTCAAACAACTTATATCGATCAAAATGCTTTTTATGGATAAACCGATTTTCAGACACATTATTGATTTTCCTTCGAAAAATATTTTTTGTGAACACTTTTCAAAATAAGCGTCTTATCACCATTAATTAATTAAATGATATCAAACAAGGTTATAAAATCATAATTATAGTTCTTAAACGTATCTCAAAATGTATCGATATTCGAAGACGAAGTGTTCGAATTTTCGAGTCGCTACATTGATATTTATTTGGCGAACTAAAAATATGCTAAGTTAAATTTGATCGAATAGATTATTATGGATACCTATTGAGCAGAATAAATCCCTATTCTTCGTTTTATAAGTAAAAAAAGGTGTTATGAGATTTATCAATATGTGGATTAATTAATATGGATTAAATGATGAATTAACTAGTGATTGTTAATTGTTGCATGGGAAAATCTTGGTAGCCAAGCCGTGTTGAATATGACATTGACTTATGTTAGAAAAGTTGAACTCTTTTGAGATATGAAAACGAATGGTAACTTGTTTAAGTACCATTATGATCGCTAAGCGGTGCAATGCTTTAAGTTTGCCAAATATCTTATTTCACATTGTTTTAAATTTAATTATATTTGCATTTAACAATATTTTATAGTTCATTATATTTTGTTTAATAATGTTCATAGTTAATTATTATTTCATTAATGATATTTTAGCGTTAATTATATTTAACTAAGTATGTTTTTAAGTTTGTTAAATTATTTTAATTAATAAGGTTTAAAGTTAATTAATTATTTATTTATGATGGTTTAAGATCAATTAAGTATTCTATTACAATAATTTATTTGGTTAATTATTTTAATAAAAAGGTTTAAGATTAAATAATCACATTAATCAAAGTAGTTTAAGTTAATTAATTAATTAGTTAATTAGGTTTACGTTAATTATTTTGATTTATGAGGTTAAAGTTAATTAATTAGTTATTTATTTACTAATGATATTTTAGTTAACGAATTATATAATTAATGGTATTTAAAGTTAATTAGTCATTAAAATTAATGACGTTCAAATTTAATTAAATTGGTTTAATTAATAGGGTTCAAGTTAATAAAGTGATTCATTTAGAAGTGTTTATAAATAATACTTTATTAATAGAGGAGATTTACGAATGATATTTGGTAAACGATATTTTAAAAAGTATTTAAGTAAAGGAGATCTTTAAATGAAATTTTGTAAATGATATTTTTAGAAAAGGATTTAAGTAAAGGGGATTTATAAATGGTATTTTTAAAAAAGGATTTAAGTAAAGGAGATTTATAAATGATATTTTGTAGATGATATTTTTAAAAAAGGATTTAAGTAAAGGGATTTATAAATGGTATTTTTAAAAAAGGATTTAAGTAAAGGAGATTTATAAATGATATTTTATAAAGGAATTATAAAGGAAATTTTATAAAAGAGTTTTATAAATAGAAGGGATTTATAAATCATTTTAGAGATTGTAAAAGAAGTTTATAAATGTATCTTGGAGATTTATAAAAATGTTTATATAAATCAATTTTGGAGGTTTGGAAAGGGTATTTAAAAATACGAAATGGGCCTTTAAAAAAGAAATTTTTATAAAGAATAAGTGGTTTGGTTTTGTAGTAAGTAATGTTTTAAATAGAATTTATTTGGGCAATTTGATATGGAATTGGAAAAGGGGAAATCTTGCTTAAGTTTTGTAAATGTACTTATATCGATGAGATGAGTAAATGGATATGTTTTATGAGTATTGAAAAGCATAATGTTTTGGTAATATACTAATACCATTGACATAAGTATATAAATGTTTTCCAAGTACTAAAAGAATATAAGAGGCTTGTGAAAGTATCCTTTATAAGGGTATTTTGAATCCAATAATTGAAAGAGATTTTAATTAATGGGAGATTAATTGAATCAGGCTTAGTGGTTTCAAGAGGAAATAAATCTCTATTTTGATTGATTATTTGTTATTATATTCGATAGTTAAATAACCGATTGCCAAATCTAGGCCTATATAATCCTGTTAATTTTGGTAGTAGAGAAGCGATTCCCTACTTAACAGCGAAGGATGTAACTATAAAAATATCTAGAAAAAACACGTGAGTTTCATGACACAGTCATCTTCGATGATGTTGTACTGTATGTGTAAATCTCGGTAAGTTCTCCTAGGAAAAATGATAGGGAGATCCATCCATTTAAATGGTTAGGGGGTGATACTCGTTCCTATGTATTGTCTAATTATTTCTAAAAGAAGCGGAGATGAGTGTACCAAAAAATTGTCGATTGGTTTTGAGGGCGCTTGATAAGCAGAGGGAGTGTGCTTATATAAGATGACACAAAATTGTAATGACTCCAAAACCATATAGTGCTCTATGGAGGAGATTTCATGATCTATTGAGATCTGGAAATCCATGTGTGATTTCGAGACCTGTTAAGGTATGTGAATCTATGTGTGATTCCAAGACCTGTTGAATTGTGGGAATCCATGTGTGATTCCAAGACCTATCGAGGTATGGGAATCCATGTGGGGCTCCAAGATCTGTTCAGGAAACAGTGCTTTAACTGGAATGCTGGACGTAGCCTCACTAGTGGTAATGACTAAAACCAGAGATAGGATGCGTAGTTAGGGGGTTTAGCTAACCCATAAGGGAGCAGTCATCTCTCTTTCTAGCGATACCTATATTTTATGCATGTTATGAGCGATGCAGACTAGGTGGATAGTTATGTATGTACCTTGGCTAGATAGGTATGACCCTTCGAAAGGATATCTCCGATCCATATGCAGGAGGATCGTTCTTAGAAATTCTAAGGGCCCCTTCATGGAATTTTACACAATTAGCGAATGCGCCTCAGTGATTTTTGATTGTACACCTATTATTGTTGTGATGTACACTTATAGACATCACATCTACTTACTTATTATATTTTCAACCCTTAAACATTATTATAATATTACTTGATTTTCTATAGAAATGTTTTTTTATCATAAGTAAAAACCCATCCATGCTTATGTGTAGCGTGGACTTATGAGATACCTTTATTTCAAAAAGTTTTATTGCACAGAGCACTCCATTTGATTGTGTTTCTTATGATGGTTTTACCAGACTGACCCGGGCATTATTTTGCTATAATGCTTGGGTCAGCCAGAGCATATTCTCCAAGTTTGGATGGATATTTAATAGCTGCGGAAGATGAGCTAGATCCTCCAAGACGTATTTCGGTATTTCTTTGTTTTCGCTGCATTGTTATTTTTCTGTATTTATCAGCAAGTTCTAAGAACATGCTGTTAAAACTATCCAAAATTGATAATAGAGTGATGCTACTCTGATTGATGTGTAAAGATTATAGGTATATTATATGTTACTTGTCACGTTTTTACGACATTCTATTGTTTCTTTTCTTCTTTTACCCTAACGATTTGTGTTTCCAGCACTTGGATGCTCGGTACATGCGACGACCCGCATTTCGAAAGGTTTAAATCGACAATAATCCACACATATCCAACTCAAACAATCTGAAACACGGATAGTCAATGGGATTAATTAAGAAAAATAAGAAAAGAAGAACACAAACATAGAATCTCGCAGCCGAATGACAAAATATAATAGTCAAATAAATAGTTCATGAAGCTGTTTATACTATACATTCGATTATAATTTTACAACATCTATCAAAGTTATATATACAAAAGAACAATTGAGTAATGTAGCAGAAAAACGGTGTAGTGAAATAATACTAGTAATAATATACTAAATCTTCGTCTCAACCTTTAGAAAATAATCTTCAATGCGCTGAAAACTCACGGCTGACCCAAGCGTAATGAAAAAACAAAACACTTGAGTCAGGACTAAAATATCCTTATGTGAGTCCAATAAATATCATGTATAACATGAGTGTAATAGCATCAGAGATGTTTATGGGGTTATACATCTCCTATCCAGTGTATAACATGCGTGCAATAACTCAAGAGATGTTATGAGATTTTCCATCTCTTAAGGATCCATCAAAATATTTATATAAGTAGAATACACTATATATAATGTCTAGTTAGTAAAATAAATATTTTTCTTAGCATTAAGTCTTTACATTAATTTCCATTAACACGTTTTATGCATTGCCATATAGTTTGCATATAATGCCCTTGTAGCACGTCGGGGGATAGCGATGCGCCATAATATGACAACACTAAACCAAACTCATAGTGGTCTTGTATAGGGATAAAAGTATGACAAGGCACATGAGGCAATGCCCAAGGTAGGATATTACCAGTTTGGGTCGCAAGCTAGTGGTAACGCGTCGTAGCCACAACCGCTCACTACATCTATCTATCTCATATCGAGTCAAAGGGAGGCTATCCGAAAATCAAGGTGCACCAATTGAAACCAAAAATAAGAGTAATAAATAGTATGGACCAATTCCAAAGAAAATCGAAGAATGGATGTCCGCTAGGAGTACCTAGCCCTCTTGGTCCTGTCAATCCATTCTATTTTAGTCATTCCAAATTGGCATGAGTGTCAGGGTCTATCCATCATCGTTCTCTTTCTTCAAATTTAGCAAACAAGGCCAAATCCAACCACTTCGTTCTGTAGTCTCCTGTGCGTATACAGTTGTTTAAGTGGTTTCAATATTGACAAAGAGTATGCCAATGAGAGGCCCTGGTCTTTTCAACAACCAAACATCATTTTATACACTGATTGGTACTTTTACATTTCATAAACGATTCATACTTGATATCAAAATATCATTCGCTTCAAAATATCGTTCATTTCAAAATCCTCATATTTACTCAAATATATCAGCTTCACTCGAAATATCATTTAACTCCAAATCTCAGTTTCACTTAGAAAATCATTTCAAAATTCTACTTAGGTTATAATTTCATTTTTAACCCAATTCGCATTTAAATCCATGATTTAAATATAAACATTCTAACCTTGAAAAGTTTGAATTTTTTAGAAAATAGTTTGAAATTTTTTAAATGGTTTAATATAAAATTGTTTGAGTATTGAAAATTATTTATATCGTAAAATAGTTTAGAAAATCAAAATAATTTACATATTTAAAAAGTAAATTCTTAAACGATTTATATCAAAATAATTTATTTGGAAATAGTTTCAAATCAAACTGTCTTTTATCATTCGACAAATATGGACCCAAGTCCAAATTCCAATCAAACTGATTCAATTTCAATTATTCCAATTCAACTCAATTTCAATCTCAATTCAATTCAAATCAATTTAATTTCAATTCAAATTAATTTCAATTCCATTGAAAATTAATTCAATTTCGATCTCAATTCCAATTAATTTAAATACAATTCTCTATTTTATAACATTTCAATTTATATCAATTTCGAGTTTGATTTCAAAATATCTATTTAAATTATTTAATTAAACTTAACTTCGATGTTCAATTCAATGTTCAAATATTTTAAAATGATTCGATTTTGAGCCAAATTCAGAAATGTCCATTTATATCACTTTTAATTAAATAAATCGAAGTTCAAATAAAAGTTCAAACTTTTTAAAACAATTCAGTTTCAATAATTCAAGTCACATGTCAATTTTTTTTACTTCACATTTCTCAAAGCAATTTCTTTTCCAATTTCGATTTCAACATTTTCAAGACTCGAATTCCAAATTAATTTGATTCTCATAAATTCCATTTTTTTATTTCTTTAAATCAAGATCATTTAATATATTCAAATTAAAGAATTTGAAATCATTTAATTTAACTAATTCGGTGTCCATATAATTTTCTGTCTTATAGCCAAGTGATCAGTTATTTCAATTTTTAATTTCAAGAATGGATATATATCATTTCAATCAAAACAAATGTCATAGATAACATCATTTCAGCCTACTTTTTAATTGTTCGAAATAATTCGAATGGCAGTTTAATATGCTATCCAATAATTTACAGGGTGGCATAGGATATATATAAAATAAATAAACATCAATCATCCATAAAATCAACCAATTGGCATCCATCACAATCTATCATCCAAACAGTCAAAATATCATGACAATTTACTAGTTATCAATAATCGGGATTTACTAGTAATTTAATTCCAATTCAAGTTGACTGCCAAATTTAAATTTCTACCATTTCAAATCAAATGTCAATTTTAAATGTTAGTTAAATTACCAATCAATAGTCAATAAAATAAATTACTTCATGATTTCAATTTAATGAACCGAAAAATATTTTAGTGCGCTGTAAGCATTATAAAACACTCACTTTTATTTGAAGCTAAAAATATTTCAACTTCAAATAAATTTCCATTTGACTCCATGCTGTAGACGACGTCGATAGGGTTGCATTGCGACCCGTTTCACTCAAAACGGACCTCGTACGCAAAAGATATGACTTAATTAGTAAAATGGCATAATTAACATATAATTAACCAAAATAATTAACAAATTAAAGCAAGACCTCGTCCCTTCCTCACGCAAAGCTACAGGCACGTTCTTCCTTCCCTAAGCAATTCGCGACCCATGTTTCTCTTTTTCTTTATATTGTCGATCGAACTAGTCTCCGCGGCCATCATCTGACGTCGCCGAGCCACCGTATGCTGCCGTGCTAGCCACCACCAAGCGCTCCATGCTGTGTCCCTCTCTAGTCGTTCGCATGCGTGTGACAAATCGTGATCCCCACAAAAGCTTGCTGCGCGTCACAGTCTCCGCCTCCCCTACCTCTGAGTGCCGCTGCGTGCCTACGAGCGTCGCTCGTTCGATTTTTTTTTTTCATTCCTCTTGTCCAAACATTTTTTTCTTCGGTCTACTGAGATCTGAAAATAAGAGAGGGGGGAAGTACGGGGCAACAGAATATATGCAGGGTGTGCGATGTGTTGAGAGAAGGTGAGTATATATAAAATTATAATTAGAAAATATCTAACTTATAACATCCAAAATTCCCGAGCTCAAAATGAGGCGTGCCTTCTGGCATTCAATATATTATACCTCTATTCTGAACTTTATGGAATGGGTATCGAGATATAATTCCATCATATTCCGAAGATAGCCATTCAAATCAATTTATTTTAATTAAATTCTTGTAATTAAATTCTATGCGTTTCAAACTCGCACGGCCAAACGATAACTCCGATCGCTACAAAACTTGAAATCCTATAATAATTCACTGCTACGGTTCCGATGAAACTGGTTTCATCGAAATCCGAGACAGTGCCCAGTATGACTATTTTAGCATTAATTAAAATATAAAATTTTCAATTTCTGTTTATTCACTTTTAAATTGGATTTTAAAAGTAAACAATTTTCATTCCTATCTAAATAAAATTTATATCAACTTTTTAAATCATTTTTATTCATATTTAATTCAGCATTCAATTATTCAAATAATTTCCAATATTATACTTAATCAATTTACTTATCCAATAAATCACCGTATTTTAAATATAAGTTATTTAACTTATAAAATTTAACTTTCAAAATGAATTGAAATAATAAAACAACAATTTTCATTTTACAATAATTCAACATTAATGCAATTACTTACAATCCAGTTTTATGTAATTTAATTTCTTATATAAGTTACAACCTATTAACTTCTTGAATTTTGTTATTCAAAATTTTATCTAAGTTCATACCCAATAAATTACATTAATAATTCATTAAATTTTTATTTCCAATCATTTTTATTCAATAATCATAAAATTATGGATCGTTACATTCTCCCCAACTCAAAACTTTTCGACCTCGAAAAAGGGTTAAGGAATTTAACATCTGATATATTATTCTCGAAATACTCAACCAATAAAACATAAATCTTATTTGAAAACCTTTACTACGCTTCTACTATGCCATTCCAATGTAGGTTTACAGAAATGACAACTCAGGCTATAAGAATTTTTTTCTTTTTAAACCTCAAAATTTTTCTAACACCTAAATTTACAGATAATTTCGGCAGCGTATAGTTTTCGTGGCTCGGTCGTAAAAATTTTACAATACAATATACATGCCAAATATATCAAATTTACATCTTATCTCAATGTTAAGGCATAGCGTAGGGAAAATATAAAATTGCGGTACGTAATTCGAAATATGTACCTTATTATTATTAATACGAGCTAGTTCGCTCAAATTAAGCAAGCAAAAGCAAATAAAATCCACGTATACACCCAAAAGGTTTTCGTATTTACCAATCTCGACTAAAATTTAGAATATTAGTTACTTATAAAGACATAGAAAGCATATATGAGTTTAGTAGAACAATATAACATGAATTTTGAATCTAAATCATAAGCACAAGCACAGTTGCACAAGATACAACAATCATATCAAATCAAACGGTTAAAATAATGATTTACAACAAAATAAACCATCCAATAATTAGTATACATTCAATTAATCCAAATTATCACAGTTTACATTTCCAATGTCAATATTAAATTTATACACGTCATTTCTTATCAACACTCAATTTTATTAACATTTAATTGGTTTCCTTCCAATTTACTTACATCCATTTCATTTACATTTAATTTATTCAATTCAATTTGTTAAATTTCAATGATTTCATTTTATGTTTAACAATATCTCATATCAATTTATTTATGAACAACTTTATAAATCATTTCATTTAAATCTTATTTAAGTTAAATTTTATTACATTGCCACTTACTATATTTCTTTAATACTAATATCATTTATAAGCTATTTCATAAAACCGTTTAAGTTTAGTATAAACATTTTATAAAACACAACTCATGTTTATTTATTACTTCATAACTTAAGTTCATATTAATTCATTGATTCACTTCATTAGTTCATTTAATTAATTCAAATTCATATTAATAATATTTCTTAAGTAAATTTTATTTTATAAAATGATTCACTTCATTAGTTTATTATTAAATTTACTTAAGTAGATTTTTATTTTATACTCAAATTCATATTAATAAATTTTCTCTTTATCACAATTTATTTCATTTAACTTTTATTAAGTTACCTTTCATCTTACAATTCATTTTATTAATTTATTTTATATTCAATTAGTTACCACTCTATTTGTTAAAACTTATTCAATTCGTGTTCAATTTATTTACATCAACTTTAATCAAATTCAATTACTCCTATAAATTTTACTTACATCCTTTTATTCTCATTAAATTTCTTTCAAGATTCAAATTGCATTTCATTTTATAATTCAAGTTCATATTCATTAATTCATTTTATAGCTTAAGTGGAATTAATTTAATTTACTAATTTATCTAGTTCACTTAAATTCCAAATCAATTCATTTAACCTTTATTAAATTAAACTTTATTTCATTTAATCCATTACTCGGTTTATTCAACATTATTTAAGTTAAAATTTTCCTTTCTTTTCTTATCATTTTGATTCAACAAATTTAAAATTTGGTTTTAGCTTAATATTTCTCAAATCTATCAATTATTCAAATTATTTACTTAAATTTCATTTTATATTTTATCTAACTCATTTCAAATACAATTCACTTTTAGTTAAGCTTCCTTGGGTTAAATTTCATTTTATCTACTTCATTACACTAACTCAATTTATTTGACATTTCTTAGGTTAATTTTTTTAATTTCATATCTCAATTTAAATTTTCTTTTGTGTGCTTAAAAAATGTTCAACCGTTTTAAAATTCGATTTTATTTTCCTGTTCAAATTCATAAGTTATAAACTTATTTTTTATCTATACTATTTTCAATTTATAACTTCAAAAATTATTTTCATATATTTATCAAATCATAATTGGAATATTTTTCTCATAATCAAAACTTATTTTAACTGGAAATAAATTTCTTTTGGCAGCAATTCTCACTCAGAAATTCAAAAACGAATACTAGCGATGTTATAGTCATCCCTAGAATTATTTTCCAATGGCTAAAGCAAGTTCAATGCTTTTATTTATTCAAAAATCCTTTCAAAATATACTTTTAGTCAAAACACTTTCAAATAATATTATTGTTAATTTTGAAGGCTTTGAAAACATTTTGAAAAACATTGGGATAATAAATTCTAAAATTCTAAGCTTTTAAATCCTTTCTGTTTATAAGTTATATTATATATATGTATACAATTTCATTACTATATTATGAAAACATTTCGTTAATTTACATCTTGATTATTGTAATTAATTCTTATTGTAATTAGGTTATCGAAAGCTTCATGACATAGAGTCCACAAAGTATTCGTTTAGTTTACTTCATCCAATAATCGATGATAACTATATAGTATCATCTCCTAACAACTAACATTTATTAATTAACATTATATATATAATATAATTTAGATAAAATTATTTAATTTATCCAATTTTAAAATAATATTATGTTGACTTTCCTCGTTTAAGTGTTTAGAAACCCATATCGATAACATGACGTCCCACGCATCGACCTGAAATCATAAACAACTCAATGGATAAGTAAACTCAATACAAAACATTTTATAACACTAACAATTACGCGCTCTCATACATATACACTCAAACAAACTTATTCTAAGTTATTACTAACCTATCTCTAATGAGTCAAACTCCACAAAGCTAAGGTTATCGCTAAACCAAAGCTTTGATACCAACTACGACGATCCATATTTTAGAAGGTTTAAATCGACAATAATCAACACATGTCCAACTCAAACAATTAGAAACACAGGTAATCAATGAGGTTAATTAAGAAAAACAAGAAAAGAAGAACACAAACATAGAATCCCACAGTGGAATTATAGAATATTGTAATCGAATAAATAGTTTATGAAGCTGTTTATACTATACATTTGATTATAATTTTACAACATTTATCAGAGTTATATATATATAACAGAACAATAGAGTAATGCAGTAGAACAACCACATGGTGAAATAGTACTAATAATAGTATACCAAATCTTCGTCTTCAACCTCTAGAAAATAATCTTCAATGCATTGAAAACTCAAAGCTGACCCAAGCATAATGAAAAAACAATACACTCGAGTAAGGACTAAAATATCCTTATATGAGTCAAATCAATATCAGGTATAACATGAGTGTGATAGCGTCAGAGATGTTTATGGGGTTATACATCTCCTATCCAGTATATAACGTGTGTGCAATAACTCAAGAGATGTTACGGGATTTTCCATCTCTTAAGGATCCATCAAAATATTTATATATAGTAGAATACGCTATATATATAATATCCAATTAGTAAAATAAATATTTTTCTTAGCATTAAGGCATTATATTAATCCTCCTTAACCCGTTTTTAATCCGTTTAGGTCGTAGGCTAAACCACTTACCACCTTCATCCATCCCATATCGAATCAAAGGGAGGTTATCCCAAAATCAAGGTGCACCAATCGAAACCAATAATAAGAGTAATAGTGTAACGACCCGTAAATTTTCGATAATTAAAATAGCTAATTTAATAAGATTTCGTGATTAGGCGTTAGAAAAAAAAATTGTAAGTCATTGGAATAATAATAACTAGAATGAAATGCAACAAAATTTTATCTAAGTTAATTATTTATGAATTGAATGGAATCCCGAATCAACTGAAATAATACGTAGTCAAAGGAAATTGAATGAATTTGTATTGTATAGGTAGTTGTGACACCTGTTTGTAAATAATAAACATATAAGTAATTAAAAGTTAACGGTGATAATTATTTAAGTTACCTATTCATTTAGTTAGTCGAATTGAATTTGTGAACCAATTGCTATTGAAATGAAAGTTTATATATTAGTTGAGTGCATTATCTCTAACTGTAGTTAAATAATAATGTGGAATTCATTTGATGTAATACAGTAAATCGACTGATAATGAAATTTTATTTAAAAATCCAATATTGAAATCCGTCAAATATTGAACAATTAAATTGTTTAAATTTAATATTTGGAATTTATTGAATAATTGAATAACGGGAATTGAATAACTGTTTTAATGAAAATGGTTGTTCTATAATTTGAATTTGTTAAATTTCATAAGTTCGTTTTGAATATCTCAAAAGATAGTGATTCAAGAATAATAAAAACTGTTTAAATTTAATATTACAAATGTTTGAATAATTAAATTCCGAATTTGATATGATTAATTTGATGTTGAAATTTAATATATGAAAATAGAGTGAATAATTAAAATTTGATTTAATATGATTCAAATTTGTTTCCAAAGTGAATGTAAGTTATATCGGGATTATAATAGAGTTAATAAGATTTTAAAAAAATTGGAATTTATTGGATAATTGAATAACGGGTTTAATATGATTAAAAATGATTTGTAAAATTTTATTTTATCATATTAAAGTTAGAATGAGGTTATAGAACTTTTAAAATCAAATTAAAAGTAAATTTGTAAAATTGAATGTTTTAATATTTAATTATCGACTGAAAAATAGCCAATTTTCGAACAGCCTCAGAATTGGACGAAACTAGTTCCATTGGATCCGTAATAGTTTGCTATTATTGGATTTCAATTTTCATAGCAATCAGAGTTTTCGTTTGACCGTGGCAGCTCGAAACGCATCGAAATTGTTTTAATATTAATTTAACGAGTTAAAATAGTCATTTTTCAAACAGTCTCGGATTTCGACGAAACTAGTTTCATCGGAACTATAATGTGAAATTATTATAAGATTTCAAATTTCATGTCAATCGGATTTACCGTTTGTCCGGGGCGAGCCAAAACGCATAGAAATTCGTTTAATCGGTTTAATTTAAATTTGATCGTTTATTTCCGTAACTCGCACATATGATCGAATTAGCTCCCGAAACCTATTCCATTGTGTCCGGAGCGTGGGGTAAACCCTAGAAACGCCAGGCGGCACGTTTCGTTTGATGATCGTTTGGAAAAGCATGTAAATTTTGGAACTAATAATAAAATAATATATAAAATCTTATATAAACATTCTTGCACAGTGAAACCCTATAGGGTTTTCGTGGCCGCCGTTTCTATTAGTTAATGGCCGATAATGTTCGAATCTTCTTCCTTCCTTTTCTCCAAATCCATCGATCTTTGCGAGAAACTCTCAACTAGATTATCGTAGAGCTCAACAAGATCTTCGTAACCAACGGTAGTGATCGCGAATGGAGCAAAGAATCGACGGCAATTGGAGCTGGAACGCGCCGCGTTCGCGCATGATTTCCATGCCGTAGATGGGGCCGAGCTTCATGGAACGGTGGCTGATGGTGGGGGCTAGCACGAGCTTGGGAATGGCAGTAGCTGATCGTCTTATAGCTCGATGTAGGAGGAGTATAATTTGAGCTAGTAAGGGCGGCTATGGGTCCTTGAAACCCTGGAGCGAACGCGTTAGGGAGGGGGAAGAAGAGAAGACGCGTGCGGCCTGATGCAAACAGCTGGGAATGGGCAGCTAGGATGGTAAATGAGTTCAAAAGTAAAAATAAAGTTTATATTAATTTATATAAGAATTTGTGTAAACTTATAAATGTCATAACTTGTTCGTATGAGGTCGGATTCGGACGAAACTTTTTGCGTTGGAATCGTATGGACGAGCTCTACGCAATGCAACTATATTGGATTCGTTTGGAGCAAGAGAAAATTTGGGTTAAATCGAACGTCGTTCGATTTGATTTAAAATCGTAAAATCAAAGTGAGTGTTTTATAACGCTCACACCGTACTAAATATCTTTATGCTAGTTAAATTTGACATTATGAAGTGTTATGATTTTATTTGTCGTTGTTTGATGAAATTTAATTGTCATATAGATTGTCATTTGAATTAACCGTTGAAATTAAATTGACAGTTAAATTGAAATTAAAATTTAATTGCGATTAAATTACCTGACATTGGTAACTATGAAATTGCTATGAATTGTATTGTCTATTGGATGATTTTTTTCGATGGATGCTATTGGTTGATATTTACATGTTTGGATGCTTATTTGCTTATATATAACCTGTTATGCATACATATGCCACTATGATTGATTTAAGTGATATATATATATATATATATTCATCCCTGACATTCAATTGAAATAAATAACTACTTGCCATAGGATAGAAAATTATATACGGACACCGAATTGGCTAAATTAATAATTTTTGAAATCGTCGATTTGAAATTTATTTAAATGTTTTAATTTAAAAGTTATAAATAGAAATCGATTTATAGAAATTGAATTTATCGAAAAAAATTGAATTTGGAATGTTGAAATAAATTTTGGTTAAAGGAATTTTGTTAAATAATTAAGTTGAGACTTTGAAATTTGAAATTGGATATGATTGAATGTCGAAAATTGATTTGTTTAAAGATTTAACCTTAATTCGAGCTTTGAATATTACTAAGTAAAAGTGATATAAAAATGATATTTTGAAATCGAGTTTGGAATTGAATCATATTTGAAATTTGGATTTAAATTTGGATATTGAAAGATAATTTTGTTAAGTGTTATAAATGGATATTTTGGAAAACCAAGCTCCGAATCGATATAAATTGAAATTGAATGAATTAAAGGTGAATGTAAAATTGAATTAATTTGAAGTCAAATGTAACAACCCGCATATTTATCGAGTTTGTATTTAAATATTAACTTGTTAATCGGATTTTGGTCCAAAAGCTACTTTTTGCAAACGGTCAAATTAGGACTCGAGACCACTTCCATTGAGTTCGAAATGTAGTTTACAACTTTTTTAAGTATAAACATCGATAGGTTTGGAGTTAGTGAAATTTCACTAACTTTTCCCGCTTTGGACTTTGGGTTAGTTTAGCCTATTAAGCCCAAGTTCCAACCCTCTTCTCCTCACTTTTCATAAATTTCCTAACTAATCAAGCTTTGGCATTAATGGTGGAGGGAATGGGAAATTAAAATTCCAAAACTCAAATTCAATTGCAATCCATCTTTCTACTCCAAATTCAAGAAGAAGACATTGGATTCAAGCTTCTTGTGCTTCGATAGAAGAAGGATTGATTCTTGCTTGCTTAAAACTTCATTTTCATTGATATTTGGTGCAAAGGTGAGATTTTTATCTCACAATTCTAGCCTATAACTATATTGGACTGTTGGGAATGATTCCCTATCATTTTTGCATGCATGTTAGCATTTGGTTTGGATTGGATTGGCGAAAAACTCCAATTTTTAGCGTTTTGGTGAATTTTCTGCACTTAAGTCGTTCTGGCCATTTTTAGGTCGTTCGGAGTTAAGTCGTTCGTCCATAGGTCGTGAGTCGTTCACGAGTTAACCCTAGGTCGTTCTGGCCATTCTTATCTCGTTCGGAGTTAAGTCGTTCGTCCATAGGTCGTGAGTCGTTCACGAGTTAACCCTAGGTCGTTCTGGCCATTTTTAGCTCGTTCGGAGTTAAGTCGTTCATCCATAGGTCGTGAGTCGTTTACGAGTTATCCCGATAGGTCGTTGGACCCTTAACTCGTAGGTCGTTGGACCTTAACTCGTAGGTCGTTGGACCTTATCTCGTTAGGTCGCTCCTGGCCTAACCCTTAAGTCGTGCAACCCTTAAGTCGTGGAACCCTTCAGTCACGCAACTCTTAAGTCGGTCACGAGTTATCCTGTTAGGTCGTGACCTCTGTTAAGTCGGCCATGTTGGGTCGTGAGTCATCGTTAGGTCGCGAACACCTCTAGGTCGCAACCACTAAGTCGCTTGACCCCTTAGACCCCTAGGTCGCAACCGTTAGGTCGCTCGACCCTATCCCTCTTAGGTCGTTAGACCCCCTTTTTGTCTTCACTAGGTCGTACCGTTTTAGACAGCGCGCTGCCCCGCACCCCGCCAGGGGCGCTGCCCCCTGGACCCCCGCGACCTGACCGGGCAGATCGAACCCGTAAGCGTGGCGTTGCCCCCGCACCCCCACCTTGGGGGGTTGCCACCCCCCCCCCCCCCGGACCCCCCCTCCGTAGGGGATCTTATCTGAAAAAAATTGAACTGATTTCCTTGGATTTTATTCACATCTCCGTATGCGATATTTGTGACTGATTGTTTCTACAATTGCTTCTGTGTTTTGTCACTTTACAATATAAAGGTTTCAATACTAGTAGTAAATATCAAAACTCTTTTAACAAACAATTTCAACTCTATTTTTAATAACAAAGCTCTTTTCTTAAACCGTTTTCCAATCTATTAGTATATACAAACCTTTGCCTCACTCGGATGAGAAATCTAATTAAACGACTTAGTAAAACAAGTGGTATGAAACGCTTGCGTTCACTTCGTCGGTTAATTCTTGGACTTGTTCGATTGAACCTCTTGTGACAATTTTATTAGTGAAGATTTACAGTTTGTTCGTAAATATTTAAGTTAAGCAAGTGGTTATGGGACATGAAGCTAAACTTCTATATTTACTAGCTTAGTGTAATTGACACTTCTCGTTGATCATGACGATCATTCTGATGATTTAGACTAGCAACTGTGCGATGTCTCTGGTTGCGAGGTTAGACTAGACACCACTTGTGTGATTCCACTCACACATACCTTTTTGCTTTTTGGTTGGTCTGGACCTTAATCTGTGTGATTCCATTCACACATGTGGGGTAGCTCCCCTTGGTCTTCGGACCGTCATGTGATAGGCCTCTTTCTCTTTTCTATGATTTCTGGACTTCTTGCATTGATTTCTAGAATTTATGTCATTGACTTGTTATGAGTACAAGTTTGGGGTATGATGCCCTTTCCGAATCTTTAAGAAGATTCTTGTGATATTGATTATCTCTTATTGATTGATCTTCTGTTGATCATTATTTACATACTTATAGTGGTATGTCATTATGGATGCTTATGTTTATGCCATATCTTTTATGTTATATCATGTCATCTGATATTTATAGCTAGACTGACCCGTTTATTATTTTCTTAAATAATACTCGGGTCAGACCGAGATGTTACAGGTGCTTCTGCTTGACTTCTTCCCAGGGATTCATCACTCTGACTTTTGGCTAACTGTTTAGATTAGCAGTTTTTGTTGTATACACTTGAGATATAGACTCATAGTTGTATTCTTTTGTATAGCACGTGTTGCTATTCTTTTGTATTATCGTGGATCTTACTGACCACTACTCTGATGTACACTTTCATGTGTTAGTTATATATTCATATCTTCTTCCGCCTTTGTGATATGGATATCTGTGACTGATTTGTGATATGATTATTTCTATGTTTGTTCCGAAGATTATTTATAGCCACCATGTGATAAGCAATTACATGGATGGTCGCTCCTCAACAGCCTTATTCTCCGTGCTAGTTGACAGCACTACTCCGGAGTGTTCTTGGCTAGCGTGGGTATAGAGGTGGGGCGTCACATCAAAGTTGACATTGATTTGAATTGAAATCAAAATTGAATCGGTAGAATGGAAATTGAAATTGATTTGAATATGGAAGTTATAATTGAAATGGATTGGTTTTAAAGCTGTTTTATTTTGTTTTCCAAATTACTCGGTTATATAAACCATTTTGAATACTTAAACTATTTTAATCTATTTTAAATATACTTAACCCAATTTAAATTATTTTAAACTAATTTATCTATTTCAAATTCGTTTTAAGATTATAAGTATTTTTAACTATTTTAATTATTTAAAACTACTTTTAAACTACTTAAAACTATTTCCAAAATGCTAAGCTGGTCAATAAAGTGAAATGTTTATATTTAAATCTAGAATTTAAATACGAATTGGGTTAAATGAAGTTGCAACCTAAATTGAAATTCGAAATGGTTTTGAAATCGAAATGAGATATTGAGACGAAAAATGATTTTTGAAACGGAATCTAACATTTTGAATAAATACGACGATATTTGGAATGGATTTGATTTTTGAAGCGTATATGATATTTTGATATCAATTATGAATCGATTTGAAATGTAAAAGAGCCAACGGTGTAATAATACGTAGTTATTAAAGAGACCGGGATCGGATATGGACATGCTCTCTGTCGATACCGAAAACCACTTTAATAACTATTATACGCGAAGTGTTAATCCAGAATGAAGTGGATGGTTTCGTGAACGCGTTGATTGAAGAAAGAAAACGATATTTGATGACCCCTGATATGACTAAAATAGGAGCCGTTCCGGGCCATTGTGGTTCGCCACCTCTAGCGGACACGCTTCTTCGATACCATTTGTATTACATTTGTGATGCGATTTGGGTGCACCCCTTGATTTGGGAGTGTTGTTTCGCGGTGTTGGGTTAGCTGCTGGCTATGCTCAACATCAGTCCGGATCACGCAACTACTAGTATCCTAGTTGGTATCGCCTCTTGTACCTTGTCATACTGATTATCCTATTCGCGACCACTACGTTATGTTTTGTGTTATACCTATGGGGTACCCTCTGATAACCACCAGTTTACGGTGGGGCTTACGGTGCTGTATAGACTATGGCATTATAAAAATGTGTTAAGAGGGATTATGGTAACGTCTTAACGCTATTTTGATACTTTATATTACTGATAGGCATTATCTACTTAGCGTATATTACTACATAGTAGATAGTTTAACGGATCCTTGAGAGATGGAAAATCCCGTAACATCTCTTAAGTTATTGCACGCACGTTGAAACTGGATATGAGATGTCAAACCCCGTAAACATCTCTGACGCCGTTACACTCATATTTATTTACGATTGATTTAACTTTCATAAGGATATTTAGTCCTGACTCGAGTGTTTTGTCTTTTCATTACGCTCGGGTCAGACCTGAGTTTTTCAGCTTATTGAAGATCTATTCTGGAGGACGAAGACGAAGATTTGGTATTCTATTACTATTATTATCTTTGCATCATGCCGTCTGCTGCATTATTTTATTTGTTCTGTTGTATATGTATAACTCTGGTAAATGTTGTATAAATAATTGTCAAAGTATAGTAAACAACTTCATGAACTGTTTATTTGACTATTATATTTTATCGTTCCGCTGCGAGATTCCGTGTTGTTTCATTTCCTTTATTTCTCTTCTTTTCTTTTCTTATTTACCCCAATAGCCATCTTCCCTTTTGAATGGTTTGGAATCGACATGTGTATTTGATCGTCGGTTTAAACTGTCCAAAAGGCGGGTTGTTACAGTTGGTATCAGAGCCTTGGTTTAGCGATAAACCTTGGCTCTAGTGGGGAATAACTCATTGAAATAGAGGTAAACTATATGAATGAGTTGAGTGTATATGAGAGAGCGTACTTGTTATTTGATATAAAATGGTTTTATATTGTGTTAAATTTGTTCCGTTGAGTATTTATGAATTCTGGTCGATACTTGGGATGCCAAGGCGTCGATAGGAATTTCTAAACACTCGAATAGGACAAACCAACACAATATCGTTTTGGAATATATTTTATATAAAAGAATTATTCGAATATTTATTCATTTTGATTTAATTGATAGTTAGGAGATGATAATATTAGATTATTATCGTTATCGTTTGATCAGTCAATATTTAAAACAATTGATTAAATAACAATGGATTTAGGAAAATGAAATCTTGTAAACACAATTGATAATGAATATAAATGAATTTTAACTTGGATTTGGGAATTTAAATTCCGGTGTTTGAAATTGACTTACAAGAATTTGAAAAATATAATATGAGTATTATATGATAGCATAATTGAGTTGAAATTGTTTTCGAAGGATTTTTTTTAATGATAAGTGTTATATTCCCTTCTCTTGACGCTAGAAAATGATTTCGGTGATGAGTGCACGCATCATCGGTGTTTATTTTCGAGAGTCTGAGTGGGGGAGACCACTTAATAGCTTGTCTAAACCTTGTTTTGATTCAAATTTTATTTTATTTTGTATTATCTATAGTATGATTTGATATATAAATTATATAAGTATATATTATTTCAAAACTTGATTTGAAATGAAACCGGGATTGGAATTCCTAAGTCCTTTAATAATTAATGATTTTTTTTAAATGACTGAAATGAATTTAGACTTGAATCATTAAGGAACTTCTGAATTGTGAAATGAGAAATGAACCTAAGAGCTAAGTGAAAATATCAATTGAAGTAGAAATCCTTAGAATTAGGAAATTATGAACTTAAAATAAAATTAAAACTGTAAAACTCGCATAGTATTAAATTTCATTCTATAGCATAGATATAACTTACCAAAATATTTAAGAAGTTCAAAAATGTTATATGAATTGTTAATTGGATAATATACAAGTATAGGTTTGAATAATGAAATATGCATTTAATTAATGGTTTGCAAATATAAATAAAATTGTTAGTAAATAATTGGAATTTAAATTAACATTTAAAGGTGATTCACAATTATGTTAATATAAAATGGAAATACTATATGTGAACGTAAATGTGAAATTAAATTATAGTGAAATTTAGGTAATGACTTAAGAATTAATTAATTGAAAATTCAACTTTAAATGAAAAGAAGTGTATGTTATTTAACTACATTCTATTTGCATAACTATAACTTACCAAATACTTAAAAGGTTTAAAATGTTAGTAAGGATAAGTAGAGAAATAATGTACCAGTGTGAGAATGAATAATAAAATGTGAAGATCTATTGATAGTTGTAAATATAAAAGAAATTTAAGCTGTAAAATGAATGATATATATAAGTGAATGAATAAAATTTAAAATTAACGAAATATAAAATTGGTAAATGGAAACTAATTAAATTTGAATATAACTAAATGTCAATAAACTTGGAAGTGTATGAAATTAAAATTGACTTGGAAATGTATAATTGATTTAGTGGAGATTTTGGATGGATGTTAATGTTTGATATGCATTGGTTGTTAGATGGATGATAATTGATTAAGTAGAATTCATTAGTGTTAATGGAATTGAATAAACGGAATAAAATTTTAAAATAATTAAATTCAAATTTGAAGCAAAGTGAAATTAAATATAACTGAATTCAGTTTAAATTGAAGCAAATTGCTTTGAATTTAAAATGTGAATGAAACAAACTTGAATAAACCGGAAACAAATTGAATGTAAACCTATTGCATAGATGAATAAGAAAATAAATGACTTTGTGTTTATGATTGTTCTTTAGAAAATTTGATGTTTTGATGGTTTGTACTTTGAAATAATAAAAGCAAATTTTTGGGAAAAATCCAAAATTGTCCAATATATGCTGAAACGAAAACAACCATAACTTTTAATGGGTCGTACGGAATTCGACGATCTCAGACTTTTCGAAAAGCTTAGAAATTATAGCACAACTTTTGTTTAGATAACTTGAGAAAATTCCTTCGTCTACTAGGTTCAAAACTTGAATGTTACTCGCTGTCCTGTGTAAAAATAAGTAAAGTCAGTAGTATACACCCTTAGTATTTTCACCATACCTTTTGACTGATTTATTGGATTTTGATGATCTTGCACTTTATGGAAAGCTAAGAACTTAAGCTAAAACTTTTGTTTTAAGTGTTTTGTGTTTTGATGTCGTTCAGAAGGTCGAAAACGTGGGTGAACGTCGCTGACCTGCGCAATTTATTGCCCAGGCTGAGGCGTATCCTCTAAGTAAAACGGCCATAATTTTTGAACGTATGGTCCGAATTCGATGATTTTGGACATTCCGGAAAGCCTGAAATGAATGCAACAACTTTTGTTTAGATTCTGTTGCCGAATTTTCTCGTTTAGGTGACCTAAAACTAGGATTTGTTTGCTGTCCTGAAATTGAAATCTCAGTTTTGAAGCTAAATATGTTATATATATGTTGTGTAGGCTAAGTATATCGATCTATCTTTATATGCATGGTTCTAACTTAGTTATTGAGTGTTTAGTAGGTGCGGATTGCGCTTGCTTCGCATTTGGAGCTCGCTTTCGCGCTATATTAGCCGTATATGCTCGCTAATAATATATAAGGTACATATCTCGGATTACATACCGTACTTTTACACTTTTTCCCTGCGGGATGCCTCATCACTTAATGAGATGTATATTTGTGATATATATACTGTCATTTTTTTTTCCGATCGAGCCTCGCAAAAGAGACTCTGCCAAAATTTTCCGTAAAATCCGGGTGTTAGAAATTTTTTTCAAGTTTTGAAAATTTTTATAACTTGTTTTGATTACTAACTTTTAAAGTTCGGAAGCCATTTGGAGTAACTTAGTGGAAGCGTAGTTATGACTTTATAAATGGAATTTCATTGTTTTATTAGTGGATAATTTTGAATAAAATATATCAAATGTTGAATTCTTTACTTAGTTCTTTTTCCCTTCTTTTTCCTTTTCGGGGACGAAAAGTTTTGAGTGGGGGAGAGTGTAACGACCCGTAAATTTTCGATAATTAAAATAGCTAATTTAATCAGATTTCGTGATTAGGTGTTAGAAAAAAAATTGTAAGTCATTGGAATAATAATAACCAGAATGAAATGCAACAATTTTATCTAAGTTAATTATTTATGAATTGAATGGAATCCCAAATGAATTGAAATAATATGTAGTCAAAGGAAATTGAATGAATTTGTATTGTATAGGTAGTTGCGACACCTGTTTGTAAATAATAAACTTATAAGTAATTAAAAGTTAACGGTGATAATTATTTAAGTTACCTATTCATTTAGTTAGTCGAATTGAATTTGTGAACCAATTGCAATTGAAATGAAAGTTTATATATTAGTTGAGTGCATTATCTCTAACTATAGTTAAATAATAATGTGGAATTCATTTGATGTAATATAGTAAATCGACTAATAATGAAATTTTATTTAAAAATCCAATATTGAAATCCGTCAAATATTGAACAATTAAATTGTTTAAATTTAATATTTGGAATTTATTGAATAATTGAATAACGGGAATTGAATAACTGTTTTAATGAAAATGGTTGTTCTATAATTTGAATTTGTTAAATTTTATAAGTTCGTTTTGAATATCTCAAAAATAGTGATTCAAGAATAATAAAAATTGTTTAAATTTAATATTACAAATGTTTGAATAATTAAATTCCGAATTTGATATGATTAATTTGATGTTGAAATTTAATATATGAAAATAGAGTGAATAATTAAAATTTGATTTAATATGATTCAAATTGGTTTCCAAAGTGAATGTAAGTTATATCGGGGTTATAATAGAGTTAATAAGATTTTAAAAAAATTGGAATTTATTGGATAATTGAATAACGGGTTTAATATGATTAAAAATGATTTGTAAAATTTTATTTTATCATATTAAAGTTAGAATGAGGTTATAGAACTTTTAAAATCGAATTAAAAGTAAATTTGTAAAATTGAATATTTTAATATTTGATTATTGACTGAAAAATAGCCAATTTTCGAACAGTCTCAGAATTGGACGAAACTAGTTCCATTGGATCCGTAATAGTTTGTTATTATCGGATTTCAATTTTTGTAGCAATCAGAGTTTTCGTTTGACCATGGCAGCTCGAAACGCATCGAAATTTTTTTAATATTAATTTGACGAGTTAAAGTAGTCATTTTTCAAACAGTCTCGGATTTCGACGAAACTAGGTTCATCGGATCCGTAATGTTATATTATTATAAGATTTCAAATTTCATGTCAATCGGATTTACCGTTTGTCCGGGGCGAGCCAAAACGCATAGAAATTCGTTTAATCGGTTTAATTTAAATTTGATCGTTTATTTCCGTAACTCACACATATGATCGAATTAGCTCCTGAAACCTGTTCCATTGTGTCCGGAACACAGGGTAAACCCTAGAAACGCCAGGCGACACGTTTCGTTTGGAGATCGTTTGGAAAAGCATGTAAATTTTGGAACTAATAATAAAATAATATATAAAATCTTATATAAACATTCTTGCACAGTGAAACCCTATAGGGTTTTCGTGGCCGCCGTTTCTATTAGTTAATGGCCGATAATGTTCGAATCTTCTTCCTTCCTTTTCTCCTAATCCATCGATCTTTGCGAGAAACTCTCAACTAGATTATCGTAGAGCTCAACAAGATTTTCGTATCCAACGGTAATGATCGTTAATGGAGCAAAGAATCGACGGCAATTGGAGCTGGAACGCACCGCGTTTGCGCATGATTTCCAGGTCGTAGATGGTGCCGAGCTTCATGGAACGGTGGTTGATGGTGGGGGCTAGCACGAGCTTGGGAATGGCAGTAGCTGATCGTCTTATAGCTCGATGTAGGAGGAGTATAATTCAAGCTAGTAGGGGCGGCTATGGGTTCTTGAAACCCTGGAGCGAACGCGTAAGGGAGGGGGAAGAAGAGAAGACGCGTGCGGCCTGATGCAAACAGCTGGAAATGGGCGGCTAGGATGGTAAATGAGTTCCAAAATAAAAATAAAGTTTATATTAATTTATATAAGAATTTGTGTAAACTTATAAATGTCATAACTTGTTCGTACGAGGTCGGATTCGGACGAAACTTTTTGCGTTGGAATCGTGTAACGACCCGTATTTTACGTGTCGACAAATCGTAAAATAGTTGTCATTAGGTCGTTTGCATTGTTTAAGTCAACCAGAGTTAACTCGTGTGGGAGCTTAGGTCGTGTTGTGGTTTGGGTCAGTGGAGCGAGTTAAGAGAGTGACCGACTTAAGGTAGTTAGCGGGTTAGAAGGCCCACGGGTTAACGACTTAAGGACTGGGGTGACTTTAGGGAGTTGGCGTCCTAAGGGGTAGACGACCTAAGATAGTTAGAGGCTTAAGGGTTTAGGCGACATAAGGAGATTAGTCGTGAGGTGCTTAGGTCGTGGGTCGTTTGGGACGACTTAACGGGTTAGCGACCTAGTGGTTAGCCTGTGTTGAAGTTGGGTCGTGAGATGACTTATGGTTGCAGGCGACTTAGGGTTAGGCCATAAGTCGTTGGGACTTAGTTTAGTGTTAGGTCGCGGTTATGATAATTCGCTGAGTCGTTGAGTCGTTAAGTCGCGCTGTGTGATAGGTCGGCCACGAAGTTAGGTCGTATATGTCTGTAAGTCGCTAGGTCGGAGACAGTGTTAGGTTGTTAGGTCGTAACTCGCGTATGAGTTGGGTCGCGCATCTTAGATTGGTCGCGAGTATGTTGAGTCGTGTCTGGGTTGAGTCGCGCATAGGTTAAGTTGTTTGGTCCTGTGTAGTTAGGTCGTGGCATTTGCTAAGTCGTATGTCGTTAAGTCGTTGAGTCGGCTAGGCTTGATAGGTCGTAGGTCAGGGAATCTCTTAAGTCATGGACGACTCATGGGGGACGGCGACTTAAGGATCAGCCTATAAATACACGTCCATATCTCACTATTTTGGCATCGGATTTGGAAGCAACGAAGTTCTGCCATTTTAAGAGCTCGACTACAACACTTCTTCACTTCTTTTCTCCACTCTAATCTAGTGCTTACATCCATTCAAGGTCGAAGATCCAAGAGCCAAAGTTGAAGATCTCCATCCATCGAAGAGAGGGATTTCATCATTTGAAGGGAAACCTTGTTGGATCAAGCTAGATCCTTTGCTGTCCAGATTTGGAGTTTTTTGTTTTTGAGGTGTTTAGGTGATTCGGTGAGTGGTAGTTATCTCTCACACGGACCCAAAGGAGTATATTGGATCGGTGGCTTGTTTGTGTGTTAAAGATAGTAATTTCATGCATTTTCCTTAAGTCTGCATGTAGATCTATCGTTAAGAAAGTTGTGATATCCATTTTATTATATGTTAACCTATGCTAGTTCATTCAACAAGATATTACTTAGAATTCGTGTTTGTTAGATTTGGACCCTTTATTTACGAAATTGCCATTATTGTTATAATTGTTTACTTAGATCTTGTTTGAATGGTTGATTGTTTGGATTAATGATTGATTTGATTGATTGATAGAAGTTAGTTGATTTATGGATTTGAGATGGACAAGTTGGTCGAAGATGATTCAAAAGCTAAGTGGAAAGGCTCTTGAGTAAGGAAAGCTAGTTGTGGCATATGAAGCGGATGAGAAAACTCATATGGATAGATTTGATGACGATGTTGAGATGGGACTTTGCTATGATACGAAGAAGCAAAGCATGATGTGAGATAGCCTTGGTTTAATCCAGACGGGATCATCCCAAGCATGTTGATAACTCGGTGATATGGTTCGAGTTTGTGGATAATGGTGCGCTCGCGAAGTAGCTTGGGCAAGTTTGAGAATAGTCATCGAGGAGGATGACTAGAAGGCTTGGATTTCATCGTTATTAAAGGTTCTAGCAAACTCAAAGCAAGAGTACATGGGGCGCCTAAACGACTATAGGTAGGTGGTCGGGACACCCAAAAGACTACAGGTAGGTGGTCGAGTACTCTGGGCAGATTCGATAGTCCTAGGCACGGGTCACGATGACGTGCGGAGTTATGTCTAGAACCGGGGTTACCATTAGCCCTTGGCGGATGGATGAAATAATGGGCCGGTCATTCAATTAACGGTGAAATCGAGGCAATGATAACAGTGATAGCCAGAGTCATGGATGTTTGGATATTTTGGTTGTATCGTCGCTTGGGCCAAGAGCGATGTTTTCGGGGTGCTTACCTGATCTTGGTTTAGGCCTTGGGGGTTTGTACTTGGAAAACATCGACCTTGACTCGAGTGATAATTGCTTTACCTTAATTATCTGCTTTGCTATGATTGTTCTGCTTGTGTGTCTGGGGGATATCACTGTAGAAAGAGGTGGAGTGGGATGGTTGAGTTCCTATTCCTTTTCACCCTTTTTGCTCTTTTGGTATGTTTGATAGTCGATTTACTGCTCACTAAGACTTTTGTCTGACTCAAGGTTTTATCTTTAACTCTTATTACCTTTGGCTGTTCATCCATGTTGGGATGGGCAGACTAGGTAGCAGGTGACAGGTGCTGTTCCTAGTGACTAACGTTGTTGATGACGATGATGAGCTGGAGGCTTTTGCATATTGTTTTCTTACTATATGTACTGGATGTTCCGCTGTTTGTATGATTTTCTGAGTGTTATGTAGTGAGGCTTGTTGTATTGACTTTTCAGATTGTTGTACCAAACTATTATGAGCTTATATGATGAATTCTGTCCTATGGAGATTCACTATGTATACTTTTCTATTGTATTTTATCCATGCGCTGTGAGTAATACGATAGACTATTCTGTGTTTACCTTTACCCTGACGATCATCCATGGCTGCCTGGCACACTTTACAGCGCACTATTTCCTTGTTTGGTGCAGGAGTCATGGGCGGTCGTCACATTTGGTATCAGAGCCAGGTTAATCGATTTTAGCCAACGCTCGCTGACATAACTACGTATAAGAGACGTAATTGTATTTTGATGGATGATTACTATATATAATATAGTAGCTTAGAAGGATTTGAACTCCTTATGAAGTTGTTTCTAAGGTGTTCTAATCATTCCTTTCTATCGATATTAAGGATGAGTCGAAGAGGGAGACCAGCTGCTAGGGAAGGCCGTACTGCTGAAGCGGCTATTGATTATGCTGCTATGTTTTAAGCTATGATGACTTCGATCATGAGAAGGATGCCAGCTCCAGGACCATCAGTAGATGTTGGAGTTCAAGTTCAAGCCCCAAGACCAGTGGATTTTGCTAAGTTGTGTAAAGACTATACTGCTCTTGGAGGAAAGGTTTTCTTGGGGACAGAATCAACCATTGAAGTTCAAAGGTGGATAGATGCTTGTAGAAGGATCTTTGGTGACTTGGGAATTGAGGATGCAACTAAGAGGAAGCTTGCATCAAGACAACTTCAAGGAAGAGCTTCTGATTGGTGGAATTCTATCACCATTGATACTCCAGAGGAAGAGATTACTTGGGAGCAATTCCAAGTCAGATTTGAAGCTAAGTTCATTTCTACAACTCAGAAGTCTGTTTTGTTCAAGAAGTTTGTAGAGCTCAAGCAAGGTGGGAGACCAGTTCTTGAGTATGTTTCTGAGTTTGAAGCCTTGTCCAAGTATGCTAGGTCATATATTGAATCTCCCTATCAGAAGAATGAGAAGTTTGTGACAGGCTTGGACAGTTATCTTTGGAGGCAGTTGGTGGATCATTTGGATGACCCATTTGAGAAGCTTGTGGAGAAAGCTCTCAGGCATGAGAATCTGTTTCCTAAGGAAGGATCTGTTGTTGCTGTAACCAAGGAAGGGTCTAAACCACAGCAGGGTGGAAACAAGAAAAGGAAGCAGCAGCAACAGAAGGGTAAGGATGGCCACAAGAAGCTGAAGGGTGAAGTGACCTGCTATAATTGTCAGCAGAAGGGTTATCTCTCCAAAGATTGCAAGAATTCTAAGGTCCCAGGGAAGTGCTACAACTGCGATAAGCCGGGGCATATCAAGAAGAATTGTCCAGAACCGCGAAAGGACAAGCAGATTGTGCAAGCTTATGCTTTGGGGGCTGTGCCACCATCTTTGAAGGCTCCTACTGCTGAAGAGAAAGGAAAGAGTGTGGTGGTTCAAGGTACTCTTTCCATTTATGGTGTTCCAGTTAGAGTGTTGTTTGATACTGGGGCGTCACATTCGTTTGTTTGTAATGATCTTGTAGGCCGGTTGGGTTTGAAACCGGAGATTGTTGATAGACCATTGGTTGTGACTAATCTAGTTAGGGGTTCATCTTGTTTGTGCATGTTATGTCGTGGTCTAGTTGTGTCGAGTCATTATTACTCTTTTGTTTGTGATTGTTTTGTTCTGAACTTTGCGGGGTTCGGAATTATTTTGGGTACGGACTGGCTTAGGAAGTATGCAGCAAGGGTTGATTGTAAGAGGCTGGAGGTGACAGTCGAGAATGTGGAGGGGCAAGGTTGTGATACGATGTAAGCATGAAGAAGGCGTCTTCATGAGCTTCATGTATTCGCTGGTTGTCCCACGGGATGGACTATCATCGGTGCCTATTGTGAATGGATTTGAGGATGTCTTTGACGAGGTCAAAGGGTTACCGTCGCATAGGGAGATCGAGTTTCGTATCGATCTAGTTGAAGGAGCAAGACCCATTGTGATGCCTCTTAGGCGGATGGCGCCTAGGGAACAGCAAGAGTTGAAGGTGCAAGTTGATGACCTTTTACGGTAAGGATTCATTCGGCGTAGTGTGTCCGAATAGGGTGCACCAGTTGTGTTTGCAACCAAAGCAGATGGATCGTTGAGGTTGTGTGTGGATTATCGTGAGCTGAATAAAGTGACTAAGAAAAACAAGTATCCATTGCCGAGAATAGATGACTTGTTTGATCAGCTTCACGAAGCTAAGGTGTTTTCTCAGATGGATTTAGCAACGGGATTTCACCAGTTGAGAGTGGCAAAGGATAGTGTGCCGAAGACTGCTTTCAGGACACCATCCGGTTTCTATGAGTGGCTGGTAATGCCGTTTGGATTGACTAATGCGCCAGCATATTTTGTGGATCTTATGAATAGAGTGTTCAGAGATCAGTTGAACAAGTTCGTACTTGTGTTCGTGGATGATATTCTTATTTATTCAAGAACTGAAGAAGAGCACAAGACGCACTTGCGAATTGTTTTGGAAATCTTGCGAAAACAACAGCTGAGGGCTAAGTTTTCGAAGTGTCACTTCTGGAAGAGTGAAGTGAGATTCTTAGGTCATATTATCTCTGGAAATGGAATAGCGGTTGATCCCGCCAAAGTGGCAGCAATCCAGGATTGGGTTAGACCTAAAAATGCATCTGATGTGAGAAGTTTTCTTGGATTAGCAGGATACTATTGGCGGTTTATCAAAGACTTTTCCAAGATAGCTGCACCGTTAACAGGATTGACGAAAAAGAACCAAGTATTCAGATGGGATGCTAAGTGTGAACAAGCTTTCGGAATCCTGAAAGAGCGATTGACAAGTGCTCCTGTTTTGACTATTCCAAGTGGGAATGATGAGATGGTGGTTTACACCGATGCATGTGGTACTGGACTTGGAGCAGTGCTGATGCAAAAGGATAAAGTTGTTGCGTATGCAAGTCGACAACTGAAGCCGCATGAAAGGAATTATCCGACTCATGATCTGGAGTTAGCGGCAATTGTATTTTCCCTGAAGATGTGGAGACACTATCTATTGGGAGTTCGATTCGAGTTATTCACAGACCATAAGTCATTGAAGTATCTTTTCTCCCAAAAGGATTTGAATCTTCGACAGCAACGATGGCTAGAGTTTTTAGCATCATATGATTTTCGTATAGCCTATACTCCGGGAAAAGGCAACGCGGTGGCAGATGCGTTAAGTCGAAGACATGCAGGATTGGGAGCCATGTTTTCAGAATGGAAGAGTCTTAAGTATTTGGCTCGGTTTGACTTCAGGCCTAGATGTGAATTGGAACCTGAGATGTTGGCAAACTTATCGATAAGACCTACTCTAGTGGAAAGAATTGGCGAGAGCCAAAAGCGAGACAATAAGCTTGTCAAGATTATCCGAGATTTGGAATCTAGATCAGACCCAGAGAAGGATAAAGGATTTGTAGTTGATCAAGAGGGTTGGCTTCGGAAGCAAGGACGACTTGTTGTTCCCGATATAGATGGATTGAGAGATGAATTTCTTAAGGAAAGTCATCACTCGAAGTTGACAATTCATCCAGGTGGAAATCAGATGTACCGGGATATGATGAGAACCTATTATTGGGAAGGTATGAAAAGGGATGTTGGAAATTTTATTTCCAAGAGTATGAACTGCCAGTTGGTAAAACCCGAACAGAAGAAGCCCAGTGGATTGCTTCAGCCGTTAGAAGTTCCTACATGGAAGTGGGAGCAAATATCGATGGATTTTATCGATGGTTTACCTAGAACCAGAGCAGGAAATGAAGGGATTTGGGTCATCGTAGATCGATTGACTAAGAGTGCAAGATTCATTCTTGTTCGATCAACTAGGACTGCATCGAAATTGGCTGAGTTGTATGTTAAGTGGATAGTTCGATTCCATGGTATTCCGAAGAGCATAGTGAGTGATGGAGACTCATTGTTCACTAGTGGATTTTGGAAGAGCTTCCAGGAAGTTTTGGGAACCGAGTTGTGTTTGAGTACAGCTTATCACCCTCAAACCGATGGTCAGACAGAGAGAGTCAACCGAGTTTTGGAAGATCTTCTCAGAGCATGTGTTTTAGATTTCGAAGGATCATGGGAAGATTATCTTCATTTGGTGGAATTTTCATATAATAACAGTTACCAGTCAAGTATCGGAATGGCACCATATGAGGCACTGTATGGAAGACCGTGTAACTCTCCAACATGTTGGTTGGAAACTGGAGAAAAGCTGATACTTGGGCCCGAAATGATTCGACGGACTTCCGATTGCATAGAGATCATTCGGCGACGAATGAAGGCAGCCCAAGATCGTCAGAAAAGTTATGCTGATAACCGTCGTAAGGATTTGGAATTCGACGTAAGGGATATGGTTTTTGTGAAGATTTCTCCGCTGAAAAATGTTATTCGATTCGGGAAGAAAGGGAAGTTGACTCCGAGATTTGTTGGACTATTCCCGATCGTCGAGCGAATTGGAAAGCTCGCTTATAAATTGGAATTACCAGAAAAGATGTTGGGGGTGCATAATGTTTTTCATGTATCGTATCTACGGAGGTATGTGCACGACCCAAGTACGGTGGTTTCTGTTGATAACTATGAAGACTTTGAGATTGATCCAGTTATTAGAGGACCTCGTAAGCCGCTCCGTGTTGTGGAAACTGACACGAAACAGCTTAGGAAGAAGGTAGTCAGGTTGCTCAAGGTACAATGGAGTGATGATGTTTACGACTGTACGTGGGAGGAGGAAGAGAGGATGAAGGCAGCTCATCCTGAACTCTTCAAGGTATGGCCCTAAGGTGTCGTTACATCTCATGAATTTGTAACTAGTTCTAGTCTTAGAATTCTACATGTTAGGTTAGTAATTGGAAGCATGGTTTGTTGATTGCTATGGATGGTAGGCATGCAGAATAGTTTTTGATTGCTCTTGCTTGTTTGGAATTTCGGGGGCGAAATTCCTAAGGGGGAGAGAATGTAACGCCCCTTTTTTACGTGTCGACAAATCGTAAAATAGTTGTCATTAGGTCGTTTGCATTGTTTAAGTCAACCAGAGTTAACTCGTATGGGAGCTTAGGTCATGTTGTGGTTTGGGTCGGTGGAACGAGTTAAGAGAGTGACCGACTTAAGGTAGTTAGCGGGTTAGAAGGCCCACGGGTTAACGACTTAAGGACTGGGGCGACTTAAGGGAGTTGGCGACCTAAGGGGTAGACGACCTAAGATAGTTAGAGGCTTAAGGGTTTAGGCGACATAAGGAGATAAGTCGTGAGGTGCTTAGGTCGTGGGTCGTTTGGGACGACTTAACGGGTTAGCGACCTAGTGGTTAGCCTGTGTTGAAGTTGGGTCGTGAGACGACTTATGGTTGCAGGCGACTTAGGGTTAGGCCATAAGTCATTGGGACTTAGGTTAGTGTTAGGTCGCGGTTATGATAAGTCGCTGAGTCGTTCAGTCGTTCAGTCGCGCTGTGTGATAGGTCGGCCACGAAGTTAGGTCGTATATGTCTGTAAGTCGCTAGGTCGGAGACAGTGTTAGGTTGTTAGGTCGTAACTCGCGTATGAGTTGGGTCGCGCATCTCAGATTGGTCGCGAGTATGTTGAGTCGTGTTTGGGTTGAGTCGCGCATAGGTTAAGTCGTTTGGTCCTGTGTAGTTAGGTCGCGGCATTCGCTAAGTCGTACGCCGTTAAGTCGTTGAGTCGGCTAGGCTTGATAGGTCGTAGGTTGGGGAATCTCTTAAGTCGTGGACAACTCATGGGGGACGGCGACTTAAGGATCAGCCTATAAATACACGTCCATATCTCACTATTTTGGCACCGGATTTTGAAGCAACGAAGTGCTGCCATTTTAAGAGCTCGACTACAACACTTCTTCACTTCTTTTCTCCACTCTGATCTAGTGCTTACATCCATTCAAGATCGAAGATCCAAGAGCCAAAGTTGAAGATCTCCATCCATCGAAGAGAGGGATTTCATCATTTGAAGGGAAACCTTGTTGGATCAAGCTAGATCCTTTGCTGTCCAGATCTGGAGTTTGTTGTTTTTGAGGTGTTTAGGTGATTCGGTGAGTGGTAGTTATCTCTCACACGGACCCAAAGGAGTATATTGGATCGGTGGCTTGTTTGTGTGTTAAAGATAGTAATTTCATGCATTTTCCTTAAGTCTGCATGTAGATCTATCGTTAATAAAGTTGTGATATCCATTTTATTATATGTTAACCTATGCTAGTTCATTCAACTTAGAATTCGTGTTTGTTAGATTTGGACCCTTTATTTACGAAATTGTCATTATTGTTATAATTGTTTACTTAGATCTTGTTTGAATGGTTGATTGTTTGGATTAATAATTGATTTGATTGATTGATAGAAGTTAGTTGATTTATGGATTTGACATGGACAAGTTGGTCGAAGATGATTCAAAAGCTAAGTGGAAAGGCTCTTGAGTAAGGAAAGCTGGTTGTGGCATATGAAGCGGATGAGAAAACTCATATGGATAGATTTGATGATGATACTGAGATGGGACTTTGCTATGATACGAAGAAGCAAAGCATGATGTGAGATAGCCTTGGTTTAATCCAGACGGGATCATCCCAAGCATGTTGATAACTCGGTGACATGGTTCGAGTTTGTGGATAATGGTGGGCTCGAGAAGTAGCTTGGGCAAGTTTGAGAATAGTCATCGAGGAGGATGACTAGAAGGCTTGGATTTCATCGTTATTGAAGGTTCTAGCAAACTCAAAGAAAGAGTACATGGGGCGCCTAAACGACTATAGGTAGGTGGTCGGGACACCCAAAAGACTACAGGTAGGTGGTCGAGTACTCTGGGCAGATTCGATAGTCCTAGGCACGGGTCATGATGACGTGCGGAGTTATGTCTAGAACCGGGGTTACCATTAGCCCTTGGCGGACGGATGAAATAATGGGCCCGTCATTCAATTAATGGTGAAATCGAGGCAATGATAACAGTGATAGCCAGAGTCATGGATGTTTGGATATTTTGGTTGTATCGTCGCTTGGGCCAAGAGCGATGTTTTCGGAGTGCTTACTTGATCTTGGTTTAGGCCTTGGGGGTTTGTACTTGGAAAACATCGACCTTGACTCGAGTGATAATTGCTTTACCTTAATTGTCTGCTTTGCTAGATTGTTCTGCTAGTGTGTCTGGGGGCTATCACTGTAGAAAGAGGTGGAGTGGGATGGTTGAGTTCCTATTCCTTTTCACCCTTTTTGCTCTTTTGGTATGTTTGATAGTCGATTTACTGCTCACTAAGACTTTTGTCTGACTCAAGGTTTTATGTTTAACTCTTATTACCTTGGGCTGTTCATCCATGTTGGGATGGGCAGACTAGGTAGCAGGTGACAGGTGCTGTTCTTAGTGACTAACGTTGTTGATGACCAAGATGAGCTGGAGGCTTTTGCATATTGTTTTCTAACTATATGTACTGGATGTTCCGCTGTTTGTATGATTCTCTGAGTGTTATGTAGTGAGGCTTGCTGTATTGACTTTTCAGATTGTTGTACCAAACTATTATGAGCTTATATGATGAATTCTGTCCTATGGAGCTTCACTATGTATACTTTTCTATTGTATTTTATCCATGCGATGTGAGTAATACGATAGACTATTCTGTGTTTACCTTTACCCTGACGATCATCCATGGCTGCCTGGCACACTTCACAGCGCACTATTTCCTTATTTGGTGCAGGAGTCATGGGCGGTCGTCACAAATCGTATGGACGAGCTCTATGCAATGCAACTGGATTGGAATCGTTTGGAGCTAGAGAAAATTTGGGTTAAATCGAACGTCGTTCGATTTGATTTAAAATCGTAAAATCAAAGTGAGTGTTTTATAACGCTCACACCGTACTAAATATCTTTATGCTAGTTAAATTTGACATCATGAAGTGTTATGATTTTATTTGTCGTTGTTTGATGAAATTTAATTGTCATATAGATTGTCATTTGAATTAACCGTTGAAATTAAATTGATAGTTAAATTGAAATTAAAATTTAGTTGCGATTAAATTACCTGACATTGATAACTATGAAATTGCTATGAATTGTATTGTCTATTGGATGATTTATTTCGATGGATGCTATTGGTTGATATTTAAATGGTTGGATGCTTATTTGCTTATATATAACCTGTTATGCATACATATGCCACTATGATTGATTTAAGTGATATATATATTCATCTCTGACATTCAATTGAAATAAATAACTACTTGCCATAGGATAGAAAATTATATACGAACACCGAATTGGCAAAATTAATAAATTTTGAAATCGTCGATTTGAAATTTATTTAAATGTTTTGATTTAAAAGTTATAAATAGAAATCGATTTATAGAAATTGAATTTATCAAAAAAAAATTGAGTTTGGAATGTTGAAATAAATTTTGGTTAAAGGAATTTTGTTAAATAATTAAGTTGAGACTTTGAAATTTGAAATCGGATATGATTGAATGTCGAAAATTGATTTGTTTAAAGATTTAACCTTAATTCAAGCTTTGAATATTACTAAGTAAAAGTGATATAAAAATGATATTTTGAAATCGAGTTTGGAATTGAATCATATTTGAAATTTGGATTTAAATTTGGATATTGAAAGATAATTTTGTTAAGTGTTATAAATGGATATTTTGGAAAACCTAGCTCCGAATCGATATAAATTGAAATCGAATGAATTAAAGGTGAATGTAAAATTGAATTAATTTGAAGTCAAAGTTGACATTGATTTGAATTGAAATCGAAATTGAATCGGTAGAATGGAAATTGAAATTGATTTGAATTGGGAAGTTATAATTGAAATGGATTGGTTTAAAGCTATTTTATTTCGTTTTCCAAATTACTCAGTTATATAAACCATTTTGAATACTTAAACTATTTTAATCTATTTTAAATCTACTTAACCCAATTTAAATTATTTTAAACTAGTTTATCTATTTCAAATCCGTTTTAAGATTTTAAGTATTTTTAACTATTTTAATTATTTAAAACTACTTTTAAACTACTTAAAACTATTTCTAAAATTCTAAGCTGGTCAATAAAGTGAAATGTTTATTTAAATCTAGAATTTAAATACGAATTGGGTTAAATGAAGTTGCAACCTAAATTGAAATTCGAAATGATTTTGAAATCGAAATGAGATATTGAGATGAAAAATGATTTTTGAAACGGAATCTGACATTTTGAATAGATACGACGATATTTGGAATGGATTTGATTTTTGAAGCTATATGATATTTTGATATCAATTATGAATCGATTTGAAATGTAAAAGAGCCAACGGTGTAATAATACGTAGTTATTAAAGAGACCGGGATCGGATATGGACATACTCTCTGTCGATACCGAAAACCACTTTAATAACTATTATACGCGAAGTGTTGATCCAGAATGAAGTGGATGGTTTGGTGAACGCGTTGATTGAAGAAAGAGAACGATATTGGATGACCCCTGACATGACTAAAACAGGAGCCGCGCCGGGCCATTGAGGTTCGCCACCTCTAGCGGACACGCTTCTTCGATACCATTTCTATTACATTTGTGATGCGATTTGGGTGCACCCCTTAATTTGGGAGTGTTGTTTCGCGGTGTTGGGGTAGCTGCTGGCTATGCTCAACGTCAGTCTGGATCACGCAACTACTAGTATCCTAGTTGGTATCGCCTCATGTACCTTGTCATACTGATTATCCTATTCGCGACCACTACGTTATGTTTTGTGTTATACCTATGGGGTACCCTCTGATAACCACCAGTTTACGGTGGGGCTTACGGTGCTGTATAGACTATGGCATTATAAAAATGTGTTAAGGGGGATTATGGTAACGTCTTAACGCTATTTTGATACTTTATATTACTGATAGGCATTATCTACTTAGCGTATATTACTACATAGTAGATAGTTTAACGGATCCTTGAGAGATGGAAAATTACATAACATCTCTTAAGATATTGCACGCACGTTGACACTGGATATGAGATGTCAAACCCCGTAAACATCTCTGATGCCGTTATACTCATATTTATTTACGATTGATTTAACTTTAATAAGGATATTTAGTCCTGACTCGAGTGTTTTTTCTTTTCATTATGCTCGGGTCAGACCTGAGTTTTTCAGCTTATTGAAGATCTATTCTGGAGGTCGAAGACGAACATTTGGTATTCTGTTACTATTATTATCTTTGCATCATGTTGTCTGCTGCATTATTTTATTTGTTCGGTTGTATATGCATAACTCTGATAAATGTTGTATAAATAATTGTCAAAGTATAGTAAACAGCTTCATGAACTGTTTATTTGACTATTATATTTTATCGTTCCGCTGCGAGATTCTGTGTTGTTTCATTTCCTTTATTTCTCTTCTTTTCTTTTCTTATTTAACCCAATAACCATCTGCCCTTTTGAATGGTTTGGAATCGACATGTGTATTTGATCGTCGGTTTAAACTGTCCAAAAGGCGGGTCGTTACAAATAGTACAAATCAAGTCCAAAGAAAATCGAACAATGGATGTCCGCTAGGTGTAGCTAGCCCGCTAGGCTCTGTCAAGCTGTCCCGTTTTAGTCATTTCAAATTGGCATGAGTGCCAGGATCTGTCCATCATTGCTCTCTTTCTTCAAATCCAGCAAATGACGACAAATCCAACCACTTCATTCTGGAGTCTTTTTCACATACACAGTTTTTAAAGTGGTTTCAATAGTTATAGAGAGTATGCCAATGAGAGGCCCTGGTCTCTTCAACAATCAAACGTCATTTTACACACCGGTTGGTACTTTCACGTTTCAAAAATGATTCACACTTGATATCAAGATAACATATTCGCTTCAAAATATCATTCGTTCGAAAATCCTAATATTTACTCAAATATGTAAATTTCACTCGGAATATCATTTCACTCCAATATCTCAATTTTACTCCCAAAATCGTTTCGAATTTCCATTTAGGTTATAACTTCATTTTAACCCAATTCGCATTTAAATCCACGATTTAAATATAAACATTCCAACCTTGGCCAGTTTGAATTTTTTAGAAAATAGATTGAAACTTTTTAAATAGTTTAAAGAGTTAAATAGTTTGAGTATTGAAAATGATTTATATAGTAAAATAGTTTAGAAAATCAAAATAATTTAAATATTTAAAAAGATAATTTTTTAAACAGTTTATATCAAAATAAGTTATTCGAAAATAGTTTCAAATCAAACTGTCACTTTTCATTTGGCAAATCTTGACCCAAGTCCAAATGCCAATCAATCTGATTCAATTTCAATTATTCCAATTCAAATGAATTTCAATCTTGGTATAATTCAAATCGACTTAATTCTGATTTTAGTTCAAATCAATTTCAATTTTCATTTCAAATTAATTCAATTTCGATCTCAATTTCAGTTAATTTCAATTCAAATTTTAATTTTATACCATTCCAATTTATATCAATTTCGAATTTGTTTTTAAAATATCGATTTAAATCATTTAAACTAAACATAACTTCGATGTTCAATTCAATGTTCGAGTCTTTTAAAATAATTCGATTTCGAGCGAAATTTAGACATATGCATTTATATCACTTTTACTTAAATAAATTCAAAGTTCAAGTAAAAGTTCAAACATTTTAAAACAATTCAATTTCAATAATTCAAGCCACATGTCAATTTCTTTTACATCACATTCCAAAATAAATTCTCAAGGCAATTTCTTTTCCAATTTCGATTTCAACATTTTCAAGACTCGAATTCGAAATTAAATTGATTCTCATAAATTCCATTTTTTTATTTATTTAAATCAAGATCATTTAGTGTCCATATATAATTTTCTATCCTATGGCCAAGTGATCAGTTATTTTAATTTTTAATTTTAGGGATGGATATATATCATTTCAGTCCAAAATAAATGTCATAAGTATATACCATTTCAACCTATTTCTTAATTTATTCGAAATAATTCAAATAACACTTTAATATACTGTCTAATAATTTACAGGGTGATATGGGATATATATATATAATAAATAAACATTCAATCATTCACAATATCAACCAATTGGCATCCACCACAATCAATCATCCAAACAGTCAAAATATCACAATTATTTGTTAGTTACCAATAATCGGGTTTTACCAATAAATTAATTCCAATTCAAATTAACTATCAAATATAAATTTCTATTAGTTCAAATCTGATGTCAATTTTAAATATCAGTTAAATTACCAATTAACTGTTAATAAAATGAATTACTTCATAAATTAAATTTAACGAACATAAAAATATTTTAGTACATCGTGAGTGTTATAAAACACCCACTTTTATTTGTAATTGAAAATATTTCAGCTTCAAATAAATTCTAATTTGACTCCACGCTGAGACGACATCGATACAGTCGCATCCCTACTCGTTTCACTCAAAACGGGCCTCTCGTACGCAAAAGATATGATATAATTAGTATAACAATATAATTAGCATATAATTAAGCAAAATAATTAAAAAAAATTAAAGCAAGACCTTATCCCGTCCTCACGCAAAGCTATAGGCATGTTCCTCCTTCCCTAGGCAATTCGTGACCCACATTTCTCTTTTTTTTATACCGTCGATCAAACCATTCGCCACGACCATCATCTAACTTCGTCGAGCCACCCAATGTCGTCACGCCTGCCACTACCAAGCGCCTTCACGCCGTGCTCCTCTCCAGTTTTTCGTGTGCGCATGACAAATCGCGATCCCTACAAAAGCCTACTGCGCATCGCAGCCTCCAGCCGCCACCTACCCTGCTTCCAAGCGCAGTCGTGCTCGTACGAGCGTCACTCATTTGATTTTTTTTCTCTCGTCTAGCAATTTTTTTCTTCGATCTACTGAGATTTGAAAATGAGGGAGAGGGGAAGTACGGGGCGACAGAATATACGCGGGGTGTATGGTGTGTTGAGGCAGTTACATATTTTATTTTCTGCTGTTTTTTCTTGTTGTATTTTTTAGAAATTGTAAGGATGGGTTATTGTAATTGTGCATGGTCTGATGAAAGGATAATTTTACTCTAATCGACGTATGTATTTAAAAGTTTTCTTTCTTGTAAATATTCATTGATATATTATAGATTACCCATCATATTGTGAGATTCTATTTTATCATTTTCTTTTCATTAACCCTAATGATCGGTCTTTTCGACACTTGAATGTTCGGCACATGAATACCGTAGATGTGTTAGTGTCGACTTCTGAGGATCGAAAAGATGGGTTGTTACAACAGACTTATACATGCATATCAAATATATATGTCTATGATAACTCATCGGTGAATATGACAAACTATATAGAATCATATTGGTATTAACAGACTTACGATTGCATATGTCAATATGTATCAACTCGAAGAATTCATCAGCTCTTATGAAGCTTCCACTAAATGGGCTCATAGCCCTTAATTATTTGAGATATAACTAACTAGTATCATACGATTCATAATCATACAATAAAAATTATTTCTCAATACTACGGCATAGTCTATAATTCCAAAATAATTGTAAATAATTTTAGATATTTAAGTATTTTCCAATGCATAACTTTTGTTGTAAAAAAATCATATTATAGTTTCATTTCATAATGAATATTCATATTGAAATATAACTATGTCTTTTTTATGGACACCGAAAAATAGCCATTATTTCATAAATAATGTTCGGTGTGTTTTACGAAAATAATTTTCATAATTGATGCAATCAATATATGTTACATGACATGATCCCACTATCTCTGCCATTATCATAATAGCGTACTAAATTTGGATGTCCATCACTCACTTAATATAGATTATTTATTTCATATGCTACAATCTTTTTACAGCGTGGAGTTCTTTGATCAAATATCTTGAACTTAAAGAAATAAATCTCGTAGTCTACGTGAAAATACATTTCAAAATAGAAATCGTATTTCTCATTCAACTGTTAAGTATCAATTATTATTATTACAATTCTCGTTTTCGATGTTTTTTATGAAGCAGAAGTGACCATCCACTCTCTTCAGCCCAACTGTGCCTTAAACCATATCTATTCTTATACATTTGTTATTCTTTCCAAACAGTCGAATCATTCAAAAGAAATTCCTTACTACAATATCATAACAAATTCTTTACAAATATGCACTAGATTATCCATAAAATTTAAGGACATCAAATATGATGAACCTTACGTAAACTGATCAAATTGACATATCAATGATCGAGTCCTTAAATCTATATTATAGTTTACGTTTTATGTTATGTTTAACATAATATGATCTTTATCATAATCAATTAAATTAAATATTCGATCCCATAATATGGTTTATTTACTAATTTTGGAAAAAGTAATTTCATCAAAACATCGTTCATTATAAAATATGACCGTTTACCATATAACATTAATATGCAATTTTATATGGATCAAACATCTATAGTATTGCATTTCTTTTGAGTTTAAAACTCATAGAATGCAGTACACAGTCTCAACCAAACAAACACATAAGTGATCAAATTATGAACATATTTAGTAGTTGTAGAATAAGGTGCTTGGTGAGTGTTGAAATGTTAACATACAATAAGCATTTATTAGTAAGTATATTTTATACATAAAAAAATTTCAGATATTAATATTTGAGGAGCAAAGTTTCAGCCAAAGTAGATTTTCATAGAAAAAAAGCAATTTAGGGTTTTTCCTCAGCCATGGGGGAAATTCCTCACAAAAATCAATCTCATCTTTCATTTTCACGTCTTCAAAATAGAACACCCGAATCTCACATCAGAGAATCAAATGATAGTATCATCACAAACGACGATCACTTTCAATTGGTTCAGTCAAGATCACAAAGAAAACGTCAGCCCATTAATAATCAGAGATTACCACGGGTCAATGATGGTGAAATGAAGAAAAAAGATGGTCAGAATTCGACCTTCACTCATCAGAATAATGGAAATCAACTGTTGGAATCTAGAAAATATGTAACTTTTTCTCTAAATAAAGAACAGGGACAAAAATCATGGGCAGATATCATTTCTGAGCAATCCAAGGAACCAAATGAAGATGAATGCAATCTTGAAACTATTGCTTCTATCAAAATTAGTAACAAGAAATATGGTATGATAAAGGAAAACGTTTGCAAAAGAGCAATTGAATGCTGTAATAATTCAATTTGAGTTTATGTTGTAGGCATCAAACCATGTTGTATATTTTTCAAAGCTTATATTCAACGTGTATGGAAACCAATTGGAGAATTTGAAATCTTTACCAAAGAAAATGGATTCTTTTTTGTTAAATTCAAAGAGTTTCAAGATTGCAATTCAGTTATTCAGAATGGACCATACTTCTACAATGGAAAACTCATCATAATGAGAAGATGGTCTGAATCCCTGAAAATGGACAGAGATCTTCTTACTACGATGCCTATATGGGTTAAGTTACCCAATATCAATCTTAAATTGTGGGATCACGAGGCTTTCAGCGTGATGTCCAGCATTATTGGAAAACCCATAAAAATGGATGCAGCTACAACCATGAAGACGAGATTGAATTATGCTCGTCTTCTTATGGAGGTATCTGCAGAAGATGAACTTCCTCAAGAAATCAATCTTACACTCTACAATGGCAAAAATATTACTCAAAAAATTATATATGAATGGGTTCCATCGAAGTGTAGTATATATAAATGTTTCGGACACATAAGAGAACAATGTAATCCGAAACAAATGTAGATACCCAAAGCCAATAACCAAAACAAAGAAATCTCTGTAGTCCAAGAAAATAATTCAATTGAGACATCTTAAGAACCAAATCTCAATAAAGAGGCAATAAATCAATCAAGAATCCAAAAGAACAAGGATCGAACAGCCATGAAGGTATCATATTCAATCAAGAAACAATATCAAAATCGCTCACCGATCAAAATGACCAAATCCTTGATATGGAAGTTCATCATTTAGACGGTCTGAAATAAAATTCGAAGGATATAATACAACACACTACAGAAGAGGGAAACAATAATAAAAGGTCATTAACTCTGAAATCCTTCCCATTTCAGAGTCATGTTTAATTACCGACAAGTATGGTACACTTATAAACAAAATCCCTCATCAAAGAACCAGCCAGAGTCGGGAAAATAACATGGAGAGTGAACTTCCATCAGTAAATGCTGTAGAAGTTGAGGACAGTGTCGGCATCGACTCAACTTTGCCTCGCAATGCTGAGGAGTTTGACATCTCTCTTATCTAAATCCCAAACAGTGCTACTGTACCAACTACTGATTAAGTTATGAATGAATCTAAAAAACAATTTGATATATCAGAATTACATATTTCCAAGGTTAAATCAATTGGCAAGAATAAGAGCAAAATTAAAGAGAAGAAGACTTTTAGGAAAAAAATACATATCAGTCAATCCAGATTGGAATGAAATGACTACAAGGCTTAAAGCTAAAAGCACTGAGAAAAAGAAGAAGGGTGAGGGTATCAATGCATCAGGTTCAATCTGAAATCCTTTTTGTTTCATATATTTTCATCTACAACATTAATATATTTTATTATGTCTATCATTGCTTGGAATGTTAGGGGTATGAATTCCCCTGCAAAGCAAAGTGATATTATGAATATGGTTAGGATTTATAAACCATCATTGTTTGCCCTCATTGAAAATAAGATGGATGATGCTAATATTGAGAAATTCTTTTTTAGAATTTCCAACAATTGGAAATCTATCAACAATAATGACTATGGCGGCAAAGGTAGAATTTTAGTTATTTGGGACTCAAATGTTTGGGATATGGCTAATTATAATAAGGATATCCAATTTATTGAATGCAATTTAAGAACTGTTGGTGGTTTTTCATTACAAATCATTAATATCTATGGTAGCAATTTTGAAAATGAAAGAAATAGTTTATGGTATAGGTTAAAAGCCTTAAGACAAAGCTATGATTTTCCTTGGCTTATTATGGGAGATTTTAATACTGTTTTCCATGCACATGAGAAATTTAGTGGTAATAAAATCCCCTATAGTACATTAGAAAAAATCAATAAATTTTTACTTGAAACTGGTCTTATAGAACCTAATATAAGTGGAAATAAATACATTTGGAAATCTGGTAAAGAAAAGAATATACATTGTAAACTTGATGGGGTGTTAATTAATAAAAATTTCTGCAATGTTTTCCCAGATTTTAGTTGTTTCTCTATTGAGCAAAACACTAGTGATCATACCCCTTTACTTATAAATTTTTTTCATAATCAAAACAATAATAATAAACTACTCCTTTTAGGTTTAAAAATGGATGGGTGGCTAACAATGAATACAATAAAATAATTGAAGAGTCTTTCAGTTTCTCTTGTACTGGTTCCTACCAATTCCAGTTTAACATGTTTTTAAAAAATACAAAAAATAAAATTAAAAACTAGAATAAGGATAATTGTAATAAGAATGATATTCTAAACAAACAGAGAGAGGAAGGGAAATTTTTGCAAAAACTAGCTGATGACAACCCTAGTAATTTTAACATTATTGATAAATTCTTTTCTAACCAAGAAAAAATTTCTCATGAGCTTTATATTAACACAGTTAACTATAAGCAAAAAGCTAAAGTGGATTGGCTTACTATGGGAGATGACTGCACTAAATTTTTTCTTGCTAAAATGAGCTACAGAAAACATATTAATAATATAGGGAAGATTACTGACAATAGGGCTGCTTGCATTAGTGACTATGATAGGATTGTTAGTGAAACTATTAATTTTTATTCTCATTTATACTACTCAGACTCTACGGAAACTAATTTTCCTGATATTATTTGTAAAAATGTGTTGAATGATAACGCAACAAAAAATTTACTGGCTTTTGTATACCAGGATGAAAGTAAATCCATTAATTTTAGTGCCGGTAATAATAAAAGTCCTGGTCTAGATGGTTTTAATGCAAATTTTTTTAAAACTCACTGAGAAATATTAAGGAACAGATTATTAGATTTGTCAATGAATTTTCGGACAAAGGAAAGTTGCTTAAAAGTTTTAATCTTACCTTCGTTACTTTAATTCCAAAAAACAAAAATCTAAAGATTATAGACCAATTTCTTGCTGTAATTTTGTTTACAAAATCATTGCTACCATTTTGAGCAATAGGATAAAACTATTTCTTCCCTTTTTAATCTTAGAAAATCAGAGTGCTTATATTCCTGGTAGACTTATCTATGAAAATTCTCTGTTGGCCCATGAAATGGTTAGGAATTTTAATAATAAAAGTGGTGATAATATGTGTCTTAAAGTTGACTTACAGAAAGCCTAAGATAAAGTGAACAAAAATTTCATAATCATATCATAAAATGTACGAGGTTTTCTACTAAATTCTGTAAGTTAATTTTTGAGCGTATTAATACACCCACCTTCTCTATTTTATTCCAAGGTAAAGCTGAGGGTTTTATCAAAAGTAATAAGGGTATTAGACAGGATGATCCACTTTCTTCCTATCTTTTTACTATGCCTATGGAATATTTTTATATTCTTATTGATGTAGAAAATAAAAAATAATATTTTTCCAATCAATGGAGTTCAACCATCTATTACTCACCTTTATGTTGATGATCTTATGTTGTTCTCTGAGGCCAATAAAAATAATGCAAATGCTATTAGTCAAGTTTTTGAGAATATGTACAAATATGTAGGACTTCAAATTAATGAAATTTAAAACCAAGGCATATTTCAGTAAGCATTGTAGGTATAAAAAGGAGGTTTTGGATGTTCTTAAAGTGGGTGAAGGTAATATTCGTATTAAATATTTAGGTCTCCCTTTATCAGTCAATCAGATTAATGACAATGATTGTTCTAATCTGATTGAGAAAATTCAACGCGGAATGGAGATCTGGTCTTGTAAGCTTCTATCTATTGCTGGTTGAATTGAACTTTTAAAGACTATTGTGTATGCCATCATTCTATACTGGTTTCAAACATATCATATCGTAGTGGCTATAATTAAAAAAAAATTGAGAGTACGTGCGCTGACTTTCTATGGAGGCATAAATTCCATAAAATTAACTGGGATAAAGTATGCGTACCCTATAAAGAAGATGGTCTTGGTATTAGAAATCTGAATGACCTTAGTTTAACATGTCAATTTAAACTTTTTTGGAGATTTGTAAGTGGTGACTCTTTATGGACTAAATGGATTCCATGCAAATATCTTAAAAATGGTAATTTTGGACAGCTTTATCAAAAAAAACAATCAACCCAATGCTTGGAGTCAAATCTTAAAATGAAGAGATTTAAGAAAATCTTTAATTCAAATCTGGTAATGAAACCAGTCTATGGTTTGACCCTTGGTTTCAAAATGATTCTTTTATTAATAGGGTGGGATGGGATAATCTAGTTATTTGCGGTGGTGCTAATGCTAATGTGGATGTCATTATTACTAATAATCAATGGCAACCTCAATTACATCCAATTACTCGTCCACATAAAAACATTACTACTAATATTCCTTTAGATTCTAATGCAAAATATGATTATTGCGAACGGTTAGCCAGCAGCAAAGGTAAATTTTCTTTTAAAAAATCTTGGGACATATTAGAAGTAAACAACCTACTGTTGATTGGCATAAATGCATTTGGAACAAGGTGAATAATACTAAGATGACTATCTGTACATATTTTGCAATTAATAATGGATCGCCAACTTTGGATATAATCAATAAATGGAGAAGAAATACTTATTCACTCTGTTTATTATGCAACTTATCTAATGAAAGTGCTAATCATATGTTATTTGAATGTAATTGTAGTTATTCATATAGAGCCAGATTAGAACTACACTGAGCATAAACAATAAAAGCAGCATGGATCTTAAACATTTTATAATGGATATCAAGAACAAATTCAGAAACAAATCACTGAAAAGAGATCTTGCGCATGTATTATTGACTACAGCTGTATATCGTATATGGAAAGAGAGAAATAATCGTACTCATAACAAATCGATACTTTACAAAGAGCAAAGATGGCTTATTATTGAAAGTGGCAACATAGTTATTCTTTATAAGTCAAAGAAAAAGGTTAAAGACCAAACCAGTTTTGATTTCCTTGCGGATTTTTGGAGTAAAGAGGCTGACAATAAGTACATCGAACATTATCTCCATAATCTAAAGGCCTACCAAATTGATTTGAGCATTCATCAGCAATTCGATTAAGGTGCTAACGAGCTTCAGACCAACAGTCGATCTGAAACTTACGAAATTAGCTATAGATCTACAGATCTGAGTCGCGATGACATCTGATCTGTAATCTAGCTTCAAAGAACTACAATTTAGCTTCAAAATGCTACATCGGCACAATCAAAGCCGACAAAAGTATGAGAAGCAAATTTAATGAGTGTCTTTCTTACTGGGAAAGGGGAGAAAGTAGCGGAAAGTGGCAGGTGAACGAGATCTGAAGTCTCGCATTTGAGAAAAACTCACCGCCATTATTTCGTTTGTATATTGTTAACATCGTGCCGGCAACCCTAATTTAGATAGGGTTTTGTAATAAATGACTCGGGTCTTTAACCGTTTTTGTATTTTGGGCTTGGCCTTTTCACAATTTTTTAAAAAAAAGAAAAAAATATACAAGTGGGTAGCCCGTGCGTTGCGCAGGTACTTAGGTTCTTTATTAGTTTTAGTTGGTATGGTGAGTTACATTAAAATGAATATGACTTCATGAATGTGTACTTTTGTCTATACACAGTAGGTTACACGATATTTTGTAAAATAATTTAAATATTATCTAAGTTCAATGTTTGCTTTTTTCTTTTTCTTTTGTGAATTAATTTAATTCTACATGATGAACATAAGCTTGTTTAAAAAAGAAGAAGTCAAAGATAGAAGAATAAAATATAGTTTAGTAAAACACTTAAAAATTGTGAAATTAGTTACAAAAACCAAAAGTATTAACTCTTTCACATGTATCATGTATATTTGCAAACCCAAAGACCTGAGCATATAGCCTTACTGTTGAAGTAATATTGATTATGGCTAAAAAAAATAGTTGTTCTACATAGTCATAATAATAGTAATATAAGGCAAACTATTTATTTAAATAAGGAAATTACATCAAGCTGCATGCATTCCTGTACTAAATAGTTAATGATAAAATAAACATTGTAAATGCTGACAGTAAATTGCGAACATAGATTTTACTACAAAAACAGTTTACACTCCTTCCAATAAATTATTATAAGAACAGGCAACATAAACAAATGTATAACCCATGGTTTGGGACACTTATTAACGCGTGCTCTTTTGACACATGAGTTTCTTTAAATCCATAAGATGATATTTATCCTCAATTCCATACCTAATAAGAACTAACAGATTTTTGTAACATTAAACATTGCATCCTCCACTATCACGGATGCTTAGTGGGCAAGCAAGTCTTAAATGCAAAAGATGATCTTTGGAACTTTTCTCGTCTCCCCTTGGCATTTTTTTCTTCTTGTATTGGCTATTAAATCTTCGAATCACTTAGTGAGTTGCATATTAAAGAAAAAAAACATATTAGAAGTATGAAATTTTGGCTCTTGCAAACATATTTCTTTATTTAGCCTTTTTGTTCTTATGTTTGCAGGTTTATTATATGCCCAACCCTAATTTCTAATATGTGTACGGTAAAGCTACAATTGATACCCCAATTCAGTCCTCTAACATCGCCTTACTTGGCACATACCTATGGCTTAAATAAGTAAAGCACGAAAAATATAAAATTTACATGATAAAACTTATCTAATAATATATAATTAAAAAGCAAACATTGTTGACACTTTTTGGGACGTCCAAAATTAAGCATAAATTTACATGATAAAATAATCAAAAGATGTTTTTTTTTTTATATTTAAATTTATACTGTGGTTATGGGTAGTTGGATACCATGATACAAATGGCTGTTCTAATATTTACTAATGAATATGGATTATTGATATATCATGATGTTTATCTTTTTCTTTGTTCTTAATTTTGTTGGCTTTTCTAGTCAATTTGTACTGTTTCAAATGTTAGAACTACCTTCAACCTCAAAGAAATTTACATGCAATCTTCCAATGAAGGTCCAAAATTTAAACCTCCACGTTTAAATTATAAAACACAATGACCACTCAAAAAAGCTCAATGTAGATCTATGTCTTATAAGAGCATTCAACTGTAGCAATTTACCACTCGACACTTGGCCAGTTTGTTGATTCACAAAATTATGTTAAATTACTGAAGGTAAACAAATTCTTAAAAACTCCTATTGATGATATAAATTGGTGTATTTATGTACTGACTGCATGAAACTTATTTTTTTGAGCTTCTTGACATAAATTGTCCAAATTAACAATTTTGAAAGAAAAGTGAAATTACATAATCTATTTGTCGTTATGAGTATGAATTCTTGATTACTGTTTGATTGAAGTTTGAAAAAGTACTTGTGACTTGATTGTGATTATTGTTATTTTGGTTAAAGTTAAAACCTAAAGCAGCAAGTATTATAACATTTGATTCGATGCATTTATAGGTAGATATTGCAGAGAATTTGTGGTGCAATGTTAGTTTGAGTAGTTTAAACATAGTGGCCATTCATTTTTTTTATCTATACCTTTAAAATACATCATTCATTAATTAACTATGCTTCTAGTGTACCTGAAGCTTAGCTAACTATCGAAATTACAGTAATTATTAATGTCAGGTGAAATTATTTGCAGTAGTCACATGGTCAAACTCACTTGAAATTATTGGCACCAGTCACATGATCAAAGTAAGTTAAAATATTTTGGCCTACCATGACTAAAAATATTATTCTTTTAATTTCTCCTTCATGTATAAAAAGATAGTAAACATATCAAAATTCATATTTTATCCAATCATTGATTAAAGAATGAGATAAAAATGTATTTGAAGAATATAGCTTACTATTATGAAACTCTTAGGCCGACCAAGTAGGATGTAGCAAATTACCAATTTGTAAGGCAATGAATACAAAACGTTAGCAAATTAAACAATAGTTCTGATAGTCCCAAAATGAGAGGAAAGATTAATTACTCACATATGCTCTCACTTTGTTTTGTTCCATTGAGAAAAATATCAAATATCATCGGTGGTATGATGGGAAGTAAGCCTTCCATCTATCAAAACATGGGGAACAGATAAACAAACATACATGCCCCTTGATAAACTATAGTTGTCAAAAACAACAATTCCACGTAGTTCTTGATCAGGCATGGAATAATATAACTATCATATTTGAGTTGGTGAAAAAGAGATGCAAATATTCCAAAAGTAAATTTTAATCGCAATAACATCACTATCAAAGGAAAGATCGCACGGTTAGGTTACATATGTCACTGGCTAGGTATTAAATCAAAATAATATCAATGCAGCTTTCCTAACTTAGATAAGATGGTACAAAAGAGGGCTGTAATGATCCGCAAATCCGCACAATTCAAGCCGACAATAAGCAACACATGTCCAACCCAGATTGAACGGAAATATGCTCAGTTCCACAATCAATTAAATTCTAGCTTACTAGGTTCTATAATTAAAACCGTAAACTAGCGATTGGATTCCATACTATGACAAGGTAAGGAACTACCTTTCGGTAGTAAATTTCTAGATAAAATGCACCAAGGTCCGACTAGAATATCTTGTACCCGTACCACACAGGACTGGCAAGCCACTTGACTAGTAGTACCGAATATGATCACCCTTTTCATTAATGGGCCTCGAACCATACATGAGCAGATAATAACCGATCTAGATTTGGAATGACCATACCCTGATAGGAGCGACCCACTTGGCCCTGCTGCATGCCCAATTTTAGTTTTTTTCCGGTTGATGAGGCTTGAGCCTTCGTTTTACCTTTATATAACATTTTTTTACTTAGAATGCTAACACTGTCCTCCAAGCAACAATGCAATACCAACATTCATCCATACAAGTTCATTCTGGGACTGAATGAAACACATGAGAGCTTAATCTTCAATTCTATAATATTAAACATCTTTACTTTGAAATGCTTAAGTTTGATCGAAGTGATTTTCGGATAACATACTCGATCTCTGTCTCTATAAAACAACATTCAATAGTTTCCGGCAAACTCAACCTCGATTTTTTAGCAAATAAACAGTCAAAGATAAAAGCGGAGATCACCTCTTAACCGCTAGTGGATGGATTTCCTTATCTTTGTCCTAGGAGAACGAAATGAGATTTATACGGACAATAAAGCATCATCAGAGACAACTGGGCCATATAACTCACGTGTTGCTCCTTGCACTACAAGACACACAGTGTATTCCAACGGAGTCTTCCAACGGCTTCCAACGTCATTGACCAACGGCTTCCAACGTATTCCAACGTCCAGTGTTTTATCGTATATTTTATTAGTTAAAAACTGTAGGACGTTGGTAGACGTTGGAATGTGGACGTTGGCGGCCATTGATAGATGTTGGAAAGTCGCGAGCAAAACTGAAACCCTTCTTCCTCTTCGTTTCATTCGGCTGAACCCATTTTATGGCCCCAAATTCTCAAGCTAGCTCCAATTCCCCCCCCCCCCCCCCCAAGCTGCTCCGACGATCAACAGCTCCTCCGACGACTCCAAGCCTCCCTCTCGTCCTCTCTAACTCCCTAATCTCTCAAGAAAAGGAATAAACCCTAATTCCTATATTTAATTAAATTTGTTAAATTAGTGTATTAAATGTTTGTATTGCCTTATTGTATGTATAATCTAGTTTATTGAGGCACAATTTATGTTATTAACTTATGTATTGTAAGATTATATATATATTTAAGTTTGTGTTAACAATAGAATAATGTGCGCATACAATTAGTTTTAGGTTTGTTTGAAAACGTTAGTTGTTAGTGAGCATACAATTAGTTTATGTATTTTAGAAAATTTCGAAAACGATGTTTTATATTCGCGAAACCCTTAGAGTGTCTTTCGGCCCCGTCAGATAAGTATTGTATATGATCGTTATGTGGATATTCTTTTTTAACAGAACGGACATCTATATTCATCGTATACAATATTTGTTGGATTTGTCCCTGTATTGGACAAGTTACGAACACAATAATGTAATTAAATCTCGTAGAACATTTCATTTTAAATGGTTCATAGAATTTCGACAGCGCTTCCTTTATGTTCCCTGTGTACACGCAAATGTGTACTGTTCAGGAAACTAAAGCGAAGTGCTGCCAAAACTTTGTTGAATCGTTTAAATTGAAATGATTTACGTGATTTAATTACGTTATTGTATTTGTAATGGGAGGTAGGATGACCCATCGACAAAGTGTCAATGATCTGTTAATATAAAATTCACCAATAATATTGTTGTAATAAAATGTCAATTTTTTAAATTTATATCGTACTTTTTAGTTATATACGTAGGTAAATGGACAATTATTTTACTAATCGAAGCTGGATGTACAAAAAGAAGGGTCGAAATGGAGGCTTAATAAGTGAACAGTTTAATAACGGTGTTCGCGTATTTATTAATTTCGCTTTAAGTAATAACAGAAACGACGAAGAAATCTGTGTCCGTGTACTAAATGCAAAATGTTAAAGCATTTGATACCAGAAATGGTTAGAATTCATTTGCGTCAATATGGTTTCGTGCCGAACTATTTGGTTTGGGATCGTCATGGAGAATCGTTAGCATCTAATCATGTACAAGCTGAGGAGGTAGTGTGTATTGAAATTGATACGACAAACCTCGTAGAACATATGGTTGAATATGTTGCACGGTCAATGTTTCATGTTCCTCAGTTAATTGATGATGATGGTAATGCTGAAGAAGAACCAAATATTGGGGCAAAAAAAAATGATTTATTAGATGCCGCAAAGAAACCCCTTTGGGAAGGCTGCACAAGCGGAACTCAATTATCAGTAACTGTTGAATATATTGCGATGAAATCTAAATACAACTTCATAGAAGCTGGATTTACAGCTGTTGTACAAGCTGCGAAATGGCATATGCCTCCCAATAATTTAATGTGCGAAAATCATCATGAAGTAAAAAAAATGATGTCAGCTTTTGGTTTACCGTACCATAAAATAGATATATGTCTAAACGGTTGCATGGTGTTTTGGAAAGAAGATATCAACCTTAGAAATTGTAAAATATGTAATCAGGAAAGGTACAAATCAAGAAAGTAAAAAGGAAAGGAAGTCCCGTATAAACGTATGCATTGTTTACCCATTACTCCTAGACTTCAAAGGTTATATGCATCTTCTGTAACCGCGCAACATATGCGATGGCATAGTGTTAGAACACGGGAAGAAGGTACGTTAACACACCCAGCTGATGGGGAAGCATGGAAACATTTTGACCACAAATATCCTGATTTTGCATCTGAGAGTCGTAATGTTCGACTTGGTTTATGTATGGATGGATTTTCACCATTTTCTCAATTTGGTTCTAAATATTCGTCATGACCTATAATTGTCACACCTAAAATATAATCTTATAGAAATAAACATACTTCGTGTTATTATAAATACGATCATTTTGTTCCTGGCAAACAGCTCTTCAAGTTTATTATGCTTCTTACCCATCTCTAAGAAGAGATAAAATAGATTGGTCGGCTGTTTTTAAAACAAAGGCAAGGTTTACTTTGACGCCCCACCTCTATACCCATGCTAGCCAAGGACACTACGGTATAATGCCGCCAACTAGCACGGAGAATAAGGCTGTTGAGGAGCAACCATCCGTGTAATTGCTTTGTGCGAGCACCGATATGTTAGATAGAATAACGTGCAATTCATTTCGAAAGGAAATCCGACATACCGACACTACAACAAAAATACCCTATTACAACTGTACTTTTACAACTGTCACAAAATGTCAGTTGCAATAGAGGTTTTTTACAACTCTTTTGTTCAGAAAGTTGTAATAAACTTATTTTCAACAACTCTTTTATTTTTCCAGTTGTAATAGATTCATGTTACAACTTTTCTTTCTTACCAGTTGTTACGGATTCCTAATTTTAACAACTCTTCTTTTATGTTAGTTGTAATAGATGCATATTATAACTTTTTTCATTTAGAAGTTGTAGTAGATGTCTATTTATAATTGATAATAACCCTATAAATTAATAATATTTATTTAGTATTTAATATTAAATATTTAATAATCAGATAATTACTATTTAATAATTACAAATTAATATTAATACCTAATACTCAACAATTAATAATTAATATTAACAAATAATAGTTAATGCTTAACAATTAATAATTGATTAGTTTTAAATAATTAATATTAAATTTTTAATAATTTATAGCTACTATAAATATTTAATAATTAATAATTGGTAATATACATAACAATTGACTTTCAATAATTAATGTTCAATTGTAATTAAGAAATAATAAGTAATAATTAATAATTAAGAAGTGATAAGTAATTTTAGATAATACAATAAAAATTTAGAAAGTTCAAATTGTTCAAAAATGGTATAACTTCTTTGAATTTGAGTAACTATTTATATAGTATTTTTCAAAATAATAATTGTTCAACTGTATAATACTTCAAATTATACCATTTGTACTAACTTAAAATTTTTAGTTAATAATCTACTATAGAACTTATAAGACTTCAACTTATATTTAAACCAATTTTGACATCAACCTTGCAAATTTTGGGCTCCAACCCTCTAAAATTTTGTCTAAACTTTGGCTCTATGTTTTAAAATTTTGGCTCCAGCTAAAAATTTTCGACCGTCCATTTTCTCCCCTACTTACTTCTACGAAACCTAATTTCCAAATCCCTAAAAAAAAATTCCATGGCACTCAAGGCCAACAAAAACCCTCTAAGAAGAATCTAACTGTAGAGACATGCCATATTATGGGCTCCAAAATTTATTACCCATTACCAAAAGTCGCTACTTCCACTTTCTCACTTCCTCCACCATAATATTACAATAACCGTGCCCTAAATCTGAAATCCAATCAACAAATGAAGCTCCTATTCGCCTCGATGACCATTTTAGATTTGAATAGAAGCTCCCGAATGGGTATTTCAGAAACAAGATCGTGTTAACGAACGCGATGTGTGAGGCGAAGTAGTTGACTGATGGATCGGTTGGGTGCGCAGTTAAACTATCACTTTGTTGATTGATGGATTGGGGGACCTGATTGATGTGAAGCCTCTTCGTTCTCTGGTTGACGCTACTGGATGTTGAGGTAACCATCAGTTTTTTTTATTTGTTGTACTACTTACTTTTTATGTTGAATCTTTCGAATTCAAAGTACAGATATGTGGTATAAGTAGTTTGAGCATAAATTTCTTTAACTCCCTACAGAATATGATGGTTTAACAAACAGACTTGCACTCAAAAAAGGACTTCATTTAAAAAGGTTATTTGCATACACCAATTTATTCTAGGAAGGTAGCAACTACTGTAATGTACAGGGGAGTGATGTATCACCATTTTTAAACTAAAATTCGATCAGAAGATAGTCTGTATCTAAATTTGATATGGCTTATAGCTAGCAGTTTTACAAACACCAAACTGTTACTATACCTATATTTATAAGTAGTAATACAGATAGAAAATAGCTTGGAATATAATAAAACAAAACGTGCGCGCTTTCGATTTGTCAGTTGGTAGATATTGAAAAAGATGGATGTTAGGTTGAAGTAGACAAGCAGGAATATGGTAAAGGAAACATATATATGAGAAGTTTTTAAAGCATTTTGAAGTCATTTACTTGTTATTTCAAACATGCCAGTTGAACAATAAATTGAAAGAGTCAATTTTCAGTACATTCGCCAGTGTATGCAAAATCAATCGCTGAATATTAGTACCATCGTGATGCATGGACATTCGGAGCAGTTGATCCTAATAGTGGAACTGCTTCCTTATCAGAGGTAACTTTAGATATTATACTTGATCCAAAACAATGACTAAATGATTTTAATAAATCATCATCACCTCAGTACATTTTTCTGTTCTTTCATACCCTTACAATAACAAAATTTTCACCCTCCATAATTCATCATAAGTATTTCATCAAATCAGATCCTTATGCAGCATTTTTTTAGATTTCAATATAATATTGTATGCTATGTTAAATCAGTGAGGAATACGGTGGTCTGTGAAGTTGCGTAAACTTATGTATTTTGTGAAGTTGAGTGAATATATAATTTTCAGGTAATCCAACAATACATTTGCATTACAGGGAGTTTTATGTATCATTTTCTTTATTTTAAAAGGCACTGTCCATATAATATTTTCTCTCTTAGATGGCTCAAAAACTGGTACCTTTTTCCTTAATCCATAGAATTTAGTAGATTTTTTATTTCTTAAAACATCACTTGTCCCTTCTTTTGGTATTATTGAGAATATGGATGGAGATCCTTCAGCTTATTCAGATAGGAGAATTCAGATCAGTTCATCCAACCAGTGATTTCTATAAGCATTTCTATTTATTTCCAGTTATTTAAATAGTTTAACCAATAATAACTAGTTAAACCGATAAAATGTGCAAAACCGAACATCCAAGCAGAACTCTACCCAAATTCTAACTAAACTTATGTCGGAGAACATCAATTAGACTAACTATGGAGTTTAAACTTTTGTGTTCGTGCAACTCCTGTCCAAGAACTCAGTCTTAGGGTGTTGACTTGCCATCTTTCCATCCGTCTACAAATTGACTACATTCCAAATACTCAATTTCAACTTTCCTGTCTTGTTGAATTCAAGCATTGTGGGTGATTTTAATTTGGTTCAATTTTACTTACCAATGCAATTTTGATATTTTGATTGAATTCTGCATGATGAGTTGATTTATTTGTTTTTCAGTTTAATGTAATTTGTTGTTTTAGTGGTTTATACAATTGCATATCTCATATCATTCACATATATTTGGTTTAATTTGAAAACTCTGTTTGTTCATCAGTTTTTTATTTCATCTTATTCTATTTTTAGGGGAGTTAGGTAGTGAATTGTAATCAGCAAATCAAAATGCCTTTGGACCCATGGATAGCTAGGTGACAAAGATGCGTAGTAGCCCCATAGAAATTACAGAATATATGTCAACCAAATTTTCATCAAATAACCAGTTAGAGTAATTATAGATTATATTAGATCATGTCACTCGCACATTCGAATTAAAGCAATGCTAATTATAACTTTAATCACTACATAACATGTCAAAAAACAATTAACAATGAACATATTCTAAAGCACAATTAACATTATTGGCAAACACATTCGGCATATTGGTCCAGCGAAATATAGAAGACAAAAATCAAGTGTCTGAGTGCCGAGAATGCTGAATGCCTAGAATGCTTAAATTACCTTTACAAGTAATCATTCTCTATGAATCATCAAGTCACATCATTTTCATCAAGTATTAAGATTTGTTACTGAATGCTTAAATTTGAGAGAGTGGACTAAAGTGAAAAGCTCAAATACAATACTTTTTTTGATTGATTGCATAGTGATGTTCACCTTTACAGCTCTTGAAGATATGCCTATAGCTGTGGAAACTGATAAAGCAAAAGCTCAACATTATGAGATGCCTACATCTTTTTTCAAATTGGAGCTTGGGAAGCATCTCAAATACAGGTAAATATAATGAATGCTATTCATACTTGTTTTATATTGGTCTGTATAACAATATTTCAACATACATGCACACCTCCACAACTGAATGCATGCATATTTATTTTCAGATGTGGTATTCTTTTTGTTAAGAGTGTCTTCGTATTATGTTGTTAAGAGTACACATGTACGAAATATTTGCTCAGTTTGCGGGTTTAAGATGTGAAAATTTTGATTGTATAACATGTACATATTATGATTTTTTCCCCAGGTTGATCACTTTGTAAAAGAAGCTTGAACTTGTGGCGGTGGATCTGGAAGCTTTCTTGTGGAGGCCGAGCTCCGAGATGTGTACTATTGGAGAAGCAGTTGGATCGACCGTGGCTTGGCGTAAAGACTTCGTTGCCTTCGACTAGTGTATTTCCTTAGGGTATGTGTTTTGCGATACAAAACTTTATCTTTCTTATGTATTTTGTGTTGTATCCTATTTTGGAATGGTTATGTGAGAATGTTGTTTTGGTACTGTTTTAGTTGGTGATGTGAACGAATACTTTAGATTGTTTTATTTGGTATGTATTGTGTTTTGTTAGAATTATATAAATATTAATATTTATGAATGAATTTGATTCACTTATGTATATTTATAGTTTTGGTAAATTATTAAATGGTGCATGCAATTATATTTTTGGGTTTAAATTGTAATTTATGTGGTTGTAATTAAAGTATATTACAACTGTGGAGGAGGTCGCAGAACATACTAAACTGCAACTGCGTGCAATTGCAACTGTGAATAACAGTTGTAGTAGATAACTACAATAGTTATCCAGCAGTTGTCATACCTGCTACAGCACGAAATGTTACATATCTACAAGATTTACCAACAGTTGTAAAATGGTTATTTGCAAGGGTAAGAAAAAGTTGTAATATACAATATCACAACGGTTATATGCAACTAAAGAACACAGTTGTAAAAAATTGATAGTCTTTTACAACTTCTTAAAATGCGACTGTTGTTCCACCGTTGTAATATATCTTTTACAACTGTGTTCCACCGTTGTAATATGCCTCTTTTGTTGTAGTGCGATACAAACCCAAAGCTACTACACAATGGCTATAATATATTCGGAAACAAATATAGAAATAAGCATAACATAAATCAGTCATAGATAATTCATATCACAAAGGCGGAAACCGATATGAATATTACACATAAAAGTGTATATCAGAGTAGTGGTCAAACAAGATCCACAATAACACAAATGAATAGATACAAGTGCTAGACAAAAGAATATGTATACATCAAGGAGTCTATATCTCAAATGTATACAACAAAAACTACTAGACTAAAGTAGTTAAGCAAAAGTCAGAAGATGGTTCCACATAGGAAGTCATGAGGAAGCACCTGCAATATCTCAGTCTAACTCGAGTATTATTTAAGAAGAAAATAATAAACTGATCAGTCTATCTATAATTATCAGATAAAATGAGATATAAAAAGAGATGCAATAAAAACATATGATAACCAAAAATATCATACCTCGACAAGTATACATTAGAAAATCAACAAAGGAAAATCATACAAATATCTCACGAATCTCATAGCATAAAAAGAATGTCATATTATTTATTTAATTCACCAAGCCACAAAAAATGACATACATATCAATGTCAATTGTAAAAGTTGGTGAAACATAAATTCCAAAAATCAATAATTAGAAATCTTGAAATCATAAGAAAAGGATGGCCAACCCGATAAAAATGAGCCGGAGCTCCTCCTGACAGGGTATAGTCCCCCATTGCGGAATTTGAGCCGAAGCTCCTCCTGGTGAGCCGAAGCTCCTCCTGACAGGGTATAGTCCCCCATTGCGGACTTTGAGCCGAAGCTCCTCCTGGTGATCCGAAGTTCCTCTTGACAGGGTATAGTCCCCCATTGCGAACTTTGAGCCGAAGCTCCTCCTGGTGAGCCGAAGCTCCTCCTCATGTTCGAAGTTCCTCCTGACAGGGTATAGTCCCCCATTGCAGACTTTGAGCCGAAGCTCCTCCTAGTGAGCCGAAGCTCCTCCTGGTGAGCCGAAGCTCAATAAAAATGAGGTACAGTCCTCCATGTGGACAAAGAGACATCGCACAATGCTAGTCTAAACCATAAAATGATCATCATTGATCGATAAGTGTAAATTACACTAAGTTAGTAAATATATGAGTTTAGTCTCATGTCTCATAACCACTAGCTTAACTTAAATATTTACGAACAGATTGTAGATTTCCACTCGAAAATTGTCACAAGAGATTCAATCGAACAAGTCCAACAATTAACCGACGAAGTAAACGCAAACGTTTCATACCACTTGTTCTACTAAACCGTTTAATTAGGTTTCTCGTACGAGTGAGGTAAAGGTTTGTATATACTAATAGGTTGGAAAACGGTTTTATAAACGAGTTTGATATTGAAAATAGAGTTTAAATAATCTTTGATAAAGAGTTTGAATATTTACTACTAGTATAGAAACCTTTGTATTTTAAAGTGACAAACCATAAAAATGATTGTAGAAACAATCAATCATTAAAATCCACATACGAAGACGTGAATCAAACAGAAAGAAACCGATAAAGAATCCATCGAAATGGACATTCAAAAATCCCTAAAAAGGAGTCATCAAAGTCATAATAAATGATAATAACAAATAGGATCATCACAAATCGATTCAAATTGGAAATTCAATCCAAAAAAGGCAAAGTGGGCTGAAACAGCAAATTCAGTTGACTAAACAGAGATTTCAGTTGACTAAACAGCAAATTTAGTTGACTGAACAAAGATTTTCAGTTGACTGAATTCTGCCTGGAAACTTTCTGTTTCTAGGTTCAGTCGACTAAACAGAGAATTTAGTCGACTGAATCATGCCTGGAAACTTTCTGTTTCCAGGTTCAGTCGACTAAACAGAGAATTCAGTCGACTAAACCATGCCTGGGTTGTTTTTCAGCCTATCCAAATGAAGAGCAAACTCTTTCAAAATGCATCCGGACGAACATTGGATCTAAAGGTTTATGCCAATAGGCAACCCGGCCCTATATGCTCCTCGATGCATCACCAAAACATGATCAAAACATCAAAGTTAGGATTTTAAAGATTTGAACCCAAAACACTAAAAATTCGAATATTCACCAATTCAAGCCAAACCAAAAGCAAATGCACATAAATAAGTGTTAGGAATTCATACCTAACAACCAAAGATAATTATAGTCATAGATATGAGATAAAAATCTCACCTTTGAACCCAAAAACAATGAATGAGAAGCTTGAAGACAAGGGAAGATCAACCACACTTCAATCTCAACACAAGAAGCTTGAATCTAAGCTTAAAGGAGAAATATTTCCCAAATTAGGTTTAGGAATATTTTTGAAATCAAAGAGGGAATGAGTTGGAGAAGAAGGAGATGATACTTACCAATGCTTCTCCTTGAATTTGGAGCTAGAACTTGATCTACAAATGGAAACTAGGGCTTAGGATTTTAATTCTTTTTCTTTTCCCCCATTATTCTCTTTAGAACTGAAAAGATAAGAAAGAGGGAATGAATGAAGGGAAGTGGTTCAGTTTGGGGTATTAAGTTGGCTAGTGGGCTGAACCCAAACCCAAACCCAAACCCAAAGTGAAAAAGGTCAAATTTTTAGCTAGCTTCAAACATATCAATATTTATACTCAAAAAGGTTGCAAACGGCATTTTGAACTCAATGGAAGGGGTCTCGAGTCCCAATTCGACTGTTTGCTAAAAGTAGGTTTTTGGACTAAAATCCGGCGAATGATGAAATATTTAAATAAAATATTTAAATATACAATCGATAAATATGCGGGTTGTTACAGACTCCCCTCCTTAAAGAAATTGTGTCCTCGCAATACTTAAGAAGAAAATAAATAGTAACAACCTTAAAAGCATATCAACACAAAAGAAAATTTGAAATAAGAAGTTCACCAAAAAGAGCACGAAAGAGTAAGTCCGAACGTGTTCGCTTGATGAATTCTCTGGATTCCCAAGAGCAATCCTTAGGATCTGAGAACCATTGAACTTCACAAGAAGAACATCTTTATTCCGAAGGCGCTCAACCTCCGAAGCAATGATGCGAATGGAATGTTGCTCAAAAGTCAAATCTGGTGAAACTTCAATCCCTACTATAACACCAGGCTCAAGAATAAAAACCGGAAAGCAAAAAGCATTTCCATAGTTAAAAGACGTGGAAAACGTCAAGAATAGCAGAAAATTGAGCCGGTGCAACGGCGTAGTACAAAATCGGTATGCCCGAGAAATGAGAAACTCGAATAATTTGGAACAACGGCGTAGTACAATAACGGTACGCCATATGAACCAAAGCTCGAATAATTTCGAAACACCGATGTAGTACAAAATCGGTACGTCCAATGAACCGAACACCATAAAAGAACATCGAACGCTAGTCCATAAAAGAAATGAGATAAAGCTCAATAAAATGAAGTATATCAAAACGTCCGATGAATTTGATAAAAAGATAATTCCATTCAGACATCATCAAAGAATCAACCACTTGTTGCTTACGACTAAGCGCATTGGCAACACGATTTCCCTTCCGAGAATAAAAGAATATCAAGATCATAAGATGCCTGGAACACGAGTCAACATGAAGTTCCTTATGAGAAAATAAATATTCCAAAGATTTATGATCGAGGTGGAGAACAAATTTCTTCCCCAAAAATGATGATGCCAAACTCTAAAAGCGAAAACAATAGCCACGAGCACTAGATCATGAGCGGCATATCTAGTCTCAATAGGCATTAATGATTTAGAAGCACAAGAGATAGCACGTTCTCTTAAATAATCTTCTTTCCCAAAAATCTAAAACTTTCAAAATTACAATTATCTCAATGTAAAAATCTTTCTAGAAAAAATTACATTTTACAAGTCAATATATCGTGTCTAATTGTCTCATCAAAGCGTTTAGGAAATTCCTATCGATAACGTTGATCAAGCGCATCGACCAGAATTCTTGAAGCACTCAACGGGCAATACAATCACAAAATCATCTTCTATATGATGAAGATATCTCTTAAAAATTTTGAGAATATTCTTTGCTCGTTTAAGATCAAAATCCAATTGTACTTATAAATAAATCTTATGAAAAAGATTTCTAAAATTTTCAATTTCTATTTTCATCCAAAATCAATAAATACAAGAATGGAGTCATCGAGATATTCGTAAAATACTCGATTCGTAATATGGATGAAATAAGCTGGACAAACTGAATGACATAATTAGTCATTCTTAAGAATCATAATGAGTTTGGAATGCGGTAAGTGGAATGCTAACTTCCACAACTCATAGCAAATAAAAATCGGTGGCAAGGTCAAACTAAAAAGACCCTAACACCTCTCAAAAGATTGCTTAGGAGATAATCCTAAGACAAACTCAAAAATATCGGAAAGTTTCACAAACTATTTAAATGAGAGAAATAACGCTTTCCTCATGATGAGGGCTTAAAGAATAAAATGATGCCATCAAATTGGAATCAAAATCACAAAGAAAAATAGAAATCTGCTTAACAGATTAAAAATGTCGAAGATGAATAGTCCACTCGGGACATAGGATATGGCTTCATAATAATTAAGCCAATCCGTACAAAAGTCAATTCCGAAGCATAAGTAAAAATCGGCTCGGAAAGAAAAATCTTATAAAATAATTTCGACATCAATAAAAAGCAAATTGAGTGTTGTGGATCTACCATCCGGATTTGCTATCCTCAAAGAAGTCAACAAGACCAAAAGTGTTTAAAGAAAAAGAATCGATAAGTTCTTTCGATATAAAAATGATGAGATGAACCTATATCATAAAGAAATTGAATAAAAGACCACTGAGTAAAAAAATGCCATCAAGGATGGAATGAAGAATACCTTGACCAAGAGAAGAGTTGCTAGGGGCTTGCACAATATTTAGCTTTCTCATGTGCTTGTTCAAAAGTTTGGGACATGCAGATAAAAGATGACCCGGTTTTTTGCAATAGCGACAGGAATGGGGTTTCGGACACATATTTGCATTGTGTTCCTTAGAATTACAATTATAGCATCCTCCACGATTAGGGATTGGAGTCTTTGCTACAAAAGTAGTTTGCTTCACTCTCTTATTGGGATTAAGGCTCTTGAACTTAATATGCCTCTTCTTGGAAATCCCAATAGCACTAACACTTCCTTTACCAACCTCTTCATATCGAAGAGTGATATCCACAAGCTGATTGAAAGGAACTTCATGTTTCAAAGGTAAAATCTTTTTTTTGTTCTTACCCAAAGCACAGATAAACCTTTGATTCTTTACAAGATCCAAAATTTGTTGGGCATACATAAATGCGCCATCCAAAGAAGGGCTACTGGATTGACCAGCGCTAGGCCTGCCAGATCCAACCATTTCTTCTTCTTAAAGGAAAAAAGAAAGAAGAAGAAAAAATTTATTCACAAAATGAATTTCAATCAAACTTGATTGATAAAACAAGGAATCATTAAAGAAAATAGGATTAGACGGTACGAAGACCCGAATAAATCCTAAGGCACAACTCCTAAGAAAGACTTAGGACATGATCCTTGCTAGATTATTCCACATTGTTCCGAAGTTTGGCTCTGATACCAAGCTGTGACGCCCCATCTCTATACCCACGCTAGCCAAGGACACTACGGTGTAATGCCGTCAACTAGCACGGAGAATAAGGTTGTTGAGGAGCGACCATCCGTGTAATTACTTTGTGCGAGCACAGATATGTCAGATAGAATAACATGCAATTCATTTCGAGAGGAAATCCGACATACCGATACAAAACCAAAGCTACTACACAGTGGCTATAATATCTTTGGAAACGAATATAGAAATAAGCATAACATAAATCGATCATAGATAATTCATATCACAAAGGGGGAAACCGATATGAATATTATACATAAAAGTGTATATCAGAGTAGTGGTCAAACAAGATCCACAATAACACAAAAGAATAGATACAAATGATAGACAAAAGAATATGTATACATCAAGGAGTCTATATCTCAAATGTATACTACAAAAACTACTAGACTAAAGTAGTTAAGCAAAAGTCAGAAGATGGTTCCAGATAGGAAGTCATGAGGAAGCACCTACAATATCTCAGTCTGACCCGAGTATTATTTAAGAAGAAAATAATAAACGGATCAGTCTAGCTATAATTATCAGATAAAATGAGATATAAGAAGAGATGCAATAAAAACGTATGATAACCAAAAATGTCATACCTCGACAAGTATACATTAGAAAATCAACAAAGGAAAATCATACAAATATCTCACGAATCTCATAGCATAAAAAGAATGTCATATTCTTTATTTAATTCACCAAGCCACAAAAAATGACATACATGTCAATGTCAATTGTAAAAGTTGGTGAAACATAAATTCCAGAAATCAATAATTAGAAATCTAGAAATCACGAGAAAAGGATGGCCAATCCCATAAAAATGAGCCGGAGCTCCTCCCGACAGGGTATAGTCCCCCATTGCGGACTTTGAGCCGAAGCTCCTCCTGGTGAGCCGAAGCTCCGCCCTCCTGACAAGGTATATTCCCCATTGCGGACTTTGAGCCGAAGCTCCTCCTGGTGATCCGAAGTTCCTCCTGACAGGGTATAGTCCCCCATTGCGGACTTTGACCCGAAGCTCCTCCTGGTGAGCCGATGCTCCTCCTACTGAGCCGAAGCTCCTTGATGCAGCCAAGACCAGAAAAGAAAGTATGCATTCATTAATTTCTGAAAATACGAGTGTATGGTGTAGTTTGATGAGTCGGCCACGACTCAATGAAAGCTTGAGTCGGTTACGAGCTAAGGAGGAAGCCCTAAGTCGTTTCCGAGTTAACAAGGTCAGGAATAACGAGTTACGACCTAAGGAGAAAGAGTTACGACTTAACAGAAGAGGAGTTAAGAGCCTAAGTCGGCTACGACTTAACAGAAGAGGAAGCAACCGCGACCTAACTGAGTCGTTCGAAGAGACATGCGGCAAGGAACTGGGAAGCTTGAGTCGTATGAGTGTTGAGTCGGTCAGTTGTTGAGTCGTGTTATATTTAGGTCGTTACCGACCTAGAGGTTATGTGTGTTGTATTATAGGTCGTTACCGACCTATGGGTGTGTGAGATGTATGGTACTAAGTCGTGTGCGACTTGGGAGTTGAGTCGGCAAGAACTGAGTCGGTCATAGATGTAATGTGTTAGGTCGTTAACGACCTTGGATGAGTCGGTTGTATTTTGGTCTGTTGTAAAAGCGTTGAGCCGCGAGTGTTAAGTCGGTCACGACTTAAGATGGGTCGTGAGTCGGTGCCGACCTAAGAGTTGGGTGTTGTTTGTTGTGTTGAGTTGTAATTCTCTATAAATAGCGTGTGTGTTGTAATTTTTGAGGTTGTTGATTTTGAAATAAAATTTCTTGTTGATTGCTTTGTGCTTTCTTCTCCAATTGGTAGTTGAGTGTAATCTCCTATCTCCTCTTTCGGATAATCGAGTGCGCTCGGTTCAACGATCGTAGAAGCCGATTCATGGAATCTAGTGCGCTAGATCAACGTGCGAAGAATCGTAGATCTTTGAACACGGTATAGTGCGCTATCAACGTGTTTGAGATAGCTAGAGTTCGGTATCTTTGGATCAACGAACTTGGGCATTTTGGTATCTTCAACTCACCGATTGCTACATTCCATCGATATAAGTTTTGTTTGATTAATCCGCTGCGTCATTTATTTGGTATCAGAGCCATACTTAGCCAATCATAGCTAAGTTGATTCTTGGAGCCAAGTTTTTGAAGTTTTTGAAGTTTGAAGGAGTTCATCGTGTTCATATTGAAGTTGCATCAAGTTTGGAGTGTTTGATCCATTTCATTTTGGATCGAGGAGTTGGACTTTGTTTAGACTTTGAATTGGTGTTTGCGCGCCAATTTTTGGAGGGTTTTGGAGTAAGTTTGAAGCCAAGCCGTGAAGTGTCAAGGCCGAGACAAGGGGGAGCCGACCTTACTTGAATTGTTAACTCGTTGCCGAGTTAGTGTGAGCCGAGACAAGCATAGCCGTGTATTGTTGAGCTTAGATTGCTTTGTTGAGAGGAAAGTTTGAAATCTTGTGTTGAATTTTTGAAGTCTTGAGAAGTTTACAACCATGCCACCAAGGAGAGCTAATCGTCATCAAAACGTTGAAGCTTTGTATCGTAGAGAAGAAGCCGAGCTTATGGAACAACGTATCAATGAGAAATTTGATGAAGGCATTGGTAAATTGGAGAGATTGATGAATGATTTGAATCAAAGGAGGAGATCACCAAACTCGAACCATGGAGGAAACCGAGTTTCGCCATCGGTTACGGAAGCGAGGAGGGTATCGCCACATTCTTGTAGAGATCGAAGAGAAACATCAATTTCATCACGAAGAGATCATCATGACTATGTACATGAAGAAAGAAGGAGTCAACGAGAATTTGACCACGAAGCATATAGAGAAGAAGAGAGACATAGTCAAAGAAGCATGCATGAACGAAGGGATGATAATGGTCGAGATCGATGTAGACGTACCTTTGATTTTGCTGAAGAGGGTGATAGAGCTAGTATACATTATCGAGATCGAGACCAAATTCGGAATTCTTACCGTGATATGGAAGATGATCGACGATGGGAATCGGGTATGAAGATGGAAATTCCGGAGTTTAAAGGCGGGATGGTTGCTGAGGAGTTCTTAGATTGGTTGTCTAATGTGGAGGAAATCTTTGATTTCAAGGAGGTGCCGGAGAATAGAAGGGTGAAGTTAGTTGCTACAAGGCTGAGGGGGAGAGCTTTGGCATGGTGGCAGCAAACTAAACTTACTCGAGAACGGATGGGGAAGTCAAAGATAGAATCTTGGGAGAAGATGAAAAAGTTGATGAGATCTACTTTCTTACCTTACAACTACCAGTCACTTATGTACCAAAGGTTGCAGAATCTGAGGCAAGGGACAAAATCTGTTAGTGATTATGCTGATGAATTTTACCAACTCATCGCCAGGAATGATATCATGGAGACAGAAGAACAGCTAACTGCTAGATTCATTGGGGGCTTGAGAATGCAGATCCAGGATATGGTTAATATGTTTGATCCTAGATCAGTAGCAGAGGCACATCAGAAAGCGTTAGCTTGGGAGAAACAAGGAAGGCGTGGAGGTGGTGTGTTTACTAATTCCAATAATCAAGCAAGGGGTGTTGGCGGAAGTTCTAGTGTTCCTAAACTTGTTACAAAGCCAGTGGTGAAGGAGGCAGAGAAAGCGAAGGCTAGTAGTGTTTTCAAATGTTATAATTGTCAGGAGTTGGGTCACAAAAGCAACGAATGTCCGAAGCCGAAGAAGAGAACCATGGTTGCAGAGGTTGAGGCAGATGATGGTGAGGAGGCAGAGTATTCAAATGTACCTTATGTTGAGGAGGAAGAAGAAGTGTCGGGAGATGAAGGTTGTAATCTTATGATGAGGAGAAGTTGTCTTACACCACAGCAAGAGGAGGATTGTAGTTGGTTGAGGAGTAACATATTTCAATCGACATGCACTATTCCGGGGAAAGTCTGCAAGTTCGTTATTGATGCAGGGAGTTGCGATAATATTATTTCTACAGAGGCAGTTAGAAAGTTGAACTTGAAGACCGAGAAGCATCCAAAACCATACAAGCTAGCATGGTTAAGGAAGGGTGGTGAAGTGAAAGTGTGTCGAAGGGCTTGTGTGAATTTTTCGATTGGGAAGAAGTACAAAGATGAAATTTGGTGTGATGTCGTAGATATGGATGTTTGTCACTTATTGTTGGGCAGACCATGGCAGTTTGATAGAGCAGTACAACATGATGGTCGTGCCAATAGTTACAGTTTCATGTTCGAGGGTACTAAAATCACTTTGGTTCCTAAGAAACAACAGCAGAAGGAGAGCAAACTCGAAGAGATTGAAGAATTGAAAACTCTGTTGACTTTGAAGGAATTTGTCAAAGAAGTGGAAGAAGAACCGGAAGTGTTTTTGTTGATTGGGAGAGAGAGTAGTGAAGAAGTTGAAATCCCGGAAGAAGCAAAGCCAGTTTTGAAAGAATTTGAAGATGTCTTTCCAGAGGAGTTGCCAAAGGAGTTACCGCCACTTAGAGACATTCAACATCAGATTGATCTTGTTCCAGGAGCAGTGTTACCACATCGACCACATTACCGTATGAGTCCGAAGGAACATGAGGAGTTACGAAGGCAAGTGGAAGAGTTGCTTGAGCAGGGGCGTATTCAGGAAAGTTTGAGTCCATGTGCTGTGCCAGCATTGTTAGTACCAAAGAAGGACGGAACTTGGAGGATGTGCACAGATAGTAGAGCTTTGAATAAGATCACTGTCCGATATAGATTTCCTATGCCAAGGTTGGATGATTTGTTAGATCAATTGAGTGGGGCAACTATATTTTCAAAGATTGATTTGAAGAGTGGTTATCATCAAATTCGAATCAGACCTGGAGATGAATGGAAGACAGCTTTCAAGACGAGAGAGGGGTTATACGAATGGTTGGTTATGCCATTTGGTTTGTCAAATGCACCTAGTACATTCATGCGGGTGATGAATCAAATTTTTAGGCCATTCATTGGGAAGTTCGTCGTGGTTTATTTCGATGATATTCTGATTTATAGCAGGAGTACGGAGGAGCATGTTCTACATTTGAGGGAAGTGTTGCTTATTCTTCGTGAAGAACAATTTTATGTTGCGACAAAGAAATGTGTGTTTATGACACCCAGTGTTTTATTCCTGGGTTATGTTGTTTCAGGGAAAGGTATTCAAGTTGACCAGAGCAAAGTTGAAGCAGTCAGGAATTGGCCACAGCCAAAGACAATTACAGAAGTGAGAAGTTTTCATGGGCTAGCGTCATTCTACCGAAGATTCATCCCACACTTCAGTAGCGTGATGGCTCCAGTGACTGATTGCATGAAAGGGAAACAATTTGTGTGGACAGAAGAAGCGGGGGTTGCCTTTGAGAAGATCAAGGAATTGTTGACGTCTGCACCAATTCTTGTTCTACCTAATTTTCAGTTGTTGTTTGAATTGCATACTGATGCTTCGAAGGTTGGTATTGGAGGAGTTCTGAGCCAGAATGGAAAGCCAGTTGCTTATTTTAGTGAGAAACTGTCAGGGGCAAAGATGAGATACAGTACATATGACGTTGAATTTTATGCTGTTGTTCAGGCTGTTAAGCATTGGAGACATTACTTATTTCAGAAGGAATTTGTTCTGTACACTGATCACGAAGCTTTGAAACATTTACAGGGACAGGATAAAATTTCAGCGAGACATGCATCATGGATTTCTTATTTACAGCAGTTTACTTTTGTCGTTAAGCACAAATCAAGGGTGACAAATCGAGTAGCTGATGCTTTGAGTAGGAGGAGTCATTTACTAACGACAATGAAGGTTGAAGTAACGGGGTTTGAATTACTGCCAGAGATGATTGAAGAAGATCCTTACTTTGTGAAATATGTTGAGAAAGTGAAGGATGGGAGTGCCGATGAATTTATGATGGTTGATGGTTTTCTGTTTAAAAGAAATCGTTTATGTATTCCAGATTGTAGCTTGAGAATGAAAATTGTCAAAGAGTTGCACGAGGAAGGGCATGTAGGCCGTGATCGTACTTTGCAGTTGATTTCGCAATCTTACTTTTGGCCGTCGATGAGAAAAGAGGTGGAAAGATTTGTGGAGCGATGCCATATTTGCCAAGTTTCAAAGGGGACAGCAACGAATGCAGGGTTGTATATGCCATTACCAGTACCATCTAAGCCATGGGTTGATATTAGCATGGATTTCGTTTTGGGTTTGCCGAGAACTCAAAGAGGAAATGATTCGATATTTGTTGTGGTGGACAGGTTTTCAAAGATGGCACATTTTGTTGCTTGCAAGAAGACAGCAGATGCAGTTCGAGTGGCACAGATATTTTTCAAGGAGGTTTATCGACTTCATGGATTACCAGAATCTATTGTTTCTGATCGAGATACTCGTTTTCTGAGTCACTTTTGGTTGAGTTTGTGGAAGATGGTGGGAACGAAACTGAAATTTAGCAGTGCTTATCATCCACAAACTGATGGGCAGACAGAAGTTGTTAACAGGTCATTGGGAAATTTGTTGCGTTGTCTTGTACAAGATAATTTGAGAAGTTGGGACATGAAGCTATGCCAGGCAGAATTTGCTCATAATCATGCAGTAAATCGAAGCACAGGATTCAGTCCATTTCAGATTGTTTATTCAAATTTACCCAGGGGGCCGTTGGATTTAGCAGTTGTACCACAGTCAAAGAGAACAGTTAAACGAGCTGCTGATTTTGTTGATGAGCTGACTGAATGTCATAAAATCGTTCGGGAATGATTGGAGAAATCGAATGAGAAGTATAAGAAGTCTGCAGATTTGAAACGTCGAAATGTTGAATTTAAAGAAGGTGATTTGGTTTATGCCGTATTAACAAAGGATCGTTTTCCGGTGGGTGCTTATAACAAGTTGAAGGCACGAAAAATTGGTCCAGTTGAAGTTTTGAAGAAAATCAATGAGAATGCTTATCGATTAAAGTTACCAGATGATGTTTATACTTCTGATGTTTTTAACGTCAAACATTTAGTTCCATATCATGGGGGTGAGATTGTTGAGGAAGAATTTACAAATTCGAGGTCGAATTTTTCTCAACCAGGGGAGGATGATGCAGCCAAGACCAGAAAAGAAAGTATGCATTCATTAATTTCTGAAAATACGAGTGTATGGTGTAGTTTGATGAGTCGGCCACGACTCAATGAAAGCTTGAGTCGGTTACGAGCTAAGGAGGAAGCCCTAAGTCGTTTCCGAGTTAACAAGGTCAGGAATAACGAGTTACGACCTAAGGAGAAAGAGTTACGACTTAACAGAAGAGGAGTTAAGAGCCTAAGTCGGCTACGACTTAACAGAAGAGGAAGCAACCGCGACCTAACTGAGTCGTTCGAAGAGACATGCGGCAAGGAACTGGGAAGCTTGAGTCGTATGAGTGTTGAGTCGGTCAGTTGTTGAGTCGTGTTATATTTAGGTCGTTACCGACCTAGAGGTTATGTGTGTTGTATTATAGGTCGTTACCGACCTATGGGTGTGTGAGATGTATGGTACTAAGTCGTGTGCGACTTGGGAGTTGAGTCGGCAAGAACTGAGTCGGTCATAGATGTAATGTGTTAGGTCGTTAACGACCTTGGATGAGTCGGTTGTATTTTGGTCTATTGTAAAAGCGTTGAGCCGCGAGTGTTAAGTCGGTCACGACTTAAGATGGGTCGTGAGTCGGTGCCGACCTAAGAGTTGGGTGTTGTTTGTTGTGTTGAGTTGTAATTCTCTATAAATAGCGTGTGTGTTGTAATTTTTGAGGTTGTTGATTTTGAAATAAAATTTCTTGTTGATTGCTTTGTGCTTTCTTCTCCAATTGGTAGTTGAGTGTAATCTCCTATCTCCTCTTTCGGATAATCGAGTGCGCTCGGTTCAACGATCGTAGAAGCCGATTCACGGAATCTAGTGCGCTAGATCAACGTGCGAAGAATCGTAGATCTTTGAACACGGTATAGTGCGCTATCAACGTGTTTGAGATAGCTAGAGTTCGGTATCTTTGGATCAACGAACTTGGGCATTTTGGTATCTTCAACTCACCGATTGCTACATTCCATCGATAGAAGTTTTGTTTGATTAATCCGCTGCGTCACTCCTCCTCATGATCCGTAGTTCCTCCTGACAGGGTATAGTCCCCCATTGCGGACTTTGAGCCGAAGCTCCTCCTGGCGAGCCGAAGCTCAATAAAAATGAGGTACAGTCCTCCACGTGGACAAAGAGACATCGCACAATGCTAGTCTAAACCATAAAATGATCATCATTGATCGATAAGTGTAAATTACACTAAGTTAGTAAATATATGAGTTTAGCCTCATGTCCCATAACCACTAGCTTAACTTAAATATTTACGAACAGATTGTAGATTTCCACTCGAAAATTGTCACAAGAGATTCAATCGAACAAGTCCAAGAATTAACCGACGAATAAACGCAAGCATTTCATACCACTTGTTCTACTAAACCGTTTAATTAGATTTCTCGTTCGAGTGAGGTAAAGGTTTGTATATACTAATAGGTTGAAAAACGGTTTTATAAACGAGTTTGATATTAAAAATAGAGTTTAAATAATCTTTGATAAAGAGTTTGAATATTTACTACTAGTATAGAAACCTTTGTATTTTAAAGTGACAAACCATAAAAGTGATTGTAGAAACAATCCATCATTAAAATCCACATACGAAGACGTGAATCAAATCCAAAGAAACTGATAAAGAATCCATCGAAATGGATATTCAAAAATTCCTAAAAAGGAGTCATCAAAGTCAAAATAAATGATAACAACAAATAGGATCATCACGAATCGATTCAAATTGGAAATTCAATCCAAAAAAGGCAAGGTGGGCTGAAACAGCAAATTCAGTTGACTAAACAGAGATTTCAGTTGACTAAACAACAAATTCAGTTGACTGAACAGAGATTTTCAGTTGACTGAATTCTGCCTGGAAACTTTCTGTTTCCAGGTTCAGTCGACTAAACAGAGAATTCAGTCGACTGAATCATGTCTGGAAACTTTCTGTTTCCAGGTTCAGTCGACTAAACAGAGAATTCAGTCGACTAAACCATGCCTGGGCTGTTTTTCAGCCTATCCAAATGAAGAGCAAACTCTTCCAAAATGCAACCAGACGAACATTGGCTCTAAAGGTTTATGCCAATAGGCAACCCGGCCCTATATGCTCCTCGATGCATCACCAAAACATGATCAAAACATCAAAGTTAGGATTTTAAAGATTTGAACCCAAAACACTAAAAATTCGAATATGCACCAATTCAACCCAAACCAAAAGCAAATGCACATGAATAAGTATTAGGAATTCATACCTAACAACCAAAGATAATTATAGTCATAGATGTGAGATAAAAATCTCACCTTTGAACCAAAAAAACAATGAATGAGAAGCTTGAAGACAAGGGAAGATCAACCACACTTCAATCTCAACACAAGAAGCTTGAATCTAAGCTAAAAGAGAATATTTCCCAAATTAGGTTTAGGAATTTTCTGAAATCAAAGAGAGAATGAGTTGGAGAAGAAGGAGATGATACTTACCAATGCTTCTCCTTGAATTTGGAGCTAGAACTTGATCTACAAATGGAAACTAGGGCTTAGGATTTTCTTTTCCCCCATTATTCTCTTTAGAACTGAAAAGATAAGGAAGTGGGATGAATGAAGGGAAGTGGTTCAGTTTGGGGTATTAAGTTGGATAGTGGGCTGAACCCAAACCCAAACCCAAAGTGAAAAGGTCAAATTTTTAGCTAGCTCCAAACATATCAATATTTATACTCAAAAAGGTTGCAAATGGCATTTTGAACTCAATGGAAGGGGTCTTGAGTCCCAATTCGACTGTTTGCTAAAAGTAGGTTTTCGGACTAAAATCCGACGAACGATGAAATATTTAAATAAAATATTTAAATATACAATCGATAAATATGCGGGTTGTTATATTTACATTTGATGGACGAAATATTCCCGAAGAACAAGCTTACCAAGCAATATCGAGGAAAATTGAGGAATAATAATAACCGACGATCAAACAGTTTTTGGACCTCAAAACGATGAATCAAATGCATTAATTGAAGCATTTGAGAGTACAGAGGAACAAAATATAGAGTGCGAAACAGAGTCTGAATCCGAAATGACGAGGACTGATTAACTATCTACATTTTGAAAAGGTAAATTTATATTTTTTTTAAACATTATCATGTTTTCATTAAAAATGAAATGGTATGCTAATATATGATATGTATCACATCTCGTTTTTGTGTTACGCCATACTGTATGTTTTACATGTAGTCATTTTATTTTCTGTTATAATGTTTGTTTGTAACATGTATTATATAGGTATGTCGTCACGTAGACGTACCAGTGGACATTCTGGGTCTCCCTCTTCCTCATAGAGAGGGCATGCTCGTCCGGACAGCGGTGATGGTGGTGGTCCATCACAGGAGCTACGGCGTCCTGTGGTGTGGCTAAAGCCAAAGGCATATCAAAGGTAAGTATTAAATTTCAAAATAAAATTTCATTTTCGTACAATCTATTCTAAAAATATATAGTAGTTGTTTGCGGAAAAATTGGTCATAAACACCCAATATCGTGAAAGCACCCGTTTATGAACACAAATCAGCAATAATCAACACAAAATTCAGATCTAAGCAATATCAAACACAGCAATTCACAAATAACAGTCACAAACACAGGATTTATAGTGGTTCAGTGATCTTGCCTACGTCCACTCTGAAGCTTATGTCTTTATTGATTCACTTGATGATCTCAATCAACTACAGCGGATTACAGTTGATAAAACTTCTGAAATCTGATTACAACAGCGATAATGAAGAGTAGGATTGAATCCGGCAGAGTCTGGACGTCGAATGGCCAAAAGATCCCCTTTCTGTAGGCTTCAGGGTGCTATTTATAGGCATAGGAGGCCCAGATCTCGCTCAAACTTCGGGAGACTTTTTCTGGCATGTGAGTGGGCCCATGCGACCGACCCCACCAATTGACTCGATCTGAGATCGATACGAAGTGATTTTGTATCCATCAAAAAATGATCCAATCGAGCTGAAATTTGGCAGGAACAATCTTTACCTTTCATGGAAGCTATTGTGAAAATTTCGTTCCATTTGGATTAGCGGTTTGGGAGATATGATCGATATGGGTTGGTATGTTTCGGTTGGCTGTTTATTTTAAATCCATCAATTCGAAACGATGCCTTCGACTCGATCACCTCACGTGGTCTCGTGATGACATGGCGCGCATACTTCGCCTCGATCCGGTCTTTACTCCGAGTTGACCGTATCGACTCCATAAATTTCGCCTTGTTCGTATTGAGGGATGACAGGTCATCCAAGGTTCGTTGAATGGATACGAACAAGCCTCTACTCATGGATTCGAACGTGGTCTTGGGATGGAGACGAAGCAACGAATCTTTGATGGATGCGAAGTTGATGTTAGGTGATCGTTACGAAGTAAACTATATACTGATGGATTCGATCAAGGAGCCATGCCGATGGATTCGAATAAGACACTCTAGCTGAAGTTCGATCGATACAAAGTCCATCGATGCGAAGACCTGGCCACTCCGATCGATACGAAGCCGATGGATACGAACCGAGGTGTGGTGATGGATATGCATATCGATACAAAGTGCGGCCTACTGATGGATACGAAACAGTGCTCTAGGATGGATACAAACATGTTGAGGGGATGCCTATTTGATCGATTCGAAACCGATCGATTCGAAATGATCGATATCATGTTACTGATTGATTCGAACTCGATCGATTCGAAGTATGTAGAACCTGATGGATTCGAACAAAGCAAGCATTGATGGATACAAATCCCATGGATTCGAAATGGGCATCTCCTCAACAATTCGATGGATACGAATAGCATGCTTTGGCAAACTTGCATCGATCATATCGCGTTCATACGAACTCCAATTAACCTGAAATTTGAAACATGGGCTTTCATGGCTTTGCTTGTCATGTCTTATCAGTTGTAGTCTGATCCGGGCTCAGACAAAATTCATCGATATCCATAGCGAAGCAAAGTATAACCAATCTTTGAGATGAACTGTCTTTTGTTTTCGACCGATCTTTTGGTATCACGGCTTTGCCAAAAAGCGGGATAACATTTGCCTCCCAAAACATGCCTTGTGATAGGAAGGTGTGTTTTGTAATGCCTAGAGTTGGATGTTCATATCCTGTCAACAACCTGTAAAGAACTTGATAGTTTCATATGACCTCGAATGACGATCGTTCGGGATTGTGTGCCATTTGAGGTGAATCGGGACCGTTCGCGGTCGTTTCCATTCGCGGCAAAGGATTGAATGGGACCGTTCGCGGTCGATGCCGTTCGCGGCAAAGGATGGAATGGGACCGTTCGCGGTCGATGCCGTTCATGGCAAAGGGTGATACGGGACCATTTGCGATCGGATGCCGTTCGTGGCAGATGATGCAAAGGGGATCGTTCGTGGTTGGATCCCGTTCGCGAAAAACGGTGATCGTCCGCGATCAGGTGCCATTCAATGCGAATTGTGACCGTTCGAGGTTGGATGTGATCGTTCGCGATCGAATGTCATGTAAGGTGAGTTGCAACCGTTCGCGGTCGGGTGCCGCACGAGGTAGAATGTGATCGTTCGCGATCAGATATCATACTAAGTAAATCGAGACCGTTCGTGGTCGGGTGCCGTTCGAGGCAAATTGTGATCGTTCGCGATCGTGTGGCGTTTGAGGCGAATTGTGATCTTCGCGATCGTGTGCCGTTCGAGGCGAATTTTGATCGTTCGCGATCGTGTGCCGTTCGAGGCGAATTATATGTGCCCGGGTGGGGGGGGGGGGGGACTTAGTATTATCGATGCCAGAGTTCGTGTTCGGGGGAGTATTCGAATCAAAGACTTTGGCAGTTCATTGCCATGCAGGAGGTGCTCGTGGACCATTCGCGATCCAACGGGCATACAAGTAAATTCTTTCACAGGATTGCAGATATCAAAGCAATGATCATACGAATTCCACAACAGGAATGTTCAAATCAAAATCAAAGCAAGAGCAAGATGAGGATGTCAAAGCGTAAACTCTTACTATGGTGCGGTTAGTAGTCATTCAGAGCATGCCTATGGATCGTGCGCGATCGCTTACATGTGTAAATGATTTAACCGTGTTAGTGAGAGGTTTGCGACTTGTTCATCGCTTTCGACCTACCCCTGAGTTCATGAGGGAATTTTACCATGCCCCTTGGCTGAGCGTTCATTCCTCTACTACCACCAGGTTGCTCAGATGCACTTATCTCTCTTTCTGGGATTGGATCAACATGTTCCAAGTATGGTGCCCCTATGCAGGATCGATGCCTGATTCGCTTCTGAAAAAGCCTCTTGACTTCTTTCATGTTTACTTCTATCTGGCCTTTGACTTCTGCTTGTTGGTCTTGTCATAGCTCTTAGATCTGAATTCTTAAGTCTTCAAATTCAACTTCTCCTGAATCAGCTTCTCTCAATGAAAGCACCAAAATGTTTGCGCCAAAATTGGTCACAAACACCCAATATCATGAAAGCACCCGTTTATGAACACAAATCAGCAATAATCAACACAAAATTCAAATCTAAGCAATATCAAACACAACAATTCACAAATAACAGTCACAAACACAGGATTTATAGTGGTTCGACGATCTTGCCTACATCCACTCTGAAGCTTATGTCTTTATTGATTCACATGTGATCTCAATCAATTACAGCGGATTACAGTTGATAAAAGTTCTGAAATCTGATTACAACAGCGATAATGAAGAGTAGGATTGAATCCGGCAGAGTCTGGAAGTCGAATGACCAAAAGATCCCCTTTCTGTAGGCTTTAGGGTGCTATTTATAGGCATAGGAGACCCGGATCTCGCACAAACTTCGGGAGACTTTTTCTGTCACGTGAGTGGGCCCACGCGACCGACCCCGCCAAGTTTCGACCCGATCTGAGATCGATATGAAGTGATTTCGTATCCATCAAAAAATGATCCAATCGAGCTGAAACTTGGCAGGAAGAATCTTTACCTTGCTTGGAAGCTACTGTGAAAATTTCGTTGCATTTGGATCAGCGGTTTGGGAGATATGATCGATACGAGTTGGTATGTTTAGGTTGGCTGTTTATTTTGAATCCATCAATTCGAAACGATGCCTTCGAATCGATCACCTCACGTCGTCTCGTGATGACGTGGCGCGCATACTTCGTCTCGATTCGGTCTTTACTCCGAGTTGACCGTATCGACTCCATAAATTTCTCCTTGTTCGTATCGAGGGATGACACGTCATCCAAGGTTCGTTGAATAGATACGAACAAGCCTCTGCTCATGGATTCAAACACGGTCTTGGGATGGAGACGAAGCAGTGAATCTCTGATGGATGCGAAGTTGATGTTAGGTGATCATTACGAAGTAAACTATATACTGATGGATTCGATCAAGGATCCATGCCGATGGATTTGAATAAGACACTCTAGCTGAAGTTCGATCGATACGAAGTCCATCGATGCGAAGACTTGGCCACTCCGATTGATACAAAGCCGATGGATAGGAACCGATGTGTGGTGATGGATATGCGTATCGATATGAAGTGCGGCCTACTGATGGATACGAAACAGTGCTATAGGATGGATACGAACATGCTGAGGGGATGCCTATTTGATCGATTCGAAATCGATCGATTCGAAATGATCGATATCATGTTACTGATCGATTCAAACTCGATCGATTCGAAGTATGTAGAACCTGATGGATTCGAACAAAGCAAGCATTGATGGATACGAATCCCATGGATTCGAAATGGGCATCTCCTCAACAATTCGATGGATACGAACAACATGCTTTGGCTAACTTGCATCGATCATATCTCGTTCATACGAACTTCGATTAGCCTGAAATTTGAAACACTGGCTTTCATGGCTTTGCTTGTCATGTCTTATCAGTTGTAGTCTGATCCGAGCTCGAAAAAAATTCATCGATATCCATAGTGAAGCAAAGTATAACCAATCTTTGAGACGAATTGTCTTTTGTTTTCGACCGATCTTTTGGTACCACGGCTTTGCCAAAAGCGGGATAACAGTAGTCATGAAATATTAATTGTTTTTTCTCTGTTTAAACACAGTGGTTTCTCTTTGGAGCCGACTCAAGTAGTTCTATCTATATCTCGATGGGCGTACATGGATAGTATGACCGAATGTTGGCCTAAGTGGACATCGATTCCAGATAATGTTAAAGAGACTATTTGGCAGGATTTTTTGGTATGTCACTTTATATATTAGGAACATGATATATCAATTCATGTTCACATTATTTATAAAGGCTGTATAACTCTTATTTTGTCAAACGTGCAGGCGGAAGTGGACCTTCAGGATGTTGATATTTCAGTCGTATATCGCCACTGGTGCAGCAAAGTTGTAAAGAACTACCGAGAAACAGTAAATAGCTTAAAAACAGCGGAAAAGAAGCCTCAGTGGATGAGCGCAGCTGTGTGGGATGATTTTGTGAAATGGTGGGGAAACGAGGAGTTTATGTAAATTTATCACATGTTTAATTTACATTCTTCTACGCAAATACTAACTAGAAATGTTAAAAAAAATGTTTTTAAATTAAATTTACAGAGGCAGTCGGAGAGGAACTCAGCCAATAGGAGCAAGAACCCTGTCACACATCGTGGTGGTTCCAAGTCATTTCAGCATCACAGAGAGGACTTGGTATATTTATTAATTACGATAATAATTTAAAGATTTTAAGTTCTAAGTTGAAGATAATGTAACAATTTATATATATATTATATATGTATATGGACATATTTCAGGAGAGACAGCATGGTGGTGCTTCTGTGAGTTACTGGGATGTTTTTGTGCATACTCATGCGTTGAGCCAGGTCGACGAAGAAGGCAACGTTTCATACTCCTGGGATTACGATGCCAAAGCGCAGTCCGCATATGTAAGTAACATAATGACTTAACACTTATATAAGTTAATTAAAATAATGTTATCTAAATTCAACTTATTTTGCATAACAGCATAAGTTTCAGCAAGCACGGACTTCCATTCTCGAGGGCTCTGGGCGCGACGAGTTGACCGCCGATGAGGTGGACGTAATTTTTGAGTCTGTCATGGATCCAGCGGCACATGGAAAATGCTATGGTTTTGGGAATCAATCGGTAATAACTTTAACTTAAATTTGAAAATAATTATTCTGAACCAACTGTTGCACATTGTGATGGATTATAGTAAACACGAATTACAATTATTAAACACTGATAATTTAAATTTTATTTACAGGCTAAGACGGCTCTGATTGAGTATCAGAGGGCTCAAGATAAGGAGGAGATTGCACAGCTCAGAGCCCAGGTCGCCGCGCTCGAGGAACGCAACATCCGCACCGAAGCCAAGACAGAGGAGCTGAATATGCGTCTTACGGAGTTTATGGAGCGATACGGCCGGTTTTCGTCTTCTGGTGGTTCTGGAGGAGAGTGATTTCAGGTATGATTTGATTTGTTTTGCTATGGACATGTATATTTGGAGGGTGTGAGGATTTGATACATTCTGATGTTTTGGATGTTGGTTTGGATGTGATTTTTGAGATGTTGGCGTAGTAGTTTGGATATTGTTGGATGTTGATGTTGGATTGGACGTTTTGTTGGATGTTGATGTTGGATGGTTTATGTTGTTTATGTTGATTTGTATTGTGTATATTAATTAGTATATATGCTTATTACTTAAATTTACTACTATGATTGATTATATGTGAGATATGCTGTTGTATATGTGCTCGAAATTGAGCTTTTATGAGATATACGATGTTGGAGGTGGCTGGAAGCATGCATTGTTAGTTCTGTAAAAAAACACCCAGATTTCCAACGTCCTCCAACGTCCACCAACATCTTACTGGCACAATTATTCCAACGTCTTTCAACGTCCTCCATCGGATTTTCCAACATCTTCCAACGTCCAATTTGGTCAACATCTTCTTCCACGTGGACAACCTGAACGTCGGAAGACGTTGGTATAAGCGCGTTGGTTCCGTTGGTGGACGTTGGACGCCGCTGAAATGTATACCAACGGCGTTTCCACCGTCTACCAACAGCCTCCAACGTCTGGCCGCCGTTGGAATACACTGTGTTTCTTGCTGTGTTGATATTTTCAAAGTTACGTTTTGAGTTTAAATTCGATAATCGGTTATTTAACCATCGAATAACAAACATTCAATCAGGAATTTAATTCCTTAAGGAAAACCAACATTGTTTATGCACATAAGCAACCACTAGTCTCTTTTAGTAAATCTTTTCATTTATTAATTTCATTCTGTAAATATTGTCGCAAAATCCTTTTACAAATATATATATATATATATATATATATATATATATATATATATCCACCAATCCCTATATTTCAGTACTTGAAAAAATATTCATATACTTATCTCAACGGCATAAGTATATTCACCAAATACCGAGGAAGATTTCCTTTTTAAACAATTATAAATCATTTATAAACTCTGTTATAATTTCTAAAACCATTTACAACCTATTTTATAAATCTTAGGAACCATTTATAAAATCCCTCTACGCATCCCAAAATCATTTATGACACCCTTTATAAGTCCATAAAACCTTTTATAAACTTCTTTTATAAATCTATAAACCCATTTCTAAAATTCTTTTATAAATAATATTTACAAAACTCTTTCCTTTGCAAAATCATTCTTTAGGCCCTTAATCCATTTTATAAAACTTCTCACTACAACAAAAATACCCTTTCGCAACTGCCAAAAATAGTTGTAATATGTCTATAACAACAGGAATCCGTCAGTCGTTATATCCGCAGTTGTAATATAGATGGATTATTTCACAACTGCTTTTAGCAGTTGTAAAAGATATTTTTGCTACTAGTTTCACCAGCTGTAAAAGAATTTTTTATAACTACTTATGGAAGTTGTAAAAAGCTTTTTTTCAACTGCTTTTGACAGCTGTAAAATCTTTTTTACAACTGCTTTAGACGGTTATGATAAAACGAATGCAAAATAAAAAAATTAATTTCTAAACACACTTTACAACTAAAGCAAACAATAGATAAGCATAATAAATAATATAATAGAAGTAATAGTACACTATAAACAATTCAAACATTACATTACAATTATATACAAAACTAATATATCAAACAAACCAAATAACTGAATAAAAGCAAGCCAAAACAATATATTAATTTTTTTTCAATCTCTCATACATACTACTCTTTTTAACACCAATTATAGGTACATTTACTTGTCTGGTCCAACATATTTTGAAACAATAAAATAGGTATGTTTTAATTTTTAACCGTACTGCCCAAACAAAAGCATGCATTGATTACCAAAGTAACGGATATCAGCATTGTTGGAGGTTGTTTGCTCTAATTAGGTCTTGGTCTCTCAAGTCGAGTAACTCCAACAGTTCCCACGTGTACAAACCTGGTAACAAAATGAATGTGAATGTGCTTAAATCAAATATCTTCATTAATTTCTTACACATGGTTACCAATTGCAACAACAAATATTAACAAAACAACATATGAATGTCACAAACCAAAATGTTTGTAGAACATAATTACAGGATTAAGTTTTGAAATAGTGCAGACATAAGGTCAAACACTCTTGCGGTAAAATACAAAATAGATCACATTACCTAAGTTAGGAACTCTTGGCAGTCACCATTGGCCCATCACATCCAACACCGCACACTACAACAAAAAGACCCTATTACAACTGTATTTTTACAACTGCCACAAATTTTCAGTTGTAATAGAGGTTTTTTATGACTCTTTTTTTAGAAAGTTGTAATAAACTTACTTTCAACAACTCTTCATTTTTTCCAGTTGTAATAGATGCATATTACAACCTTTCTTTTTTGTCAGTTGTAATAGATGTCTATTTTTAACAACTCTTTTTTTCTGCCAGTTGTAATAGATCCCCATTACAACATTTTTTTGCTTGTTATAACAGATGTCTATTTTTTACAACTCTTCTTTTTTGACAATTGTAATAGATGCCTATTACTACCTTTTTTGCTAGCTGGAATAGATGCATATTTTTAACAACTCTTTTTTCAGTTGTAATTGGTGTCTGTTACAACTTTTTGTTTACCAGTTGTAATAATTAGGTAATAGTTATAATTAAATATTAATACTTAATTATTAATAATTAATTAGAAAATTAATAATGAATAATAATTGCTATTATATAATAATAATTAATTTAAAATATGAAGTAATCAATATTAATAATTACAATTTAATATAATCAAAAATTAATATAATAATCAATAGATAAATAATAATTAATAAATTAGAATTAATTTTTAATAATTAATAATTAACATTTATAATTAATAACTAAGAAATAGAAATTGATATTAATTATTAATATTTAATAATTGAAATTTAAAATTTAATAATCAATAATTAATAATAAATATTGATTACTATTAAATAATAATAATAATAATTAATTTGAAATATGAAATAATTCATATTAATAATTATTGTTCAATAAAATTAATAATTAATATAATAACTAGTAACTAATAAATTAGAATTAATTTTGATAATTAATAATTAATACTAATAATTAATAATTAAGAAACAAAAAATAACATTAATAATTAATACTTAGTGATTGATATTAAAAATTTAATAATCAATAATAATAATTAATAAAAAAAATTAATAATAAATAATAAATACTATTAAATAACAATAAATAATTTGAAATATGAAGTACTGATAACTAACAATTATATACATACTATTTAATTGATAATTTATAAATAATAATTACTATCGGATCATAGTAACTAAATATTAGTAATAAATTTTTTGTAATAAGAATAATTAACTAAATAAAAATTAAATCGTAATAATAAAAGTTAAAAATCAATGTTAAAGAATAATAATAATTAATAACCAAATTAAATAATTAAGAATCAATATCTAATATTTAGTAATTAATTTCTGATAATTAGTAATTATAATGTTTTTTAGGAAGTTTTAGAGACTTACTTTCAATCGCTTTTTTCACCAGTTGTAGTAGAGACATATTAAATATCAGTATAACTAATATTTCATAATTAATATTTAACAATTAATTATTGATAATACTAATACTTAATAATAAACTTACAAATTAAAAATTAACATGTGATAATTAACTATTAATAATTAATATTCAATTATAACGAAAAAGTAATAAGTTATAATTAATAACAATTAAGAAGTAATATTTAAAAAAATTTAATAAATTTTTTACTTGTCGATATAACTTATAATATTCATTTTTATAAATTTTAGGAAATTTTGATAAAGACCCATGAAAATTTGGCAGTAAGCCACGAGAAGTTAGCAAAACAGAATGAAATTATAGGCGGAAAAAGTGAAAATTTGGCTCCAAAACCTTTCGCATCTTATATTTCTACTCTCTTATGCAGATCGGACTCCTCCCTAAATTCTTCTAAATCAAAATCAATCCCAAATTCTTCCTCTCTCAAACAAAGTTGCTCCTCAACAAAATCAGGCTGTCTACTGTCGAATATGGATCCACTGATTGTCGCGATGCTGATGACAATGGTGCCGATTTATGATTTGATTTGCGTCTGCCTGCTTTCGATTCCATTAATTGAAGCATATGGTTGTCTATCGTCTTTATAATTTGCGTCTACCTTCTTTCGATTCCACTGATTTCAATTCTATTGCTTTCGATCACACTGATTTGCGTCTGCCTACTTTCGATTCCGTTGAAGCATAACAATCTGAATGGATATATTCAGAATAAAGAACCTCATATGTACCAGGCAGTTATAAAAAACGCAGATGAACAAATGGACGGTCGCCTGTTAAATAGAATCAACTCGTCTAGAGTTTTCCTACAGAATAGAAAATAGGCAAGTGTACGTATCTCGGAGTTTTGTTCACATATGTTATGAATGTTTGATTTCACAATACTATTATTTTTCTAATCATGTAGAAATGCTGGGTGGATAAGACAACATGACACAATTGTTTTACGCTTTTTGCGAGGAGCCTATCGATAATTTGGAGTGACGATGATTGATTTTAGCAGTGGTTACGTCTTAAAGATAGCAGGTCACGTTCTTTACACTACAAGTTCTTGGTAATGTATGTTTTTTTAATCTATTTATTAGTTCGAATTTATTTTTGTGCTTTAAATCTACAAACATTTTTCTATTTAAGAATTTCAACTTTATTTATTATTTACCACTCCGAAAAAACATTTTATGCTAAAGTGTGAGATCAATCGACCTGTAAATGAATTATAAACATCCATAGAGTCCTGGTTCTAAATTGTATAAAACCTACCTGTTTGTTTTACACAATGCACATGGGTATTTGCAATATTCTGGTTTGGATTTGTTGATGCCCATTTGGTGCTTGGTGAAATGTTGTTTAGCAATTTGATATCCAATATTTTCTTGCATATTTCATCCTATTTTACTTTTTCAAATCATGATAGTGTGACAATCAACCTCGTGTTTTCATCTTCTTCCATAGTCTTTATTGCAAGCTTTAACATTGAATTTCTGCATATTAGTATATTGATGCCCCTTTGTTTCAAAAATAATGAGGTTGGATGTATCATATTTTGCATTTGTTCAATGCTTATGCAGTCTATAATTAGTGGATACCACTATCTATTTGTTCCTAAATTTTATTTACTATTGGTTAATGTGAAACTCTTGCAGACTTATTGCAATAGCTGATAATCCTACTTGGATCTTTTACAGCAAACGAGAGCAACTATTATTATTGAGTCAATATTTATTTATTTTGTTGTTAACTATTAGAAGAAAAGCATAAATAGTGTTTTACAAATAGTTATAAAATTATTTTAAATATCGCTTTGGGAAAGTAAATGATTTTAGAAGTTTGAATTTGAATTTTTTAAATTGGAACCGAAATTAGTTTGATGAATGAAGTGCATATAGATGTATATATTAATTCTCATATGCCCAAACCCAAATCCTCAAGCGAAAAACTGGATATTTCTGAACTCTAGAAAAATCATTCTTTTTCTTAAATATAGACTCACATTGATACTTCTTATAATCATCATTCAATCACGGACTTCATGAAAACTGGATTTCTCTTTGTTCATATTTTAGGTAAAGTATAATAAAACTAAAGAAATATCCACACTCAAATAAATGATTCTTGACCCATATCTATACTTAAAGCAACCAGAAAAATTGATTAATTGCTAGAAGCAATGCAGACTTAGGTGCATACCGTCTAAAGTAGAGAAGAACTAATGTGCAGTTTATAGATGAGAAATTCTCTCATAAATCCATGTTAATGAAAGAAATTCCTATGTGTATATATTGTTTGTTAACTTATGCATATGCTTGAGTATTATCGTCTGCAAATTTTATGCTTATATATACTGCTTCCAATTTGGAAGAGTTACATGGAGCTTGCACTATTTTAAACTATTTTAGTCCTTTCTTGTTGAGTGCCTGTGAATATGTATAGGTGAATATGTATGTTTTACTGTATGAGTGATGTAAATATATGCGTGTGTAGCTACTACCTTTTTCTATGTGCATGTGCACCTTCCAAGTTGCATTTGTATATACATTAAAGTGCTTTTGTGGCTTCTACAGGGTGCGTGTGTGTGTTTGCATATGATTATCTCAATAATCAAGATACAATTTTGAATAAAACATTAATTAGAAACTTATAACTGAATCCAAAATCATATTTAAATTACAAAAAACACTAATTTCTAGCTTTGCTTTTGGTTTCTGTTTCTACACATGGGTGCAAAATTTTATTCTTACCCACTCTAGAATCACTGAATTAGATTTTTAGCAAGAGTGTGCGGTAGTAGACTGCTGAATCATTATACATTCATATTTTATTTTGTGCTAATAATTTTACAACTATATTTTATTTCGTTGTAATAATATATTAAGAGATGTCCACACCAACCCATCCTTACTGAGTTCAAATATTCTATCCCAAAATATCATGTATTCCATGTTCTCATACAATTAACATTAATCATTCAATCAAATTAATTAAATGCTTTGTGTTGCCATTATCTGTACCATTTTTGATTTTTAATATAAGGAATAATGTTTTGGTAGCTTAGTAAATATGATATTTTAGCTCTGTTCAGTTTATGTATAATTTTTTTATTTTTCTTGCCTTTCAAATTTGAAATTTCAAGCACTGATTACTTGTCAAAATACACAACATAAGATAGGTAATGTAAAGGAGATGGGAAATAGGCAACAAAGAAAAAGCAATTCGGTAAGTAAAGTTTATTACACTTTGCAATATAATTTGAATTTTTTGTTGATGACTCTAATTTTTGAATGCCTGCAATTGTTTTATAGACAAAAGATCTTGATAAATTGAGAATGCTTTGTATATTGATCGGAACATGAACAAATTGAGAATGTGGATTAGGATTTAATCTTATAAAACCCAAGTCCATTTTAAAACTCTATTTAAAAATCTCGAACAATCATAAATATATTCTAATCATTTACTTTAAAATACTATTATATAATAAAAACATTATAAATAAATAAATACTAACTTTAAAACGTCGAAAAATGATAAATAATAAATTTCAAAACATCCTTAAATAAACAATAATAATTTAACTTCAACATTATTAAAAAAATTCTAAAATTTTATTGTTAAATACTTATGATTAATTTCAAATCATATTAATAATTTAAATGATTAACTTTTCAAAATACTAAAATATTGATAAAAACCTTTAAAATAATTTTCATATAAATAACAACCTTTAAAACATAAATATATTTTATTTATATAATTCCACACTTAAATTTCAACATAATCATTTCCATATTTATAAACTATATTTATAAATCTCTTTCTGTTTTGTTAACTTTCTTTTTATAAAAACCCGTTTTACTTATAAAACCCCATATGGATTAATTCCATTTATAAATTCCTTTCTATTTATAAAATGCCTTTAACACCTCCAAAATTACCCTCACCTTCAATTTCCAAATAGAATAAACTATTTTCTAAACAACACTCCACATCTTACAGTAAATCCACTATTTGATTTATTTCTCCAATATATAAATAATAGTAGTTTCCTTTTAATTTATAAACAACGTTTATAAATCTATCCATTTGTTAATAAAATACTATTTTACAAATCTTCACATTATTTGTAAAATGCCATATTTATACATTATCACATTTATAAATTATCACATTTATAAATAAATCTTAATAAATGTATATGTATATATCTTTATAGAAAACGGTTAATGATTATTTATACCAAAATATTTTTATCTTCTTTTTTTAAAAATATTGAATAAACTAACTTACAATATCTAAAATCATATTTTTTATTTTAAAATAACTCCTTTAAATGAACTTCAAGAATAAGTATTAATATATATATATATTCGAAATCACTTAAAAATCCTTTTAAAAACTAAATTTTCATTTTATACTATTTCAAGGTCCAATGTTATCATAGCACTGAATAAAGAAAAATCATATATGTCATCAATTATGGCATCCAACATATCATATGTCAAATTTTATGAAAAATAAAACCAACAGTGTGAGGAATCCTGTTGGATCCCTCCAATGTGTACTTCTGCACCATGCATAGTATATAACCAAATAATATAAATCAACCGCTTTAAGATGGGATCGTATACAAAGAGTCATCCACTCTTACACCGGAATGTAATCGGGTCTCATTCAATCCATTGGCGGGAATATATCCAAATCAACTAATAAAATAGTAAATTATCCAAAAAATCAATAACAATCAACAATAAATTATCCACACGTCAAATCAAAAATTTTTATCGAATAAAATATATTTTTCGTTAACAAAAAATGTAAGTTTAACTTACTGAAATTTCTGTTGTCGCCAAGGTGTTTTGGATTTCATCCAAATTGAACAATGTAACGACCCGATATTTTCAACCATTCGCATCCGCACATGTCGGACTTGAATTGTTCAAAATACTGCGTCGTAAATAAATTTTTGGCAAAACTCAGATTATGCAGTAAATAAATCACAGACACAGATATCAAAAATCTCGCAGCGGAATTTAAAATACTTAGTGGTTCATGAAGCCACTAAAAATCTCAACCAAATAAATTTTTACATGGTTTAGAATCTCCAGTACAGTTTAAAACATCAATAGAAATCCAAATATTCCAAAGTCTCCATTACATAAATAAGATATAGACTGAAAGTTTTTGCCAGCAGCTCGAAAGGTCTACAGAATGTCCTAGCTCCGGGAAGAAAACTGAAACTGCAACTCAGGCTGACCCGAGTGTAAAATAAAACATAAACACTCGAGTCAGGAGATACATACTTATATAGTGTAAGCTAATTCAAGTGTACTGTAATATAGAGCAGGTAACTTAAAGGATACTTGGGACCGCCCATCCTCTAAGGATCCGTTAAACTATTTACTATGCAGTAATATTCGCTATTATAATAGTGTCTATAATAAAATAAACTTACTTTTAAATAGCGTTAAGGAGTGACCCAATATTCCCCCTAACACGTAATAGTCCCAGTAGTCCATCCAATATCATAGTCCCTCCTGATCGGGAAGCCACCAGAGAATACCACACGGGCTACGGGAGAAAACCAAACCCGTACAAGGCTCGCTATGGTAGGTGACACGGCACAACTAGGCAATGCCAGGGTAGATATACCAATTACGCTTCCGGACCGATGGAAACGCGCAGCGCGCAGCTACCGCCCACCTCGAACAACACTCCCAAATCAAAGGTGCGCACCAAACAATCACAAAAGCAATAGAATGGCATACGAAGAAGTGCGTCCGATCAGAGGTGCTACCTCATTAATCTGTCAATCGCTCCTGTTTTAGCCACCTTATGCCAACTCACGGGAGTCGGGTCCACGTATTTACCTTAAAGGAAACGTCACCGCCATCCTACTTCATTCTGGAACCTCCACTGCGTACACGGTTGGTAAAGTGGTTTTCGGTATTGACAGAGAGTTTGCCAGATATCCGATCCCGGTGTCTTTCACAACCAAACGTTATTATAACCTGTGGTTACAGCTTTTAAAAATGGTATTTATACTTTGAAATCAAAATAAATTTCAAATACCTTCAATATCAAATATTGTTTGTAAACATTGGTCATTTTATAAAATACCATTTAAATCTATTCAATTTAATTAGAAATTTATATGCCTTTTTCTCCCTTTTTAAAATTAAATTCTTCCATTTAAAACCATTCAAAGTCAATTCCTTATTTTTATTAATTACATATTAACTTCCAAAATTTAAACCCATTTTCCCAAAGATTATTTCCATAAATTTATTTTAAAAAAATTAAAATCCTAATTTCTGTAGCACTTATGAAATGCTACTTAAAGTCTATAGGTTAAAACAGTTCGTTTATAAAAGATAGCATTTAAGTGCTGTAATAGACTATTAACTTAACAATCAAGTTTTAAATTCCTAAATATAACTTTTTATCAATTATTTACTTAACTTTAACCTTATTTTTAACAAAATTCAGAAATTCCCAAAATAATTTATATTCCAAAATTTATTTAAACATTTATTTATTTATTTAACATTTTTAACTCATTCAAAACATTATAAATCTTATAAAAATCCTTTAAATATATTTAAACCAGAATATTATAAACTTCCATTTTAAAATAAATTTAAAATATTTCAGAAAAACATTATATAAACCACGGGTCTGTATATAGTTTTCTAGCCTAGGTCAAGTGATACGGATTTATATCATTTCAATCCGCAATTTACAAAACCCCGGGTTCTATCATTTCAAACCCGCAATCCCAAGTTAACAAATCAAATTTAAACAATTAAATAATATATATGGATAATAATTGTCGTTCAGGCCTATCATTTCAGCCTATAACGATCTCAATTTACAGGGAACTTGCAGTGATGATTTAACAGTAAATAATCAATAAATAATATAACTGCAACTATATTACAACAGATAAACAACTGATGAGGTGTCAATTTAAAATGGGGTTTAACATCATACGCTATATTACAGACAGATAAAATTTAATAAAATTTTTACAAATACACTTGCGATAATTCACAGAAATATAGGTATGTTTGTCTGGTGAGAAATACTCACCTGAATGCTGCTGAAATTTTTTTGATTCAAAACGAAAATCCCGAAATAAGAGTATAGAAAGCACAATCAATTCACAGTGGAAGCAACGACTTGATCAAAATCTAGAAGAAAATCCAAATAAAACCAATACGCGACTTCAATTTATGGTTAAAGCAAATATTTTGAAACAACTGGAACGAATGGAGTAAAAGAAATTTTGGTTCAACTTTTGCTCGACTGCCTCACCCCGCATCCCGACCCCAACTTCATAGGCTTGGCAATACTATTTATTATTATTATTAATTATATATATATATATATATATATATTCTTTTTTTTTCCCACGGCATGTCCAACTTATCTAGTTTGAAAAATATGTATTTACACAAAACTTGCATCTCTTCCTAATGCAAACTCTCTCTGTTCATAATTACAACACGTCTCTGCCACTTTAATTTCAAAACATTGTCGAATTCAAAAACATAAAAATTTAAATTTTTAACCATTCTTAACTTATAAAATCATATTCCTGCTTCAGAAAAATGTTCATTTTGATACCATTTATCTTATGAATAAATAAAGTAATTTTATAAATAAAATATCCAAATTTACTATGAATCATTTGTAAGTCAGAATTTCCCAATTTTACTTAACTTGTATATATATTTTTCCAAATAACTTTACACTTAATTTAAAAATACCCACTTCCTAAATAAAACTAAATTCTCTTTTATTTACTTAACTTAACAATTTTATTTAAAACCCAATTTCAAATTTTCAAGTTAAGTCATAAATGGAAATTTCACCTTTCCATTTGAAAACAACATTTTCAATTATTTACTTACAAAACACATCCGTTCCATAAATTTTTTTTCTCCTTTTATAGTTAATATACACTAAATTTTCTTCACAACTTTATTTATTTAGACATCAATTCAACTATGATTCAAGTTAAATAAAAGTTATTCCAAAATGTTCCATTTCAACCGTCTTTCATTTTATCAATTCAAAGTACATTACTTATTATACCAAACATATCCATTTTTGGAAATAACTTTATTAAAATTTCTAGGTTAGATTTCAACTCCATATTAAATCAAATTTAATTATTATGTCATTTATCGTAAATAAAATCTTTAAATTCACTTTAAAACCAATTATTAACTTACAAAAATTTAACTTATAGAAAACAAAACACCTTTAAAATTTTAAAGCCTTAAGTCAAATTTTTAGTTAAATTACATAAATTTTATTTCAAAAATACTTAATAATTTTTAGAAAAATATTATAATATATTAAGCTTGGGCTTGTTCGGGATATAAGCTCGGTTATGAAAACTTAGAGGGACGTGACGTGGTGGAGAAGTAGCCGAGCAAGGCAAAAGGGAAACAGAGAACAACAAGAAGAAGAAAGGGAAAAACTAGAAGAAGAAAAGAAAAAGTAAAACCATTACCTGATAGAGGCTTCAGTACAAAAGAAGAAGAAGGCTAAACTATGAGATGTAGAGGAAAGTTTTGGACGAGGCTATGTATTTATAAAGAGGAGTTTCTTTGTATGCAAGGAACTAAAATATACACGTGAAAAATCAAGGCAAGTTATGTCGGTAAGATTTATGATTCCCAGTCTACGCAAATTTGATTGAGATAGCAATGAATTTCGTACTAAATAAAAATGGAAGTGTTGATTTTTTTTTTTAGATAAGGCTTGCGTGATTTACTTCCCAGTTTGGTTTGTTAGAATGGATAAGTCTCCGTGAATAAAAATGAATACAGGGACATGTGCAAGAAATAAATGGAAAGAGGCAAATGCCAAAAACGTTAAAGGAATAAAATTTATGTCACGCGCAAAGGAAGGCAAATTGATTTTTCTCTCAGATGATATATGCGTGATTTACTGCCAGATATATGAAAATTTTGATTTCAACGTTATCTCTTTTTATTCTCTCCCCAATTAATAGTTGCGTGATTTATATGCAGAGACGAAATGGCAAGAGGAAATGTTTGTTTTGGCAAAGGAGCAATTTCAGATAAGTAAATGGCAAGGTAAGATTTGAATACATGCGTTGATTTTGGGCAAGAGATTTATTCTTGATTAAAGAAACGGCAAAGAAAAGAACTTGAAGATTTTGTGTGTTTATAATGAGCGAGATAAATTGATTGCTGTTGAAATTTTTTTTTCTTTTCTTAAAAGGATGCTACAAAAATTTTCAGCAAGATTTTGGAACGAAAAGTTTTATACAAAAATTAAAACCCTAATGAAAGCTATGGAAAAAGGTAACGTTTTTCTATAAAAACTACTGACTGATTTATAAATCCATATAGATATTGCAGTATGCATTTTAAAATACGCCAAACCGACGCAATACAATACGCTCAAAATTTATGCAAAAGTAACATTTTTAATTTATACGTTTATACGTTACTTATTCCATTACAATGCGTGCCCTTTTTAAATTCGAAATTATCAGTTTATTAATATGCTATAAATTCTTAACATTTATTACTAAATTAAAAAGATAAAACTTTGGTTACATCTCTCTCTGATTCTTATTACCATAAAAAGGCGTTTTATTATCCAAATGGACCAAATATTACAAATTTTTAAAGCAAGTATATAATCCAATTTTTTTATTTTTTTTATTTTTATTCCCATTTAGAGTTATCCTTTAAACAAAGTGAAACTTTCATTTATTATTTAGCATTAGGCAAATGATTTGATCAAATTAAAATATATATAAATTGGGAAGTAAATTTTACTGGAAAGAGAAAAATAACGTAAGAGATACGAGTAAAGAGAAAAATGCATATGAAATAGGCAAGCAAATAAGAGAATGGATACTGCGCATGACTGAGATTTAGGAGAAAATTGTGTTTTGAAAAATGCAAGAAATAAATTTTGTTGAATGGAAAAAAAAAATCTATGGAAATCAAATTTTTAAAGTAATGCGTTGAATTTAGAGGCAACATATTTGATTTAAACGCTAGAATATTCCTTCCCTCTAAAAACACATGCCACTGATAAATTTACTCATTTACACTAAGGTCATATTTTTAAGAATGTGTACCATAGCCATAATATTTTATGCCCAAAATATACCGAAATAACGGATTAAAATTCTATACGTTTTCTTATATATATATATATATATATATATATATATATATATATATATATATATATATATATACGGTATTTATTCCCTAAATTTACGCGCCCTTTTTAACGCGTAATTACCCAGTTCATTTATACACTAAAAAAATTCGAAATTCTGACCGTGCTGAGACTTGAACTCGTGACCTATCGTGAATAGCCCAGATGTCTTAACCAACTAAACTATTAATGTTTTCTTAACTAAAACTTGATTTTGCTAGAAATTAAGTTATTTACCATCTTCGACAAAAACCCCAAATTAAAGTTAATTCTTAACCATGTCAAAATTTCAGTGATCTTATCATTTAATTAAAAAATTGGTCAATTGTTTTTATTTTTAATCATTTTAAAATTTAGTTTTTTATATAATAAACACCAAAGTTTTTAAAATACAAGTGAAAAATACTTGTTAAAATTTTGGGCTGTTACACTCTCCCCCACTCAAAACTTTTCGTCCTCGAAAAGGAAGAAGGTAGGGGAATAGAAACAACCTGGAAGAAAACTAAATTGAAACTTAAATTAGAATCATTAATCTAAACAATAAAAATTCAATTTTAAATTAATCATTGATTTCATCTATTTATACTTAAAATTTTAACATTTATTTATTTACATATTTACTTGTATAATATCCCTACACTAAAAAAAATCATTCATTTTTTTTTTATCCAAATTTTACACAAGGTATTATAACATTCTAATTTAAAATGTTTAATTTTAATCCAAATTTGAAATGGTAATTTAACTTAATTGTTAAAGTAAATTTACCATTTCCCGAAATAAACTAAATTCTCCATTTAGTTTCTTCTTTATTCCAAACTATAATTAAATTTATTTCTCTCAATATATTTTTCTCATCTACGTCAAATATGTTTACACTTATTACAACTGTTTAAATTTATTCTTAGTTCCTTAACATCATTTTATATTGAAAATTATTCCATTACCCTTTTATTTTATTTACCTCTGTTAATCTTTTTATAACTAGAATTTAAGTGTATAACATTTATTATAACCACTAAAATTTTATTTATAAATCTTTTTATATTGTATAATATCCAATTACATTGTTAACTTCTGAAAATCAAGGTAGGTTATATTGAAATGAAATTGAGTATTATACAAATAAAACTTTCAAATTCAATTATCTCAAGTTGGAATTATTTATTCAAAAATTTGTTTTTTTTTTTGAAATTATTCCTCAAGATAAAATTTAAGAATTAAAACCCAAATAAATATATATAATATGTCAAATCAAATTTAAATCATATATATCTATATATTATAAATCAAGTCATATTTAGAGATTCAAATCAATTAAATTCTCAAGGTAACACTGTAGCAAGACTATAGAATGGTCTTTTCACTTCGAAACTCGAAAATGAATGTCGATGATGTTGCTGTCATTACCGAAATTATTTCCTGGCGACAAAGAGAAGAGCACTGATTTTTAAAACTTTAAAATTCTTTGGAAACAAATTTATATTCGAAAATAATTTAAATAATAATATATCCTTTTAAGACATTAAACACAAGGTTTGAAACTATCAGAAATTAAATTCTTAAATTCTTGTTTTAAATCCATTTCTGTTTCCAAATAAATTTATAACCATGTTTTTAAAGTTCAATTATTTATATAAGACAAAACCAATGGTTTAAAAAACCATAAATAAAATCAAACACTATTGTCTCTAAACAACTAGTTAAATTCTGAAAATTATACTTATACATATAATATTAGATTTTTCCCAAATATAGGAATAAATTTTTCAAACAAGGATAGAGATTCAAATTTGATGGATTTAAATCAAAGAGAATTTTGATTTAAAGATAAATTGGAATCAGACGATCGGATGATTACATAACAGAACAAGGAACTAGATAAGTTTAAATAAATCGCGGGCAACCTTAACCTGGTCAACCGTGACTTAAAGAGTCAGATTGAATGTAGATTTACCATTCGGTCCGAAGAGATAGAGTTCGGAATAACCAAAGATACTAGCATCTAAACCGAGGTTAAATATAAATCTCTGGTGAATCAATGCTAATTGTAAAGGAGTTTCACCCCTTTATTAGAATATTGGCGAAACCGCCAATTCACTATAAAGATCATCCGAAATGGAGTTATGGGATACTCCAGAAATCGAAAGAAGATGAATAGTGAGGGACACGAATGAACTTCGGAACCGCAGGGAACGTTCCAAAATTCAAAGGAAATCGGATCAAGAGGAAGAGATTCAAGCTCGAATGAAAGTGATTTTGTAAATCAAATTTACCATACATTCTAAGTTTTGCCTAGAGCCAAAGCTCTGATACCAACTGTAACGACCCTATATTTTCAACCATTCGCATCCGCACATGTCGGACTTGAATTGTTCAAAATACCGCGTCGTAAATAAATTTTTGGCAAAACTCAAAATATGCAGTAAATAAATCACAGACACAGATATCAGAAATCTCACAGCGAAATTTAAAATACTTAGTGGTTCATGAAGCCACTGAAAATCTCAACCAAATAAAATTTTACATGGTTTAGAATCTCCAGTACAGTTTAAAACATCAGCAGAAATCCAAATATTCCAAAGTCTCCATTACATAAATAAGATATAGACTGAAAGTTTTTGCCAGCAGCTCGAAAGGTCTACAAAATGTCCTAGCTCCGGGAAGAAAACTGAAACTGCAACTCAGGCTGACCTGAGCGTAAAATAAAACATAAACAATCGAGTCAGGACATACATACTTATATAGTGTAAGCTAATTCAAGTGTACTGTAATATAGAGCAAGTAACTTAAAGGATGCTTGGGACCGCCCATCCTCTAAGGATCCGTTAAACTATTTACTATGTAGTAATATTCGCTATTATAATAGTGTCTATATTAAAATAAACTTACTTTTAAATAGCGTTAAGGAGTGACCCAATATTCCCCTTAACACGTAATAGTCCCAGTAGTCCATCCAATATCATAGTCCCTCCTGATCGGGAAGCCACCAGAGGATACCACATGGGCTACGGGAGAAAACCAAACTCGTACAAGGCTCGCTATGGTAGGTGACACGGCACAACTAGGCAATGCCAGGATAGATATACCAATTACGCTTTCGGACCGATGTAAACGCGCAGCGCGCAGCTACCGTCCACCTCGAACAACACTCCCAAATCAAAGGTGCGCACCAAACAATCACAAAAGCAATAGAATGGCATACGAAGAAGTGCGTCCGATCAGAGGTGCTACCTCATTAATCCGTCAATCGCTCCTGTTTTAGCTACCTTATGCCAACTCACGGGAGTCGGGTCCACGTATTTACCTTAAAGGAAACGTCACCGCCATCCTACTTCATTCTAGAATCTCCACCGCGTACACGGTTGGTAAAGTGGTTTTCGGTATCGACAGAGAGTATGCCAGATATCCGATCCCGGTCTCTTTCACAACCAAACGTTATTATAACTTGTGGTTACAGCTTTTAAAAATGGTATTTATACTTTGAAATCAAAATAAATTTCAAATACCTTCAATATCAAATATTATTTGTAAACATTGGTCATTTTATAAAATACCATTTAAATCTATTCAATTTAATTAGAAATTTATTTGCCTTTTTCTCCCTTTTTAAAATTAAATTCTTCCATTTAAAACCATTCAAAGTCAATTCCTTATTTTTATTAATTATATATTAACTTCCAAAATTTAAACCCATTTCCCCAAAGATTATTTCCATAAATTTATTTAAAAAAAATTAAAATCCCAGTTTCTGTAGCACTTATGAAATGCTAGTTAAAGTCTATAGGTTAAAACAGTTCGTTTATAAAAGAAAGCATTTAAGTGCTGTAATAGACTATTAACTTAACCATAAAGTTTTAAATTCCCAAATATAACTTTTTATCAATTATTTACTTAACTTAAACCTTATTTTTAACAAAATTCAGAAATTCCCAAACTAAGTTATATTCCAAAATTTATTTAAACATTTATTTATTTATTTAACATTTTTAACTCATTCAAAACATTATAAATCTTATAAAAATCCTTTAAATATATTTAAACCAGAATATTATAAACTTCCATTTTAAAATAAATTTAAAATATTCCAGAAAAACATTATATAAACCACGGGTCTGTATATAGTTTTCTAGCCTAGGTCAAGTGATACGGATGTATATCATTTCAATCCGCAATTTACAAAACCCCGGGTTCTATCATTTCAAACCCGCAATCCCAAGTTAACAAATCAAATTTAAACAATTAAATAATATATATGGATAATAATTGTCGTTCAGGCCTATCATTTCAGCCTATAACGATCTCAATTTACAGGGAACTTGCAGTGATGATTTAACAGTAAATAAGCATTAAATAATATAACTGCAACTATATTACAACAGATAAACAACTGATGAGGTGTCAATTTAAAATGGGGTTTAACATCATACGTTATATTACAGACAGATAAAATTTAATAAATTTTTTACAAATACACTTGCGATAATTCACAGAAATATAGGTATGTTTGTCTGGTGAGAAATACTCACCTGAATGCTGCTGAAAAAAATTTGATTCAAAACGGAAATCCCGAAATAAGAGTATAGAAAGCACGATCAGTTCACAGCGGAAGCAACGACTTGATCAAAATCTAGAAGAAAATCCAAATAAAACCAATACGCGACTTCAATTTACGGTTAAAGCAAATATTTTAAAACAACTGGAACGAATGGAGTAAAAGAAATTTTGGTTCAACTTTTGCTCGATTGGCTCACCCCACATCCCGACCCCAACTTCATAGGCTTGGCAATACTATTTATTATCATTATTATTTATATATATATATATTTTTTTCTTTTTTTTTCCCACGGCATGTCCAACTTATCTAGTTTGAAAAATATGTATTTACACAAAACTTGCGTCTCTGCCTAATGCAAACTCTCTCTGTTCATAAATACTACACATCTCTGCCACTTTAATTTCAAAACATTGTCGAATTCAGAAACATAAAAATTTAAAGTTTTAACCATTCTTAACTTATAAAATCATATTCCTGCTTCAGAAAAATGTTCATTTGGATACCATTTATCTTATGATTAAACAAAATAAATTTTATAAATAAAATATCCAAATTTACTATGAATCATTTGTAAGTGAGAATTTCCCAATTTTACTTAACTTGTATATATATTTTTCGAAATAACTTTACACTTAATTTAAAAATACCCACTTCCTAAATAAAACTAAATTCTCATTTATTTACTTAACTTAACAATTTTATTTAAAACCCAATTTCAAATTTTCAAGTTAAGTCATAAATGGAAATTTCACCTTTGCATTTGAAAAGAACATTTTCAATTATTTACTTACAAAACACATCCGTTCCATAATTTTTTTTCCTTTTATAGTTAATATAAACTAAATTTTCTTCACAACTTTATTTATTTAGACATCAATTCAACTATGATTCAAGTTAAATAAAAGTTATTCCAAAATGTTCCATTTCAACCGTCTTTCATTTTATCAATTCAAAGTACATTATTTATTATACCAAACATATCCATTTTCGGAAATAACTTTTATTAAAATTTCTAGGTTAGATTTCAACTCCATATTAAATCAAATTTAATTATTATGTCATTTATCGTAAATAAAATCTTTAAATTCACTTTAAAACCAATTATTAACATACAAAAATTTAACTTATAGAAAACAAAACACCTTTAAAATTTTAAAGCCTTAAGTCAAATTTTTAGTTAAATTACATAAATTTTATTTCAAAAATACTTAATAATTTTTAGAAAAATATTATAATATATTAACCATGGGCTTGTTCGTGATATAAGCTCGGTTATGAAAACTTAGAGGGACGTGACGTGGTGGAGAAGTAGCCGAGCAAGGCAAAAGGGAAACAGAGAACAACAAGAAGAAGAAAGGGAAAAACTGGAAGAAGAAAAGAAAAAGTAAAACCATTACCTGATAGAGGCTTCAGCACAAAAGAAGAAGAAGGCTAAACTATGAGATGCAGAGGAAAGTTTTGGACGAGGCTATGTATTTATAAAGAGGAGTTGCTTTGTATGCAAGGAAGTACAATATACACGTGAAAAATCAAGGCAAGTTATCTCGGTAAGATTTATGATTCCCAGTCTACGCAAATTTGATTGAGATAGCAGTGAATTTCGTACTAAATAAAAATGGAAGTGTTGATTTTTTTTTTAGATAAGGCTTGCGTGATTTACTTCCCAGTTTGGTTTGTTAGAATGGATGAGTCCGCGTGAATAAAAATGAATACAGGGACATGCGCAAGAAATAAATGGTAAGAGGCAAATACCAAAAATGTTAAAGGAATAAAAATTTATGTCACGCGCAAAGGAAGGCAAATTGATTTTTCTCTCAGATGATATATGCGTGATTTACTGCCAGATATATGAAAATTTTGATTTCAACGTTATCTCTTTTTATTCTCTCCCCAATTAATAGTTGCGTGATTTATATGCAGAGACGAAATGGCAAGAGGAAATGTTTGTTTTGGCAAAGGAGCAATTTCAGATAAGTAAATGGAAAGGTAAGATTTGAATGCATGCGTTGATTTTGTGCAAGAGATTTATTCTTGATTAAAGAAACGAGAAAGAAAAGAACTTGAAGATTTTGCGTGTTTATAATGAGCGAGATAAATTGATTGCTGTTGAAATTTTTTTATTTTTTTTATTTTTTTTTGAAAGGATGCTACAAAAATTTTCAGCAAGATTTTGGAACGAAAAGTTTTATACAAAAATTAAAACCCTAATGAAAGCTATGGAAAAAGGTAACGTTTTGCTATAAAAACTACTGACTGATTTATAAATCCATATAGATATTGCAGTATGCATTTTAAAATACGCCAAACCGACGCAATACAATACGCCCAAAATTTATGCAAAACTAACATTTTTAATTTATACGTTTATACGTTACTTATACGATTACAATGCGTGCCCTTTTTAAATTCGAAATTATCAGTTTATTAATATGCTATAAATTCTTAACATTTATTACTAAATTAAAAAGATAAAACTTTGGTTACATCTCTCTCTGATTCTTATTACCATAAAAAGGCGATTTATTATCCAAATGGACCAAATATTACAAATTTTTAAAGCAAGTATATAATCCAATTTTTTTATTTTTTTATTTTTATTCCCATTTAGAGTTATCCTTTAAACAAAGTGAAACTTTCATTTATTATTTAGCATTTTGAAAATGATTTGATCAAATTAAAATATATATAAATTGGAAAGTAAATTTTACTGGAAAGAGAAAAATAACGTAAGAGATATGAGTAAAGAGAAAAACGCATATGAAATAGGCAAGCAGATAGGAGAATGGATACTGCGCATGACTGAGATTTAGGAGAAAATTGTGTTTTGAAAAATGCAAGAAATAAATTTTGTTGAATGGAAAAAAAATCTATGGAAATCAAAATTTTAAAGTAATGCGTTGAATTTAGAGGCAACATATTTGATTTGAACGCTAGAATATTCCTTCCCTCTAAAAACACATGCCACTGATAAATTTACTCATTTACACTAAGGTCATATTTTTAAGAATGTGTACCATAGCTATAATATTTTATGCCCAAAATATACCGAAATAACGGATTAAAATTCTATACGTTTTCTTAAATATATATATATATATATCTATGATATATATATACACACACGGTATTTATTCCCTAAATTTACGCGCCCTTTTTAACGCATAATTACCCAGTTTATTTATACACTAAAAAAATTCGAAATTCTGACCGTGCTGAGACTCGAACTCGTGACCTATCGTGAATAGCCCAAATGTTTTAACCACCTAAGCTATTAATGTTTTCTTAATTAAAACTTGATTTTGCTAGAAATTAAGTTATTTACCATCTTCGACAAAAACCCCAAATTAAAGTTAATTCTTAACCATGTCAAAATTTCAGTGATCTTATTATTTAATTAAAAATTTGGTCAATTGTTTTTATTTTTAATCATTTTAAAATTTAGATTTTTATATAATAAACCCCAAAGTTTTTAAAATACAAGTGAAAAATACTTGTTAAAAATTTGGGCTGTTACAAACAACATTGGATTTAGCGCGAAATCTAACTAGCTCCAAATCCATCCAATCCAATTCCATAATGGAGATTTCTTTGATATGATCGCAATGCAACTTGTTGCATTTGATTTGGACCTCGTATGAATAAGATATAGCATTTGTAAGTTAATAATTTTATAATACAATTAATTACATCATTAAAAATTTAATTAACCTAAATCACATTCGTTCCCAAGCATGGCAGCACTCGGCCATGACTTCTTTCTTTAATTTTTTTTCGACCGCGATAATCGGTCGCCGCCTCACCGATCATGAACTCACCTCGAGCTCACCGTTGTCGCGTTGCCTATCGCCTTGCCATCGCCACCGTTTTACCCAAAAATCAAACCCAACTATAGCGAAATCAAAGTCGAATTACTGCCGCCTTGAGTCGAATTACCTAAATCTGACTGTCCACATCGTTTATCTCGTCATCTCCATCAACTTCGTAGTTGGGACCGTTGGTCGATCCTGCCTTGATTGGCTCCGATTGATTCGAGCCATTGGATGGAGATGCTTTAAATTAAAATTTAAAAAAGAAATGAACCAACTTTCCTAATAACTCGATTTATATATACGCGAGAAAAGATATGGATATGTATGGGCATGACGTGGTTGGGTATGGTTACTTAGATATAAGGTATAGGCTAGTATAATATATGTGTGTGTATCATAATACCCCGCTTTAAACGTCCGAAAATCTCGAAATTCAAATGAGGTGTGTCGCTTGGGGTTCTATATATTATACCCATATTCGAACACATTGGAACTAGTCTCGAGACCTAATTCGATCATATGCAGAAGATAGTTTTTTCACACCCCATTATTATATAAATTTATAAAATTAACTTCGATGCGTTTTGAGCTTGCATGACCAAACGGTGCATCCGATCGCCATGAAATTCATTTTCATACTATAACTTACTATTACGGATCCAATGGAGCTGGTTTCATTGAAATCCAAGATAGTTCCCTAGAAGGCTATTTTAGATGTTAATAAAACGAATTATTATAAAAACCAAATTAATCACTTTTGAATCTAAATTAAAAGTTTGCTATCTTCATTCTTATTCAAAAAAAATTTAAATCAACTTTCAAAATCATTTATATTCACACTATTTTCAAGATTCAATTATTTAAACAATTCCAATTATTCAAATAACCCTTATATTTGAAATTCAAGTTATTTAATTTACAAAATTTACTTTTCAAAATTTAACATCAATTAAATATTCTAAATTCTAATGAAAAAATTTCGGGGACATTAAATTCTTCCCTCCTTAATAGAATTTCATCCCCAAAATTAGCAAGATAAGAAAAAATGCCTCAAACCCATTAACTTTTCAAAACCCATTAGCTGAAATAGATTACCAAATCTTTTAAACTTTTAACTTCTCAAAATCGACTTATCGCAACTTTGTTATCACCTTTCTAGGTCTCTAAATTCCCTCATAGTAACTAAATAATACTATTCCAAGTTATAACATAAACATCAAATCTTAGTTATCAAAAAAATTTCAGAGTTCTCAAAAAAATTCTAACACCTTAAATTTACGGAAAATTTTACTAGCGTCTCCTTGTGCGGATCGATCAGAAAAATTTACAATATATATAATAACTAATATAAATCTCATCTTTAAGGATGAGGCGTCACGTAGGGGAAAAATATAAAAATAAGATATGTAATCCGAGATGGTACCTTATTTTAGTATTAACAAGCGCACACAACCAATATAATGCAAAAGTGAGCTCCAAATACGAAGCATGCGCCACCCGCACCTACTAATCACTCAGCAACAAATGAGAACAAGTATAGGAAAAGTAATATCAATATATATAACATGTATTAATACAATAACCATAAGCAAATGTAACAACTTGTTATCCGGGTTTTTAACCCAGTAGTACCCACTAGAAAGTAAAACAATCTTGTGACATCAGAATGACTTAGAGCTTAACGAGAAAGGTTGAGGCAAGGAATGAACAAGAGCTAAGCCATATTACTAAGGCAACGAGTGGGATCGACTAAACCAAGAGACCAACATTCTTCAAGCGCAATCAGTGGTTGAGTGCAAACAACTAGTAAATTATCATTAAAACGTAAGCAACGACGATACAAGAGCATGGAAACATCCTAAAATCCAAAACATATTCTAAGCGCTTGGATCGCCAATGACCCATACTCTATGGATCACTAGCGATCCATGCAAAATGGAAGGTCGCTGTGATGCAGGAAAGAAGAGAAGGAAGGAAGAAGGATGTTGAAAAATTGCTAAATTTATGGATCGCTAGCGATCCATGCATGCCCATGAGTTTTTAGCGAGCTAACTAAGGAAGCATTGGGAAAAATAAGCCAAGTCAATAGCTCACGTACGAGTCAAGTTTATGGGTCGCTAGCGATCCATAGACCATTGTTCACTAGCGACCCATGGTTTTGGCTCGGTTCACGAGGTAACCCCCTAGGTCGTTTTATATCTACCTACAAGCACTTGACAAAGTGGCCTGGCCTAAAAGCTCTTTGATCCCTATAAATACCATCCTACTTACAACATAAACTAGATCTTCTCCGGACTAGTTGCTGAAGCTCTGCTGGAAACATTCTTCACTCTCTACCTCACTCAAGACAATCCGCAAAGGGATTCATTGTGATTCTCCAGTGGATTCTAACTCTGGGATTCAACCAATCTAAGGATAATCAAAGCCTTATAATCAAACACTTCTTATAACAACATTCGGTCTATACTAAAACTATAAAGTGGACGTAGGCTTCATTAACAGCCGAACCACTATAAAAATTCTCTGTCTTCTTTCTTGTACTGTTCTTATTCTATATCCATGATATGTGATATCACTCTGTCGGAACAGGGCTGGTGCTTTTAAACTCAAATTAGAGTGTTGATCCATTTTTTGGGTTAACATTTTGGTGCTTTCACTGAGAATTCCAACTTAGGTTCAGATCTAGATATCTACGTTGGCTCCCATATGTCCAAAAGTTTGATCCTCAATCTCTGCTTAGAAGATTTGCTGTTGGAAAAAGAAGAACCAACCAAGAAGAATCGGAGAAAAAGCAAGCAAACATATGCTAAAGAGATGGGTCGCTGCGATCCATCTCCTATGGATCGTTCGAAGGGGATATAGTCGAAAGGAAGTAATGGGCGGAGCTCCAAAAATCACGACGGAAGAAAATGTTAACACTCCCCCTACTAAAAAAGCACGGGCTACAAACTCAAACTTATGGGTGAAAACCCCATATAAGGATACAAAGATGACTCTCTTCAGCTCTGAAAGTGGCAAACAATTTGAGGAAGACAAATTGGATGAAATTGCCAACTTTCAAAATGCTTGAAGAAACTCTAAAACCCATGTCGTAGCACAATGCTTAGCAATGGACGAGGAACTGCTACTCAAACGATATTCCTAGAGGTAGGAGAACCGAGAAGATATGATATAAACCAAGATTAATTACATTGCCAAGTTCCCACGTATATTGTGGTCACTGTCGGCTGACCAGCTTCCAGTCCTATCATGGAGTTCCCATTGTCAAATCACGAATGGTCGTCATTGAAAATCATGAAAAATCATCAAAATGGTCGTTGAAAAACTCAAGCCGAACTTAGGTAATCACCCATTTGACTCTAAGTGAACCTAGGAAATTCTAGCCTGAAATAAGATTCGAGTAAAACCAAGATTTTCCCAAGCAAACAGGAATATGGCTCCAAGCAATGTTTGTCACCAACTCAGCACTTCAAATTCTGTGATTCCAAGCGAATCATTTGTTGACTCCAAGAAAATGGAAAATTTGCTCAAGCCATAATCCAACTGACATACCATTAATCCATCAATGCCGATCCATCTTCTTTTTCCAATAACTTAAACATGCAAATTACAAATACCTTGAAATTTAGAATGCAACCTTATGAGGCCTTCTTTGTCACCCCGACCAATCTCATCTAGTTTGAAATTTTTAGGGATTGTCACCGATCCATGACCCCATCATAAGTGATTCACCATTCAATCGGCATTTCCAATCATTTAAGCATATACAATCATGCTTATATCATTCTCAAGCTGTATAAACAGCCCTAACTTGAAAACGGGCCGATCTGAAAATGATTAGAGCATCGTCTTTAATCAAAACTCATTCATCGAAGCCACTCAACATGTAGAATATCCAAGGTATGAATAGCATATGGACGAAGTGAGGGCGATGGATGCATTTTGCTACAAGGCCTGTAGGAAACATTAAAGGATGAAACAACCTGCTACCCAGGAAGAATTCTATAGAAGGAAAACCGGTCCTAAAGACTAGAAGTAGTGCGATTAGAAGAAGGCAAACCCAGTAATGTGTCAAACAACATACCAAATGGTAAAGGAGCTACAAGACCTCAGCGACCTTCTGCCTGAGCAAGGCTACTAAGACCCAATAGAAATCCACCCCAGCTAACTGACAAAATCAGACGAGAAGATGATTATCAAATAACATTGCAGCTAGCTAGCAATTAAGAATGGGACAGCAACCTAAAGCGATTCCTTCTCATCCATTCTTGTCTACTCTCTCTTTCCAAATAAGCCGTAATGGGACACTAGTGCATTGCAGACAACACGCAAAAGAAATGCTTCTATGCCATCAATGAGGCATGTCATCCCCCTTCTGAGGACCGAGATTGCTGGTGGCATCGAGAAGTCTTGTCCAAAGGATCTTCGAACAAACATATCCAACGTCGTAGCCTATGGGAACCGATAAAATTTTATTCCCTTGATCTGAATCCAAAAAATTCTTCTTGAAGTCGATGAATCATTGCTTTAAGACCGCCGGGTCATCGGATACATGACTTAAAACTCCTCTCAGAGTCGATAAATTATCATTCCAAGGCCGTTTGGTCATCGGACGTCTTACCATAAAAAACCCTTCACGATCGTGAAGGTCTTTCGCTAACTAAAGATCGTGAAGGTAAACTGGTAAATCAGCGGTCATTTGTTCCAAAAAACCCTTCGCGAACGTGAAGGTCTTTCACAAACTAAAGCATCTTGAATGTGAACTAGTAGATCAGCGGTCATCTGATTCAAAAAACCCTTCAAAAACGTAAAGGTATTTCATGAACTAAAGCATCGTGAAGGCGAACCGAGAGATAAGTGAAATTTATGTATGAATGATATCCACGAAGGTGAATTACAAGATCAGCAGTCATCTGATCCAGACCTCCCCTAAGTCAATGAAGTCACGCTCCGGGGCCACAAATTGACAATCGTACCAGTCACTCGGTAAAATTAATGGAATCACTTCTAATAACCAATGAGACAAATAGTGTTAGCTTCAAAGTCACTCAAAGAAACTATGCCAAAGCTGAACTAATCTTGTGATCAATCAGAGGCCAACTCGAATCAAGCCATGATTTGGCACCTGGGAAAACCGCACCCACTGGACCAGGGGTAACCAAACGAGTTGTGAAGAGACCATGGATACAGTTTAAGCGCATCATTAGCCCTATGGCATGGGGGGAACCGCACACACTTGAATGGCCATAAGAAAGGCCGAGACTAATCATATCACGTTTTATTATGCCTGATCAAAATTTTTGACATTCTAGCAACCACAGATGTAATGATCTAGCAAGTACAACAAACGAAATACTAGCATAATACTTGCTCACTTCTTTCCAACTACTATTTTATTGATGACCAATTCCTCTTCCTCTTAGACCGTATGCAGTCAAAGACCAATGCTCTAAAGGCAGTTTGGACGAAAAGCTAAGAGTCATGCCCTGAACTCCCATATGCTCTTTCTTCAATCCATCTTCATGCGATCAACTATAGATCTCTCCACCATGGAAGCCTGATCTATTTTGATGTGTACATCTTCCAGAAACACGGAAGGATCATCCATGCTTACCTGAAACAAAAACCGTTTAGTTTCTTGAACCAATAAAAAACCGTGCTCATGTAAGCAACCTGCTGAGTTGCCGAGGTCAAATTGACTCAAACCGCATGATCGATGGAACCCGATCCTTGCCTTATAAAAACCGGTGTTGCTTTGGAAACATTGGGAAGGCCCAAAACATACGCTCCTCATGTTTCCCGAAGGTAGGAAACACCGAGGAGTACCAAAACCAACGCATTTCATAAGCCGCACTAAAATTACACTTCTCACATCGCTTGAAGATAGGCAACACCGAGGAGTACAAAAAGCCGCGCATTTCATAAGCCACGCCAATATTACACTCCTCACGTTGCCCAAAGATAGGCAATACGAGGAGTACCAAAAGCCACGCATTTCATAAGCCGCGCCAAAATTACAATCCTCATGTCGCCTGAAGATAGGCACCGAGTAGTACCAAAAGCCGTGCATTCCGTAAGCCGCACTAAAACATACGCTCCTTGCATTACCCGAAGATAGGCAACAACGAGGAGTATAAAGAGCCGCGCATTTCATAAGCCATGCACTAACTCCCAAAACATATGATCCTCACGTTGCCCGAAGATAGGCAACACCGAGAAGCATGAAAGCCATGCATTTCATAAGCCACGCACTAACTCCTAAAATGTATGCTCCTCACATTGCCCGAAGATAAGCAACACTAAGGAAAACTAAAAGCCATGCATCCAATAAGCCATTGCACTAACTTTCAAAACAAAAACCCCTCATGCTGCCCAAAGACAGGCAACACAGAGGAGTATCAAAAGTCGTGCGCCCGTAAGTCACGCACCAACTCCTTAACACTGCCGAAAGATAGGTAACATCGAGGAACATCACCAAAAAATAATGCACTTAAGGCATAAAAGCATCATAATTGGATCGACGGGCCATATCGATCCCAAACACCGCACATCTCATAACCAACGCCAACCACTTTTATGATTGGGAGTAATGAACATGACTACAACAAAGTTGGAGTGCAACAAACCAATAAAAAGGTTTCAGTTGACAACACTTAATGATTAAAACTTTCCTCAGTTAACCCATGCAATATGCTCCTCCAAAACACGCATATATCACATACTTGCCAGAATATCACAAGAAACTTGGATTACATGCTAAAGTTGCAAAACCTCCGAAAGAAGGAAAATCAAGCTGCGACTTAGCCATATTTCAAGTTTAATATGAAAATTATCTAAACTGTGAGTTACCGATCATTTGAAGTAAACAGCCTTATGAACTGGGGGCACACCAGTACTTAAATAAAAATAATTAAATATAACAAGTTTACAAGTTCGGTTACTCCAAACAAAGAATTGTTGCTCCAAATAAGTTTACGAGTTCTGTTATTCCAAATAAAAAATTGTTGCGCCAAATAAATTTTTTGGCGGCAATCACAATAACTGGTTAAGTTCAAACAAAACAAGCACAAATGCACAGAACGCATATGAACAGATAAGAGTATAATCAAAATATCAATGTATTGCTTATAATTTTCTTTGCACAGGGTCAAAATGTAAGGGCTGTACCCACACAATACTATCCGACAAAAAGAAAATACTGACTCTACGACAAAAACACTAAGTGCAGACTCTACACTTGAACAAAATGACTCAAAAAGAACCAAAATCAGATCTATCTCCATACAAGCTCATCAGTGCATCCTTCCACCGCTCCCTTTTCCACCCTTTGTTTGCAGTTTGTACCTCGTCTCGGGAGTGGTATCATTGCCGGTAATATCATAAAACTCCTTGGTGGCAAGTCCTCCTCTTGGTCCACCTCATTCTCAGAAGATTCTCTCTTTGCTTCATGCTTCCGTGATTTAAGGGAGCTCTTCGGGGCTTCGATTGCTTCAACCTTATCCTTCTTGATAGCGACCAAAGCATGTGGAGTCTTACGAGGCTGCTCCATTTGAACTTCCTGCTCCTTGAGTGTTGTCAATGTTACGTCACCCTCCAAAGACACAAAAGGTTCATCCAAGCAATGCAGCACGACAATCTTTTCGGACTCCGACCCCGGCTGTGAGCTAGACACGGACATGGAAACAGGAACATGAACGAAAGCGAGCATGAAGACTTTGGAAATAGCAGCAACTTCGGGCACTAAGGAAGATGGAAAATCAACATGAAATCTCGATCCCAGCCTCTTAAGAACTGGTGTTGCTCTGGCAACATCGGGAAGGCCTAAAACCTCGTGCATCACATCTTGAGCCTTGGAACCATGCTCTTAAAGTAGGAAGGCCCAATCCCTTGCGCATCACTTCCTGAGCCATGGAACCATGCTCTTGAAGTATGATCTCCTCATATTACCAAAAGATTGGCAATGTTGAAAAGTTCCAAATCATTTTGGATCAATGGGTTGTGCCGATCCCATAAGCTGTGCATGTCCTATGTCGTGCACCTCTAAAAGCTATGCATCCAACAAGTTGTGCACTCTCATAACCTGCGCCACCCATAAGCCATGCATTACCAGAAGCCGTGCATCTCGTAAGCTGCAAACTAAGCTGCGCAAACACTGCCCAATGTCGCACCGGCATCATCACTGGACCATCAAAATTCTCTAAGTATTGGTGTTGTCTTGACAACACTGGGTAACTTGTTTACTCAAGGATTAACATAGACCACTCCCTACCACCCAAAAGGATTAACATACTCCTGTAATGCCATAAAGTGCCCAAATCAAGATTTCAACAAAGAATTCCGATCTTTCACCAAAATGCCTCAAGTTAAGATATTCAAATCCCGAACTCCCAAAGATAGGAGCTACGACACAACTATGATTGGGGGCATCAAGAGAGTCACCTGGAATATCAAGTCTTACATTAAGAGTGCAGAGTAATCAGCCTCATGGACCGACGACACATAACACACTAACACTTGTTTGGGACCAAAAATCATTCCATGGTTCTGTTATGCCAAATGGAGAATTTTGGCAATCGTAACAAAATAAGCGGTATAGTAGGCTAGACGAATGTGGAATTAAAAAGGAAACTCCTTTAACCTGCTAGACATCGATATTGCCTTCATAACATTGAGAACTCGAGACCGTCGTATCAACAAGAAAATTGAACTCCTTAAAGCTAACCATCGCTCAGAAATAGGGATAAAAGGAGGAATTCATCGACGACCAGAGATATATAATGATGGAAGACATTTTCAGAATCAAGTCATCGACTCAGGGGCTTCCAAAGGCGGAAGCAGGTGCTCCAATATGGTCTCAAACCCTAACTTATAGAAAACCAGCTGATATCCGAAGACAGACAATGATAAGGAGTGAACGCTTAAAATCGAGCAACTAAACCATTGATTACTGAAGATTGGAACCAAAAAAAAGGTTGATATCTGCATTAATTTTATTAGTCCAGCATAATGCATATGGCATGAAACAAGCAAGGTTAGGTGTTAGAGACTCAAGACAACACTACTGGACTCTACCGGTCCATGATCAGTATAGTAATAAATGTGGTTGTATCGGGGGAAATGTGATGACTTGCTCCACAATTTCAAATTTTCTATAATAATCTGGAGTTTGAGACGTAGAATTGAAGGATTTAGTTAATAGTCGTCAGATCATAACAAAAACGGTTCGAGGAAGTTCGATTTTTCGTGAATAAAAATAATTATGGAATTGGTTAAGCAATAGCCTTACATCTCCAAGGGTAATACTTGACGGTTAAACAAAGCTAGGAAACGAAAATGCTTGGGACTCTTACCCTTCGAGAACATGGAGTATCCCATATTTAAGCAACATTGACAAAACAATCACATTGGGTTAAAAGGAATCTACTCAACTATACTGGACCGGATGAATGATTCAATCCTCACCAACGTGACTTTAACACTGCCCAAAGATAGGCAGCACTAAGAAAATACATTTATAATCCAATCATCAAAGTGCTAGTTTCTGAAGACTGAAATTAGTACCCAACCGGACTAAAAGTACCATCGAATCAATGGGAAAATCGATCTGAAAATCCTGAGTTTTGGTGTTGCCTCGGCAATAGCAAGGCCTTCTTTTATCTTTCAAGTACCGTTGTTGCACTAGCAATGCCAGGAAAATTTCCTATTTCCTAAGTACCAGTTTTGACTCGGCAATTTTAGGAAACTTTCTATTTCATAAGTACCAGTGTTGCTCGGGCAACTTCGAGAAATTTTCTACTCGCTAGACAGCGGTATTGCCCTGGCAATGCCAGGAAAACTTTAGTCTACAAGACTGATTGGAAACACTTATCGTAGTGACCCATCGATGCAAGCTTCTGGGGATAGATGTTGGACCTCAACTGAGCACTGTTTCCAGATGATAGGCAATGACCGAAAGATATGTCCTTTCTTAGGTAACTGGGTGGTTCAACCTAACATCGTAAGAATCAGCCACTGCACGAGAATAGAGCTACGTAGAAAGGAAATCTCAGGATTGAATTGCCCATGTAATAATTTCTAGGGATGAAAGTTGGTGCACAACCGAATTTCCTAAATTCAACTTAGAAAGAATTTAGACACAACCAAAAGATAGGCAGCCTTAAGGAAATGTTGCTCGGAACCAAGCAGCTAAGTTGTCAATTTCCAAAGACAGGAGTTGACATATGAACAAAACTTCTATGACAACACTAACAACTAAGAAGAGAATGCATGGCCAAGAATAAGTCTGAGCAATCATGGAAGTTCTAAAATAAAATCCCTAAACTTCCTCAATTCTAAAATGGAATTGAGTGGGGCGAATTGAGCAATTTGCCCCATGAATTTCCATTTCTCACAATCACCCAAATACAGGCATTCAAAATAGCTAGTCCCTCAAGATGGGATAGAAGCACAAATACTTGATTAAAGAAATATTTCAAAAGTCCAAACACAAATAATTGCGAGGTTGGTTAGATAAGGGTTCTGTATCACAATACAGAGCATTCTGTCAACAAAGCCTCCAACAAAGGAAACGAAGGATTTAACGTTTGGAAATCAAATGTCGCTCATAGTCCGGCGATGACGAGAAAGATCGATGACCTACTCAAGGTCTAACTAGATCATTTGGATCCAATTTGCAGGAATATACCATTACCCAAAGTTTTGTGATGCTAAGAAGAAAACCCCAAAATGAAACTATCGATACATCGGCTTACAAAAATAGAAACAAAAGCTTGATCGACTCATTAATACTACCTTTTAGAATCTTATGTTATCCAAATTCCACAACATCAAGGAAAAATCCATAGGTTTGAGTCATTTGTACATGCGTTTACGAAGATAGAAACCAACACATGATTAGGATCTTAATGCCGGACTCAAAAGAACTTGCTTTAGCAAAAGATGCCGGAAATGCATCTTTTTAATGCCTACTGACATCATTACGAAAACTCAGATCTTGGGACCAAGCAACAAAGTCCATAGTTCCCAAAGATAGGGGCTATTATGTCAGCCAAACTGGGGTAATCGAACTTAATACTTAGGAGATCTAACCTCCCAAAACGTGTTGGTTCAATAGTCAATGTAATCAGCCCCATAGACTAAGGCAATTCACCAACACTTTTTGAAATGAACTCAATTGAGCATAAGTTGGGATTAGCTACAGAACTAGCTAAGCCAAGCTACTTCATAGTTATGAATAAAGCTATGAAGTAGGATATGCCGAAATGACTGCAGAAGTATTAACTACATGTATAGAATTACAGTAAATGAGTATGCTGCACATGAGCACAAGAAGTGTAACCGCGATAAAAAGCAGTGCTCGGAATCGAGCAGTTAAGCCAATAGTCCTCGGAGAGAGAGAATGCTGTGCAATAAATTTCGAAAAACGCAAAGGAAGGACAATCACACTCGAACAACTCACGCGTTAGCTCTTGAAGGCTGAAACTATGCCTGATCGAACTCTAACTACAACTCTACAAGAGCCACTATGCCTTGTATTTTAACTATAATCAATCATCCCAATGTGATAGGGATAATAATCAAAGCCTAAATTGCGATGGTCCTAGCTTCTGGAGGAGTGGGAATACCTCCGCCAAACTAAAGATTAGGTGATTGAAAATTCATTTTCGATGACAAAATTTGGCATTCAACCATGTAAGGTATTTTTAATTTAAATAATTCCTCGTATAACCAACTCCCGAAATCCAATGAAGTCGACGTATCAACAGGGTCCTGAGCGTAGACCAGGGCAGATGTAGTGTGTTATCTACATGAGAAGAGTCTAGTATCCTGAATACTGCGAAAAAACAATCTAGTGTAGATAGATAGATTACACTGGAAAATCAATCCATATCATCCTTTGAAATTATCTCTTCCACACTTACCAGTTACCGATCAACAATCGATAGGAAGCCGCTGTCCGAAGCGATGTGGGAAGCTTTTCTTTTCAGGATCACTGGAATACAGAAAAGCGATATGATTGAATCATCCACTATATCCAATTTTGGAATAAATCATCGCATTGGAATTCAAAAACATCGATAGGAACTTAACAAAATTCTTGAAAAGAAGAAGTTAAAGACCAAGAGCACGACTTTGCTCCAGAACGACGTACAATAATTCTAGACAAAACATAGCTTCACTGTCGATCGAATTAAAATTATATAGGACAACTCCAAACCTACATCATGCACCCACTTGCCGACCTAAAACCTTGCGTAAACTAAGGAAAAATGATTGCATCGTCAATACTAGTAATTGAAATTCATATTGAAATCAAAAAACAAACGTTTGTCAGAAGTCAGTCAATTAATAACAACATCCTAAGGTGGACTCTAACGATTCACATCAAAAATTCAACAGTCAAAGCCAAATTAGCATGATAACCTCGACACGATCAACTAGATTTTGAAAAATAAAAACTCAATAGAAGTTACTTCCAGAGCATGCCTTTTTCAACGAAGGAATACTCTGGGGGGCAAATGTTATCCAGGTTTTTAACCAGCAGAGAAAGGAGAACAATCTCGTGACATCAGAATGGCTTAGAGCTTAACCAGAAAGGGCGAGGCAAGGAATGAACAAGAGCTAAGCCATATTAATAGGATAATGACTGGGATCGATTAAACTTAAAGACTAGCATTCTTTCATCCCAATTAGCAGTTGAGTACAAACAGCTTGTATATTATTATCAAAACATAAGCAACGACGATGCAAGACCACAGAAACATCCCAAACTCCTAAAAATATCCTAAGTGCTTGGACCGTTAGCGACCCATATCCTATGGATTGCTAGCGATCCATGCAAAATGGAAGGTCACTGTGATGTAGGGAAGAAGAGAAGGACGGAGGAAGGATGTTGATAAAATATTAAGTATATGGATCGTTAGCGATCCATACACCAATGATCGCTAGCGATCCATGCTTTCCCATGAGTCTTTAGCGAGCTAAGGAGGCAGTGGGAAAGAGAAGCCGAGTCATTAGCTCACGTACTATATGGGTCACTAGCGATCCATAGACCATGGGTCGCTAGCCACCCATAGTTTTGGCTCGATTCGTGAGCTAAACCCCCTAGGTCATTCTGTACCTACCAAAAAGCAGTTGACGAAATAGCGAGGCCCAAAAGCTCTCTGATCCTTATAAATACCATCCTACCTACAACATAAACTGGATCTTCTTCGGAAGGGTTGTTGAAGCTCTGTTGGAAACATTCTTCACTAAATACCTCCCTTACAACAATCCAAAAAGGGATTTGCTGTGATTCTGCAGTGAATTCCAACTTTGGAAATTCAACCCACCGAAGGATAATCAAAGCCTTGTAATCAAACACTTCTTGTAACAAAAATCAGTCTGTAATAAAACTATAAAGTGGACATATGCTTCATTAACAGCTGAACCACTACAAAAATTCTTTTTCGTCTTTCTTTTATTGTTCATATTCTATATCTGTTGTCTACGATATTTCTCTATCAGACCAGGGCTAGTGCTTTCAAACTCAAATCAGGGTGTTGATCCATTTTTTAGGTTAACACAAATGCAACAAGAGTAACTATCCAACAATTAATATCCATCCAATTTAGTTATCATCATATTAATTTGCATTTTTAAATGTCAACATTATATTTATACACTTTCATTTCTTGTTAAAATTTGATTTATTCACTTTTAATTTACTTACGTTCAATTTATTCCCATTTGATAAGCAAAAAAATGGATCAACGCCCTGCATTGAGTGTGAAAGCACCAGCCCTGTTTATTAGTGCAAATAAATAGAAAAAAGGAATAATAACTTGCAAACAAAGTAAAAGGAAAGTAATTTTTATAGTGGTTCGGCTATTAATGAAGCCAACGTCCACTTTATAACTTTTTTTATTGAATGACGCAATCACAAGTTGAACCTGATTACAATTTGATTGGATTTTATGAGTTAGATTAAGTCGTCAGTGTTAGAGCTAATTGGAGAATCACAGTGAACTCTTTAGATGACTGTTTTTTGGGATGAGAAGAGTGAAGAATAGTTTTTGTAGAGTTTCAGCAGCTAATCCAAAAATCCCTTTTATGTTGAAGTTAGGATTATATTTATAAGAGCTAGAGAGCACTTGGGCCAAAACCACTTTGTTAGGGACTTACATTTGAAGGTACGAACGCGCTTAAGAAATTTTAGAATGAAAAGATCAAAAATGATGGATCTTTGGCGATCCATGGGGCATGGATCGCTAGCGATCCATGGTGTTAGAGTAGTTTTGGCTCGTTCCAATTGGATCATGATTTCTGCCTTACGTAGATGCTCTCCATGTAATTTCATGACTAGATGCTTTGTTTTGATGATAATTCATTTTCTGATTGCATTAAATTGTTGCTAGAATCAGATGAATAATCATTTCTCGATCCAGTTAGCTTGGAATATCACTATACTTAGCAGACATCCCTAGAAAACTTATTGGATCATGGTACAAGAGGATAGGAGCTTCCACGAGCGACCCTTATGGATCGCTAGCGATCCATAGGTGATGGATCGCCAGCGATGCATTATCCTAGTCAATTACTGGTTTATTTTCCTTGATTCATTCTTAATTTCTTCTTTTAGTCCTTTTGGTAGATTCTCTAGTCATCTTGGCTATAGATATTATAAAATCCTTTGAATTCCATTGGGTCAAAAACATGGATAACATTTGCCCTTGGATTATGCTTTCGTTGGAAACAAGGCATGCTTTGGAAGTAACTGCTTTTGGGTTCCATTAATTGAGGTTCAATTGATCATGTTGAGGCCATCATGTGAATTTGGCTTTGGTTGTCAAGCCGCTCATTGAGTTTTATCATGAACCATTGTTGCTCATTTTAACAAATCAATTTTGATCTCATAACTTTCAAGATGCTTCAAATAACACATGGATCATGCTTGGTGATTTTGTAAAAGCATGGTTGTAATTCTATGGATCGCTAGCGATCCATAGTCCATGATCGCTTGCGTTCCAAAGACTTGACATATTTTTCTATGCAACCTCCTATTTAGTTCATTCGAGTCGACCTATCTTTTATTCTACATTTTCACTTGCGATTCGAGCTACTTTTCTACAACTCGATTTAAATCCAACCAAACCCTAACTCCATTCGCACCATCACCATTGTCGGTCATCCATCGTCGAAGCCTCCTGCTGCCGACCTTGCCTACACTTGTCGCCATCTTGTGTCAGCCTTTAGCACTCGAAACATCGTCAATTTGGATCACTATCGACCTACCCAACTTGGGTCGCCACCGACTTAAAGTTTGACCATTATTGCCCTTTGATTTTTGACTTGTGGTGGGTCGTATAGAATTTGGCATTTACGTAGAAATTTGGTAATGAGGCTGGATTGGTAATGGACGCAACGAAGAATTCAAATTGGTTAAGATTTTATGGAAGAAGATAGTAAATCGAGTCTTGAGTTCTTCAAAAAATGAAATTCAAGCTTTGCCTAAATGCTTGACATTTTTTGCTAACTTCGTCCACAGAATCAGAATTAACTTACACCGAGTTACATTGTTAATCCGATATGATGCCTTGTAGATTGGTTTTGGTTTTTCTGGGGAAAGATAATTGATTAGGGTAGCGTCTTGTATGTAGCTTATGCTATTATCACCTTTCGAAGAGCTGAAACCGACTTATGTTGAGAGTTCTCTACTTGATTCAAACCCATCAATCTATAGTTGCTCACTTTGGATTGGTCCCGTTATTGCACATTTGGTGCACCTGGAATGGGAATAGCTTCCCACGCGCTTCGGACAGCGGATCCCTTATCGATCGTTGATCGATAACGGGTAAGTTTAGGAGAAATAACTTCAATAAATGATATGTGATGCTCTTTTCTTTCTTCACGATGAACGAACTATCTACACAGGATAGAGCTTTATAGTTTTTAGGACACCGAGCTCATCCCACATAGATAACACATTGCACTTTCCTGGGCAACACGATGTGCTCGCATAAATCGATACTTTTCGGAGTTCAAGTGTCATCGGGGGACTTTTAATTAAGGGTAGAATTACCTGACCGCATTAGATGCAAGTTCTGTTTTATAGAATGAAGCACCCATCCTCTTGCTGTAAGTCTAGTGGAGGAAGTCCAGCGCAATTAGAAGCTAAATCGTCATCCATTGTGCTTTCACAAACAGTTTCCATAGCGCCTATTTCGTCAGTATCACGAGCTGAATATGGTTAAATAGTTTTGGTTGGTCTGGTTGTAGACCGAACTCCTTCAAATTTCAGATTTCTACTCAATCCTTCGGAGAGATCTTGCTCTGTGATCTCTGCTAAAGTTCTATATAACATTTGGTTGTAATAAGGCATTCCAAACAATGATGTGTGTCTTCCATCGAAGAAAGAGTTTACGCATATGCCGCCTTCAGGGTACACTGCTTGCCACTGGTATATGTGCTTAAATGGATCAAGACCCCCCTTTAATCACTTCTTGAAAGAAACTGTTCTGAATTTGGAGATTGCTCCATTTTGGATTCATCCTAATAGGTATGCAATCCTGACTTGCCTTCACGACTTCTTTATATGGACATTTCATCGTGCCCCAAATTTAGAGGAGTTGAGATATTTTCTTTCATTCAAGAAGAGAGATGAATGTCCATCCCTTGTTGTCATCGAGGCCCAAAGAAACTGCAAGATCATGGTGCAGCTTTAAAGCAATCTGTCTCAATTCAAGACCTAGTATTTCTTTGTTAGGTGTCCTAGGGGATTTAATCGTCTTTGGATGGCGGGTGGTAATTTCTCTCCTTTACTTATTAAGATTTAATTCGTTGATATGGGATTTTTGATTGTTTAATACTTCTTGGAGTTATTTTAAGGCCGAATAAAGATCCATCCCTCACTTCGATTTCCCATACCTTGAAGACTGTAGATGCTAAGGAGGGATCGATCAAGTTTTTGCTAACGAATGAGAATTTGCTTCAGTATGGGCTATTGCATCATGGGATGTCTACCGTGGTCGCCGTCTCCTTTCGTTCCAAAATTCAAACATGTTACACTTTTCATCACGTGGCTTCGAAAGGATCGTCTCCTAAAAGGAGAAGGCCCGTCCTGCTAGTCGAGAGAAGAAATTCATGAATGAAGGGGTGTTACGACTGAAGCTAGCTGCCCGATGAGAATACCTCCGATTTTGAAGGAGGAGGAAGAAGAATTCAAGCAGCATGAGGGCAAAGATGTGGTGCCAATAGAAAAGAAGAAGGGTAATATTGAGGGCAGCATCAATTATGATGCCTCCTCTAGTGATGATGAATTCGATGCATGTTTTGATGATGAAAACTTCGAATCATGTGATGAAACCCAAGGAATGAGTCTCGTTCTCTCGGATTTGCCTCTCCAAGAGATTCGTGATAAAGATGCTTCCTTGGTAGCCGAGCGACTTCATGATTCCCCACCTAAGGAAACTGGTTTTGACTTTGGGGATTTGAGCAACGTTTGCATAGATATCTATGACCTCATGGGAGAGGATTTCAAGTTCAAGGGATTGTCTCCTCGTCCTGGTCATATTGTGTCTAGAGTCAGCCCAATTTCTTCCACGGTTACTTCCCAATCCAGTTTGTAACGTCGTTTTAGGCGGCCTATGACACGTTACACATCTCACCAGGGTCACGTTCACTTACACACGCATTATTTAGGTCCATTTTTATCACTAAAGTTCTTTATTTATTCTTTATATCAGGTACTATGAGTGGCGTGGACTTAATGAGGATCTTGAACAATTCACTAATACGCAACGCTGGTTAAGACTATCTTCAAGCTGCCACCATCACCATGGAACTGAGAAAGAGTGGAAAAGGTGGAAAGATTTGGAAGCTGAAGCACGTCGTCGGGACAATAGAGAACGGGTAGGGTTTACAAGAGTGGTTTTGGGAAAAGTAAAACTCATAACGATCGAGAAGAGTTACCTAAGAAGACAAAGGTAGATCGCGGTTTTCATCCCTTTAAGCATCAAGCTTTTGCCCTAGCCTCAATCGTTGTTGGACTTAGAGTTTCGACTTCCACTTTTCAAGTTTCATCTTCATCCCAAGCTCCATAGACTCATGTGGTTCCCAATTTCGGTCCTTCACGTCCTTACAAGAAGATGGCTTAAATCATTTGGTCCATTCCACCTAGACTCGAAGCTACACTCCCCTGGTAGCTTATAAAGGGAGTTAAATTTGACCATGACCAGCGCCCAATCCGTAAAGATTCCTATATGCCCCATCTCCAGGCGATTCAAAGTGATTTGAATCAAGATGAGGGATGGGAAAAGCTATGCAAGCAACTGGCAAACACAATCTGCAACAATCATCAAGAAAACATTTCCTTTGAATCAAAAAAGGACGATTATGTGAGGGCTTTAGCGCAACGTGACATTAGAATCGAGCGATTAACACCAGAAAAAGACAGCGCACTTTGTGAGAGTAAGAAAAACGCTAGCTTGCTAGAGGAACTGAAAAAGGCCCATGTAAAAATTGAGATCCTATTCCGAGACAAAATCAAGAAGGCCAACACAGACGAAGTTAAGCTAAAAGAGGAGCTTGAAGCCCATGATGTGATCATAAGAAAGTTGTTGAAACCAATAAAAGGACAATTGCTAATTAAGTAGGAATTATGGAATCCAATGATAAAACTGTTTCTGCTCAAGCTTAAATGATTGCTTCACTCTAGGAAAGAGTCAAGCAGCTTAGCACCGAGAAGACCCGAGTTGAAGTTGAGAAGGCTGCTGTAACAGCAGATTACTTGGAATTGCAGGATACTTTTGAGAAAAAGATGGATGATATCATCTTAAATTTTTATGTTGACTCCATGCTGCATCAAGGAAGACTCAGCTATCTAGACCCCAAATTCCCATGTACTCTTGTCATGGTTTGGGAAGAAGTTCTGGCCCGTTTCGAAGAGAATGAGGATGTATACACCGAGTAAGAGTTGGAGGATGCCTATCTCAATAAAGAATCGAAGAAAGCTCTAATAGAGGGTCGAGAGATCATTCCAATTGAGAGGGGACAAGAGGTTGCCGATGCTGGTATGATTGCAAATCCGAAAACATTGCCAGATTCTTTGTTTCCAGGCCTGGCGAATCATTAAAACAGCCTCGCAATTAGTTAGCGAGTTCGGCCGGTGTTGCCTTATTGTCTGCCCCTCCGGTAGATATCTCGAAAGCCTCAGGTAGTCCCAAATTCTCCAAAAAATGTGCATCCATCGAAAGAAGGAGAAGGTCGGCAGCATGAAGTTGAAGTTCTCGGCTCTTCTTCTGATGCAGGTAACCTTCTAGTTTCACCCAAGTTTGAGAATTTTCAGCTCATGTCGCAAGAACAGGACGAACTGAATACTTTCATTTCTGATCTTATAGGTCCATCTTCTTTACCTACCAACCTGCCAGTTTCTTCATTCCCTATGATTGCTGCTATTTCAACTACCTCGATGCTTGTTTCCATAGTTGCTTCGATTGTTGCGCCTGTATCTGGTTCATAACTAGGTCAGAATTGAGAATATTGTTGCATTGCACAGTCTGGACGACCATTCTATATCTTTAGAGGGCGATTTCACGACAGCTGAAACTCAAGAGCAAGAAGACCAATCTGGCTAGCTAAATAAATCTAAATAGAAGATGGTGGCCGTTAAAAAGGAAATGGCCGAGGGAAGAAAATCTTTAAGGAGCCGCTGCAAGTCTCATAAAAGCGGGACCTAAGGGTCTCCCGAAAAGGTCGAAGAGCAGGGAGGAGATGCTAGCTCAAAGGAGATAGTTGATATTTTAGGCAGCGATGCTACTCTTGGAAGGGATTTTAAAAGGAAGAAGACACTTCCGACTAAAGGTAGGAAGGGGAGCAGTGTAAAGAAGCATTGACAGGCTTGGGTAACAATGGAGCAAGAATTTAGGACATTCGATTTTGTTTGGTACATGTTTTATTAAAATGCAAAGTTTGCACTTATTGCTTTGATTATTGTAGCATTTATATTTTCCTTTTTATTGGCCGATATTGTGTGGGTATAGCCCATACATTTCGACTTTATACAAAAAACGCTATAAGTAATACCACGTTGACTTTTTGATTGTAACTTTATCCGCCTACTCGTTCCATGCACTCATGCCAATTTTATTTACTTCTAATTTATTCTATCTATCCTGTGGTAATGACCAAAAATTTTTGTTTGGAGTAACAGAACTGTGAAATGCTTGGTTTCCTTTTTGTTTTCAGGTAATGGCATGTGCGTGCTCCTAGTTTACGAGGCTGTTTACTTGAAACACTCGTCAAATGACCAGTTGATCCAAGTGATTTTTTGGATGTTTGTAACTGTACCTATTTTACGGTTCCTATTTTTTGGAACTTTTGATTTGAACGCTTCGATTCCAGAGATATTTTCGGTCAACAATTAGAATTTTCTACCGATTCGTAATCGTTTGACATTGCTGGATTCATACCCATTACTCCTGATAGTGGGAGTGGATTGATTCTTGTTAGTCCAGCAATAGACGAGTTTCGAGGTAATCCTGGTACTTAAGAGTGTGCATGGCTTTTAGGATTGATATGACCCGTCGATCCCGAATGGTTTAGAATTTCTCGATGCTACCGGTCTTTGGGCAACATAAGGAGTTTATTTTTTGAAACCGTGATTCCACGACTCAAAAAGTAATGCACGGCTTATAGGGATGCATGGCTTTCAAGGTTGTGCTTGCTTGGATGTGATATCATAATCCAAGACAATCCAAGACACGATGTGTGGCTTACAAAATGCGTGGTTTTTATTTGAGCCATCCTAGCGTCCCCAAAGTAACGCCGATTCTTAGAAGGTGGGGATTGGGTTCCACTGATCCAATGGTTTGAGTCGATTTGCTTTCTTCAACCCAGTGGGTAAGTGGGGCATATTTGAACATGGTTCCACTATATCAAGCAGCGATCGGATGATTTTGAGTCGATTTGACCCCATCAACTCGGCATGTTACTTTTGTGATAAAAGTTTTATTCGTTCAATAAAAGCAATTTTATTAATGAAAGTTGGGCAACTTTTGCCTGTTTATAATGCCTTCGGTATTTCGGGATGGCTTATATGCTAGAAATAGGAAATACATAAGCTAATCTTAGGTAAAGTAACGATGCAGTGATTCACTGTTCAGTGCTCAAGGAATTTGGATTCCATCAACGGCTGTTAGCTTGAATGTGCCATCCCCTAGCTTCTGACTGATCACATAGGGTCCTTCCCAGTTTGACCCAAGTGCACCTGGTACAGAGTAGACCCTTTTAAGTATAAGGTCTCATACTTTGAATGCGCGATTATGAACTTTGGATTTGATGTACAGCGCGACCCTCTTTTGGTGACCGACGGTCCTTAATTCTGCTTTCTCCCTCTTCTAATCGACCATATCGAGTGACTCGAGTAGGAGATGTTGGTTTTGCCTTCGATAGAAGTTTCGCCTCCGATAAAAGGGACTTCTAGCTCAACCGAGATCATTGCATCAAAACCATATGCTAGTGCGAATAAAGAGTGCCTAGTTGCAGATTTATACATTGTCTTATAGGCCCATAGTGCAAGTGGAAGTTCATCGACCCAATTTCATGTTACTTTAGTTTGCCGTTTTTTGATGATGGACTTGATGATCTTATATACTGCTTCCCCTTGCACTTTTTCCTGCGGATGTATGATAGCGGAAAAGCTTTTCTCAATTCAGAAGTGTTTGCAAACAATTTTGAAATCGGCGCTTTCGAAATGAGTCCCATTATCTGTGATGATTTTCTTGGCACCCGAAACCTACAAATAATAATTTAGTGACAAATCTAATGACTTTCTTTATGGTAATAGTGGTCAGCGATTCTACTTCGGCCCATTTGGTGAAATAGTCAATGGCAACGATAGCATACTTGGTTCCTCCGTTAGCCATTTGAAATATAGTAATCAAATCGATTCCCCAGATTGCGAACGGCCATGAGTTGACCATTTGTGTTAGCTCCGTTGAGGGGGCTCTTTTGATCTTGCTAATCTTTGGCATTCATTGCACCATCTGGCTTACTCCGCTGCATCGCGGTATACTATTGGCCAAACGTACCCATACCAGAGAACTTTCTTTGTAAGAGTTTTCCCCTCACTATGATCTCCACAGTCACCATCATGAACTTCTTTTAGGTTCCTTCGAGCTTCGTCGTTGGTCACACATCTGAGCAAGAGGTAGAGAATCCCCTCGGATAGAGTATCCTATTCTGTATAACAAATCGCGGTGCCTTTCGGAGAACCTTTTTCTGCTGGTTCCTATATGTAGGGAGATCTCCTATGAGCAGGTAGTCTTTAATCAACGTAATTCATGTCTCTTCTTCCTCAGTTATCTTGAAAATCCAGTGAACATCCATTTCGCTTATGCTCGGAGTGGTCAATATTTCAACGAAGACCAACCCCAATGATAGAGCTTTTCTAGAACTTGCCAGCTTGGCCAGATAATCTTCCTTGTTCTGTTCCCTCAGGATATGAGTTATGGTGTAATGATCGTTGTCGTTCAGCAGTTCCTACACTTTAGATAGATACGGGTCGAGGTTCTCCCCCTGAGCCTGGTATTCGCCTTTCACTTGACATATGGCTAGCTGAGAGTCGCTATAGATGTGTATGGATTTTATCTCTAATTCCCTCACAATCTTAGCTCAGCGGTTAATGCCTCTTATTCTGCCTTGTTACTTTTTGTAGGGAATTCCAAGCACAATGCATCGCACATGGATCGTCTTTCGAGAGTCTCGAGCTCTACCACTACTCCCGAGCAGAAGTTGTTAAATGCACCATCAACGAACAAATTCTAATGTGTCTCCACTTCTAGAGTCATTCCTTCCTTGTTATCTCTTACTGTAAATTTGCCAATGAAATCTGACAGCAATTTCCCGTTGATCGTATTTTGAGGATGGTATGTGATTTCGTACTGACTTAGTTCGATGTTCCATTTGATAAGCCTTCGCCTTTTGAGGATAGTATGTGATTTCATACTGACGTAGTTCAATATACAATTTGATAAGCCGTCTAGAGGTCTTGGGGCAGTACAACACTTGCTTCAAGGGTTGATCTATTAGCAATTTGATAGGGTGTGCTTGGAAGTACGGTTATAACTTTCTGGATGCCATCAGAGGCAATATGCCAGTTTTTCCAATTTTGAATAGTTCTTTTCTACTCCAGTGAACCATTTACTGATGTAATATACATTTGCTAGATCTTAGCTTCCTCTCTTATAAGCGCGACACTCAATTCACATGGCGAGACTACTAGGTAGATGTACAAATCTTCTCCGTCTACCTCCTTGGATAGGATTGGTGGAGTTTCCATGTATCGCAGCAGCTTCTAAAACGCGGTTTGACAAGCTTAATTCCATTCAAAGTTTCTATTTCCCTTCTTTAGCATGTCAAAGAACGGTATACATTTGTCTGTTGCTTTTGAGATAAACTGTGTCAGTGTTACAACCTTTCCATTCAAGCTTTGTAACTCTTTCCTGTTCCTCGGAGCCTCAACTTCCCGTAAAGCAGTCATTTGCTCGGGATTTGCTTCGATGCCTCTGGCAAATACGATAAATCCTAAGAACTTTCCAAGGCTACTCCAAAATGGCACTTAAGAAAATTGAGATTCATTCCATATTTACGGAGTATTTCGAACATTTCAGCAAGGTTGTCCAAGTGATTTGCAGCTATGCATGATTTATCCAACATATCGCTAAATAAACTTCCATTGTCTTTCCAACCAATGCTTAAACATGGCATTCACTTGTCGTGCCCAGCATTCTTTATGCCAAATGGCATTACTTTGTAGCAATATAGTCCCATATCCATAATGAAACTGGCATTTGCTTGATCTGGTTCATGCATCATGATCTATTTGTATCCTGAGTATGCATCCATAAATGATAGCAGTTCATGTCCAGTTGTCCTGTCCACAAGCTAATCGATTCTAGGCAGAGGAAATCTTACTTTCAGGCAAGCTTTATTCAGATCTAAATAGTCGATACAGGATTGCCATTTCCCATTGGACTACTTGACAAAACCTGGTTAGATACCTATTCAGGCTAAGTTGCATCGTGGATAAAGCCATTCGCAGTCAGCTTATTCAATTATTCTCTTAGCGCCTTGGACCACTCGGGCCCTAGGATGCGCCTTGTCTGCTTCACAGGTGTATATTTAGTATTAATGTTAAGTATGTACCAAGCTATCTTTGGCGACATTCCACACATATTGGATTGCGCCCAAGCGAATACATCTAGATTGGCGCAAAGAAATTTGATGAGTTCTAATCACATCCTATTTCTAAGATGCAATCCAGTTTTAAGGATACGTGTTGGGTCATCCATGTCGACTAGGACAGACACCGTCAATTTATTTGGTGCTACCTATTCCTACCCCGAACTCTTCTTTCTATGGTCCAAATCATTATTAAATCGACTATGATCCCCAAGCCAGGGGCGGCTCTGTAGTTGCTATTCGGTAGGTTCACGCATGTGTAGAGTTCTCCCCATATTCTACCCCTTTTCATTTCTTTTAGACTCACGTAGAAAAACGGTATAACATTCCCTATCGACACTTTGGTCTCCCTTGATTACCCGGACTCAATTTTCCATTGGAAATTTCATAGTTAAACATATTGAGCTAAAGAAATTCTAAAATCTGCCAAGGAAGGTCGCCCAAGGAAAGCATTGTAAAGAGGAAATTTCATCTACGTTCACAAAGGTTTGGATGAGGGTGACTCATCGGTCGCCTTCTCCGAGTTCTATGGGTAAGTCAATTATTCCTACAGGTTGTTTGGGTTCACCGGTGATCCCTGAATCTTTGTTTGGTAGGCACATACATATTTCATACCGATATTCATCTGATCTAAGGTGCGTTTAAAAAGGATATTCACAGAGCTACCGCTGTCCGCCAATACTCGTCAGACCATGGTGGGTCCGATTCCTACTGTCACGACTATGGGGTTAAGATTTGGAGATTCTATTCCTTCAATGTCTTGAATCCGAAATACTATGTCATCGTTCAAGTTTCTCTACTGCTTAGCAGGGGTTCCATCTTCGACCGGAAAGCACACATCTTTCAGAGTGTGCTTCAATAAGGTCGCATACAACTCCATTTCTCCCCAACTCTTCTACGTGAGATGGGGCCATCTAGATATCATTCCAATGATCAGTCTCTGGTCAGTCCATCCAAGTCCCTCTTTGTTAGTTCCAGCTTGGTTCCCTTGGTCTCTAGGAGCTTGGGGCGCTACAGATTGGTCATAATTTAGTGGTTTCCTAACATACCACTAAAGCTTGTTTTCCTAAATCAATTCCTCAATCAAGTTCTTCAGACGACGAAACTCATTTGTGGTGTGGCCATGGGTCTCATGGAAGTGGCTGTAATTTCCAGAACACTTCTGTTATACAGTTGCTTCCTTTCCAAGCAGCTTTTTGTACTCTTCCATCCCTTGTGTTGCGAGATAAATGTTTTCTAGAGTATTGTTGAGCGGGATGTATTCTTCGGGCCGCAAACCTTTGAGTCGCTTGCTACTTCCATTTCGTTTGTTAGAATTCTGGTTCTTTCTTATCTGATTTCCATTCTTTCATGTATTCGCTTCAATGGTCCTGGAGTTGTTTATATCTTGGTTCATCGCCATACTATTCTACCCAAGGTTAGTTAGTTGTAGGTTTCCAAATTTCCTTTCTTATTCATGTGCCTCTTCCAATCTCAAATACTAGCATGCCTTTCGATTAAAGTCCTTCCTAGTGGTAGGTTGTTTCATTTAATCCATTTCGCGAATTCGGTCTCGAGGTGAATTGTGCGGACTGAGACCATGAAAACCATATCCTCGTTCGGATTACTTACTTCAATTACCGTAGTGTTGAATCGATTCATGAAAGAATTCAAAAGGTCATTCCATCCATGGAATAGGCTATACAAGGACGTCACATCTTTTGGTTATGCCGTGTAAAATCTAAACTGACCAAGGAATCTTGTTGCTAGTTGATTGAAGGTGGAGATGGATCTTGGTGGAAGCCTAGTGAACCACATGGAAAAAATTCCCTCTAGAAAAATCAAGAAACACCTACATCAAATGGCATTCGAAGCATTTGCTCCATCCATGTACCAACTATACTTATATAAGTGGGGTTTCGGGTCTCTTGTTCCGTCCTAAGACAGAATAGTTGGCATAGTGAATTTTTCGAGGCATCTCTCTTTCAGAATGTCATCAATCAAAGGAGTCAGACTTGGAGCGGATCCCCATTCATCATCCCTTCTATCCTTACTTTCATCCACTAGTGGCTTGACCTTTTCCGCGATATATGCCTCATATGTTTCATAATCCAAGGGTCTGCTAGTAGTGAGTACTGGACCAAGTATTTAGTTTTGCAAACAATCTTGGTGAGCGGGATGAAGCCTAGGCTCTCCTATCTTCGGAGAAGAGCCACTCACCCAGGGTTCCGTTGGCTTGCAGTTTGTTCGATAGAGGCAGCTTGGATCTCCCTGGCATCATTGAATGCATTGGTATTTCCTTCCAACTTTTTTTCGTCAATTCTCTCACCGTTTTCTAAGTCGGAGGGATCCATAACTACATATTTCCATGGGGTTTTCGCCCCTAGATTTAACTTTTTAGTTAGTTCCCTCGTAGTGGGTGGAGTGCTTGTGTTTTCTTCCATATTGATTCCTATGGTTCCACCTATCACTTTATTCTACGGCTGCTTCCCGTTTCTCATGTTTAAGCCAGAAACGGAAGAATTTTCTTGTTCCATGGCAGTCATGGGCTCTGTCATTGTTCATGGAGCAACATGCGACTGTAAGGTCAATAAGGCATTCAATTTGTCCGTAGGACCCCTTTGGCTGTTTTCTATCTTTTGGTTAATTTCATTAACCAGTTTATTCAATTCATTACTAGTAACTTCATGTTGAATAGAGGATCCTACAACCTGATCTCTGAAGTTAGCTCCTAGTTGTAGATTGTTGGGATTGTTGACTTCAGTTTGCTAAGGTTTTTTCTTCTCCAGTAATGGTAGTATAACGATCCCATTTCTAAGCCAAATTTAATTTAGTAATAAATACAAATTTTAGAATTAATTTGAATTTTTCAAAAAAATCTAATATGTATATATACAAGTAGATTGTAAATGGAATTTGAATTTGAAATTCAAATATAAATACCTTAAAAGAATAAACTGGATTTAAAAATAAGTATCTTAAAAAATGTGTTTGTTTATTAATGTGTAATTAGATTTTTAAATCATTTTCTTTAAAAGTTATATAAATATAAATAAGGGAAAATATAAATATAAATTATAAATTACTATATTAATATACAACTAAATGAAATATAACATATAAGTTATATATATAAAAATATTATTAACATGAATAATTACAAATGTAAAACATTAAGGCATGTATTTAACAAGTGTTAAAATTATAATTCATGCATTAAACAAGTGTAATAATTTTAACATGAAATTGAACAAGTGTCACGATTTTCTTTTATTTTTAAAAATAGTAAATAAAAAAAAATCAAGGCTATATATATATATCATTACTCCTCTTTTACTCATTTTCTTTGATCTGTTCAAAAATAAAACCAGGAAAAGCTTAAACCAGAAAAATCAAAACAAAAGAAAAATAAACAACCTTTCTAATTTTCAAACTTGTAGCTATAATTCATCTCAAACCTGAATCAAAGCAAACAAGATCACTTCAAGTTCAACCTAACCTAAAGCAAGTTAAATTTAGCATAATCCAAGGATCAAAGCAGATCAAAATCAAAGTACTTTCCAGATTTTCAAATTCAAAAACAACTTTCAGCTCCTCTGTTCATATTTACAAGTGAGTAAACCACTTTGATTTTGAACTATAACTTGATGTTTGTGAAGTGAAGCTGTGAAAAATGAATGAATGAATGTAATTATGTTTGCATGTATACAAATATGTGTATATATATCTGTGCATGTTTGTTGTATAGGCATAGATCCCTCTTTCTAATTTACAGGTTTCAAAATCTGTTCAAAAATCCAAAATCTCTTCCTATGATTCTTTTTAGGGTTTAAGATATAAACAAAATATGTTTGTACAATTAAGATCTATGTTTAAAAAATATTTGAAGTAAAAAATTGAAAATAGTTTTGATTGGAAAGAAGATATACAGTGGAACTTAAATAATATCAAAAATTAGAATACCATGATTTCCAGTTTCTTTTACATCACCAAAATTGTCTTTGTAAACCATGAATATTAAAAGAATAATCATGATTTTTAGTTTTGAATTGAGGTAGAATTCGTGGGTTGAACGGGAATCGTATTTTGGGTAAATTCTGGTGATCAGCGAGGTGAGGGAGGTAGTGATCATGGATGGAGGAAGTTTGTGCATAGGGGATAACAAGAAAAATACTCAGTGATTTTATAGATCACTATGGTGGCCGGATGACGTAGGATTAGGGTTTTAGAGCCAGTTTTGGTCGTCTAGGTTTAAGTGGCAATTGCGGCATCGTGGGTGGCTCAGAATCGATCAGAGGTCGTGGAATCAAAGCGGCATGCCAAGGCGCAGCTCTGGACGTGTTCGCGTGATTTATGGTGACCGAAGGTAGCCATGCGAGGTGGTTCTTGCATGAACTATTTTGTTCCAGTAGAGTTCGTTGTTGTTCGATTTCAAATTCGTCATCATTTCAAGAATCTGGGTGGTCGTACGGTGAGTGTAGGTTGTCATCGTCGTGCTGGAGGTGGTCTCGATGGTCGGAGCTGCTTCGATCACCTATGCACGTGCACATGGTTTGGTATGTATCTATAGTTATTTGGATATTGTTGGTTTTGGGAAGAAGGCATTTGACTCGGGTTTGCTTTCGGGGAAGAGAAGATGTAGCTTGAGTTTCATATCGAGGTGTTCGCGTAGGTTAACATGTTTAACAGGTTTTTAAAATTTTAAAATAAAACAGTAAAAAAAAGGAGGAGTGATTTTCTCGGGTTATTGCTTGGGAAGTTGACATGTTGGCTCGGGTTTGGGTGTGGGTTGCATTGGGGTCGACTCGGGTCAGTTTTAAGTATTAACTATGTTTTTAGAATTTTAAATAAAGCAAGTTCAAATCACTTTCTTAATTAGTTCTTTTATATAATAATTATTTTATCTAAGTTTGGAATTAGATAAAGGGTTTAAAATAAATTATTTTAATTAATTTTAATTTTTTTAATAAATATCCTTTATCTTAATTAATTCTTAAGTTTATTTTAAATAAAAATTATATTAGTATAATTAAGAGGTTAATCAAGAAGATAAAATGTTTTTAATTTATTAATTAACTAAAAGGTCTTAAGTTAATTTATGTGTTAATGGTAATTAAATTCCAAGGTTTATTAAATAAATATTTTTAATGATAATTAAGCAATTAATTAAGATAAATGGTTTATCTTTAAATTAATTAAGGTTTCGAGTAATTAAATAATAATTAATTAAGTAATTAATTAATAATTAATTAAGGTTAATTAAATAATAATTAAGGGTTGATTATTAATGATTAAAGGATAATTACTTAAAGGATAATTACTTAATATAAGTAATTAAAGAATAATTGATTAATTAATTAATAATTAAGGTTGATTAATTAATAATTAAGGTTAATTAATTTATAATTAAAGGTTAATTAATTAATAATTAAAGCTTAATTAATTAATGATTAAAGGATAAATAAATTAATAATTTAAGGATAATTAATCCGTAATTAAAGGATAATTAATTAATGAAGGTAATTATGTGATTAATTAACTCAATAATTAATTAAAATGGTTTGTAATTATTTAATCTTAGTTAAGCAAGGTTAGATAATGAATTAATTTATTTTGGGTTAATTAAATTAATTATAAATTATGTGATTAATTAATCTCGCTTATGAATGATTGGATTATATTGAATGCCTTGAATTATTTGATATCTTTGATATGTGATTTGTGATGCTCTGTGGTATGAATTACTTTTGAATTGAGTTATGATAAACATAAGTTACTTATCTGTGATGTATTGCTGTGTAGACATGAACTTCTGAATTGAATTTAAAAAATTGTTTACTTAAAGAACTTGGCCTATAAGACGGCTTTTGAATTTCGATGAGACCGAGAAGCGAATTCCAAATGGTTATCCGAAATCTAGATTGAATCTTAAAGGTGATCTTTGTTTAAAAGATTAAAGAAATGGAAATTTATATCCACATGTTTTAAATAAGCGCTCATTGTTTGGATAAGCCGAGGGAGGACGTTAAGTCATAAAACCCATTCCGATTAGTGATACGAAGAAATGGATTGCATTCGAAGATAGTGGTTGAAGGAAGACTATTTTCGAGAATGAAAGGATTGCCTGTTGGTTGTCTCTGCACCGAGTTGCTCCAGTATAGAGATTTCCCTATGTGATGGGGAGTCCAGTCGGGATTGGGATATCCAGATTTGCAAGGACATTTTCCTTAATTGGACGAAGTGCCTTCGGTTCCATTCAGACCCAGGATGGACTTGTATGGATGTATGTTTGACATTACACTTTGAAATGTAAAGCTAATTTCTATCAAATACATTTCTGTTTGGTGGCGGAGAATTTATTCTCTTAGCTTAACACCCTTCTCGGAGATGTACGAGCTCAGAGGTCATGTAGTTGATGGTCATTAGTGATATATTCCCAATTTGGTAATGTGACATGCTACGTTCTAAGCATTTGTCGATCGAAGCATGGATTTTGTGAAAAGCGTAGCTTTGTGGGACAAGACTTCATTGAACCTCACAACCCGAAAATGGTCGAAACAGGAAGGATGTGGCAAGGTTATTGGGGTCGCGCCCCTCAAGGTTTCCTTCTGGATAAAAAGTGGTATTCGGGTATGGAGCCTAGATATTTTACTTATGTTGTTGCTGGTTGTTGTGGGTCCCCGGATAAAGGTCGATTACGACTGGGGGATGGCATACTTGTGACAGTTAGTTGCCAAGTTACGAGGTAACCAGCCTTGTGTTGGCAGTGATTCGTTTAAGTTCTTGGGCCATCCCTTCATAGGCGTACCCAGTTGGATAAAGGAACTTCCTTAGCCTTGGCCATTTGTTGGAAATCCAAACAATCAATACGAGCCATGTACGGTTTTAGGTGTAGAACCTGCCATTTAACATGGTAGCTATAGTAGGCATACTATAATAGTATGTATGCTGGCTAAGATTAATATTATACTTTCGAAATGCTTTTCCACACTATGGACTAATATTAATATCAAATGGATTTTCGCGTATCAAGTATGTTTGACTACATAAAGAGAAACCTTCCCCATGTGTGTGATTGCAGTGAGTGTGTGCCTGGAGACCTTATGGTAGTTTCATTTTCCAAAAGCATGAATAGATTTCTTTTATTTCTTTTTGTACAAATAACTGTTTTATGTTTGCTCACACCAGTCCCATGACTGAACCAGAGTTTGTTGTTCTCTTTTCTAAACTCTGGGTACCCCTAATTTTCCACACGAGCAACCTAGAGTCAGGATATCAGTACGTTCTAGAGCTAGCATCGATAGTAGATATGGATCTGGAAGTCTTTGGTTTGGAAGCTTTTGGTTTTGAGCTTTTTGGTTTGGAGCTTTGAAGCTTTGGAGTGAAGATTCAGTATGTTGGACTCGCTCTCACTCGCTCTCTCTATCTCTCTTTTGGAAGACCCTATTGAAGTTATCTTTTCCGCTGTTGTGTTGTTTCCGTTGTATTCCGTTGTATATATAGTGCTTTGTTGCTGGTGGTCATTTGTTGTTATCGATGTTGTATCCATGTTGTGTTTCAATAAAATCATTTTATTTTCGCTGTGTTGTTATCATCTAATGTGTTTTAAGCTCCAGCTAATCGGACTCCAACGTTTGAATCTTCGGCATTGAATAAGGGTGATGTATTGGATGCCGATTTTTGAAGGTCCGATTCCAAGTCGTCACATCTGGTATCAGAGCTAAAGGTTGAGTAAGAATTTTAGCTTTGGAGTATAACTCATTAGGTGACTCATTATAGATAGGGTTAGAAATTCCCTAGAATGAGTATCCCTAAGATATCTCATCTATATGCCTAAGTCAATTTTCTTACTATTTACCGATAGTGAGAATGAGTGCAAGAAGAGGACGAGGAAAGGAAGGGGGGAGTACCACTACAAATGGTCCAGACCCTACAACTACATTAGGGGAAATGAGTTTTGGATGTAAAATATGCCTTCTGCTAGTATTTGTAGGAAATATCAAGAATATTACCTTACTCTTATTTATGACAAAATTGTTATAGTTCTATTCGGCATAGGAGCCACGCATAGTTTTATTTCCTAGCAAACCATAGAAGAATTAAATCTTGAACTTGAATTAGTAGACGAACCTATTTGTGTGAAGAACCCGATAGGAGGCCCTGCGAATCTTTGTTTACGTTGTAGAAAGTTCCTATTTCATATTCTCATCATCAGTTTCCTGTCAGCCTTTTTGTTCTTGACTTTAATGAGTTTGAGATTTTACTTGGAATGAATTGGTTCACAAAATATGAAGCTAAATTAGATTGTATCAATAGAATGATTTCGGTTAAAATCAAATTTGGAAATTTTGTTGTGATTTTTTGTGAGGATCCAAGTCCGAAGCGGGACAAGCTAATGTATACTTTAGGGTATCCCGACCCGAGTTTAGAATCCATACCTATTGTTCGAGAATTTCCTGATATATTTGAAGAAGTTAAGTCCTTACTTCCACACAGGGAAATCGAATTTAGAATCGACTTAGTTCCCAATGCCCGTCCAATTGTGCATGCAAGTCGTAAGATGGCACCAAGGGAAAGAGTAGAGCTAGTTTAGAAAACCCAACATTTACTGGAGAAAGGATTTATACGACCTAGTCATTCCAGTTAGAGTTCAGCGCTAGTATTTGTAGCCAAGTCTGATGGATCTTTGAGATTGTGCATAGATTATCGTGATCTTGATGAGTTAGCCCTGAAGAATAAATTTCCTTTGCCTCAAATCGACGACCAATTCGATCAATTGCATGCTGTTTGATTCTTTTCCAAGATGGATCTAGCCCAAGGATTTCTTCAGCTGAGAATTGCGGAAGATTGTATCCATTTAACTGCTTTTAAGGGTCCTGATAAATTCTATGAATGGTTTGTTATGCCCTTCGAACTAACCAATGCCCCAGCATATTTCGTAGACTTGATGACCCGAGTACTTCGTGAAGTATTGAATAAGTTCATTCTCGTATTTATTGATGATATTCTGATCTATTCCAAAACTGAAGAGGAGCATGCCGAACACTTAAAAATAGTTTTGGAAGTATTGAGGAGGAATATTCTTTTTGCCAAGTTTTCTAAATGTCATTTTTGGTCAAAGAAGTTAGATTTCTGGGACATATTGTAACAGAAGAAGGAATTTCTGTAGACCCTGGCAAGGTTTCCACTATCTTAGATTAGAAGCAACCCACAACTCCAAGGAGGTCAGAAGTTTTCTGGGATTAGCCGGATACTACCGAAAGTTTGTCCAGGATTTCTCTATGTTAGCCAGTCCATTAACTAAGCTGGCTATGTAGAATGCCAAATTTATTTGGACCCCAAAGTGCGAGGAAGCGTTCCAGGAATTGAAAAAAGGTTGACCACTACTCCCGTTCTTGCTATTATTAACGGGAATAAAGGTTTATCTATTTACACAGATGCGTGGGGTGAAGGTGTGGGAAATGTTCTAATGCAAGTGGGTAGAGTGATTGCTACACGAGTAGACAATTGCGACAACATGAGAAGAACTACCCATCCCACAATCTTGAGCTTTTGGCAGTTATTTTTTCTTTAAATATATGGCGTTATTATCTCCTGGGGGAAAATTTTGAATTGTTCACCAACCATAAATCTTAGAAATACCTCTTTACCCATAAGGATTTGAATCTAAGACGGCAACGTTGGTTGGAATTTCTAGCGTACAACCTGGATATTCAGTATACACTTGGTAAAGCCAAAGGGGTAGCTGATGCTTTGAGTAGAAGACATGTTGTTCTTGCTTATCTAGCTGTCGCCCCCATTCTTCTTGAGAAAATCGCTAGTAAGCAAAAAGAAGACAAGTTTCTTCGAGAAATTTGTAGAAGAATACGTCGAGGTGAAGATTCCAGCTTTGAAATCGATAATAGTGGATAAGATTGAAAGGGAGGATTTGTGTTCTAGACATCCCAGATCTCAAACGAGAAGTATTGGACAGATGTCACAAATCCAATTCAGTATCCATCCAAGGGTTAACAAAATGTATCGAGATATTAAGAGGACCTTTTGGTGGAAAATGATGAAGAGGGATATATCCATTTATGTTAGTAGATGCGCAACTTGTCAACAAATAAAGAGTGATCAAATGAAGATGGCAGGTTTACTCCAAACACTGGAAGTGCCTAAATGGAAATGGGACCAAGTGTCTATGGATTTCATAGATGGTTTGCCATGAACTCGGAAGGGTAATGAGGCGAACTGGGTTATTGTGGGTCGTCTGACCAAGACTGCCCACTTTATCCCCGTTAAATCCACCCGAACGGCAGCGAGTTTGGCAGAGTCATATGTGAGGGAGATTGTTCGATTCCATGGAATACCAAGTAGTATAGTGAGTGGTCGTGACCGGTCTTCACTAGCAGATTTTGGGAGGCATTTCAAGTTGCGCTAGGAACCAAGTTGAACTTCAGTACTACTTACCACCCGCAGTCTGATGAGCAAACTGAGAGAATAAATCGAAACTTGGAAGATCTTTTGCATGCTTGTATTCTTTATTTTGGAGGTTCACGGGAGGACCATTTGCAATTAGTTGAGTTTTTGTATAATAATAGTTATCATGCTAGTATTAAAATGGCTCCTTTCAAAGCATTATTGTAACAACCCATCAATTTTTAAACGGTTTTTAATAACGTATTTAATTGAATTTAGAGAAATTTTAAATAATAATATTTCAAAATAAAAATTTAATGTTTGGTTACGTATAATTAAATATAAGTAGTGAATAAATAAGAAAACATATAAATTTAGATTACGTTACTTGTTAATTAATTTGGACGTACGTTCGTCTTAATTATTGCATCTATTGTACGCACTCTTTGATTTCATATCTTAGCTGTTAAAAATCAAATTAGCACGTGCATTTAAAAAAAAGAATTAAAACCATGCCTCCAATTCACGTGTAAAACTTTCCACTTTCATTTGCATCTCTGTATTTAATAGCAATTAAAATCTTTGATTTCCTGACCGTTTCAAAATCTCTTCCCATCTTCATTTTTTGCAACACGGTTTAGATCTGGAAAAAAAGGTTAATGGGTAACGATCCGAAATTTTAGACCAATTTAAAATTCTAATTTTATTAAAATATTGAATAAAATTTGGTAGAAACAAAAATGATGGGAATAATAATATTTTATACGAGATTTACAATTTGAATTAAAATAACAAATGTTAAGAATTTAATAATAATTGTTAATTGTAAATATTGATCTATTGAATAAAATTAAAGAGGAAACAATAATTTAATTGTGTTGTTGTAATTCAAATAAGTTAACCTCTAAAAAATGAACTAAAATTGGTAACTAACGGATATGTTGAGTTATGTGAAATTATTAAATAATGTTTGATTTATTGTTAATAAAAAGAAGTAGTTGAATTAGATTTTTATTTGATTTTAATACGAAATTAATATTTGTATTTGTTGAAATCTTTCCATTAAGGAAAGAGAATGTATTAAAATGAAGATTTAATTTGGTAGTTAACATAATGATGTTTTATTTATAGGTTTTAAAAGATAAAATTATTTCAAAATGTTTTCTAAATATAATAATTATTATAATAAAGATATTTTTAAATAAAAGTAACAGGTTGTATTCTGTGAATTTACAATTTTTTTTATTTACTATAAAGCAGTAGATAGTTGTTATTATTTTATATGTTAATTTAATGATTTAAAAGTTAATATGGTTTCAATTGGGAATAATATTTATTTTGACGTTAAATAATAAATTTATCTATAGCCTTGCATTCCAAGTGGGAAAGAAATCATTTCCCTAGACGTTCAATTTCTTTTAAATCTAGTTTTGATAAGTTACGTGTAAATTTCTACGCTTCCCTTTTTCCTCATTTTTATAATAGGAATAAAAATTCACGTAGCAATTTCAAGCAAATTTATTTCTCTTTAGAAGTTAAAAATCCGTTTCAAGATTGTTTGAAATTCACGTGTATAAGTGTCTCTTCTTTTCATTTACTCCTTTGCAATTAATAGGAACAGAATCTTTGATTTTCCTTACCATTCAAATGAAATTCTTTTATTTCCTTAATGTTCCTATACCATTAATTAGTATGTTTCTTTATTTAATCTATCCAACGCAATTATCTCCTAAATCAAATATCATGTGCAAATTCCTCCTGACAGTTTCAAAGTGAATTATGTCATGCCGTTTCTCCAAGCAATCAATACTAGTTTCATTTAAATACTCAACCTTGTACGCAAATAATTTCACCACCTTCCCATTTTATACATATTTCTTGCGTTTTAATCAACGCATTTACTTCCTAAAATTTTAAATGTACAAAATGTTTGCCAAAGATTTCTTACAGTTTCCTTTTGCTAAATTCACGCAATCAATACCACTGTAAATATTCGCTCAAATCTTTCTTGCCTATATTCTCTCACCTCAATCAATGCAATCGTGTATAATTGATTTAAATTTATTTTTTGCCCACTTCTCTCACTTCAATCAATGCAATCGTGTATAAATATAAACCTCGTACACAAATAGTTTTCAATTGCATCTAAACATTTTCTTCATTTCATCTTGCGTGCGTGAGCTCTGAATGTATGGCCTCCATTTTCTTCTTTTTATTTTATATTTTTTTTCCATGCTTTGCTTCTCCCCTCCCTGGCCTCTGCTTCCAATATATTTGACAAATCCATCTTTACATTTCAACTCGCGTTCACAAATTTTCACATTATAACAGTCTCCATTTAGTTGATATTTTAGCATAAAACTATATCTACATATTTTTTTATGTTTAACGCTTATGTGAATTTTAAGCCAAGCTTTTCAGAGACGTATATATACGTTAGTCTTATATCTTATTTGTTATTATAAAATATTAGTAATATACATATTTTGAAAATATAATTAGATTTTTATTCCTGTTCGAATATAACATATATTAGTATGGCAGCTGAGTGTCGTAAAAGCATTAGTGATTTATGTTGTAAAACTAAAAATTTAAATGTATAATTTTCATCTCGATTCTAGTGTGTGTATATATAAAGTATTTTTTTTCTCTTTTCTGTAGTGCTTTCATAATGTATGGTCTATATATATATTGATTTTCTCAATATATGCTTTGAATTTTGAGTAAACTATATATAAATATGTTATTTTAAAATGCGTGTTTTAAATAAGTGATGATTTTTATATATATTATGCCTATATTTTATTTTGTGTGTGTGTTTAAATGTAATATTGATTTAAGAGGAAAAACGTTTATGTGTTTAAATTTAAGTATTGATTTTTCAATAATATGATGATGTTTTGTTTTAATATGTATTTTAAATTTAATATCAGCTTCAAATAATGTGAATATTTTATTTGAATATTCGTCTTAAATTAAATTTATTAAGATTTTAAGGAAATGTAAATAACACATATAATATATACTCTGTTTATATCAAACCGATTGATTTTTTTTTCATTGATTTCTATCTATCAGCTTTGTTATCAAATTCGTGCCAATTTTGCTTTGCTTCAAAGTTCGTGTTGGGATCCATAACTGACCTCATTATCGTTCTTCTTTAGCCTCGAAAAGTGAGCAATCACTCACGATTAACGTTCTTGTATTTTATTAAATTTGATTTCAATTGAAACGACCATTGAAATATGATGCTGTAGTCATTTAAATTGTTATATATATGCTATTTTCTGTAACTGCACACCTGTGGGATATGACACCATATCCTGTTGTTTATATTATATTTTTATTGATGATATATGCCTGTTATTTTATTGTATTATCTGTTATCACTCTGCAAGTTCCCTGTAGTTTAGAATTCACTATGGGTAGAAATGATACATACCCGAACGGACTTTTGGATAGGAGAATTTCGTTATGGGTTGAAATGATAAAGCTAAGCGATTTTCAATTAAATTGAATTTGGGTTTGCGGGTCGAAGTGATATCTACCCGTACATTTAAATTTCGGATTAAAATGATAAATATCTGTATCCATTGACCATAAAGTAGGAAATTATATACATACATCGTTGGTCCATATATATATAAATGTTTTGAAAATAATTTCTATGGTTTGGGAAAGAAAAATATAGTTTTAATAAAGACTGATTCTTAGAATATTATATGTATAAAAATGAAAATTTTATGTATAGACCTAATAATAATATTTAATCTAATTGAGATTGATTTAATACATATAATATGTTTAAGGATTCGTTTAAATTTATATTTCAAATTAGATTTGGTAAAATTTTGAATAGGCTAGAGTTGAGAAGATAATGTTGAATTAATTGGAAATGGTATTTAATTAAGAATTATATTCAATTAAATCGATTTGAAATTATTGAATTCGGGATTTAAGATATGATTTTATAACTTGGTTTTGGTAAAAGGGATTAAATGAATATTTTAAGTTTAAATAAATTTAAGGAAATATTCTGTAAAATGAAATATAAGGCTATTTAAATGATATTGAACTTGTTAAGTGGATATTTCCTGACTAAATAATAATGATGAAGCTAAATCAAGATCTATATGAAACTGTTAGATTTAACTTTAAAATATTGAATATTAAAGCTTTGAATATAACGAAAGTTTAAATGATTATTGGGAGCTGAATTGAATTAATGAATTGAGCTTTGAATAAATGGGAATTTGGAGCTTGAGTTGATTAGAATCAATTTGTGTAGTTGAGGAAATTTCAAATACTTTACTTTATAAATTATTTAATACACACACACACACACTATCCTGGAAAATAGATATATTTGAAAGGGAAATGATGTTTTGATTTTGAAGTCTAAATAAAATTGAATGACCATGGTGTTATAGTGTATATTTCTACCTTGTAGATAGTTCCATGGACCCTTAGAGGATGGTTATCCCAGACATCCTTAAGTTATTTGTATTTCAGTTGATATTTCACTTGAGTTGGATTTATTGATATAAGAATGTTAATCCTGACTCGAGTGTTTTGTGTTTTTGCTTTACGCTCTGGTCAAACTAAGCGATACAGTATTTGAGACTCGCCTTTGGAGTTTGGAGCTTAGTTTGAGGATCCAACTATTGATTCAGCTTTCAGCTCTTTCAGTTGATTCGTTCGAAGAGGTTATCTGTTCGTACTGGAGACTTCACTGTATTTGAGATATTCTGTTGTATTTTTATTTCTAACTCTGGTATTTATATAGTAGCTTCATGAACTACTATTTACTATTCCGCTGCATTATTTTATATTACTCTGTATCTGTGATTCTATGGTTGATTTATTTACTGTATATGCTGAGTTTTGCCAAATTTTAATTAACAATTCGGTATTTTGAACTATTCAAGTCGGACATGTATGGTTTTATTGTCAGTTTGAATGGTCTAAAATAGCGGGTCGTTATTATATGGTCCTCCTTGTAGATCACCTGCGTGTTGGATAGAGTCAGTTGATAAGTTTGTTCTTAGTCCGGACATGATAACGGAAGCTACTGAGAGGGTTGGTTTCATTCGAAAGAAGTTGAAGACTGCCCAAATTTGACAGAAAAGTTATGCCGACCATAGGAGAAGAGCTTTAGAGTTCCAGGATGGAGATTCATTTTTCTTAAAGGTTTCTCCAATGCGTGGAGTTTTGAGATTTGGAATGTTGGGTAAGCTGGCACCACGATATATAGGTCCTTTTTCTATACTTGAGAGGATTGGTCCTTTGGCATATCGAGTGCAGTTTCCTAAATGGTTAGCTGGCATACATAATGTGTTCCTAGTTTCACACCTTCGGAAATATGTGCACGACCCAGATCATATCATTGAGGAGGCCGCTCAACAGGATTTGGAAATCACACATAACTTGGCAATGAAAAGAGAACCATTGAAGATTATTGGTCAAGATGAAAAGCGGTATAGGAATAAAGTGGTGAAACTGATTAAAGTACAATGGAGTGGAGATCCAAATGATTGTACTTAGGAAACAAAGGAAAGCATGTAGAAGTCCTATCCCAAATGTAGAATGGATATTTCAACTTGATCTGATAAGCGATTTCTCTATCTTTTTATGTGTTCATATGTTCTTTGTTTGTCTCTGTATCTATCAAATTTTGAGGAAGAAATTTTCTTAAGGGAGAATTTGTAACGATCCCATTTCTAAGACAAATTTAATTTAGTAATAAATATAAATTTTAGAATTAATTTGTGAATTAATTTGAATTTTTCAAAACTAATAAGATATGTATATATAAGTAGATTGTAAATGGAATTTGAATTTGAAATTCAAATATAAATACCTTAAAAAAATAAACTGGATTTAAAAATAAGTATCTTAATATATATGTGTGTGTGTGTGTATTTGTTTTTAATGTATAATTAGATTTTTAAATCATTTTCTTTAAATGTTATATAAATGTAAATAAGGGAAAAATATAAATATAAATTATAAAATACATACATTAATATAAAACTAAATTCAATATAATATATAAATTATATTTATAAAAATATTATTAACGTGAAAAATTACAAATGTAAAACATTAAGGCATGTATTTAACAGGTGTTAAAATTATAATTCATGCATTAAACAACTGTAATAATTTTAATATGAAATTGAACAAGTGTCATGATTTTATTTTATTTTTAAAACAATAAATAAAAAGAAATCAAGGTTATATATATATATATATATCACTACTCCTCTTTTACTCATTTTCTTTGATCTGTTCAAAAACAAAACCAGGAAAAGCTTAAACCAGAAAAATCAACACAAAAGAAAAACAAACAACCTTTCTAATTTTCAAAACTGAAGCTATAATTCATTTCAAACGTGAATCAAAGCAAACAAGATTAGTTCAAGTTCGACCAAATCTAAAGCAAGCTAAATTCAGCATAATCCAAGGATCAAAGCAGATCAAAATCAAAGTACTTTCAAGATTCTTAAATTCAAAAACAACTTTTAGCTCCTCTGTTTATATTTACAGGTGAGTAAACCACTTTGAATCTGAACTATAACTTGATGTTTGCGAAGTGAAGCAGTGAAAAATGAATGAATGAATTTACATAAGTTTACATGTATACAAAAATGTGTGTGTGTGTGTGTGTGTGTGTGTGTGTGTGTGTGTATATGTGCATGTCTGTTGTATAGGCAAAGATCCCTCCGTTCTAGTTTACAGGTTTCAAAACTTGTTCAAAAATCTAAAGTCTCGTCCCCTGATTCATTTTAGGGTTTAAGATATAAACAAAATATGTTTGTATAATCAAGATCTAAGTTTAAAACATATTTTTAAGTAAAAAATTGAAGATAGTTTTGATTGGAAAGAAGATATACAGTAGAACTTAAAGAATATCAAAAATTCGAACACCATGATTTCCATTTTCTTTGACATCACCAAAATCGTCTTTATAAACCGTGAATTTTAAAAGAAGAATCATGATTTTTAGTTTTGAATTGATGTAGAATTCATGGGTTGAACAGGAATCCTATTTTAGGTAATGATATGCGAGGTGAGGGAGGTCGTGATCATGGCAGGAGGAAGTTTGTGCGTAGGGGATCATGAGAAAAATACTCATTGATTTTATAGATCACTGTGGTGGCCGGACGACATGGATTTAGGTTTGTAGACCCAATTCTGGTCATTTGGGTTTAAGTGGCAATTGCGGCGTGGTGGGTGGATCAAAATCGATCGGAGGTAGTGGAATCGAAACGTCGTGCCATGACGTAGCTCTGGACGTGATTGCATGATTTCTGGTGACCGGAGGTAGCCATGCGAGGTGGTTCTTGGATGAACTATTTTTTTCCAGTCCAGTTTGATGTTGTTCGATTTCGAGTTCATCATCGTTTCAAGAATCTGGGTGGTCACACGGTGAGTGTAGGTCGTCGTCGTCGTGCCGGAGGTGGTCTCGATGGTCGTAGCTGCTCCAATCACCTGTGCACGTGCACATGGTTTGGTATGTATATGTAGTTATTTGGATACTGTTGGTTTTTGGGAAGAAGGCATTTGACTCGGGTTTTCTTTCGGGGAAGAGAAGATCTAGCTCGAGTTTCATATCGGGGTGTTCATGTAGGTTAACATGTTTAACAAGTTTTTAAAATTTTAAAATAAAACAAAGTAAAAAATGGAGGGAGGTTTTTCTCGGGTTTTTGCTCAGGAAGTTGACATGTTGGCTCGGTTTTGGGTGCGGGTTGCATTGGGGTCGACTCGGGTCAGTTTCAAGTATTAACTAAGTTTTTAAAATTTTAAATAAGGCAAGTTAAAATCACTTCCTTAATTAGTTCTTTTATATAATAATTATTTTATTTAAGTTTGGAATTAGATAAAGGGTTTAAAATAAATTATTTTAATTCATTTTAAAATGCTTTAATATATATCCTTTATCTTAGTTAATTCTTAAGTTTATTTCAAATAAAAATTAAATAAGTATAATTAAGAGGTTAATCAAGAAGATAAAATGTTTTTAATTTATTTATTAACTTAAAGGTCTTAAGTTAATTTATGTGTTGATGATAATTAAATCAAAGGTCTTTTAAATAAAGATTTTTAGTGATAATTAAGAAATTAATTAAGATAAATGGTTTATCTTTAAATTAATTAAGGTTTTGAGTAATTAAAGAGTGATTAATTTGTTAATTAACAATTAAGGTTAATCAAATAATAATTAAGGGTTAATTAATTCATGATTAAAGGATAATTACTTAAAGGATAATTACTTAATATAAGTAATTAAAGAATAATTGATTAATTGATTAATTAATAATTAAGGTTGATTAATTAATAATTAAGGTTAATTAATTTATAATTAAAGTTTAATTAATTAATGATTAAAGAATAAATAAATTAATAATTTAAGTATAATTAATCAGTAATTAAAGGATAATTAATTAATGAAGGTCATTATGTGATTAATTAATTCAATAATTAATTAAAATGGTTTGTAATTATTTAATGTTAATTAAGTAGGGTTAGATAATGAATTAATTTATTTTGAGTTAATTAAATTAATTGTAAATTATGTGATTAATTAATCTCGCTTATGAATGATTGGATTATATTAAATGCCTTGGACTATTTGATATCTCTAATATGTGATTTATGATGCATTGTGATATGAATTGCTTTTGAATTGAGTTATGATAAATGTAAGTTATTTATCTGTGGTGTATTGATGTGTGAGTACGAACTTCTGAATTGAATTTAAAAAAATTGTTTACTTGAACAACTTCGCCTTTAAGACGACATTTGAATTTCGGTGAGACCGGGAATCGGATTCCAAATGGTTATCCGGAACCTACATCGAATCTTAAAGGAGATCTTTTGTTTAAAAGATTAAAAAATGGAAATTTGTATCCATATGTTTTAAATAAGCGCCCATTATTTAGATAAGCCAAGGGAGGACGTTAAGTCATAAAACCTATTCCGAATAGTGATACGACGAAATGGATTGCATTCGAAGGCGATGGTTGAAGACCGGGTATTTTCGAGAACGAAAGGATTGCCTGTTGATTGTCTCTGCACCGAGTTGCTCCAGTATAGAGATTTCCCTATGTGATCGGGAGTCCAGTCATGATTGAGGATACCGGATTTGTAAGGACTTTTTCCTTAATTGGACGCAGTGCCTTCGGTTCCATTCAGACCCAGGATGCACTTGTCTAGATGTATGTCTGACATTTCATTTTGAGATGTAAAGATGATTTCTTAAAATACATTTCTGTTTGGTGGCGGAGAATTTATTCTCTTAGCTTAACACTCTTCTCTGAGATGTACGAGCTCAGAGGTAATGTAGTTGATGGTTATTAATGATGTATTCCCAATTTTGTAATGTGGCATGCTAAGTGTTGAGCATTGGTTGATCGAAGCATGGCTTCTGTGAAAAGCGTAGCTTTGTGGGATGGGACTTCATCAAACCTCACACCCCAGAAATGATCGAAACAGGAAGGATGCGGCAAGGTTACGGGGGTCGCACCCCTCAGTTCCTTCTGGATAAAAAGTGGTATTTTGGTATGGAGCCCAGATATTTTTCCATGTGGTTGTTGGTAGTTGTGGGTCCCTGGATAAAGGTCGGTTACGACCGGGGGATGGCATACTCGTGATAGTTAGTTACCTAGTTATAGAGGTAACCTGGCCTTGTGTTGATAGAGATCCGGTTAGGTTCTCGAGGCTTCCCTCCAGGGGCGTACCCATTCGGATAAAGGAAGTTCCTTAGCCTTGGCCATTTGTTGGAAATCCAAACAATCAATACGAGCCATGTACGGTTGTAGTTGTAGAACCTGCCATTTAACATGTTAGCTATAGTAGGCATACTATAATGGTACGTATATTGGCTAAGATTAATATTATACTTTCGAAATGCTTTTCCACACTATGCACTAATATTAATATCAAAAGGACTTTCGCGTATCAAGCATGTTTGACTACTATAAGGAGAAACCTTCCCCATGTGTGCAATTGCATTGAGTGTGTGCCAGGAGACCTTATGGTAGTTTCATTTTCCAAAAGCATGAACAAATTTCTTTTATTTCTATTTGTACATATAACTATTTTATGTTTTCTCACATCGGTCCCATGACTGACCTAGAGTTTATTGTTCTCTTTTCTAAACTCTGGGTTCCCCTAGTTTTCCACATGGGTAGCCTAGAGTTGAATATCAGTAGGTTCTAGAGCTTGCTTGGATAGTTGATATGGATCTAGAAGTCTTTGGTTTGGAAGCTTTAGGTTTTGAGCCTTTTGGTTTGGAGCTTTGAAGCTTTGGAATGAAGATTTAGTATGTTGGACTCGTTCTTTCTCGCTCTCTCTATCTCTCTTTTGGAAGACCCTGTTGAAGTTATCTTTTTCACTGTTGTATTCTTTCTGCTGTATTCTATTGTATATATAGTGCTCTGTTGTTGGTGGTCATTTGTTGTAATCAATGTTGTATCCATGTTGTGTATCAATAAAATCATTTTGTTTCCGCTGTGTTGTATCATCTAATGTGTTATAAGCTCCAGCGAACCAGACTTCAACGTTTGAATCTCTGACATTTGAATACGGGTGATGTATTGGATGCCGATTTTTGAACATCCGATTCTGGGTCGTCACAGGTAGTTCCTATGGATCTTCCAGAGGTAGTTCTCTTTCTTCCTGGTGCCATTGATTCTCAACAGCAAATCTTCTAAGTATAGATTGAGGATTTAACTTCTGGACCAATCTGATCCAAAATAGATAGCTTGATCTAAGCCTGAGTTAGGTTCTCAGTGAAAGCACCAAATGTTAACCCAAAAAATGAATCAGTACCCTGGATTGAATGCGAAAGTACTAGCCCTGTTTATCAAGGAAAATAAAATAGAAACAATAATAACTTGCAAATAAAGTAATAGGAAAAGAGATTTTTATAGTGGTTCGGCTGTTAATGAATCATATGTCCACTTTATAACTTTTGTTATTGACTAACTACAACTACAAACTAATATGATTACAATTTGATTGGATTTAGTAGTTAGACTAAGTCATCAGTGTTAGAGTTCACTAGAGAGTCGCAGTGAACCCTTTAGATGACTGATGTGTGTGAGGAGTGGAGTGAAGAATAGTTTCTGTAGAGTTCCAGCAGCCAGTCTAGAAGATCCCCTTTATGTTGAAGGTAGGATTATATTTATAGGGGCTGAAGAGCAATTGGACCAGAGTCGCTTTGTCAGAGACTTACATTTAAAGGTATAAAGACATTCAAGAAATTTTAGAACGAACTGATCTAATATGATAGATCAATAGCGATCCATAGGGCATGAATCGCTAGCGATCCATGGTGTTAGAGTAGTTTTGTCTCATTTCAATTGGAACTTATTTCCTGCCTTGTGTAGATGTTCTCCATGTAATTTCACGACTAGATGTTTTTTTATGATGATTCATGTTCTGATTGCATTGAACAATTGCTAGAATCAGGTGAATTCTCACATCTCAATCTAGCTAGCTTGGAGTATCATCAAAATTAGCTGACATCCCTAGAAAACTTATTAGATCATGGTGCAAAAGGAAATGAGGATCCACGAGTGACCCTTATGGATCGTTAGCAATCCGTTGGTGATGGATCGCCAGCGATCCATCACCTTAGTCAACTTTTGGTTTATTTTCCTTGAGTCTTTCTTAGTTCTTTCTTCTAGTCCTTTTGGTCAATTCTTGAACTGTTCTAACTTGACTTAGACGTTATAACCTCCTGTGAATTCCGTTGGGTCAAAAACTCAGATAACAACATTCAATTGTTTCACATTTAATTACTCACATTCAATCATGATTAGTATATTTCTTTCAATATTAATATCACTTAAGAACCATTCCATCAAATTTTTTACTTTTCATCTTAAACATTTTTATATAACACTTCTTATTTTCGTTATCACTTCAACACTTAAATTCATAAGCAATTCTATCAAAGAACATTCCAAACCATACTCAATTCATTTTGCAACTCAAATTGAATTTCATTCTATAATTCAAGTTCATACTCATTCCATTATTTCAATTTTTTTAACTTTACTTATGTTAAATTTTAATTCCATATCTCAATTCCAAATTTTCTTTTCTTATCTACACTATTTCCAAATTATAAACTGAAAAATTAATTTCATATATTTATCAAATCATAGTTTAGATTTTAAACCCGAAACTTGTTTTACCAAATACATCTTCAATGGTAGCAATCCATCACTAAGAAACTCGAAAATGCACGCCGATGATGTTGCAGTCATCACCAGAATTATTTTTCAGCGACTGAAGTGAGTTCAGTGCTTCCTATTTCTTTTAAATCCATTTTAGAATATTTATGTCATAAATATTTTCAAAATAATACTATTATTATCTTTCTAAAACCTTTGAAACAATTTTCAAATCAATGGAATTGTAAAATCTCAAATTTATTATGTTAAACCCTTTTTTATTTACAAATCATATTATAAATATACTTAGGAAATTTTCATTTACTTTCCATTTATAAATCATATTAATATAATCTTACTTATTATGCAATATCGTACAAATGTTGGTTAATTTTTTTATTATTATAATCAATACACTATAATTCATATTCATAAATTCACTTCCTTATATAACTCATTTTACAAATGTTTATCTTTGTTTTGGTTATAATAATAACAACTTTTGTTAGAACAACCAACAACAAATGATAATAATCCAATATTACCATTCACTAAAAACCAAAAAGGCCATATATAACTATAATAATTTCTAAAAGGTTATTCCTTTTATATACAAAATATAATTTTGGCAAAATTATTTGATTCACTAATTCTCAAAACAATACTATGTTGGTTTTCCTTGTTTAAGTGTTTAGAAACCCCTATTGATATCATGGCGTCCCACATACTGATCAAAATTCATAAACCACACAACAAATAAATTAACACAATATAAAACATCTTTATATCACTAACAAATACGCTCTCATATACTCTCAAACTCATAATAAGACATTCCATTACCTTATCTCTTAATGAGTTGTCTCATCCAAAGCCATGGTTCTTGCTTGACCTTGTGCTATGATAATAAGCTATAACGACCCGCAAATCCACACAATTTAAGCTGATAATAAAACACACATGTCTGACCCAGATTGAATGAAAGACGGACAATTATGGGGAAGAAAGAAGAAAGAAGAAGAAACGAGAAGAAGAAGAGAAAAGAAACCGAAACAAAACAAAATCTCACAATCGCAGCGGAACAATATATAATATAATATCAATGATCTTCACATAAAAGAAACTGTTACATTCATATATCCAATTAGAGTAAAACAACAAATCACAATAATCAACACAGAGAGCTATAACAACCTGTCCTTACAAATTTTGATAATTTCAACAACAAAGCAGCGAAAAATGAACATATACGTGAATACGTCTTAATGACCTTCAACTCGTCTCCTGAGCCCCAATGCATCTATATCAATCTAGAAATATGCTTGGTCTGACCCAAGCCTTATAATAAAATAACACCCAAGTCAATTTGGAAAACAAATATGAGAAAACACACCCAACTGGAGTTTTAAAGTTATAGAATACCTTTGAAATCAAAAGTATCTTATAAGACCACACCGCATATAAACACAGACAGGTTTTTACCTTACGATAGCCAAACCATTTCATATGAAATTCTCTAATATTATAATGGTGTCTAAGATGTAAATACTTATTAATCATAGCCAAAATTGTTATATTAATTAAATTCCAACATACTAGGTTCTATAAACAAAACCGTAAAGGCAATTGGATTCCATACCATGACATGGTAAGCAACTGCCTTTCGATGGTGCATCTCTAGATAAAAGCACTAGGGTCTGAGAAGAACATCTTGTACCCTTGCCATATAGGACTGGCCTATCACTTGGCTCGTGGTACCAAATATGATCACCCTATTCATTAATTGGCCCTGAAGCATACATGAGTAGATAATAGCTGATCTAGATTCAGAATAACCATACCCTGATGGAAGCGACCCTCTTGGCCTTGCTGCATGTCCTACTTTTTTCATTCCCCGATTGATGAGGCTCGAGGCTACTTTTAACCTTTATATAGCACTCCCACTTAGAATGCTAACACCACCCTCAAAGCAATAATGCAATACAAACATTCATCCATCCAAGTTCATTCAAAGACTGAATGAAACACTTAAGAGCTCCATCTTCAATTCCATCATCTTCTAGGTATCTTCACTACGAAATGCTAGGGTCGGATCAAAGTGGTTTTTGGATAACATACCCGATCTCAGTTTCTTTGAAACAAAATTCGATAGTTTTTGGTAAACTCAACCCCAGTTCTTTAAGAAATAAACAATCACCGATATGAGCGGAGATCACCTCCTAATTGCCAAGGGATGGATTTCCATATCGTTTGTTCTAGGAGAACAAAAGGAGATTTACACACACAGTACAGCATCATCGAAGACGACTATGCTGTATAACTCACGCTTTCTACTAGAAATTTCCAAAGTTACATTTTGGGTCCAAACTCGATAGTCGGTTAATTAACTATCAAATAGAAAATATTCAATCAAGGTTTCCATTCCATAGGGAAAACCAACATTGGTTAAGCATATAAGCAACCACTAGCCTCTTTTAATAAATCTTTTCATTTATAAATTTCATTCCATAGTTATTGTAGCAAAATCCTTTTACAAAGGTATATACATTCACAAATCCTTATATTCCAATACTTATAAAAAAATATTCATATACTTATCTCAACGGCTGAAGTATATTCAACGCGGAGGGAGACTTCCTATTTATACAGTTTTAAATCATTTATAAACTCTACTATAATTTCTAAAACCATTTATAAACTATTTTATAAATCTCAGGAACCATTTATAAAACTCCTCAATACATCCCAAAAATCATTTATGACCCCCTTCATAAGTCCATAAAATCTTTTATAAACTTCTTTGATAAATATATAAACTCATTTTTAAAATTCTTTTATAAATATCTAACCATTTAAAAAATCCTTTACCCTTGTAAAATCTTCCTTTATGCCCTTAACCCATTTTATTAAACTTCCCTTATAAAACCCAAATTCGTTTTATAACTCTATTTATAAATCTCGAATATTCATAAATATATTCTAATTACTTTAAAACATTATTATATAATAATAAGCATTATAAATAAATAAATATTAACTTTAAAACATCTTAAAGTAATAATTAATAAATTTCAAAACATTCTTAAACAAACAATAAAAATTTATCTTCAACATTAATAATAATATTAATAATTAATTTCCAAAACTTATTGATAAATACTTATGATTAGTTTCAGACCATATTGATAATTTGAGTAATTATCTTTTCATAATATAAAAATATTGATAAATGGCTTCAAAACAATTTTAATACAAATAACAACCTTTATTACATAAATATATTTTCTTTACATAGTTCTGCACTTAAATTTTAACATAATCATTTCCATATTTATAAACTGTATTTTTAACTCCTTTCGTTTTATTAACTTCTTTTTTACAAAAATCCTTTTTATTTATAAAACCCCATACGGATAAATTCCTTTCTATTTATAGAACATCGTTTAACCCCTCCAAATTTAACCTCGCCTTCAATTTCCAAATAAATCCCATTATTTTCTTAATAACACTTCAAATCTTACAATAAATCCAATTTTTGATTTATTTGTCCAATCTATTAAATAATAATAGTTTCCTTTTTATTTATAAACACCATTTATAAATCTATCTCTTTATTAATAAAATACGATTATACAAATCTTCGCTTTATTTGTAAAATGCCACATTTATAAAGTATCACATTTATAAATCCCACATTCATAGATAAATCTTAATATATGTTTAGGTATAAAGCTTTATATAAAACGGTTAATAATTATTTATAACAAAATATTTTTATCTTCATTTTTTTAAATATTTCATAAACTATTAATTTATATTATCTAAAAATCATACTTTTTACTTTAAAATAACTCCTCTAAATAATCTTCAAGAATAAATAGTAATATATATATATATATATATATATATATATATTCAAAATCACTAAAAAATTCTTTTAAAAACTAAATCTTCATTTTTTAGTGTTTCAAAGTATTAAAAATATCGCTTAGCGTAATCATAGCACTAAATAGGAAAAAATCATCCATGTCATCAATTATGGCATATAACGTATCATATATCAAATTTTATGAAAAATAAAATCAACAGCGTGAGGAAGCTTGTTAGATCCCTCGAACCTATTCCCCTGCATCATACATAGTATATAAGCAAATAATATAAATCAACCGCTTCGAGGTAGGAACGTATACAAAAGGGTCATCCGCTCTTGCATGGAAATATAATAATGTCTCATCCGCTCCAAGGTTGGGAATATATCCAAACCAACTAATAACATAGTAAATTATCCAAACAGTCAATAAAAATAAACAATAAAATATCCATACATCCAAATAATAATTTTTATCGACTAATATATATTTCTGATTAACCAAAAAAGTGAGTGTAACTTACTGAAATTTCTGTTGTCGTCAAGGTGTTCTGGATTTATTCTAAATCGAACGACGTTCAATTTAGTACGAAATCCAACTAGCTTCAAATCCATCCAACTCAATTCCATAATGTAGATTTTCTTATATTATTGCAAAGCAACTTATCGCGTTCGATTTGGACCTCGTATGAATAAGATATAGTTTTTATAAGTTAGCGATTTATAATAATATTAATTACATCAATAAAAATTTAATGAACCTAAATCAGTTCTTGCCCAAGCAGAGCAGCAGTCGACCGCAAACTCTTCCTTTAATTTTTTTGACTACAACAATCGATCACCGCCTTGTCGATCGTAAGCCCCTTCGAGCTAGTCGTTGCTGCACCACGCCGCCTACCGCTTCGCTATTGCCACCGCTCGAACCAAAAATCGAACCCAACTACGGTGACTTCGAAGATAAATTGCCACTGCTTTGAGTCCAATTAGCAATATCCGACCATCCACATCGTTTATCTCATCTTCGCCATCAACTTTGTAGTTGGGACCATGGGCAATTCTGTCATGATTGGCTCCAATCAATTCAAGCCATTGGATGGAGATGGTTTACATTTAAATTTAAAAAAGAAACGAACCAAATTTCCTGATAACGCGATTTATATATAGGGGAGAAAGGATATGGCCGGGTAAAGGCAAGATGTGCTTGGGTGTGGGCACATAGATATAGGGTATGGGCTAATATTATATATATATATATATATATATATATATATATCCCACTTTAAACATCCGAAAGCCTCGAACTCCAAATGAGGCATGCCACCTGCCATTCTATATGCTATACCCCTATTCCAAACACAATGGAACTAGTCTCGAGACCTAATTCGATTATATATAGAAAATAGTTTTTTTAAACCTAATTATTATATAATTTATGAAATTTGTTTATATGCGTTTAGAGCTTGCACGACCAAATGATACATCCGATCGCCACAAAATTCAATGGCATATTATAACTTACTATTATAGATAAAATGGAATAGGTTTCGACAAGATCCAAGACAGTGCCCCATAAGGCTATTGTACACATTAATTAAAATGAATTATTATAAAAACCAAATTAATCACTTTTAAATCTAAATTAAAAGTTTATTATCTTCATTCTTATTCAAAATGAATTTTAAATCAACTTTTGAAATCATTTTTATTCACATTAAATTCAAAATTCGATTATTTGAACAATTCCAATTATTCGAATAGCTGTTATGTTTGAAATTCAAGTTATTTGACCTAAAAAATTAAATTTTCAATATTTAAAATTAATTAAATATTCCAACTTCAAATTACTAATTTTCTGAGTCATTACAAGGGCAGAATTAAAATAAGTAAACGGTGAACGTTGATATGTTAAAAACCGATTTACAATATGAATCAGAGTAACTGTGTTGATTTCAAACATATGCAAATAAAACTAGGATTACATAACAATATATACTACATTTGTTAGCCACGGACAATATTGAATTTTGTGAATTGCGCAACTATTTTATTTCTGTATATGTACAGATGCATGAGTGCATAATGGTAATATATATTAATATTTGAATACATTATTCATTTAAACTATACACATCAAGCGGCGAATTCACTTAGCAAAGAAAATAATATTAAAAATAAACAGTAGTAAATGCTTATGTAGTGAAGTGCCAGTCACTCTTTATTAGCAAATATAGTTGGTACATTCTTTGCATAGACTTTTATCAGTGTGTACTTGGTATAAAGATTCTGAATTTTCTTTTCAAAACAATAATTGTAAATGAGAACAAATTGTTATGAACTTACATATTTATTCTAATGGAATTAAAAATAGTTAAAACACATTTCAATATATATAAGTAGTGGAAAAAAGATCAATTTAGAGCCTAAATTACAAGAAAATTAATTTATTTATGAAGTGAGAAAATATACCTTATACAAAACATTTAGCGGATTGAAGATGAAATAGAATGAAAATTAATCAACATACCAAATAATGTCAAAATGTAAAAAAATGAACACAAATAGAAACATAGATCATACCTACTAGGTAAAGGGGTTTTTCAATTGCTAAGTTGAATTCCAATTAGAAGAAGGAACGAAACAAATATCAGAAGACAAAAGAAATCAATCAACTATTAGGGGGATTGTTGCAATTTCAACAGGCGAAACCCTTACCATCGGGTACCATTTATAGTGAATATTAGTTAATTGAGAGAGTAAAAGAAATAGAAGAATGAAACAGGATAGAGAGAGAGGAAGAAATAGATAGTGTTATAGGTGTTGCAATTAGGAACTTTTATATATATGATAACTTTCAGTCCTGTCCATTACTTGTCTCTTAAACTTTGTTCCCTTTAGCACAAAGTAATTTTGTTATGTAGATTTATATTTATCAATCTTCAATTCAGTTAATTTGTATATCTTAATTGATAAACATTTTATCAATCATATTAAATTCATAAATTTATCGATGTAGATTGTCATAACATACAGCATATGTTCTTATGATATTAGAAAGGTTAAATGTTATCATTTTATTTTTATAATAAAGCTCATGTTAGCCATTTATGTTTCACGAAACCGTAAGCCGAAAACACATAAGTCTTTTGACTTAACTTGTGGGTGTTAGGGCTCGTCCATCTTGGAATTCTGACCTTGAGGTTGCTAAAGAAGTCATAGTTCCATGGACGATGGTTAATTCCTTATCAGTTGTATCATATGCAACTTTTAACCTTGATATTTGTCCTAATTTCACTTCGACCTTGAGTTTTCTCAACAAATCAAAATGAAATTATTTACTCATACCTATCATATCGCGATAGTATAAGTATAGTAATAATACTACACATAACATCCCTAGCTTGAGTTTGCTCAACAATTAAGGAGAATGCAAGTAATTTATTGATATATATATATATATGTATATATATATGATAGAGACAACATTATATGGAAGATTCATAATATTCAATATATTATATTAAGTAATATCGACTTATGGAATAATATTTTCTTATGAAATACCCTTGTGATTCAAGTGTCGAGTATATCGGAAATCACGATATACGTACATTTACTATGTATTTATTCATTAAGTCTATTTAGGGTTTCTTAAATGTTTGCCCTTTAATTTGTACATTCATATTATATAAGTTTTATATCTCATATTACTTACATAATAGTCTTATGTATAATATAATATTAATTAATTCACGTCATGTTGGATAAAAAACCCGAATGGGAACTATTAATGGGGACTATGGTTCCAATTTCCAACTGCCAGTTTTCCTCCACATTTCCCCACTTTAATGCTTCTTCTCTATCACACCCGATCTGTTCTCTTCTACCATTTTTCCCAACCCGAGCTTTTCCCTTTGCTGCGTTCTTACATCCCGCAAATCCCATATCCCTTGCAATCTCAGTTGGTTTTCCAAGCTGCTTCGATCTCTTGTCGCATCTCCTCTTCAGTTTCATTTTCGCTCTTCATCTTCCATGTTCCTGTATACAATTAAACTTGAATCATTTTGAAGCTTGATGGGTAAGGATCTTAAAGTGGCACTTGTGTGCTTCGAATATTGCTTAGATTGGGGTTGCATTTTTGGTTTCTCTCTTTTTTGGATGATGGGCGAGCGCATTTGTAAATTGAAAGTGGTTTTCATGCTTCTTTTGTTCGTGTGGTTGTGATGTGCCTCTTTTGACTATTGAGTGTTTAGGTTTTGGTTGTGAGGCTTACCTCATTTTTTCTTCCATTCCAACAACTAACTTGCTTTGGGATTGCATCGTTGACAGGGTCTTTCTAGATGTTGGAGCTTGTAGTGCTTACATGGGCAAATATGTGGTCACTGGCCATCTTCGACATCCAGTATTGGTGACCTATTGCTTCAGGACTCTATGTATGGAATGGTTTTGGGCTTTCTATCTTGGAAAATTTTCATATGCTTCAGATTTGGTCGTTGGAGCTAGAGTCTTGGGGTTTTTCTGCCTTTTACAGGTTTTGAGATAGGGAGTTTGATATATTTTCCATCGTGCTGGGTAGTTTTAGTGAATCTGTTAATAGCTTTTCTTTTGTTATTTATGACGATGGAAGCATGTGTAACAACCCGATATTTTCATCCATTCACATCCACACAAGCCGGATTTGAATAGCTCAAAATACCGCATTTTAAATAATTTTGGAGCAAATGAAATACAATCACAGAATCACAGACATAGAAATATCAGAATAACTCGCGGCGGAAATTAAAATACCATAGTAGTTCATGAAGCTACTATAACAAAATCTCAAACAAAATACATAATATCAGTTTGAAAACATATACAATAGAAATCTCAAATACATAGAAGTTTAGAAATACTAGAGCTGAATAGAACAGCTGAAACTGAAAGAGAATAGATAACTAGACAAGCATAATCTCCAACGATTCCTAGCTCCAGAAAAGAAATCAAAAGTTAAGCTGTAAATACTTAGGCTGACCCGAGCGTAAAGTAAAATACAAAACACTCGAGTCAGGACATACATACTTACATAATGTAAACCAACTCAAGTGAACTGTAGTAGTAATGCACAATAACTTAAAGGATGCTTGGGATCGCCCATCCTCTAAGGATCAGTTAAACCATAAATTAAATACATCCCGTGGTCAAAATTCCATAATGGTATTTTATACTTCTAAATCAAATATCATTAAAAATTCAATATCATTTCAAATTCATTTCAAAATATCATATCTTTCCAAAACCACATTCATTTTTATCTAATTTAAATGCCATTTCAAATCACATTTCAAAATGGTTTATATACCAAAGAAAATATTCCAATTAAACCAATTAAATATTCCAATTAAACCAATTTAATATTCCAATTAAACCAATTTAATATTCCATTTAAATCAATAAAATATTCTAATTAAACCAATTAAATATTCCAATTAAACCATTTAAAAGTGAAGTTATTATATTTAATAATCAAATATACAATTCTCAAAATTTTACCATTTTTAGAATTCATTTATTTACTTTAATTTATTAAAACAGTGAAATTTCAACTTTTGCAGCATTCAGAAAATGCTACGGTAAATTTACATTTGAAAACAAATCATTTTAACAAAGATAACATTTATATCTATAATAGGTTTTAGTTTAGTTTCGACAACTACAGCACTTACAAAGTGCTATAACAGCTCTTAGTTCAATTTAGTCTTTTAGTTCATTTATATCAATTACAGCAAATGCTGTAATATCTTTTACTTCAGAAATGATAGCATTTCAAAAATGCTATTAATTAAATTCCAAGCTTTCAATAAAATTTCATAGACAATTAAAACTTTATTTAAAAAAAATTTAACTTATAAAAATCATATTTTCACACTTTTAAAAACGATCATTTAAATACGTTTTGATTTATGATTTTATAAAGTGCAATTCCACAAATAATTAACAAATTTTAATAATTCACTTATAAAAATCAATATACCATTTCATAACATTTTCATTTACTTATTCTTTAAATTTACCATTTTATAAGTTAAATTTAAATTCCATTTTTATTTTCATAACTTAACCTTTATTTTTAAAATACATTTCACATTTTACAGGTTAGGTTATAATTCAAATTTCATTTTTCTCATTCATTTATTTAACTATTTTTAATTCGTTAGAAAAATAAATAATACTTTATAAAATTATTTTAAATTCAAATTTAAATCTATTTATCATACTTTCTTACTTAAGTTAAACTCCATTTAAAAATAAAATCATAAATTCCAAAAGTAACATATTTTTCAAATTTCTACTTTACCATTAATTTATTTCACTTATTTAACTTGTAGAAAATCACTAATATTTATGAAAATCATTTTTAATTAAATTTAAATCAAAATATCACAATACTTACATTTTTAAATTATTTTAAGAAATTCAGAAAAATATATTAACCATGGTTTGTATATAAAATTTTCTAACCTAAATCAAATGATACGGATAATATATCATTTCAATCCGTAATTTACCAAAGAAAAATCCAGGTTTTATCATTTCAAACCCGCCATCCCAAGTAAATGCCAATAAATAAAAATCGTTTAGGCCTATTATTTCATCCCATAACGATTTTTCTCTATTCTAAAGTCCGTTCGGGTATATATCATTTCAACCCATAGTGATTCTAACCTACAGGGAACTTACAGTGTCATAAACTGATATAAATATGCAGAATAACATTATATAACAGTAACAGATGATATGACAGGTGTATAAACAGGGTGAACATCATATAAATAATATCATAGGCAGTTATAACATAATAATATGAACAACAGATTCACGGGATGTCAATTTACTACTTATATAAGTACGAATGTCTAGTGAGAAATACTCACCTCTACAAGTTAGAGATAACAACCAAAAACACAACAGAGATCCAAAAGGCATGAAAACACGACTATGATTCAAGTGTAGGTAGAGCCAAGCTATTTGTCTGGTTACATATCAAACAAAACAATATATATAACATGAATTTCAACCCAAAATATGATTTTAAACAACTAGAAATCACGTAAAACATAGAGTCAAACCCTTGCACTTGCTCATAAAAACCTCATAGTCGGCCTATAGGATCCAAATACACGGCCAAGGGGTGAATTTGGTCAAGCATTGGTCAAGTATGCTCGGCCTAGCAAGGGATGAAGGCATGGAAGTGGTATGTGCATGAAATTTTAACACAAGGCAACAAAGCAATTTTCTATGCAACAACAAGCTTCGGCCAAGGCTCCATTTGGCTTGGCCAGGCCTGGTGGGGTTAGGTAATGAAGTGGCAGAGGTTCTGGTTCAGGTATGGGCTGGAGAAAGTGGCGCAAAGGGTGGCTGTGGGGTTGTATGAAGTGGTGATAGCCATAGGGGAGCTTGGCTAGCATATATAGGAAGTGTTTGCTAATTTTTTTTTTGTATCTTCATCAAAGATGGCCACAGCCAGTTGGGTCAGAGGAAATGTAGGTGTTTGCAGCTGGATAAAGTGGTGATGGAGGTGGTGGTGATGGTGGAGGCTAGAGGCCGAACCTATAAGGTGAAACAAGTGCAAGAATAATGCATAAACAAGGAGAAAGAGTGGAAAAAAAGTGAAATACTTACCAAAATTTTTCTCAGGTGTTGGAGGCTGAAAATTTTGGGTTGAGAAACAAATTTGCGTGAAAAATGATGTGAGATGTGGCTGAAGGAATGAGGTATGGTCAGCCAATAGTTAATGCAAATATTGATTAGAATTGAAAAGGCAAGAAGGTGAAAAGTCTAAGGCATATAAAGGGTTTAAAACTCTTCAAATTTCCATATTTCTTTTTGCATTTTTAAATACATATGAAAATGAGTGTAAATAAAATAAAAACACAACAAAGTAATGAGTAAATAAATAAATTGTAAATATAAATAAATTAAGCAAATGGCTTAAAAATAGAAACTAGTTTACAAAATTTAAAATAAAATACAATAAGTTTTGGAAATTATAACATCACTTTTAAAAATGTTTTAAAATAAAATATGTACCTAACATGTCATATAACACATATTAGAAAATGATTTAAAAAATAAAAATATTATTTATATAAATTAAAATAGACAATTTTACTAAATAAATCAATTTACATACATTATTGTAAAAAGCATAACTTTCACAATATAAATCGGACTTCAACGAAACGAAAAGCAGTATTCTTGAAATTAAATTTAATTTCATAATAAAAGATAAATTCAAAAATTCAAATATTTAAATTTTAAATTTGAAAGTCAAAGTTTGACCAGATTGACCAAAATCCACATTTTCTGGAAATATTCTATTTATTCTAGTTTGAAATTATAATTCACACAAAAATAAAAATTTATATTTAAAATAAAATTTTTTATTCATTTTAATAAATATAATAAAGTTTTGAAATCAGACATTTCAATTAAAATAATTAAAATATATAGTTAAAATAAATCATAAAATTCAGGGTTGTTAAACTCTCCCCCACTCAAATATTTTCGTCCTCGAAAAGAACGAACAAGGGGAAATAAGGAAAAGAAAGATAGACAAAGTAAATAGTACCTGAAAAGAGCAATTTCGGATTCGAAGCACGAATGCTCTCCTCCTTCTTCTAGGTACAATCTTGATCATCAGTACTCCATTGTACTTTGATCAGACTAACAGATTTCCTCCTTAGCTGCTTCATACCTCTACTGACAATACGAAGTGGCTTACTCTCGACAGTCAGATTAGGCTCAATATCCAAACTATCAAGATTAGTTGGTAGAACAAAAAGAGATGGGTCAAGAAGATACTAGAGGAGATGTGAGACGTGAAATACATCGTGCACTCCAGAAAGCTTCTCGGGCAAATCCAAACGATAAGCCAAAGAACCAACTCTTTCCATAATACAGAAAGACCCCTCAAAGAAGAAGAAGGTAGGAATAGCTAAAAGAAAAATAGGTTGGAAGACAAAGATGAACTATATTTTTAAAACCATATAAATTTCAATTTAAAATTTTATATTTAACATTTTAAACATTATATAATATGATGAATAGTCATTTGATTCAAATCCGATAGTTCGAAGTAAACAATGTTTAAACATTTTAAATTATTTAGACAAGTGAAATAAATGATCAAAATATCCTTTATATAATACTTTATCAAAATACTTTTATAGCTTGATGTCTTAACAAGTTTACTTTCGTTCCTACAGACTCTGGCCATGCGTTGATCAGGCGCAAAGCTAGAATTCTCCAGGTACTTGGTAGACTTGTTTCAACGCCCAGTGAAAATACTGGAAAACCTTTTAAAAACAGATATGGAAAGTACAATCCAAACAAAACAACCAAACCAAAACATTTGTCCGACCATGGATCGCAGATACACAATGGTTACGCTTGGATCCCCTAGGAAACATCCGTACCTGTAAGCTACCTCAGCTTGCGAATTACGCCATGATGACTAGTAGATCGCACATACACAATGGTTACACCTGGATCTCCCAAGAAACATCCATACCCTTAAGCTATCTCTGCCAGCGGATTTCGCTACTAATATGATCTACATAGATCGCAGGATATATAATGGTTACACATGGGTCCCCCAGGAAACATCCGTATCCCTAGGCCATCTCAGCCAGGCGAATTACGCAATGCAGTTGCGCTCATAAGACCATGGAGATCGCCATGGAATTCGATGGACACTCGAGTATCATACCCGAAAAACCCAAATCAGAGAGAATAATATCGATAGAATGAATCACAGTGTGGCCACAAAGCAGATATCAAGCAGAAGGCACTTTCCATATCTTTACATAGAAAATATGTATCATATAGTACATTTCAAAACCACTTTCAAATATCATACTTATATAAAGTCCATCATATATAAGATTCCATTTTCAAATCAAATACTTTCCAAATCAATAGTATATAAAATCATACTTATATAGACATCAATTATATAAGATTTCTCTTTCTAAAATGAATAACATACCAAATCAATAGTTTCAAATCAACTTTATAATTATACAAATCCATTTTATATAAGTCTGGCAACCCCAAAATCAAGTATTTAACAAATAAGGTTCTCAATTTCAAGCCATTTCAATGTCAATTCAGTTTCAAATATGTATGATTTTGCCAAATCATTTCTTCCAAATTACATATATTCAGTTTTAAAGTTTCTTAAAACAATAGATTTAGAAAATAATCCTGGTTTCCAAATCAACAAAATTTAGGTCAAAAAAAAATTCATTTCCAAAATCATCATATAAATACTGGGTTTTACTATCCAATCTATTTTGGAAACCAAATATCTTTCTCAAAATTGATTATACCCAAAATGATTTCCAAGTTTAATCCCTTTAAAACCCTTAAACTATTTATTTCTATTCAAAAGATCAATTTACCTTTTTCAAGCTATTTAAAACTAAATTTTAATCAAAACATTCCAAAACTAAATTCCATATCAGTATAATTCAGAATAGTCTTATTCATTTACTTAACAAATAGTTTCGACTCATTTACCTATCGAATGATTTATACTTTTCCAGGATTACATAGCTTTGAAAATTAAACCTTGATTTGGAAGCGCTCAAACTTCTAAAAATAGTCGGAGAAACCAAATTTTCAAATCCAAGAGTTGGAAATCAACAACAAATCAGTAAATCAATTCCAATATAAGGTTATACCAAAACAATCTGAAACTCGAGGACTGAACACCGGTTTACATTAAATCATTTCACACACACACACACACACACACACACACACACACATATATATATATCTTTCGAAAATCAAATCATACTTCAAAATCTGAAATTAAAATTGGTTTCAAAAAATCACTCGCATAACAAAGCTACTAGAGTGGCCTCTCCCCCACTCAGAAACTCAAAAATCAACATTGATGATGCATGCATTCATCATCGAAATTATTTTCCAGCGACATAAATGGGTTCTGGACTTTTATTTTCTTGAAACTTCTTTGAAAAATCTTTTGAAATCATTGGAAGTCATTCGAATACATTTGAAACATTCTTATTCGGAAAATATCTTTAAATCATATTACTGTTATCTATTTTCCAAAATCTTAAAACCGATTTCAAAAGATCGGAGTTTGATTTCTCGAAATTCAAATTCAAAACCCTTCAGTTATAAATCATTTTTAATTAAATCAAATTTCTTATAAATTTTCAAAATTTCAAATCCTTTCGAAAATTCAAATTCTCATTTTAAAAGGTATATAATCCTTATCGAAAACATTTCACTTTTAAATATAAATGTGATCATCCCTATCAAAATAATAATTTTGATGTATGCACAATTGCCAAACACAAATTTCCAAAGGATGATTCAAGGATAGTTTCAAACAAACAGTGGTTCAAATTTAGAGGAACTCTAATCAAATAGAATTCTGATTCGAAAATAGCTCGAACGAAGATGAGATAATCAATTCAGAAATCTAAGGCATATAATCGCCGGCGACCTTAACCGGTCAACCGTGACTTCAGGAATATAATCAATTCAGAAATCTAAGGCAAATCGACATTCGATCGCCAGAGATAGAATCCGGGTAGAGCAGGAGATAGATAGCATTGTAAACCGAGGATATAGAAATCTCCGGTGAATCGATGCCAATTGTAAAGAAGTTTCACCCCTTTACAAATCATTCAAAGATTTGCCGAATCACCGATTATTATAGAGGCCATTCCAAAGTGGAGTTATGGAATGCCCCAAAATCAAAAGGGTAAAATAGGAAAGACAAGACTAGATTTCAGAACAAGTGGGAGCGTTCCAAAGTTCAAGGAATCCTAATCGATAAGAATCCTAATCAAGAGATTTCTAACAAGGTGGATACAGAAGGAATGAAGTTTAGAAAATCTTGGTTTCAAAATATGAAATTTTTTATACCAATATAATCTTTGAAAATACTTTAGAAATCATTTGGAAATCATTTTATACTTAGAAAATACATTCTCTCACAAAGAAAGGATTCTAAGATTTATTTCACTCATTCTAGGGTATATCTACCCAATCTCTAATGAGTTTTTGCTCCGCAGGCTAAGGTTTGCCTCTGATACCAACTGTAACAACCCGATATTTTTAGCCATTCGCATCCACACAAGCCGGACTTGAATTGCTCAAAATACCGCATTTTAAATAAATTTGGAGCAAATGAAATACAATCACAGAATCACAGACACAGAAATATCAGAATAACTCGCAGCAGAAATTAAAATACCATAGTAGTTCATGAAGTTACTATAACAAAATCTCAAACAAAATACATAATATTAGTTTGAAAACATATACAATAGAAATCTCAAATACATAGAAGTTTATAAATACCAGAGCTGAAATAGAATAATTGAAACTGAAAGAGAATAGATAACTAGACAAGCAGAATCTCAAGCGATTCCTAGCTCCAGAAAAGAAATCCAAAGCTAAGCTGTAAATAATCAAGCTGACCCGAGCGTAAAGTAAAACACAAAACACTCGAGTCAGGACATACATACTTATATAATGTAAACCAACTCAAGTGAACTGTAGTAGTAATGCACAATAACTTAAAGGATGCTTGGGATCGCCCATCCTCTGAGGATCGGTTAAACCATAAATCAAATACATCCCGTGGTTAAAATTCCAAAATGTTATTTTATACTTCTAAATCAAATATCATTAAAAATTCAATATCGTTTCAGATTCATTTCAAAATATCAAAATATCATATCTTTCCAAAACCACATTCATTTTTATCTAATTTAAATACCATTTTAAATCACATTTCAAAATGGTTTATATACCAAAGAAAATATTCCAATTAAACCAATTAAATATTCCAATTAAACCAATTTAATATTCCATTTAAATCAATAAAATATTCCAATTAAACCAATTAAATATTCTAATTAAACCATTTAAAAGTTATTATATTTAATAATCAAATATACAATGCTCAAAATTTTATCATTTTTAGAATTCATTTATTTACTTCAATTTATTAAAACAGTGAAATTTCAACTTTTGCATCATTTAGAAAACGCTATCGTAAACTCACATTTGAAAACAAATCATTTTAACAAAGATAGCATTTACAGATATGCTATAATAGGTTTTAGTTTAGTTTCGACAACTACAGCATTTACAAAGTGCTATAATAGCCTTTCCTTCAATTTAGTCTTTCAGTTCATTTATATCAATTACAGCATTTACAAAATGCTGTAATATCTTTTATTTCAGAAATGATAGCATTTCAAAAATGCTGTTAATTAAATTCCAAGTTTTCAATAAAATTTCATAAACAACTAAAACTTTATTTAAACAAAATTTAACTTATAAAAATTGATATTTTCACACTTTTAAAAATGATCATTTAAATACTTTTTAATTTATGATTTTATAAAGTGCAATTTCACAAAAAATTATTAAATTTTAATAATTCACTTGTAAAAATCAATATACCATTTCATAACATTTTCATTTACTTATTCTTTAAATTTACCATTTTATACGTTAAATTTAATTTCCATTTTTATTTTCATAACTTAACCTTTATTTTTAAAATACATTTCCCATTTTACAAGTTAAGTTATAATTCAAATTTCATTTTTCTCATTCATTTATTTAACTATTTTTAATTCATTAGAAAAATAAATAACACTTTTTAAAATCATTTTAAATTCAAATTTAAATCTATTTATCATACTCTCTTACTTAATTTAAACTCCAGTTAAAAATAAAATCATAAATTCCAAAAGTAACTTATATTTCAAATTTCTACTTTACCATTAATTTATTTCACTTATTTAACTTGTAGAAAATCACTGATATTTATAAAATCATTTTTAATTAAATTTAAATCAAAATATGATAATATTTTCATTTTTAAATTATTTTAAAATTTTTAGAAAAATATATTAACCATGGTCTGTATATAAAATTTTCTAACCTAAATCAAATGATACGGATAATATATCATTTCAATCCGTAATTTACCAAGGAAAAATCTGAGTTTTATCATTTCAAACCCGCCATCCCAAGTAAAGGACAATAAATAAAAATTGTTTGGGCCTATCATTTCAGCCATAATGATTTTTCTCTATTCTAAAGTACGTTCGGGTATATATCATTTCAACCCACAGTGATTCTAATCTATAGGGAACTTGCAGTATGATAAACTGATATAAATAAACAGAATAACATTATATAACAGTAACAGATATATGACAGGTGTATAAACAGGGTGAACATCATATAAATAATATCACAGGCAGTTATAACATAATAATATGAACTACATATTCACAGGATGTCAATTTACTACTTATATAAATACGGAATGTCTGGTGAGAAATACTCACCTCTACAAGTTGGAGATAATAACCAAACACACAACAGAGATCTAAAAGGCACGAAAACACGACTATGATTCAAGTGTGGGAAGAGCCAACCCATTTGTGTTGTTACTATCAAACAAAACAATATATATAACATGAATTTCAACCCAAAATATGATTTTAAACAACTAGAAATCAAGTAAAACAAAGAGTCAAACCCTTGCACTTGCTTCCACAAACCACATGCTCGGCCTATAGGGTCCAAATACACGACCATGGGGTGTATTTGGTCAAGCATGGGTCAAGTATGCTTGGCCTAGCTAGGGATGAAGGCATGGAAGTGGTTTGTGCATGAAATTTTAACACAAGGCAACAAAGCAATTTTCTATGCAACAACAAGCTTCAGCTAATGCTCCAATTGGCATGGCCAGGCCTGGTGGGATCAGGTAATGATGTGGCAGAGGTTTTGGTTCAGGTATGGGTTGGAGAAAGTGGTGCAAAGGGTGGCTAAGAGGTTGTATGAAGTGGTGATAGCCATAGGGGAGCTCGGCTAGCATATATATGAAGTGTTTGCTAATTTTTTTTGTGTATATTCATCAAAGATGGCCATGGCCAGTTGGGTCAGAGGAGATGTAGGTGTTTGCAGCTGGATAAAGTGGCGATGGAGGTGATGGTGATGGTGGAGGCTAGAGGCCGAACATATAAGGCGAAACAAGTGCAAGAATAATGCATAAACAAGGAGAAAGAGTGAAAAAAAGTGAAATATTTACCAAAATTTTTCTCAGGTGATGGAGGCCGAGAAACAAAATTTGCGTGAAAATTGATGTGAGATGTGGCTGAAGGAATGAGGTATGGTCAGCCAATAGTTAATGCAAAAGTTGATTAGAATTGAAAAGGCAAGAAGGTGAAAAGTCTAAGGCACATAAAGGGTTTAAAACTCTTCAAATTTCCATATTTCTTTTTGCATTTTTAAATACATATGAAAATGAATATAAAAAATAAAAACAAAATAAAATAATGATAAATAAAACAAGTAAATAAATTTTAAATAAATATAAATAAATTAAGAAAATAGCTTAAAAATAGAAACTAGGTCATAAAATTGAAAATAAAATTCAATAAGTTTTGGAAAATTGTAACATCACTTTTAAAAATGTTTTAAAATGAAATATATACCTAACATGTCATATAACACATATTAGAACATGATTTAACAAATAAAAATATTACTTATATAAATTAAAATAGACAATTTTACTAAATAAATCAATTTACATACAATATTGTAAAAAGCATAACTTTTACAATATAAATCGGATTTCAACGAAACGAAAAGCAGTATTCTTGAATTTTTTTTTTCATAATAAAAGATAAAATTAAAAAATTCAAATATTTAAATTTCAAATTTGGAAATCAAAGTTTGACCAGATTAATCAAAATCCGCATTTTCTGGAAATATTCTATTTATTCTGGTTTGAAATTATAATTCACACAAAAATCAAAATTTATATTTTAAAAAAATTATCCATTTTAATAAATATAATAAATTTTTTAAATCGGACATTTGAATTAAAATAATTAAAATATACAATTAGAATAAATCATAAAATCCAGGGTTGTTACAGCATGTATGTATCTTGTGATGTAAGTTTTTGAGAGATTGTATGTTTGCTTGTTGTAACTAGTTTGTGGTGATCCTGATATTACATGCACCTTTGGGAAAGTCTGGTCTGATTTTGTCACAATGTGAAGCTATATGCTTCAATTGGTTATATTTCGGTAGTGAACTTTCCTTGTCATGGTTGAAACCGTTGTATGTTAGTGTCTGTGATTGTTTTTATGCATCTTGCTCGTTGTATGCACCTTGTGTGTGTTTGTAACTGCCTTATGCTGCTTGAAATTGTATGCACCCTACGTGGTATCTGTGGTTGCCTTTGCACAGCTTGAAACTATATGCACCTTGCATGGTGTTTGAGTAGTTGTTGTGGCATCTCTGCCTCACGTCATATTGTAAAGTAGTACAACCAATACAATTCAGTTGCTATGCAAAACAATAATATATTTTTTTCTTACAAATATTATACTAATTAAAACTTATTTAATGAATTTTAATCAATTAAAATTTTAACTTATTTTATGCTGTCTTAATATAGCAATAAATATTTATTATCTACTATAACCTTTATAACATAACACATGTATCATATATGTGTGTATATTATTTAATTAACTAACTTGTTAATTTATTTATTTATTTAAATAACCTTTATTTAATTCATATATTTAATTAACCTTTAATTAATTAATTTAATTAAACAATTTTATTTAAATTATATTAATTTTGAAAAATCATATTATATACATACATGCATACTTATGATATCTTAAATATTTTAAAATGTCATAACATATATCAAAATATATAATACATGTATATATTTTTCATTAATTAACTTAATTAATTAATTAATTATATTAATCTTATTGATAAGTTTAAAATTTTGAAATTAATTTATATATTTTTCTAACATTTTGAAATTTTTAATTATATTATAACCTTTTATAACATATGTACATCTTATTTCAGATTTAAATTTTAAATTTGTAATCTTATACTTTAAATTTTCAAACAATTTTAAAAATTGGTCCAAGGCCCAATTCCAATTTAGCATTTTCTATTAGGGACAACCTTAGGGCTCATATATCTGTCTGAAAGAGGTCGTAGCCCGGTAGGACAGAGTACTATATTACCCAAACTCAATTCTAGAAACTACATAGCTATTGGACATCAATACCCTACTAACTAGGCTGTGAGCTTAATGATTTAACTTGGACATTAATAATTTAGACCACATAAGCTATTGGACTATAATACTATTATTGAAACTGGGCCAGCCGCAGCGGAAGTAATGGGTGAATTTCAATTTTATAAAACCATTTTCGATCTTTATTGGATCTATAAAGTCTGATTTATTTATAATATTTCTAAATTTCTTTTTTAAATAGAATCATTATTTTTATTTAAATTTACAAAAAGATGTTATATTATACTATTAATGTTGTATTATGTGTGTGTGTGTGTGTATGTGTGTGCGTGTTTGTGTATTATACACACATACATATATATGTATGTCATGTGTAACATACAAATCCTTGCAAAGTGTAACATGCTCGCGTATAAGTGTTGGAATTTACACTACAACGGACATGTTAACTCATCCAATATATAAGCATAATGTCCAAATGTATATTTATATACTTTAATTTATGTAAACAAAATGTTTTTATATATATAAATTATATTTACTTTTAAATAATATATATGCACAAATAAATATATACATAGAATTTATTATTAAATACATGTATTTATGTAATTATATAAATATGTTTAAAATAGAAAATAAAAAGTCGAAAGCAGTATATATATACATATATAAACATATTTTATATTAAATGAATTTACTCTTTTATCTATAATATAATATTAAACAAATATATTTATATATATATATATTAATATCTTTAAAGTATACAAATATATATGTATATTAAAATATTTATATATATACACCTATTATTGTGTACGGCGAAGCATATATATTTTTTATTTTTATTTTTTTGTATTAAAATGTTTTATGAAATCATGTCCATACGAATAATGCTTTAATTATTAATAAAAATATTATTTTCGTACGTAATTTAAATTTTAAAATTTTAATAAAAATTACAGGCGATATTTTTCTTTTCGAACATTTAAATTATAATTTGATAATTTTAAAATATTCCTAAAGCTATTTTTAATTTTCGGCTAGCATTTAAAATTTAAATTAAAATCAAAAATGTATTTTTTTTGCTGAATGTATATTATGTACAAATCTAATTTTATAACATATAAAAAATATTTTATAATATGTATATATATGGTGATAATTAATTTACTTAATTAATTAATTTTGATAATATATAATAATAATACATATATAAATTAATTTTTGCAGCTAAAATTAATTTTGATACGAAGCTTTTTATATGAAATTTTAAAACGATATTTAAATAGATTATGATATGGAATTTAAATTTCAAATCTCTTGTAAAATTAAAAATTATATATTAAATTAAATAAAGAACAAATGTGTTTCTATTTAATTGAGTATGAACATTATAGAGAATTTATATATATATATATATATATATATATATATATATATAAGATATATGAATATACGACCAATCCAATTGTGACAATATGCTTGTATAATAGAATTGTCACCTAACTATCAATATAATATACATAGGTAAATAATACACGTACATTATTATTCATAAATATATCAAAAATTTACCTAATATCTAATGCCTTTATGTACAGTTTGAAATGATGAGATCTATCCCTTGAAACGGTTTCCAATTAATAGACTCTTAGTCCCAGAACCGATGATCACCAGTTATCTAATATGATTTAATTATTTTGATTTGAATTTGGAAATGGAGGGATAAATATGTATTATTTTTGACTAGAGGTAATGCAAATGGAGGCTTCCATAAGTATGGAGAAGAATGAAGGTTATTAACTATTTATAAAGGAGAGAAACTAGAGAGAAGTTAGGATTTCAGATCCATTAATCTCTCTTACCCCTTCTTTCCCCTTATCTATCAAGACCCTAGCCCATTATTTATCCTACAAGTTTCCCCTACCTAGTCATGATATGACCAAAATTAACCAGTCCCACATGTGTTTAAACCTATTTAATGTCCGATTTTTTTTTTGCATTTATATCCAATTTAAATGTGTATCGATGTCGCAGATGGATTAATATATTTATAACTATTATAAATATATTTACTATTATTTATTCATCAAATCAAAATAAATTTTATAATATTAATAAATTAATTTAATTTATAACAATTACAAATTAACACCTACATTCACAGCGGATAAACCTCTTAGTACGAAACTAAAGGTCAAGCTTGTAGAGGGACGTGTGGTAATTGCAGATTTTAGCTATAGCCAGGCTCCTTATATATGCTGCACCTGCTACTCCTTTGGACACACTGGTGACACCTACAAACGTGACATGCTTTTGTAACCCCTAACCCATTATCCGATAGAATTTCACTTCCTTTGCAACCGATCAGAACATGGGTTCCCAAGGTTCTAGTGCATGTAGTTAACTCTACTCCTTCTCCTTTATTGATTGTTGTCCTTTTCAAGGTTAGTCCATCATATGACCGCATTTCTTAACATTCTGGTGAACATGTCTAGCAACATGATAGAACTCTTATGAGATATGACCCAAAGCTTTGTAGATTCTTTAAGTTCGTTGGTAAACCTAGGGACAACATGTGACTTTTCTACATTGTTACTGGAGATACACTCACTCTCGCCAATAAGGTCAGTCCGAGGGAATGGAACCGCCGCAACATGTTCACTAATGACTCATGGGACAAGAAATACGGACTATGCTAGGGCTGTTATGGTAACGTAAATTTACCGTTACCATACCGTTACCGATAAATTAGTTACCGATTACAAAATAAAATGGTATACCGATAAATTCGGTACGGTAATGGTAATTTTACCGTTACAAGCGGTAAATTATTGTTAAAATTTTTTTTGAACCGTCGGTATCCGTAATTTACCGACAATTTGTTTTGTTCCAAACTTTCTTATATTTTGGTCCGTTGGATTATGGACTTTCAACATCTGACGCTGCAAAGTGTTAGGGTTTTATCTTTCTAAGTAAGAAAATATTATATAACACAGCCACAGCCGCTCCCCTTTTAATCTTTTTTATCTTCTTTGTTCTTACTTCTTTCCATTTATCATTTTCTCGTCTACCGATAAGGCGAATCGGCGATTATCGACTTATCGTGGCTGTCGCGATTCAGTCCTTTCTTTGTCCTTTCTCCTTGTTTCAATTGCCGACTTTGTCCTTTCTCGTCTTCCGTTTAAGCTTTGGCGTGCTTTGATTGAACCAGATCAATCGAATTGGTACATTTTTAAGTTTCTTAGTTGTTTTTGTTTGCTATGTTTGGCCACTGGTAAAAGATATGAAGACTGCTAGTATTATTGCTTTCCAAACTTTTTCTTCATGTGGAAGACAAAGTCACAGAATTCTTATTTGCAAATACAATGTGATCTGGGTAACTCTATTCGTGTATCATCAACTCTAGCATGTGTATCTTTACTGAACACCAATATCAGCATTTTCTTTTCCAAGTTTTTGCACTTTGTGAATTAAATTTCCACAGATGAAGACTGCTAGTATTATTGATTAGGAGTTCACTATCATGTTGAAATGATCTTAAAATTGTATGTTCAATTCATATCTTAAAAGATAAAAGTAATGAAAACTGTACATTTATATGCTATATATTGTTGTCCGCTTACCATAATAGCCCTAGCATCCGCTGTCAAAAAAACAATAGTTTATATCTTCATTTTTAAGATATGAACTAAATGTCATAAAGGATATTAGTTTTAAGATACGAACATATTGCATAAAAACATATGAATTGTACATTTATGTACTTATCTTCATTAATGTAGATTAGTTCATATCTTAATGAAGTACATTAGTTCGTAAATGTACTTTTATGACATTTAGTTCATAAATGTTCTACAAATTAATGTTAAGATATGAACATTTAGTTCATATCTTAAAACATTTAGTTCATATTTTCATTTTTAAGATATGAAGACATGTAGTTCATATCCGCTTACCATAACTGATTAAAACTAATGTTAGAGATCATATTTTCAGTTTTAAGATATGAACTGTACATGTAGTTCATATTTTAATGAAGTACATTAGTTCATATATTGCTGTTAAGATATGACATTTATGTACATATTGCAAACTGTTAAAAAAACATATGGTTTGTATCTATTGATATTTAGTTCATATTGCAAACTGTACATGTGGCTCTATTATCTTAAACTGTATATTATCTAATAACAACCAAGGTCTTGGGTTTGTATGTTTAACTATAAAATTTGACTAAACATGAAGAAATCTATATAGCAACCAAGGACTAACTGTGCATAACATTCCATACATTCCATACAGTGATATAGGCAAATCTTCAGCTTTGCTGCCAATTTTATAAATAGAATAAAGTTGGCTTATGTTCACAGGCTTGAATTTGAATACTTCACAGGCTTCAATTATAATATTTTTACCTACTTCACAGGCTTGAATTTGATAAAATGTTATTCACAGGTTTGAATTCCATACTTCAAATTCTTTTCTTCTTCTATACATTACTTACATGATAAAATGTTTTTCATATTTTTACCATCACAGGCTTGAATTTGAATGATAAAGCTCTACCTTCAAATTGACCATCTTCCTCCAATTCACCAAGTTGACTACATTGTTGGGAGACACATCATATGATCATACAGCAGATGAAAAAACTGGGACAGCCATGGTGGCTTATTGGCTTCGTTAACTCTGTTTAAAACTGTTTTTCTAGGTTTTTTTTGCTACTGAAATGATATGTAATCCTAAATTTATATATCATATATGTTCTTATTATTTCACTTGAATTGTTGACAACTTGACATACATGATGTTTTCAACCTGTGGAGATTTATTTCCATTTTACATGTGTTTTTACTTCACTTAAACTGTTCACTATTGTTCAAATTGTATGTTTCATTTTGTTGTTTTCTGCCAGTGAGATTTAAAACTGATATGAAATAGCATGTATGTAATGTATTTAGATTTTTTATTGATTTATTCTGCATGATTTGGTACATGATTGGACCTTTGGTACATGATCTGGTACAGCTACAGAAATATAATATTTACTATTTTCAGGGAGCGGTAATTTGCCGTTACCGACAAAACGGTTACCGACATATCGATATACCGATGGTTACTGACGTATCGGTAACGGTAACGGTAAGCGTTTTTTATTTACCGAAGAAAATGGTATGGTAATGGTATTTGTATAACGGTAACCGTTACCATAATAGCCCTAGACTTTGCAGTGACACGGTGGTCCTCGATCCAAGCATCTTCTCTTTGTACCTACATGTTCTTGAGCCCATTTACCCTTCTGATAGCAGTTGTTCCCCCTCTTTAGAGGAGGACCAACATTTATTTCCATTTGTAGTTGGGACACTTATTGTCTTGCTCCAGTGCTATAGAATTTTTTACATGTAGTTGTTAAGGCACTTTTGTCTTGCACCTGAGTATACCATGTACAAGTGGTATGGCAACTATAATCCGGTTTGCATGTGCAGAACATTATTATTTTTCTTGTCCAACAATTACAAATTAATTAATTGATTGGTCGAAGGGTTATTCAACGTTGTGATTTTGTAAACCATTAAGTGTAAATTTGATCAGCGATTAATATCAAACTATTAGATTATTAACATTTACACTTCACTTAGCAAATTGTGTGATATTTTAGCCAAATTTATCGCTTACTTGGTTTCAGTAAAATTCAATTTACTTTGTTAGGAATTGCTCGATTGTGACTTTTATTTACACTAATTCTATTCCTCAAAACTGTGTCGCTTTGGACTTATGGAATTTGATAACGGTCAAAAAATTTAATATCATCCACTTTTTAACTCTAAAGTCCAAACAAAAAATCTTTGGTTCAATAATAACAATCATTATTAACCGAAATATACTGGTCAGAGACTTTAACTTTGAGTTGACTTCAGTGGGCCGTGATACTAATGTTATATAATCGAGGAGATGAATTATCACTTAAATTGTGTTTCACTTTGAATGCTTCCACCCAAACCAATTATAGTCGTTCGATAAACATCGCGCCATGATTTAATTATAATCAAATCAGAGCTTCCAAATTGAAGATCAACAGTATTCTTAGGTCAAGAGAACTATGTAATTTTATCATATCGATATTTTCTATTTCATCTTAGTTATATTAACCAACATAAAACTATCGAGTGAATCGTTCCATAATTATCCAATAATTATTAGTACATAATCCCTTGGTTCCCCCAATAGCTATAAGCAATACAGTGCCCAATATTTAAAGAGCATTACATACTCCAGTTTCAACGGATAAATCGATATTTAGTTTCGATACATTTGGAATGAAAATATTTAAAATGGTATATTTATTTTCATTATGATACATTATTCACGGTTATAACATTTTGTTACCATTATCACAAAATATACCATTTATGGATTTTCTATTAAATATACTTTTAATTAAATTAAATTATTAATGTATTAATATAACACATTATATCAAGTATATAATAGAAAGAAAACATTTCTTATTTCGAACAAGATTGGTTATTAAGCTTGATATGTGTAATAAATTACATAATTGCCCTTAGGGCATACTCCTAACTCTATCACTTCCAAAAGACTACTATATGTTGCTTCCCTGGGATATTTTGTTTCGACTAAGATATATAATCTATAAAAGACTCCCATCGGGTCATTCTATGATTGTTTCAAATAACCATAAGTACGTAACCCCTTATTATCGGAACGATCAAGAGTAAATCAGCATCCATAATATGAAGAGCATTATGCATACTAATCTCAATAGATGTATCGATATTTTTTCTCATTACATCTCGACTACAAACATTTAACGAGAGAGAGAGAGAGAGAGAGAGAGAGTTTGTGTGTGTATGTATCGATTCAATACTCATGATTATGAACATGTTCGTTATTACATTTGATAGAATGCTTTTTCTAATGATTTTCTACTTATATACGTTTAATATACTTAATTTATTATTCATATCACTATACAATATATATATATATATATATTATGTATAACAAAATAAAATCAAATGCGTATACCATTATTAAAAGATTATCTTATAAGGGATAAGTTACGTAAATTTCATAATTTCCCTCTAGGGTACACTCTTAACTTTATCAAATCTAGTTAGACTATTCAATATTTCACTACAAATGTGGTTAACTATTCATAATAACATAATTAGGGTTCTGGTAACATAAACGGATCAAATGCATTGGAAGCAGGGTCAAATTTCAAAAATAATTTTTTTATATTGTTTTGCACTATATCCTAGTTTTGTGTTATCAAAAATAATAGTCACACAAAGTCATGTTTAGTATTTCTCAATGAAAGTAAGTTTTGAGTTTTGAAATTTTATTTTGGTATCAACTTTGACACTTTATTTGATGACTATTTCATTTTATTTTTAATCATAATCAATTTAATTTATTATTATTGTGTGTGTATTTATATTTACATGTATAATATTTTTTAATGTGATATAATATGCAAATAAAATATGTTATAATCTAAATAATTCACGATGTAAATAACATGGAGTGCGTACATGATCATTGGGATTTTTTACCACATCATATGTAACTTGTATAATTTATATTATGTTACATATTTACAATTTAATATTAGATATATATATATATATATATCAGTTTTATTTCGACATGTACAATGTTATTTTTCTTGTTTATAACATGTCTTTAATAAACATATGATATTTATATAAGCATATACATATATATGCTAACAAACATAACAAGTACTATATTAAAATTTATGTTTAAATATTAGGTTTGGTCATGCATAAAAAGTTAGATATTTTGGGATAAATTTTGAATTTATAATTATATATAAATAAACGTGTACATCTATATAACTTTACAATATTTTAAAATTAAACTCTAGGTCTAAAACTTATCGACACTGTTAAATTATGAATATACACATGTGTGTGTGCATGTTTGAACCCAGGCAAAATATATTTACCAAAAAGAAAAAATGTTAATTTTTACTATTAAACTTTATTAATGTATATATATACATAACATGTATATATATTATTCGAATACTATAAATATGGATATATATATATATATTATTAGTTGAAAATGTATTTTATGTAGATATTTATATTATTTATATATATAAACTAAATATTTATTAATATTTTTAAATTAAGGTCGAATATAATTCTATTTAGGCTGAATATAATTCTATATGTTTGTATATATGTATGTGTGTATGTAGAATTCAAAGTTAAATTAAAAAGTTTTATCTCTAGATCCAGCCGATTGTTAATATGTCGTATTATTATCTGCTACATTGTTCCTGAAGTATGGCTCTTTCTTCCTCCTATCTTATTGTGTAAATTCCAGTTATAGCCTCCAACTTGTTGTCAATGGGTCTAAAGGTTTGAGTTCGAATGTATATTTTAAAAAATGAGAAAAGGATGTGGTATCTATAGCCATTGAATATTCAAAATATCTTATCTTTTTTCTTCTATTTTTATTCTTGATCTCATTTAGTGAAAAGAAAATTTCAAACCCCGTTCTCTCTTTTATGGCTGCCCTGCTTTGGAAATATTCCACAATGTTGTCTAATTAATACATAGGTATTAATTGAATAAAAATTATTTCGGCCTATATATTTAACTAAACTAATATATAATAATTATATATTACTTATTTATAACCATAAAAAATAATACAACATTTGTATTGATTTCGACTATTAATTTCTAACATTTTATAAACTATTTAAACATGTTGAGCTTAGAAAATTACTACTAAATATCATTGTATGACTCCTTGGTTTGAACTTAATCCTTAATAATATTGAAACGGTTTAAACATTAAATCCTATATGGAGATGAGTGAGGCTACTTATAAATGACTGAAGTGAAATCTTATTTCTACACCCTAAGCAATGATATATCATGCTCACTTTCTTTTGGTCATCACTATATCGCTTAGATATGTAGAGCTTGGTCAATGGTCAAAACTTATACAAAGTCCAACATTAAAGTCTATTATTCAATCTGATAAATTGTGTCGATTAAACAATTTATTTCAGCCATATATTTTGATTTTAGCTTGATTAATAATTATGGTGCTATCCTTTTAATCAAATAAGAAAAATCACCTCTCGAATAGTGTTTCACTTCAAGTGGTTCAACTTGTATCCAACTATAGACTTAAAAAGACCATTGTTGTTATATGATCGACCAAATAAAAATATAGTTTGAATACATAGGATTCATAGTATTCTCTAGTCAAAATACCACTACGCTATCTTCTATTTGACATTTACCCAAAGAGACTCTCGAAGACCCAATCAGTAATTGATCCAAACAACTATACGCATATAACTCGTTGGTGTCTCCAATGATCATGATTCATTCATCATCTGCTATATTAAAAGCACTACACATTCTACTATCAACGGATATATCGATATCACGTTCTTGATACATCTTAACTAGAATTATTTAAGGACCATTGTTTGTTTTATACAATTAAATACCATTGTTACGATCACATTTATAACTACAATTGATGAAAAAAAAGATTTTGTATTTGTGTATATTTAAAATATTTTTCATAGCCTAATTTAACTATATGTATAGTAGAAAATTAAACTGAAAACTTACCTTATTTCAAAAAAAAAATACTATAAGAGCATGGTTTATGTAATCAAATTACATAATTGCCACTATGATGTGCTTTTTGCTTCATCTAACGGTAGATTAACTTACGAACATTGATAAATCAAATTTTAAATGAAACAAGGAATTTATTATTAGATTTCGATGATATAATATTTTCATATTAGAGAAGGTTTGGAAGATACTGTTGATTTTAGTGATATGATATTTTCAGTTAAAGAATATTTGGAAGATAATGGAGATAATAACTCAAATATGTTGCCTCTTTTATTGCATTAAGGAGGTCAATAAATTATCTACATGAGAAGGATAATTATCTAGAAGTTTTAAGTAATCAAACAATTCCTAATCAGTTGACTAAAGAAGGAATCTTACTAGACCATACAAATTGGAGAAAACTGAAAAATCAAATGGATAAAAGCTTTCCCATATGAATAGGAGAATTGACGAGGCATTATTTTATAACCGTAAATCAATTACTTCAACTTTAAGTGATAATCTCTATATAAATATAGTCATTCTATAGTGATTATAATCATCTTTTCAAGTTATATTTCTTATTCTTCTTCTTAGCATCCATTATCAATCTTGTAAAATTTGCTTTTCATAGAAAGTAATAAAATCATCTCTCCCTAAAGTGAATGTAAACTATCTTGTTATAGTGGAACCACTACAAATCCGTATGTGAACTCACTGTTTGTGCCAAAATTGGTCACCAACACACGAATCCAAGTGAAAGTACCAAATACTAGTCACAGCTTGCAGATAGAATATATATAGAGTATAAATATGAAGAACAATAAAAATGAAAATAATAAAAACAACAGATTTCATAGTGGTTTGGCTAACACTGGCCTAAGTCCACTCTAGGAATTTCCTTTTTATTGCTGTAATAGTCGATTACAGTTACAACTCGAAGTTTAACGATGGTTGACTGCATTAGCCTTATAGAAGAGAAAGTCAGAGAGCAGAAAGAAGATCCCCCTTTTTTGAACCCTCACATGTTATGTTTATTGGCAAATCCAGGTAGTTGGGCCTCTTGAGTATTCTGGGCCCACCAAGGCCATTGCCGAACTAGAATTACCATTTTAACCGAACTTAAAATCTAAGCAAGCCAATCTAGTTTCATCCTGGGAAACACTCGAAGTAACCTCATGTTTGACTCGAAGTAACTCAATGTCGAACCCGCTTTCTTATTCTCGAGTTCTAACCAGCCAACCGAACCCAGACGACTGATCCTCTAAGGTCGAACAGCCTATGTCGATCCACCAAGGCCGACCTGCCTATGCTGATCCACCTTGATCAACCATATCCATACTCAACACTGAGTCGCTACCCACACCGGTACCTCTTGAGCACACCGATCCACCAATGCCGAATGACTCATGACTCCCAGGCCAAACCATAAATGCTGAGCGAGGTCCGATGGCGAGTGATTTCTAATGCCAAGCAAGGTTCGATGCCGAGCGATGTCCAATGCCGAGCAAGGTTCGATGCCGAGTGATGTCCAATGTCACGCTTGATTCGATGCTAAGCGATGTCCAGTGCCGAGCGAGGTTCGACGCCGAGCGATGTCCAATGCCAAGCGAGGTTCGACGCCGAGCGATGTCCAATGCCGAGCGATGTCCATTGCCGAGCTAGGTTCGATGCGGAGCGACGTCCAATGCCGAGCGAGGTTCGATGCCGAGCGATGTCCAATGCCGAGCAAGGTTCGATGCCGACCCACATCACCTTGCCAACCCAAATCATACCGAGCCACCTCCAACGTCAAACCATCCCACCAATTTCGAGCGATCCAAAGCATCCGGACCGAGCCATATAACTTCTCCACTTCTCGACCGAACGACATATCGAAGTGAACTTCATCCTTTTAAACCGAATCCATCATATTCCAGCATCGATAATTGTGAAATTGAATTAGTTGAATCTGCCTAACTATGGCCTTGCCGAAAGGCGGGTTAACATTTTTCCCCCAAAACATGCCTTACTATCGTAAGGTGTGTTTTGAATAGTCTCAAACCCAATGTCCAAAGTCATGTTTTATCTATGGCTATAGTATTCTCATTCTTCTCCGTGGCTGTTCGAAGCCGAATCAGTATCCACTTCAACTTGTGGAAATCAGTAATCTAACCCTATGGCCTCTCTGGACCATTGATGGCCACTTCGGACCCTTGCTAAGTCCATTCCAAACTGAACGATTGAATAGAAAGATCCTATCGCGCTCCAATGCAGCTTTCTATCCCTTGCACTTTGGTCCCAGTGAGGGCATTTCAGCGATGTCTTGTTCATTCTAGACCGTTCATAGCCTCTCCGTTCTCTTGTTGGTTCCCATCCTATCACTCTCTGGTGAAAGGGAAATAGTGTCGAGTGAGCCAATCATGTAGTTCTCCGACGAAGTGGTAACACCCCTTGCACTCCGGTTCAACGTTCCTAAACATTAAGCGATGTCATGGCTTAAATCCTAGGCTGATTGCAGCCACTTAGGGCTCTTATCGAACCCTGATCCAATCACTCTCCGATGAATGGGGAATGACGTTAAGTTGTTCCTATCGCTCTCCGGTGAAGCAACTCACTTCTTGCACTCCGGACCCTGTCTCTCCAGGTAGGGTCATAAAGCGATTAATTTCAAATTGAATTCCAATATTCATCCTTTAACTCTCCGGTCAAAGATTTATTTTATAGAAATCAAGTTCATTTTTTAAATAAAAATCCAAACTTCAATCGCAAACAAAGGAAAAATCTAGACACTGCCACTCCAGGCAGAGCGGACTATTACCATCTTGAGCATGCCTAGGGATCTCTCTGCTTCCCTTACATGCTTAAGTGGAATAACCATTTTATATTGAAATCAAAATCTAAGAATTTTATGTAATTGACCAGAGTTCAAGTCCTTAACTTGGACCATGCCATTATGATCAATTGATGATGAGTCGTGACCCCCTCCCGGGGTCTTTCCTGGTTGATCCAAGTTGTAGTTGCTCGTGTTCCATTGCTCTTGTCTGATTCCTTACGTACTGTGGCAACCTGCCATTTCGAACATGTTCCTCCACCACATCCTTCAGGTGGAGGCATTCATCCCTGGAGTGTCTTTCCAGCTCATGGAATATGCTGATCTTCTCGCTCCTACGTTCCCGTTCAGTGGGATCCCTTCTGGGAGGTTTCCGATATGGGAGTTGCCCTCGAGCCTCCATGTAAATCCATTCCAGGTTTGCTTTCAAGTCAGCGTATTGTTTGAACCTGGGTTCTCGAAATTTCTTCCATTTGTCAAGACCATCGGATCTATCATCCTACTTCCGCTTTCTTTTGTCTATTCCAAGGTGTTGCTTGGAGGTTCTTTCGCCTTGCACGATGTTCATTTCCTGCCTCTCGGCGCGTGAATCTTCCAACCGAATGAATCTCTCAGCCTCATGATAGAATTCCATGATATCTTATGGTGGATCCCATGCTAATGAATCCTTGAGTTCCGTGCCTTTTGTAATCCCTGCTACCGCCGCCATCAAAATCAGTGATGGATCCGGACGATATACCGAGGCCACAGTTGCATTAAATTGTATAAGAAAACATCTCACGGACTCTCCTAACCTCTGCTTCATTGATGCCGGTGTCATTACACTCTTGGGTCGCGTCGTATGGACCCTGAACTATCTCATGAAGCGTTCTACTAGCCTGCCCCATGTCTTGATTGATCCGTTCTCTAGCTGCCTGAACCAAAGTGCAAACAAATCCATCAAATATAAAGGGAAACATCTTGCCATCACCTCCTTCGATGCCCCCGGCACCTTCATATGTCTAATGTATCTGGTTACATGCATAGTTGGATCTGATTTTCCATCATAACCCTCCAGTGTTGGCAGTTTGAATTCTTAAGGGTTCCTTGCATTCCTGATTTCCAGAGCGAACGGATTTCGACGGACCTCCTCCAAGCCTCTGCTCGGTAGTCGTCCTCTCATAATCCTTCTTATTAATCTAGCCATTCGCTCGTCTCCATCTGGGGGCAGTCCCCTATTTGCATCTCCACCTTGCCCCCTATGCCCTAAGGGGTACTCTAGGCAGTACTCTTCATATTGGCCATTTACATTCATGTTGGTCCCCGCTTGCCGAGATTCATTCACCGCTCTCCCAGTATCCAATCTTGGAGGTCTGCCCCCAAGCCTTGGCTGATTTCCTTCGACCTCTCCAGTCTGATTCTGGTTTTGACCGGCAGAAACTTCTACAGCACCGGTTCCTGGTTCTACATTGCCAGCAGCCATAGTTGGTCCATTCCTTTGACTTTGTATTCCAACTTGTCCAACATGTTGAAGTAGGTTCTATATCATGTCCTCCTTCCTTTTCAGCATCGTCTCCATCTTGTCCCTCGTGATATAGATTGAGGCATGATTAGCCCCAGAGGAAGCCTCTTGACTTCCTTCATGCTAACTTCTTTCTGTCACTTGCTTCCTTACCGATGGCCTAGCCATTACTTCCTAGAATCCAAGTTCCTAGCTCCAAAATTCTTGAGTTCAATCCTCGGTGAAAGCACCAAAATGTTTGCGTCAAAATTGGCCACCAACACCCAAATCCAAGTAAAAGCACCAAACACCAGTCATAGCTTGCAGATAGAATACATGTAGACTATAAATATGAAAAAAAAACAAAAATTAAAATGAAAAGAGTAAAGAACAACAGATTTTATAGTGGTTCGGCTAACTCCAACCTACCTCCACTCTAGGAATTTCCTTTTTATTATTTTAATAATCAATTGAAGTTACAACCCGTAGTTTAACGATGGATGACTGCCTTAGCCTTAGAGAAGAGAAAGTTAGAGAGCAGAAAGAAGATTCTCCTTTTCTGAACCCTCACATGTTGTATTTATAGGCAAATCCAAGTAGTTGGGCCTCTTGAGTATAATGAGCCCACCAAGGCTATTGCCAAACCAGAATTACCATTGTGACCGAACCTAAAATCTAAGCAAGACGATCCAGTTTCATCCCGAGAGAGACTCGAAGTAACCTTATGTTTGACTCGAAGTAACTCAATGTCGAACCCACTTTCTTGTTCTCGAGTTCAAACCAACCAACCGAACCCATATGATCGATCCACCAAGGCCGAACGGCCTATGCCGATCCACCAAGGCCGACCGGCCTATGCCATCCACCTTGATCAACCATATCCATACTCTACCACCGAGTCACTCCCCACACTGGTACCTCTCAAGCACACCGATCCAATAATGACGAATGACCCGTGACTCCCAGGCTAAACCACAAATGCCGAGCAACGTTCCATGCCGAGCAATGTCCAACGCCGAGCGAGGTTCGATGCCGAGCGATGTCCAATGCCAAGCGAGGTTCGATGCCGACCAATATCACCTTGCCAACCCAAACCATACCGAGCCACCTCCAAAGCCGAACTATCTCAACAATGTCGAGCGATCCAGAGCATCCATACCGAGCCGTGTAACATCTCCACTTCTCGACCGAACGACGTATCCAAGTGAACTTCATCATTTTAAATCGAATCCATCATATTCCAACCTCCATAATCGTGAAGTCGACTTAGTTGAACCTGCCTGTCTGTGGCCTTGCCGAAAGGCGAGTTAACACTCACTATTTTTTTTATGTGATTTGTTGTTTGGATTCTCTTATTTCTATATGTTTTGTTGTACTATAACATGATCTTATTGCTTCTATTTTTATTTAGGTTTATTTACAATCATCTGTGTGAATCTACCACAATGGTCTATTGTCAGAGCTTTGAAGGTTATTGTTGAAGCCAAAGGGTAGAAGGTGATTGATAAAATGTAGGATTTGAAGATGAAAGTGAGGTTAGACCTACCTTGGAGTATACACCCTGCACTAGGGGTTCACATGCACCATCTGATTCGTAGTTGGCTGTTAAGTAAAATGAAGATAATCATTTCGAGATGTAGCAGTGGAAGATGAGGGAGGTGTTGAGAAGAAATCATGTTCATCATGTTGTATTTGATGCATAATTTTTGCCAATAGATATCTTAGAATTGAAGAGGAAAAAGATAAAAAAAAAATGGGCATTTACTACTCTCTAATTGGCCATGGAATAGAGCGTCGTCTCAGAGATTAGAGTGAAACTACCGCTAGAGGCTTGTGGAAAAAACTGAAGGATGTCTATATGAAGAAGTCGCCTATGGATAGGCTAATTTTGATGAAGACTTTTTTCATTTACAAGATACGGGAAGGCACGTCGTTGAAAGGACATCTTAACTTTTTCGATGACTTGATGATGAAGATGAAAGATGTTGATTTTAATGTGGATGAAGAGCAAAAGGCTATGGTGGAATTTGCTATCTTCTAGAGCGATATACAATATTCACTAACAACTTAATTTACAGCAGAAGCGCATTGATATTAGAAGATGTGAAGATGAGACTTCTTAATAAAGAGATGAAGGACCATATGAAGCTTGTGAGTGAAAATGGAGAAGCTAGTAGTATTCAATGGATGTTCATAGAAAGAGAAAGAAAGAAGAAGGAGAATAATTTCAAAGGGCGATCCAAGTCGAGAAAGCCGAAAAGTTGTTGGAGAGGCAAGTCTACAGACAACAAGTTTCATCATTGTAAGAAGCACGAACACTGTAATAAAAATTGTCTAGATTTAAGGAAAAGAAATAAAGTAGATGGTTCTTCATCTATTGCAGCAAAGAAGGTTGTTTTTGATGATGTGTTGACTGCATCTATTTTCGATGTAGTAGAGCATTGGATGTTGGATTCATGGGCGTCTTTCCATGTTATATATGGTGCCGGGGAAGGAGTATTTATGTTTTATGAAGGTATTAGGAAAAGTGTAATATTAATGTGGAACGATGCTACTTGTAATTCATTGGGAGAAGGATCTGTGCATATTCGCATACATGGTTGTATGGTGCACACTATCACTATAGTCCGTTATGTTCCAGGTTAAAGGAAATCGCTTTTGACTTTAGGTCAGCTAGCATCTTTGGGCTGCAGGATTATGATAGAGCCGAGTAGCTAGAAGGTGACATGTGGTGCTCTTGTATTGATGAAAGGAGTTATAGTTTGGAATCTTTATCTCCTAAAAGGACCTATAGTTCCTAGAGAGTCGTGTGCTGCAATTGATGGTTCACTAGCTTTGTATGCCATTAGATTTTGGCATCTCATATTAAGTCATGTTTCAGAGAAGAGCTTGAAGTTTCTTCGTAGAAGGAAGATGATCAAGGGTGAAAGCTTTAATTATTTGGAATCCTGCCAGGAATGTGTATTGAGGAAGAAGACGAAGGTTTCTTTTGATGTTGGTAGATAAGAGTTCAAAGGAGTACTAGAGTATGTCCATAGGGATGTTTAGAGAGCAGTGGCTACAACTTCAATTGGAGGAGCAAAGTATTTTATCTTTTTTATCAATGAATATTCTCAGAAAGTTTGAGTGTTCATGATCAATGCCTGATCGAAGTTGTTTAGCGAAGTTCAAAACTTAGGAGGCACTAGTAGAGAATGAAGTCGGAAGGAAGTTGAAGGTTCTGAGATCCGATAATAGTGTGACTTTATTTCTAAGGAGTTCACAGATTTATGTAAGCAGCATGGAATTCAGAGATACTTCACTATACTCGGATATCCAAAATCAAATGGAATCGTTGAAAGGATGAATACGGCTCTACTAGAGAAAGCTCATTGTTTGAGGTTGATGGTAGGTTTATCTAGAGGCTTTTGGGTTGAAGCTTTATTGATTGTGGCATATATTATCAATTGAATTCCATGCTCAGCCATTGATGAGAAGATTTCAGAGGAAATGTGGGAAGGTATATCTATACGTATAAGCTATTTTCATATATTTGATAGCCCTGTGTATGTTCACTATGTAGGAAATAACAAGTTGGAGGCTAGAGCCTATCAAGACATTTTTTTTGAGCTATACAGAAGGCATTAAAGGTATCACATTTGGAACCCTATTGATAAGAAGATAGTGCACTCAAGACATGTCACATTCGATGAGTCTGTTATGTTCAAGTCTAAGGAGAATCCACCTAGTTCGGTAGACTCAGAAGCTGAAAGGCCTAAGGAGATGGAAATTATTTCCACATATCAGCCTAATGGTAAGTTGGAACTGCAAAAAAGGTAGAGTAATTGCTGTCGTTGACGCATCACATGAATGTCCACAAAATTCCTCCAGCAATGATGGTGATGGTCGTAAAACTAGAGATGATTCAGCTTAAGGTGGAGTTGATAGAAAATTAGTCGAAGTTACACCTATTCGGGCCGGCTCTAAAGTTATAAGGCCACAAAATAAGTATGGAGACTAAAACTATGCAAATCTTAGCCTTGATGATCAGTTTGATTACACATTGCATCTATTGCAAGATGATCAACTTGACTACACACTGCATATAGTGCAAGAAGCATATAGATTTGTTGAAGAAGAATCAAACTTGAAAATTGATACCACCCCTTCAAAGAAGCCGAACCTAAGGATGTAGGTTGGTATATAAAGTGAAGAACGATGAGAGATACAAAACTAGACTTGTTGCAAAGTTCGAGTATTGCTCGAACTTGATCTTTTTTTGAAGTGCTAGGTGCCACTTGGTAGCACATGAGGAGAGTGGGTTGATAGATGGAGATGTTTATGGAGATTGATAAGTCCTAAATGGATATGGTACTTTCAACATTTTGTGGTGGATAGTGGCCTTGTCAAAGTTCGTTGACAAAGTGCAATGGGCCATGCCGATACTCATTGGGAAAGTATCCATGGTGCCTTATCGAGAGTTGCTTGAAGTTAAAGAAAGTAGGTCGAGTTGGTGGCCTTGGATGGAAATATAGTATCAATGTGAATATTGTTAAATTTTGGTGATACAATATTTTCATATTGTAAAATATTTGAAAGATACTGTTAATTTTGGTAATACGATATTTCCAATTAAAAAAGTTTAAAGGATATTTGAGATAATAAATCAAATATATTGCATTTTTTATTGCATTAAAGAATGTAATAAATTATCCACATGAGAAGAATTATTTGGAAGATTGAATTAATCAAAAAATTCTCTAATCAACTAATTAAAAAAAGAATCTTACCTGACGCTTGCAAATTTGAGGAGACTAAAAAACTATACAGATCAAAATTTCCCATATGAATCATCCTCTCAAGTTGTAATCCTTATTTTTTTTCTTAGCCTTCATTATCAATTTTGTAAACTTTTCTTTTCTTAAAAAGTAATAAAATCTCTCTTCTCAAAGTGGGATATATACCATCTCGCGATAGCAAAACCACTATAAATCCATGTGTGAGCTCTCTATTTGTTTTCTGTGATTTTCTGTTCGGATTCTCTTATTGTTTGTTTTATCGCATTACAATACGATTTTATTGCTTTCGCATTTATATAAGTTGACTTACAGTCATTTTGGTGAACGTATCCCAATATTTATTGTAGTCCTGATTAATATAATCTAACCCCACGGACCCAACAACTTTTACTATTTCGCTGTAGACAATGTTTGCTTGAGATAATCATTAAACATAGCATTACTAGGAAAAATGATGGGCAAATTCACCCGTAACCTTGTTTCAAAAACCAACAAAAGGTCTACACATAACTTGTATGTGCTGATGTAGCAGATATTCTCCACATATGATTTGAAAAAGTGCATACATATAAGCATCAATCTATACACAACTTGCTGTCCGCATACAACACAACAAAACACATGCATTCTACATGAAAAAACTACGCCTACATCAATCATAAGGCATCATTATACATCACAATAATTTCTTATCTTCTGGAGCATAATCTGAACTCAGATGAACTACATCATCAGCATACTTGCTTTGCTTTGCATGCGCATCATTCATACATTTTGCTTCTAACTCTGTTGTATAATCTCTAGGAACCGACCTTAAATCGAGCCAAGTGATCACATCCGTGAGTACCATATCGATGTTTTCCTGTGGTTCACCTGTGACGATCGCATGCCACATTTTGGGGTACAGTCTGAAGCTCTTGTCCTTGCTTGCTGCAGTCACATATAAGGATTGGCTCATGGCAGGATCTGTAATGGTGTCGTCTTCACCGTGCACTATTAGAAATGGTATCGATATTTTGTACAGATATTTTTCCAGGTCTAAGCTTACTCTCATTAGTTCGTGCCCGGTTTGTAGTCGTGGTTTTCCCTTGTAGCAATATGGGTTGTTCTTAATCTGCATGGTTATTAAATAAAACAAAACAAAATAGATCAAAAAAATTGCATTAGCTATTGACAGTAGAGTATCAGCTTGGAATATATAGAAATGTTGCTTCTGCTTCATAACCCAAATGATATTGTCAATAACAACTGAAAAATAACATATTTGGTGTTAATATGGTTCGAAATTCAGGCGGAATTCCGGTTATTCCGGTGATTCCATTCCGGTTCCGCTCATGACTAGAACGGAATCCGATCAAAATTCCGGTTCTGGTCTGAATTCCGTATTTGCTTTTCAAATACTGAAAAAAACTTATAAAAAATTAAAAAAATGCAACAAATATATAATGATTAAAAAAAGAAACCAAATTAATCAGGACAATAAATAAATGTAGAAGAAATCATATAGTTTCATAAAAAATGGTTTTTATACTTTCGTTAATCTACATCGAATCATAATAAAAAATACAAAATTTTCAAAATTGATCTAAGTTTTACAATCTCAAATGAACGATATAGAATCTTGCACAATGAATTTTTTTAATTAAAGTGTGTATTTTATATGTAATGTAAAAAATATGTTATAAATTTATGACAGTATTAATATTTATTAGCGTATATAGCAAATTAAAGCAAAAAAGTACCGGAATTAGAAAATCAGAATTAAAGCGGAACTTTCGGAATTTTCGGAACGAAACCGGAATTTTTAAAATTACCAATGGTCGGAACGGAAAACGAAAATTTGAACCTTGGGTGTTATTAACATACAATAGTTATTTGAGTAAATAAAGTTAGCTCTCTGTTATCAGAAAGTAAAATTTATGTAAATTGTTTTATTTTTTATTTTTTAAACCTGCTCTCTCCATTCTGGAAGTTTTATGGCAGCATCAAGTAGATCCCGGCGAACAGGGATAAGTTTCCAAGTAGGTATAATTTTGCACAGTTTGCGGATGATATATCGAACAACTGGGCTAGGTTTTAATTCCTCAGCAATCTGTATAATGAAGCATTGATTGGTTGGTAAGTATACGAAATTGTTCTGATAGGTGTGCGAGTGTCCGTGTGTGCATGTACATATGTGTGTATGTTTATATGTATACATATACATGTTTGCGCACATGTGTATGTATCATGTATGGACGTCATGGTATATGAACTGGGCAAACCTTGCACATTGGAGCAACCAAAACAGCACCATCCCAATAGGCTGGATTTTTTCTATGTAGAAGTAGTATGACCATTGCTCCCATTGATTCTCCAAACAGAAATTTCTTTTTTCTGTTTTCCATCTTCTCTATGAACAAACATTTTTTATTTGAATAACATAGGCAAAAAAAAGAGTCAAGGAAAATGTAGCTTTATGGTTCATGATACGGATTCATATTACTTGTAAGAGAGAACCTTACGACATATACTAATAAAATATTCAGAACAATCGTCAACTATTCCATCAAAGCATGGAATATAGCCTTGTAAACCAGAGGATTTTCCATGTCCTTGGTAATCCATTCCATACACTGCATATCCAGCCTCTGCAAGTCTTATTCCAATTCCTATACATTTTACAGGTCGATTAAGCAGTAATTTCTCAAAAATACTCAATTCTAATACGAATTATTCTTTGGTTACCTTTGAATGTGAAGCTACAGTCAAAGCCATAACCTGTATCATTATGTATCCAAAACAGCAAACCTTATTAATTAACTCAGTGATCGAAGGATAGAGATAAGAAAGGGTTCGGACACAATTTTTCCAATGACTTATTACCATGGCAAAGAAAGATTAAAGCTTTGGGATCTCGAAATGCAGGAACCCATTGGCATGTAAACAGCCTTATTCCTCGAGAACTTGTGATATAATTCTGAGAATAAATAAATAAGACCAAAATTTTGCACTACTTAGCTACAAATCCAAATAACTTATAATTAAACCAAGTAGATTTGCTGAATTATAACCTCCTCATAATTGATTATCCTACTGCCACCGGTGTTGTAATTAGCCTGCAAAGACAAACCACCAAAGTTAGATGAATGAAAAAAACCATGCATGTTAGTATTGCAAGAACATTGACGGTTGACACGAGGTAAACCTACCATAAACAACTTAAGATGAAAAATTGATAGTATGTGGAGTTTATGAAGTAATTAGATTACATTTTGTTGGAAAAAAACGAAAGAGGAAGATGAAAAAATTGGGAGCGGAAAAGAAGCTCGGTCCCTATTCGTAAGGTCACAATTTTACAAACTTGGTCGAAAATTTCTTATCATTTTCCTCTCATTCCTGTTTTCTAGATACGTTCTTATGATTAATTTTTAATTTCTTTTTCCGATGCGATAACAAACTTGAAATAGACTGGAAAGTACAAAATTAAGTTTATATTTGCTACAACCACCTGTGTGTGATTTTGAAGTTTTAATGTTCAAAATTTTATGTTCACTTACACCCAAGTATGTTTGATCTATAAAACTAAGATAGTGTTTGGTTGATCGTTTTCAGTTTTGAGTTTTTGTTCATACAAAAATGCGCACGATATATGCATTTTGTGGAAACGATCAATTTAAAAAACAAAATTAACATACAAAGTAGAAAATATTTTTTTTTTGATTTTTCACGTTTTGAGAAATAAAAGAGAAGCTCGAGAAATAATCCATGCTTCCATCTTTCATCCATTCCTTCCGTGGACCCCTTCATCTTCCTTCCATCACATCTGTCGTCCGTCCATTCCTCTCATATTTTGTATTTAAGGTTGAAAACTCAAAACACAAAACTCATTTTAAACCAAACTTACCTAAGTATTCCTATATTTTAAGGTTGTTGTTAAGGACATCTACTTTTTTTCTTTCCAAACATAGAAAAAATCTTTAATAATAGTTATAATAATTTTAGTGTCACGTTTTTTTGGTGTCAACGTGAACTACCAAAAACGATGCTAATACCAAATCTTAAAATAGGATATAATAATTAAATTGCTTTTACAAATTCAAAACTTTCGTCTATAAATATTATCAAACCTTAATATAACTTTAAAATAGGATCCAACAAATAATGCACTTTTACAAATTCAAAACATTCATCTCCAAATACCATCGAATCTTAATTTCACTTAAAGATAGATCTAACAAATAAATTATTAATTAAATAAAAATTTAAATTCAAAAAAAAATTAGATGTTGAAATTTTAAAATAAAATTAAGAACAAAAAATAATTTAAATAAAAAATAAATTACTTAAATTTATTTATTTTTTATTGAATAAATCATTTAATAAAAATAGTATATTTTATTAAATGCAACTTAGAAATAAAATTTAAACTACCAACAAATGATTTCAATGCAAAAACATATTTAAATATTTCTACAAATCATTTTCTCTTGAATGGGTTTGACATATACAATTTGCAAAAAAAAAAACAATTCACACGCGAAGCACGTGCCGTAACTCTCGTAATAATAAACGCAATAAAATTTGGATGCTTTTTAATACCGAAATCATTTCATATGACAGTCAATCATCGCGTAAAGTTGTTTGCACAACGAACAACCACCGACCAACACCATTTTCCACGGACATCAACCACCAAACTACTGTTGGTCGATGGTTATTCACCGTGGAAAATATGTTGGTCGGTGGTTGTTCGATGTTCAAAAAAAGTTGAAAATAATGCCTTTGGTAGCCCCTAGAAAAGTCTGGTTTTATAAAGAGTATAGTGTAATGGTACTTTTTACCAATGGTATCAGAAAGAGAAAAATGAGGTGCCTTTAGCAACACACTATTTTGACGTGTCAATATTTTCTCAAATGTTTAATACTATCATAATTTCACCGTTTCTTTATTCCTTTTTGTTGAGTAATCAAAATTTGAATATGTTTTACATTTCATTCTTCTCCTTGGCCCATTATCATTTTCTTTTCTTATTTTATCATACATTTTTATTAATTTAAAAAATATTTTTTCTTTTGACCCTGCACAAAATCTCAATTATTCCGCTAAACGTACCATTATTGACTTGACAGATAATGGTATCTCATCTCGCAAAAATGGAACAAAATCCTAATAACCTTTTTTTGTTCCACATGTTGTCGTTTCTTCTGATAAACTAATAATATTCATTTCATCATTATTTGTTTATTTGAAATTAATATCCATATCTCTCTTATTTCTTCTTCCTATTCTTATATCAATATTAATTTTTTTTTGCATATTAATATTTTACAATCCAGATAATTCAACATTTTTCCTTCCCTCATCGATCGAACCAATTATCTCATTTCTTTAAGTTTTAAATCTCAACAAAATCATTTCACCTCCTTCCACTTGTTCTCATTTTGATTCGAATCTTCAGTTTTGGAGAATTTAATTAAAGAATGTAATTTACCTCATTTTTCGAGTAACTTACGTTGATTTTTTATTCGAGATTGATAATTTTGTTTTGAAGGAAATTAGTTAAAGAGGAGTCGATTTTTGTCTCAAGACCGTATATTTTTAAAATATAGTCTGAAAAATAATATAATGCTAAATTAAACCAGCCTCGCATAAGATAGAATGCTAAATTAAATTAGAATCGGACGAACGTAATGCTAAAGTAAACTAGCATTGGATGAATTAACATTAGATGAACTAAAATAACATTTATTTTCACAATATTCAATTCAACATTCTATTTTATTTGATACTAGCTTAATTTAGCATTCTACTTTATCTGTGCTAGTTTGATCTAGCAGTATGTTGTCATTTAGGCTTGATTTTAAAACCCACATCCTTCTGGTAAAAAATTTAAAATGTTTTTCCTTGACCCTATTTTCTTGTTTTGTTTATACGTAAATCGTTGCTAGTTGAAAATTTATTTTGAGGAGATTTTTCCAATTTGAGATAATTCATTTCTACCTTTTTGTTTCATAATAATTTATTACAATATTAAAAATCATCTTTTTCGTTATTTTAGAATATATTTGCATCGAACAATAGGTGATTAGAGTACATTTTAATGGCATTAGGTTCCATGCTTAATTTAGTGTTATTCAAAAAATATATAGTTTTTATAATATGAGTGAATTCAAACAGAACACTCATTATGATGCCTCAGGGGCTCGAACCAAGGACCTCTATAATCAGTGTCTAAAACTTCATACCTCTAACCACTTAAGCTCGATGTCCTTGACAAAAAATGTATATATAGTTAAGTATCTCTGAATGAATTATTATCTTGGTATCTATTCTAATATATAAAGGTTCAATCTACGTAACATATTTATGTTTTTCCTCGTTATATTTCAGTCTAATACTACATTCACCTTAATTTAAAGAATATTTGTGAACCATGGTAAAAGTTTTCTTTATTACAAATAAAAACGTAAATAAATACAATCTATATGTTATTCCATGTTTTAACCAAGCGATATTTTGATGAATCTAGACTAAGGAATCATAAAGAAATAGATCATAAAGCTTTGCAAGCATCAAGATTGAAGAATACAAGAATGTTGGCAAAGTATAAAACGATCAAAATGGATCGATTTCGATCCATACAGATCGGTTCTAAACCATATGAAGAATGGACTCAACTAGCCAAGACCAGAAACATAGCATGAAGGTAGAAGAAAAGGACAAGTTAATTACAAAGAAATGGATTGGTACCGAACCATGTGATTTCTTTGATGGGTCCAACTATTCAAACCCGAGGTCATGTTCTATGTTCTGAAGAGTGCAATAAAAGTCAAAGGAATGGATTGGTACCGATCTGTATCAATCGGTAGATCGATACCGAACCATTTTGATTGTGAAATTTCTTGCGTTCTGACTATTTCTTCATGTTAAAACTTTGAATCTTAATAAACTAACTAGTTCAGACTGACTCCAACGATTTTGTGGTTGATGTCATCTGTAAATACAAAGCCCATAGCAACTAGAAAGCCATCTTATGGAAGTTCTATTGATTTCTCAAAGGGAACTCCATTGAATTCATAGCCGATCGGTTTGAATTATCAAATCGTTGTAATTCAATTGTAATTTCTAGATTAATTCAGTAATAAAGTTGATAGTGGAAGTAGATTTAAGATTCTAGCCAAACATTGTAAAAATTGTGTTTTTCCTCTCTTCTTTTTGATTTTTAGTCCTTTTAATTTTTGTTTTTTTATTGAATTGGGGTGTTTTCTTATATTTGTGCAAACATTTCTAGTTCTTTCATCGAGACAAAAAATCTCTTAATCTAGATAAATTGTTATTAGGATTTGAATGAAGTCTTCTATCAGATCTAAGAAGAAATAGCTCCATGGAAGGAGAAGTCTACTAGACGTGGAGCAATCATTGAAGGGGACAATGAAGGGTCCCACCATGAAGAAGATATTTCTCAACCAGCTATCTTGCTAGAGTTTTCATCTCAACAAGAACTATGACAGAAGCTGAGATAGAGAAAAGGTTGTTGGACGTGAATGTAAAGATGCTAAAGCAATAGAGAACTCAAATGGATTGAGCAAGTTGCAAGACTAGCTGGCAGTGTTAGCTCGGCCCCAATAGTAGAATGAATCTTGTAGGCGAAGGAAGGGTATAAGAGATTCATCATCTTTTGATTCCCATGAAGAAAGATTATCTTCAACTGGATGGAACAGAAGATCGAATAAACGACCGATGCAGAAGAAGGTTGGGAAAATGTAACAGAAAGCTAAAAGAGCCAAAATCTGAACCAATCGGTACCGAACAGTTTGGATAGATCGGTACTGATCCTTTTGCAAAGAGATTATACCTCACCGATAGTAAAGAGGACTTACAGGTGGTTGATAATCACAAAGGGACATGTATTAGTCCTTAGGTTGGTACTGATGGAGTTAACACTACTGAATCAACTAGAAGGGAATAGAATCCAGTGGGTCAATAGCATGAGTTAGGACAAGTGGTTTATCCAGGGGCTAGGGAATCTACACATCATAGAACTTACCGATAGAATTTTCTAGGCCAAACACTCGGGGACATTTATGATAAACGCCGTTTAGCTGGCCAAGGCAATGAAGGGTACATTGCTGATATGATTAAGAAGTTGACGAGTCGGAGTCAGCAATGACATAATGAGGAGTGGGATTCATTGGCTTGTCAAACCCCATTAATTGAAGAAATCCTAAAAGTGAGGTATTCAAAAAGTTTGTGATGCCATCTATGTCGAGATATAATGGCATGATTTATCCAAGAAAATATATATTGATGTATGGACGACACAGGATAGCGCCCGTGCAACATATGTTGTACGATATTGATGTTTTGCTATTTTGTTTAAAGGATTGGAAACAATGTGGTTTCAAGCAGCTTGAGCCTAGATCCATATTGTTGTGCGGTCAATTGGTTAGAAGGTTTATGGATCACTGTCATGTGCATACTATTCTGCTGAAGGACGCTATGTCATTTTCATATGTTCACAAAGGTCCAGAGAGAGCCTGAAAATCTTTTTAAAAAGGTTATACGTTGCGATAACAAAGGCAAGTAACCTCAAAGAAGAGATAGTGCAGATCACACTTATGAATGGCGTGACCCACAAACTGATTTTGGTAGATGGCTCAAAAGAAAAGAACCACATAGTTTGAAAGGGTTTTATCGAAAGGCGTCCTAATATCAGCACTTGAAAGAGGTAGATCTGGAGGAAGGATTAATTTCCGACAATCGGGAAGGACCGAGGTGTGTGGTTTAAGGCATCATGACTGCCAGATTGAGTGGCTATAGTGCTGGAAATGTTGCAGTGAATTTGGGAAGCACAACAACAAAAGGAAGAATTGGAATGCAGTGGAAAAATCAAGACAGTAAAAAGCATTGGACGTATACTCTTCATGAAGATTACATGGAATTAAATGATTGTGCTAAGAACATTTACCATGCTGCATAGGGCATAAAGCATTACAAACAGCCACCTCCAAAGGAGGCCATTGAGGAAGAAATACGCTCTAGTAAGTATTATGCTTCGATGACACCCATGAGGATGGTACGAATTAAAAGTCTACATGATGGATCGTGTAGTGTTTATTCAAGTACATATGACAAAATATATGATGCAACTAAAACAATACTAATCTAGGTAAATATATAATAATTGCACCAGAATTTTATACTGGTTTGGACCTCCCGTCCTATGTCCAGTCCCGAAGCAACCCTTTGAAATTTGACTATCGAACACTCTCACTTCGCCCGGAGGAATAGGCTTGGTAAAAATAGCTTGTTCTTGTCAAGTATGTGTTCTATAACACGGATATTGACTAATAAGTACAAAAGCTTCCAATATATATCTAAAGAGTATTGATTATGAAGAACTGAATATATGGAAGAGTGAAATAAAAGTATAGATTGCTGGAGATTAAGAATATAATAGAGTATGTAAGTAAAGAGCACAAGTTAGTAAGGTGATTGTTCTCGTTGATTCTTGATGATATATATAGTTGTAGAGAGGTTCCTTGGGTAATTGCATCCTTTAACAAGTGTTCTGCAGTTGTTTCTGATAATGATGAAGAGTTGCAGCGGAGAGAAGCGAAGATGTCTTTTCAAATATGGCAATTGAAATTTGAATATGAATTCCGAGTTCAAAATCAGACGTCTGGTATTTGAATCAGACGTTTGACACTATATACTTTTTTTTGTATACAGTAGTCTTTCAGAGAACTGAGTGCATATACCGGACGTCTGATCCTGTCTGTTTTGTTGTTTCAGAGGGTTTTTCGGATGTTCGGCTAGTGCACTCAGATGTTTGAAAGCTGTGGATGTCTGCTTTATGTATCTTTCTTCGTTTGGAATAAAAATAAATGTTGAATCCATCGGGTAAAATAGAGTAATTGATTGATAAGTAAAATCTATTTAAATCAAATATTGAATATTGAACAGGTAAATTGTTTAAATTAAATATTTAAAACATATTGAATACTTGAATAACTGTAAAATGAAAATAGTGTTCTAAATTGTGAACTGGTTTTAAAAGTTGAATCTTATAAGTTCAATTTCAATATTTCAAAAGATAATGAATTATTGGATAATCGAAATTGCTTAAATTTAATATTTGGGATTTATTGAATAATTTGATAATGGGAATCGAATAGCCGTATAATGGAAATGGTTGTTCTATAATTTTAATGCGTTTCAAAAGTTAAATTTTTAAGTTCGTTTTTGAATATCTCAAAAGATAGTGATTTAAGAATAATCAAAATTGTTTAAATTTAATATTACAAATGTTTGAATAATTAAATTTCGAATTTGATATGATTAATTTGATATTGAAATTTAATTTATGAAAATAGAGTGAATAATTGAAATTTGATTTAATATGATTCAAATTGGTTTCCAAAGTGAATGTAAGTTATATTGGGATTTTAATAGAGTTAACAAGATTTTAAAATTGGAATTTATTGGATAATTGAACAACGGGTTTAATATGATTAAAAATGATTTGTAAAATTTTATTTTATCATATTAAATTTAGAATGATGTTGTAGAACTTTTAAAATTAAATTTAAAGTCAATTTGTGAAAATTGAATATTTTAATATTTAATTGACGAGTTAAAATAGCCATTTTTCAAACAGTTTCGGATTTCGACGAAACCGGTTTCATCGGATCCGTAGCGTGATATTATTGTATGATTTCAAATTTTGTGTCAATCAGATTTACCATTTGTCCGAGGCGAGCCAAAACGCATAGAAATTCGTTTAATCGGTTTAATTTAAATTTGATCGTTTATTTCCGTAACTCGCACATACGATCGAATTAGCTTCCGAAACCTTTTCCATTGTGTCCAGAATGCAGGGTAAACCCTATAAACGCCTAGCGGCACGTCTTGATAGGAGTTTGAAATAAATATCTAGATATTTGAATTTTAAAATAATAAAAATTAATATACTGATTTGACCATACCCTTCACATCTGTCTGTTCTTCTTATCAGCCGATACCCTAGTACCTATTTCCTATTCAAACACGCATACTCTCCTTTAATAACCCACTCACGCAAGTTTCAGGCAGAAGAAGATAATAAATCAAACTTCAAAAATTTCTTTCTCCTCAAATACTCGATTAAAAATCACGAAACCTTCTCTAAAAATCCTATTTCATCGTTTGCTTCGATCTTATATGCTTTTGGCCTGGTGCGACATGGAGTTTGGGAGTGCGACAGTGAAGACGTGAGGGGTTTTGAAGCTAGGGTTAAGCTTCACGTTGTTTTCATTCACCGATTCGAGAAATAAAGCTCGTATTTGGATTCTCCTCGTCGAATAGCAACTGGACGCACGTTTTGGTGGAGCTCGGTGGTGTCTTAGGGCGTGCGACCTGAGCGTGGTCGAGGGGGAGATGCACGGGTCGCGTTTTTCTAGGGGTGGCCGAGCTCGAAGTTGGTGGTGTGGGATGGTGGACATTTCGGAGAGAAGTTGGATGGTATTGTCGGTTCGTTGAGTTATGTAGCCTAGCTCCGTATCACTGGGATTGATGCACGGCCATGGAGTTGTGCATAGGAAATGGCTACAGGCTTTGTTTGGGGAAGAAGATGGAGTTAGTGGGCTGGGCCCCATTTGCTTTGGGGGTATGAATTCATTTAATTATAATATAAAGTGTTTTATAAAATTCAAATGTCGATAACTAATAAAATGCATAACTCTCACATATGAGGTCCGATTGAGACAAGACTTTTTGCGTTGCGGTCGTAGTGACGAGAGCTTCGAAATGAAATTGGTTTGGACAAATTTGGAGACAGTTGAAATTTGGGCTAAAATTGGAAGTCGTCCGGTTTAGTTCCAAACTGGAACGCCTCAGCGACAATGGAAAAATCAAGGTGAGTGTTTTATAACGCTCACAACATACTAAATATCTTTATGCTAGTAAAATTTGACATTATGAAGTGTTGTGATTTTATTTGTCGTTGTTTGATAAAATTTAATTGTCATATAGATTGTCATTTGAATTAACCGTTGAAAATCAAATTGACAGTTGAATTGAAATTAAAATTGAATTGCGATTAAATTAGCTGACATTGATAACTATGAAATTGCCATGAATTGAATTGTCTATTGGATGATGTATTTCGATGGATGCTATTGGTTGATATTTAAATGTTTGGATGTTTATTTGCTTATATATACACTGTTATGCATACATATGAAACTGTGTTTTATTTTAAGTGATATATATTCATCCCTGACATTTAATTGAAATAAATAATTACTTGGCCATAGGATAGAAAATTATATACGGACACCGAATTGGCTAAATTAATAATTTTAAAAATCGTCGATTTGAAATTTATTTAAATGTTTGATTTAAAAGTTATAAATAGAAATCAATTTATAGAAATCGAATTTATCGAAAAATTGAGTTTGGAATGTTGAAATAAATTTTGGTTAAAAGAAATTGTTAAATAATTTAAGTTGAGACTTTGGAATTTAAAAATGGGGATATGATTGAATTTCGAATATTGATTTGTTTAAAGATTTAACCTTAATTCGAGCTTTGAATATTACTTAGTAAAAGCAATATAAAATGATATTTTGAAATTGACTTGAAATTGAATCATATTTGTAATTAGGATTTAAATTTGAACACTGAAGGATAATTTTGTTAAGTGTTAAAAATTGATATTTTGAAAAATCAAGCTAAAAATCGATATAAATTGAAATTGAATAAATTGAAGGTGAATGAAAAATTGAATTAATTTGAAGTCAAAGTTGACATTGATTTGAATTGAAATCGAAATTGAATCGGTAGAATGGAAATTGAAATTGATTTGAATTGGGAAGTTATAATTTAAATGGTTTGGTTTTGAAGCTGTTTTATTTTGTTTTCCAAATTACTCAGTTATATAAACCACTTTTGAATACTTAAACTATTTTAATCTATTTTTAATCTACTTAACCCAATTTAAATTATTTTAAACTAATTTATCTATTTTAAATCCATTTTAAGACTTTAAGTATTTTTAACTACTTTAATTATTTAAACTACTTAAAACTATTTTTCTAAAATTTCAAGCTGGTCAATAAGGTGAAATGTTTATGTTTAAATCTTGAATTCAAATACGAATTGGGTTAAATGAAGTTGCAACCTAAACTGAAATTCGAAATGATTTTGAAATCAAAATCAGATATTGAGGCGAAAAATGATTTTTGAAACGGAATCTTACATTTTGAATAGATACGATGATATTTGAAATGGACTTGATTTACGAAGCGAATATGATATTTTGATATCAATTATGAATCGATTTGAAATACAAAAGAGCCACCGGTGTAATAATACGTAGTTATTAAAGAGACTGGGATCGGATATGGACATACTCTCTGTCGATACCGAAAACCACTTTAATAACTATTATACGTGGAGTGTTGATCCAGAATGAAGTGGATGGTTTATTAAACGCGTTGACTGAAGAAAGAGAACGATATTGGATGACCCCTGACATGACTAAAACAGCAGCCGCGCCGGGCCATTGAGGTTCGCCATCTCTAGCGGACACACTTCTTCGATACCATATCTATTACATTTGTGATTCAATTTGGGTGCACCCCTTGATTTGGGAGTGTTGTTTCGCGATGTTGGGGTAGCTGCTAGCTATGCTCAACATCAGTCCGGATTACGCAGCTACTAGTATCCTAGTTGGTATCGTCCCATGTACCTTGTCATACTGATTATCCTTTTCGCGACCACTACCTTTTGTTTTGTGTTACACCTATGGGGTACCCTCTGATAACCACCATTTAACGGTGGGGCTTACGGTGCTGTATAGACCAAAGCATTATAAAAATGTGTTAAGGGGGATTATGGTAACGCCTTAACGCTATTTTGATACTTTATATTACTGATAGGCATTATCTACTTAGCGTACATTACTACATAGTAGATAGTTTAACGGATCCTTAAGAGATGGAAAATCCCGTGACATCTCTTGAGTTATTGCACGCACGTTGACACTGGATATGAGATGTCAAACCCCGTAAACATCTCTGACGCCATGACACTCATATTTATTTACGATTGATTTAACTTTCATAAGGATATTTTAGTCCCGACTCGAGTGTTTTGTCTTTTCATTACGCTTGGGTCAGTCCTGAGTTTCAGATTTTTGAAGATCTATTCTAGAGGACGAAGACGAAGATTTGGTACACCATTATTATTATTATCTGTGCATCATGCTGTCTGCTGCATTATTTTATTTGTTCTATTGTATATGTTTAACTCTGATAAATGTTGTATAAATAATTGTCAAAGTATAGTAAACAACTTCATGAACTGTTTATTTGACTATTATATTTTATCGTTCCGCTGCAAGATTCTGTGATATTTCCTCTCTTTTATTTCTCTTTCCTCTTCTTTTCTTATTTACCCCAATAACCATCTGCCCTTTTGAATGGTTTGGAATCGACATGTGTATTTGATCGTCGGTTTAAACTGTCCAAAAAGGCGGGTCGTTACAGTTGGTATCAGAGCTTTGATTTAGCGATAACCTTAGCTTTGTGGGGTCTGACTCTTTATAAATAGGGTGGTATACCCTATGATGAGTCGCTGAGTGTATACATATGAGAGAGCGTATTTATTAGTGATATAAAATGTTTTATATTGTGTCGGTTGATTTGTTAAGTGGCTTATGGATTCCGGTCAATATGAGTAATTAACGTCATTGATAGAGATCTCTAAACACTCGAACAGAACAATTCGACATAGTATTGTTTTGAAATTGGGTAAATGAAATAATTTTTCCCTAATTATATTTTGTATATAAAGAATTTATTTTCAAAAATTATTGTGATCTATCTAGCTTATTTGGTTGTTGGAAACGATAATATTGATTATTATCATTAATTGGATATTGTGTTTTAATAAATAAGGTTTATTGAAAAATAAACAATAATAAAACACTAGTGGAATGTTTTAAGAGAGAAAATCCTATAAGAATATTTTATAAAGGTGACTTATAAATTAAAATAGACTTAAATTGGAAAATATTGAATTTAAGACCCGGAGGTTTTGACAATGGTTTTCAAAGCTTTGAAGAAATATATAGTAATATTAGTTGGAAAATGTTTATAGGAAATATTTTGAAAAGATTTTAAGTAGGAATGAATTAAGTACTCCTCTCTTCTGTCGCTGGAAAATAATTTCGGTGATGACTGCGCAGCATCATCGACGTTCATTTTCGAGTCTCAAAGTGGGGGAGACTTCTAAGAAGTTTTGCTTTTCTTCGAAATAATTTTAGGTAAATGGGTTTTGGTTTAAACTCCAAAGGTATGATTTGATATATTAAAGATATAAGTGTATATATTTATTTCAAAAGATTTGAAAAGAACCGGGCATTTAAATTTCTAAGTTATATTAGTTAGTAATTTTCAAATTATTTGAATGAAATGTGAATAACCAGAATTTATAAAATAAGAGGATTAAGATATCTAAGCTTATGTTTTGGAAAAACTTTAGAGTTTTAGTGTACCTTTAAAGTTGAAAGGTAAGGAGGATTTGAATAAATCAAATTTGTGAACATTCTAATTAAGCAAAATGAAACTCTATAAATTTGTATAATAACAAATTGGCATTCTCAGAACATATAATATGACTTGCCAAATATTAAGAAGTTGAAATGATGTTTTGGATATGTAATGAGATATTGTACAAATAAACAGAACCTGGTAATAATTTAAGTATACAAGTAAGGAGAACTAAAAAGGAATTAAAATGTATATAAATGGAAAATTTGGTTGTGATAAAAATTATAAAAACTTAAATATAGCATGAAATGATGAATGGATAAATGGAACAAGTAAGTGAACTTAGGAAATGGCCATTGAGTCAAGCAATGTCTTTGTAAACTAGTTGTAAAATTAAATATAAATTTGCAACAAAAAAAGAAAAATATGTAAAGATAAATTTGTAACTTTTGAGATAACTATAAACTAAGAAAAGTCATATATGAGAAGTTAGACTTTTATGGAATGACTATAAACTAAAGTGATGATTAATAAAATGATCCACAAATAAATTTGTATTAACTGAAACTATGAATATGAAGTAAATGTAAACAAAAGAGTTTGGTATAGCTAAGAATCAGTTGGGAAAAGAAATTGAGTTTAAGTAAATTATATAGAATGTTTAAAATGAACTTGAGTAAGCAAATTCCTTGATATGATGTTTAAGAAAAGATAATGTTAAAGAATATGCTATGTAAAGAAATGAATATACTAACTGAATAATGGATTGTGGGTAATTAAGTGAAAAAAAATAGAAGTCAATAAAATAATTTAGTATAGATAAATTGGATAGAAATCCATTGGAAGGTAATACGTGAGATTGTACGTATATTATTTTATTCGCATAACGATTTGATCCAAATTCGAGCATAAAATTTCAAGATGATTTATATCGATCCAAGTTAGGATTTTTCACTCGATTTTCGACGGCGAACCCTAGATATGGATTTTTAATTTGATTCTGGAATTCTCTATCATAGTATATGGCTATGCAAGGAGAGTAACAGTTTCCAATCAAGGAACCAAATCTGAGTCCGCACTAGAGAGTCGTGTGAACGATACTAGTTTGGAAGTGAAATTGTGTGATCGAATAAGCGATTAGATTGATATTGCTCACGAATGATATATGTACGGCTTACGGACTTAATTAAAGTTAATATTGGAAATTTAAGATACCGAATATAAAATGATTCTTTTAAAATTATATAACAGGATATATTTATATATATATATATATATATATATATATATATAAAAGAGATAAACCAAATTGAATGTAAAATTAATAATTTGGTTATGTTGGGTATGATTTGGTTGTTATATGATTGTTAGTTGACTGTATATAATTCATTAAGTGTAAATTGAAAGCTGTAAATCATTGAAATCAAATTGGAAGTTGAATGAATTTAAAAGAATTCAATTTGATTCAAATTGGAAGTGAACTAATGTAAATATAAATTAGTTAATGTTAACTAATTGAATTGAGAATGAATGTTAGTAAAATCCAACGTTAATGAATCAACTGTGATTAAAATTGAAACTCAGGTCAATAAATATTAATGAGAAGTGAATAAATATTAATGAGAAGTGAATTTATATTGATTTGTTATGGATTCGTTGGATGATGGATGATAATTGATTTGTTGGATGCATTTGTTGTTAGTTGCATTTGCTATGTTGGCACATGTAGTTGTTATGTTTCTATATGATGTATATTGATATTATTTTCATATATGCATGTTTCTCATGGTTTGTTGAGTGTTTAGTAGGTGCGGATTGCGCTTGCTTCGCATTTGGAGCTCGCTTTCGCGCTATATTAGCCGTATATGCTCGCTAATAATATATAAGGTACATATCTCGGATTACATACCGTACTTTTACACTTTTTCCCTGCGGGATGCCTCATCACTTGATGAGATGTATATTTGTGATATATGTACTGTTATTTTTTATTTCTGATCGAGCCGTGCAAAGGAGACTCTGCCGAAATTTTCCGTAAATCCGGGTGTTAGAAATTTTTTCAAGTTTTAATTTTTTTTTATAACTTGTTTTGATAACTAACTTTTAAAGTTAGAAAGCCGTTCAGGGTAACTTAGTGGAAGCGTAGTTATGACTTTATAAGTGGAATTTCATTGTTTTATAAGTTGGTAACTTTGAATAAAATATATCTAATGTTGAATTCTATACTTAGTTCCTTTTCCCTTCTTTTTCCTTTTCGGGGACGAAAAGTTTTGAGTGGGGGAGAGTGTAACGACCTGTAAATTTTCGATAATTAATATAGCTAATTTAATAAGATTTCGTGATTTAGTGTTAGAAAAAAATTGTAAGTCGTTTGGAATAATAATAAATGTTGAATCCATCGGGTAAAATAGAGTAATTGATTGATAAGTAAAATCTATTTAAATCAAATATTGAATATTAAACAGGTAAATTGTTTAAATTAAATATTTAAAACTTATTGAATAATTGAATAACTGTAAAATGAAAATAGTGTTCTAAATTGTGAATTGGTTTTAAAAGTTGAATCTTATAAGTTCAATTTCAATATTTCAAAAGATAATGAATTATTGGATAATCGAAATTGTTAAATTTAATATTTGGGATTTATTGAATAATTTGAGAATGGGAATCGAATAACCGTATAATGGAAATGGTTGTTCTATAATTTTAATGCGTTTCAAAAGTTAAATTTTTAAGTTCGTTTTTGAATATCTCAAAAGATAGTGATTTAAGAATAATCAAAATTGTTTAAATTTAATATTACAAATGTTTGAATAATTAAATTTCGAATTTGGTATGATTAATTTGATATTGAAATTTAATTTATGAAAATAGAGTAAATAATTGAAATTTTATTTAATATGATTCAAATTGGTTTCCAAAGTGAATGTAAGTTATATTGGGATTTTAATAGAGTTAATAAGATTTTAAAATTGGAATTTATTGGATAATTGAATAACGGGTTTAATATGATTAAAATGATTTGTAAAATTTTATTTTATCATATTAAAGTTAGAATGATGTTGTAGAACTTTTAAAATTAAATTTAAAGTCAATTTGTCAAAATTGAATATTTTAATATTTAATTGACGAGTTAAAATAGCCATTTTTCAAACAGTCTCGGATTTCGACGAAACCAATTTCATCGGATCTGTAGCATGATATTATTGTATGATTTCAAATTTCGTGTCAATCAGATTTACCGTTTGTCCGGGGCGAGCCAAAACGCATAGAAATTCGTTTAATCGGTTTAATTTAAATTTGATCGTTTATTTCCGTAACTCGCACATATGATCGAATTAGCTTCCGAAACCTTTTCCATTGTGTTCGGAATGCAGGGTAAACCCTATAAACGCCTAGCGGCACGTCTTGATAGGAGTTTGAAATAAATATCTAGATATTTGAATTTTAAAATAATAAAAATTAATATACTGATTTGACCATACCCTTCACATCTGTCTGCTCGTCTTATCAGCCGATACCCTAGTACCTATTTCCTATTCAAATACGCATACTCTCCTTTAATAACCCACTCACGCAAGCTTCAGGCAGAAGAAGACAATAAATCAAACTTCAAAAATTTCTTTCTCCTCAAATACTCAATTAAAAATCACGAAACCTTCTCTAAAAATCCTATTTCATCGTTTGCTTCAATCCTATATGCTTTTGGCCTGGTGCGACTTGGAGTTTGGGAGTGCGACAGTGAAGACGTGAGGGGTTTTGAAGCAAGGGTTAAGCTTCACTTTGTTTTCATTCACCGATTCGAGAAATAAAGCTCGTATTTGGATTCTCCTCGTCGAATAGCATCTGGACGCACGTTTTGGTGGAGCTCGGTGGTATCTTGGGGCGTGCGACCTGAGCGTAGTCGAGGGGGAGATGCACAAGTCGCGTTTTTCTAGGGGTGGCCGAGCTCGAAGTTGGTGGTGCGGGATGGTGGAGATTTCGGAGAGAAGTTGGATGGTATTGTCGGTTCGTTGAGTTATGTAGCCTAGCTCCGTATCACTGGGATTGATGCACGGCCATGGAGTTGTGCACATGAAATGGCTACAGGCTTTGTTTGGGGAAGAAGATGGAGTTAGTGGGCTGGGCCTCATTTGCTTTGGTGTATGAATTCATTTAATTATAATATAAAGTGTTTTATAAAATAATTTTAAGTCCTAATTTGACTGTTTGCAAAAATAATAATCTTTCGGACTTAAATCCGACTAACGATGCTATATTTAAATAAAATATTTAAATATACAATTGTAAAATATGAAGGTTGTTATAGACTTCCCTCCTTAAAGAAATTGTTTCCTCGCGATACTTAAGAAGAAAATATTAAAAGTAACTACCATAAAAGCATATCAACACAAAAGAAGTTTGAAATAAGAAGTTCGCCTTAAAGAGCATGAGGGAGTAAGTCTGGATGTGTCCACTCAATGAATTCTCTAGATTCCCAAGAACAATCCTTAGGATTTGTGCACCATTGAACTTTCATAAGAAGGATATCTTTATTTTGATTACCTCCGATGCAATGATACAAATAGGATGTTGCTCATAAGTCAAATTAGGCGAAACTTTAATTTCTTCCACAACACCAGGTTCAAGAATAGAATCGGAATCCCCTAGGCATTTTCGTAGTTGAGAAACGTGAAACACGTCATGAATAGCAGAAAACTGAGCCGGTAATAAAAGGCGATAACCCACAGAACCAATACGTTCGGTGATGGGAAATGGACCAATATATCGAGGTGCTAATTTTCCCGATCGACTGAAACGCACAACACCCTTCATAGGTGAAACACGAATAAACACAAAATCTCGCACAGAAAATTCTAATTTCCTCCTTCGGTTATCGGCATAGGATTTTTTTCCTATTTTGGGCTTCTTTCATCCTATGGCAGATAAGGTCAATCTTTTTTGTGGAATCACGAATAAAGTTTGGACCTAAAACCAGCTTCTCACTGGCCTCAAGCCAACAAGAAGGAGATCAACATGGCCTTCCATAGAGTGCCTCAAAAGGTGCCATACCAATACTAGATTGGAAGCTATTATTATAGGAAAACTCAACAAGAGAAATGTTATCTTCCCAACTTCCACCAAAATCAAGAACACATGCATGAAGAAGATCTTCAAGAGTTTGATTCACACACTCGGTTTGTCCATCAGAATGAGGGTGATAAGAAGTGCTAAAATTAAGCTTCATTCCCAAATATTTTTGAAGACTCTTCCAAAATCCACTAGTAAACAATGGATCATGATCGCTAACAATAGAAGTAGGAACTCCATGTAATTTAACAATTTCTTCAACATATAGTTTGGCCAAAAGAGATACGGTCGGACTGGACCAAACGGGAATAAAATGGGAGGATTTATTTTAGTCTGTCAACTATCACCCATAGGCTATCATGACCCGAACGAGAATGTGGAAGACCATCAATAAAATCCATGAAAATTTGAATCCATTTCCAAATTGGAATGTCCAAAGGTTGAAATAACCCACCGGGCCTTTGACGCTCGGCCTTAATGAGTTGGCAAGTCATGCAACGCTTAACAAAGTTAGCAATATCGGATTTCATTCCATCCCAATAATAAAGTCGATTCATATCCGCGTACATTTTACTACTAGCGGGATGAATGGTAAATTTAGAACGATGAGAATCTTCTAAAATATCTTTAGGAAGATCACTAATATTTGGCACGATAAGTCTACCAAATTTTCGAATACCGCCACGAGCATCAATATCAAAGTCTTTCAAACCTTCAATATCAATTTTATCCCTACAACTTTGGATAAGAAGAGCCAATTTGGGATCTAGCTTTTGGGCTTCAAGAATGCGGTCTAAAAGAGACGGATGAGCCTCAAGGCTACATAAAACAAAAGATGAACATAAATCGGATTCACGATCTCGAATCTCACAAGTGGACAAAGTCTCGAGATCGTTCCATTCGGATATCAGCATAGAAACAACTGCTTGTTGCTTACAACTAAGGGTATCAGCAACACAATTCCCCTTTTCGAGAGTATAAAGAATTTCAAGATCATAAGATACAAGTAACTCGAGCCAACGTTGTTGTCGCAAATTAAGTTCCTTTTGAGAAAACAAATACATCAAAGATTTATGATCGGTGTAGAGAACAAATTTTTCTCCCAAAAGATAATGATGCCAAATTCTAAGGGCAAAAACCATAGCCGCTCGCTCTAAATCATGAATGGCATATCTAGTCTCGGCTGGCTTTAATTGCCTAGAAGCATAAGCAATAACATGACCCCTTTGCATAAGAACGGCTCCCAAACCAACACGACTAGCATCGGTATAAACAATAAAATCTTGGTTTCCTTCGGGAATCACAAGAATAGGAGCATCGGAAAGGAGTTATTTTAATTTCTGAAAAGAAGCTTCACATTTGTACGACCAAATGTATCCAACTCCATTCTTTGTCAAGCTAGTAAGAGGCACGACAATTTTAGAAAAGTCCTTTATGAACCGACGGTAATAACCCGCCAATCCAAGAAAGCTATGAATTTCCGTCACACTCTCCGGTCTCTTCCAATCTTGAATCGCTTCAATCTTTGAAGAATCCATGAAAATTCCGGTTTCAGAAATGATATGACCAAGAAATTTCACACGAGATTGCCAAAAGTGGCACTTAGAAAATTTTTCTTTCAATTGATTGCTCCTAAGAGTTTCCAACACAATCCTAAGATGTTTTTCATGCTCTTCCTCGGTTTTAGAATAAACATGAATACCATCTATAAAGATGAAAACAAATCGATCGAGGAAGTCTTTGAAAACTCGATTCATAAGGTCAATGAAATAAACCGGAGCGTTCGTTAAACCAAATGGCATAACAAGCCATTCATACGATCCATAATGAGTACGGAATGATGTCAAAGGAATGCTATCCTCTGCAATACGAAGCTGATGAAAGTCGATTGCTAAGTCTAACTATGAAAAGACTCTAGCATCGCTAAGTTGATCGAATAGATCATCAATCCGAGGTAATGGATATTTATTCTTGATACTAAGATCATTAAGCTTGCGGTAGACAACGCAAAGCCTAAGTGTACCATCAGATTTCTTCACAGAAATAGCAGAAGCTCCCCAAGGAGAGGAACTAGAATGAACAAAACGCTTCTCTTCCAATTCAGATAACTGTTTGCACATCTCCTCATTTTCTTTATTAGACATACGATAAGGAGGACGAGTAATAGGTAAAGCTCCAGGAAATAGATTAATTCTAAACTCAATGGCTCACTTAGGGGGTAATCCTAAACCGGGCTCAAATATATTGGGAAATTCCTGAACAACGTGAATGAGAGAAATGGCATCTTCCTCATCATCATTATCGTCATCATGAGAATTTAAATAATATAAAGATGCTACTAAGTTGGAATCCGAATCTTTAAGAACAATAGAAATCTGCCTAACAGATTGAGGATGTCGAAGATGAATAGTCCGCTCAGGATATAGGATATTGGCTTCATAATGGTTAAGCCAATCCATTTCCAAAATCATTCCAAAGCCTAAGTAACGCATGACATGCAAATTGGCTCGGAAAGAAAAATCACACAAAATAATCTCGACATCTTTACAAAGCAAACTAAGTGTTGCGGATCCACCAACCGAATTCACAATTCTCAAAGAAGTCATTAAAGCCATAACACTTAAAGAAAAAGTGTCAACAAGTTCTTTTGATATAAAAGGATGGGATGCACCTATATAAAAAAGAAATCGAATAGATTGATCATGAAACATAATAATGCCATCAAGGATAGGATGAGAAATACCTTAACCGCGAGAAGTGTTACTAGGGGCTTGCACAACATTTACCTTTCCCTCCTTCTTGCTTTGAAGTTTGGGACATGAAGATATAAGATGACACGAATTTATGCAATAGCGACAAAAGAGAGGCTTCAAACATCTATTAGCATAATGGTCCTTAGAACCACAATTGTAGCATTGACCACTACTATGGGTAGGAGTCTTTGCTACCGAAGCTGTTTGCTTCCCTTTCTTGTTAGGATTATGGCCTTTGAATTTAATATGCCTTTTCTTGTTGTTGTTAAAGCTCGGTTTGGTACCCACAACTTCAACATTACTCTCCTTATCTGCCTCTTCAAGTCGAAGAGCGTTATCTACAAGCTGATCAAAAGCAACTTCTGATTTCAAAAGTAATGGCCTTTTGAGATTCTTATTCAAGCCATAGACAAACCTCTGATTTTTCTTCAATGTGGCATTTATATATTCAACCTCGTATTTAGAAAGAGATTCGAAAGATGCGACGTAGTCCGTCACAGAAGATTCACATTGAACAAGGTCTATAAAACGCCGGGAGAAAGTTACCTTTTCAGCTTCCGGCACAAATTTTGATTCGAATCGTTCTCGAAATTGCTCCCAAGTAAGATCTGCTTCAATAATTTCAGAATTCAGAAGCTCATACCAATCTAATGCTCATTCTTGGAGCAAACTAGAAGCCACTTGGACTCGATGAAGATCAATAAGATTCATGCGAGTCAAGATGCGATCGCATGTTCTAAGCCAAGCTTGGACTTCAATAACGCTTTCGGAACCCTTGAATGTCATCCCACCCAAGTTGGTATAATCACTGCATAAGCGTGCAAATCTGGATTTTGGGCGAGTAGGCTCTAGAATGGGTCCGACAGCTTGAGCATTCTTTACAAGATAAAGAAGCTGTTGAGCTGACATAAATACTCCATCCTGAGGAGTAGCACTTGATTGACCGACACTAGGACGGCCAGGTCTAACCATTTCTCTTCTTTAAAAAAGAAAGAAAGAAGAAGAAAAAGTTATTCTCAGAATGAATATCAAACAATAATGATTGATAAAACAAGGCCTCACAAAGAAAATAGGGTAGAACGGGTCCAATGACTCAAATGAAACCCTAAGGCACTACTCCTAAGATGGACTTAGGACGATGATCCTTGTTGAATTGTTCTACATTGTTCCAAAGTTTGGCTCCGATACTAAGCTGTGATGCCCCCCTCTATACTCACGCTAGCCATGGACACTACGGAGTAATGCCGTCAACTAGCACAAAGAATAAGGCTGTTGAGGAGCGACCATCCGTGTAACTGCTTTATGCGAGCACCAATATGTCTGATAGTATAACATGCATTTCATTTCAAAAGGGAATCCGACATGTCGATACAAACTCAAAGCTACTACACAATGGCTATGTGGTCTTCAAAAACAAATATAGAAATAAACATAACATAAATCAGTCATAGATATCCATATCACAAAGGCAGAAATAAATATGAATATAACACATAGAAGTGTACATCAGAGTAGTGGTCAAACAAGATCCACAATATCACGAAAGAATAGATACAAGTGCTAGAAAAAGGATGTGTATACATCAAGGAGTCTCTATCTCAAAGGTATAACAACAAAAACTACCAATCTACTGTTGTTAGACAAAAGTCAGATGATGATTCCTGATAAGGAGTCAAGCAGAAGCACCTGTAACATTTCGGTCTGACCCGAGTATTATTTAATAAGAAAATAATATACGGATCAGTCTAGTTATAAATATCATATAAAATGAGAGAGAATAAGAGATATGATGAAAAAGTATGATAACAGTTATGCCATACTATGAAAAGTATGCATTTAACAACAACAAAAATCATACAATATCTCAAAAATCTCATAACATCAAAAAGAATGTCATATTCATTAACATATTGTAACGATCCTGAATTTTTAACAATTTAAAAATGAAGATATTTAATTAATTTTAAATATTTGAGATAATTTTAAATTGAATTCCAATAAAACTATGAAGTTGACGATTAAATTTTTGAATTTAATCTATTTAAAGTTGAATAGAAATTTGAATTTAACTTTGAAGTTTGAAATTGAATATTGAAGTTGTATCTAAAATTCAAACTAATGACTTAGAAGAAAATTAATAAATTTGTAGTTAGTTTCAATAACATTTTTCATTTATTTAAATAAAATAGAATAAGATTTTAAATCAATATAAAATCAATAAATAAATATACATAGTAAAAATTCAAACAACATATTTATAAAACTTTGAAAAATATAATGTAATTACATTTGAGAAAATTTAACAACATAATTTTAAACAAAATAATTAGATTTAAAATAAGAAAGAAAATATAATATAAAAATAAAAAAAATAAAAAAAAAATAAATATAAGAAAAGATATAAAAAATATATATATAAAATAAATATAAAATAAAGTATACATTACCTTACCTATCAGCTAAATCCACGCCGCTTTACACGCCTTCAACCCCACAAATTTCACGTTCCCCTTCTCTTTTACATACGATACCCCTTCCTCCATCAATTTATTCAAAACCCTAAACAATTTCAAAACCGAAGGAAAAAAAAATAATGGCGTCTTCGTTCGTCTTCCTTCAATAGCTAGGGCTTCGGCTTCAAAATTCGCTCGCGGCTTCAATATCGATCGCGTGCTCGATCCTCCACTTCCCTCGCGACTGCCCAATTCGTTTGCAAAGGTGAGTGATTTAATTTTCACTCACATCTAATTCTAGCTAGTTTATTCTTGCGATTTAGTGATTTTGTTGTTTGATTTACTGCCTTTCGCGGCTTTGAAAGTTGTTGAATTCTTGTTGGCTTGGTTTACTTTGATTTTGTCAAATCTCTTGCTGTGATGACGATTTCCTGGTTCACTAGTTCGAATTTCTGGAAATTGATTTTTGGGTAACCTCGGCCATGACTTGAATCAATGAAGTCTCGGCTGTAGTGGCACAGAGTATTTGTCGAACTTGTATCACTCGAGTCGGCTGCATAATTGTTTGATTTGCCTCTGAGTTAAATTTTGATGCTTTCTTCATACACTTGGTTTCTCTGTAGTCTCTGGTATTATTACTCGAGATGATTTGCATTTCGATTCATGGCTTTGACATGGATTTGTTTCTAATGGACATGCCAAGCATCTCATTTTTGTTTTGTGTATATTACTGCACTTGTTTCGCTGATTTTGAGTACATTGAGCATTGCTTAGTCTTCATTGCCATCTGTGTTTGCATAATTAATATGCAGATACACTTGATCATTTGTAGCTAAAGTTTGCATTAGCTCGAGTATACTTGCATTTTCGCTTTGTCGATGATACTCTAGATGTTGAGACAATGGCATAGATATATGAAATGTTGCCATAGTGTTGCTAGACTCTTGTGAACTCCTCTCTGCTCATGGTAATTCACTGGTTAAGGCTGCTTATATCATGTGTTCATGTATGCACTTCGTTTCTTGACTTTGGCACCCATGTTGTCTTCATTTGCAAACTTGCTCGTCTCGAAGTATGTACATAAAACATTACATACAAAGTTTAAATTTTTATTCGAACAAAGTTTATACTGCTTTGGTGATTTCTCGACCTTTGTTACTGTGGCTTGTTCGATTTGTGCCTTGCAGTGTTCAAATCGGGTGTGGCCTTGATTTTGATAATGATCACCTACTGTGACTTTGGCATGTTTGTTGTTCTCTCTGTTGTACCCAATATTTGTTTTTAAATAAATAAGAACAAATGTTATTTGATATTTGTTTTTTTTTAAAAACTAATAAGAACAGATACTATCAAGTTGTGATTTGTTTTTAAACTGTTAAGAACAGACTCTACCCAATCTTTGTTTTTTTTAAACTGATAAGAATAGATGCTAGTTGATAATTTGTTTTAAATTTAAATTGATAAGAACAGATGCTATCAATTTTTTTTAATTTAAACTAATAAGAACAGATACTATCAAGTTGTGATTTGTTTTAACTGATGAGAGCAGATGCTACCCAATATTTGTTTTGTTTTGCTGCATGCTTTGTGATTTGAAACTGCTACCATCATTTGCAATTGTGACTGCACTTCATATATATATGCATTTATGTATGTATATATGAGATTGTTGTCATCGTGACACGATCTTCTGTCTACTGGACAATTTTGTTTTGCTTACTGTTCCATGGATTGGGCATTTATTTCATAGCTCCACTTGAAATTGCACGTGATACTCACGGCCTTGTACCTCCTTGCTCACCATGTTGCATACATGTTTTCCATTCACTTGAGTCTGCACTAAAGCTCCTGACCATTGTATTGAACATGAGCATTTTCTATTTTGGTTCTGACTGGAACTCTGTTGTAGCTTCATGCTCCATTTTTGTTGGGTCCTTTGTATTCAGGTTAACTTATTTGTGAAGTATAGTTTGGTTCCATTTTAATGAAGTCGGGTTGGATTGGAATCTGGTTCTATTTGTGCTTTGCACTTGTAGTCTTATCTCATGTCTTTGCTTTGGTGGAACTAGAGTATGTCTGATATGTTGGTTGAGTTGAAATGTTGCATTCACCAATTTGTACATGTGAGTATGTTAAACTTGTTACTGTGCTATAGTATAGTTTCATTTCCTTGTATGTTGGTTAAGTCTCATTGAATCTGTCTGTATGTTTAGTTGAGCTGCTGTCATTTCAAGTACTTGCTTTCGGATGAACTTATATCCTCGGTCATCAATTCTGTCCTTATACACTTGTTTTCATGTGTCCATCCCTACATGTCTAAAATGATATATGTTTGTTCACACATAACCAGTGTGCCCACCTATATACGGTCTAGTATCAATTGAAGGCTTTTGGTTTTGTATACATATACACTTGTATCATGTTGAAGTTCCAGATGTACTTTTTGACTTGATGCATGAGTTTCGAGTCTGCTATTTTGAAGTTTCCATTTGTTAGCTTGTAGTTCACGTATTCATATTGATTGTGTGCTTTGTACATTTGCAAACCACATAATCTTTTGTACTTGTTGCACCTCTATTTCATTTGGTATAGACATGACTGTCTATACTTGAATTTATATTGCTGTTGCATGACTTCATGAGGTCTGGTTCATGTATACTTGATGTATGCACATTACATATATACTGGGTTGCGGCAGCATATATGAGTATATTCGTCTGATCTGAGCATTTTGGTTTCAGTAGCATTTATGCTTCATTTTTATCTGGTCTTGCACCTGACATTTCTTTTCTTGATCTGTTGCCACTGTGTTCATTCCTATTGATTTGGTGCCTTCATGGTTGTTGTACATGTGCACTTGGTGTAGCAGTTTCAATGTTGCACTCATGTGTACATCATTTATCACTGGCTTGCAAAATTTTGGGTATTGAACTGTTTTCATGCTTTATTCGAGCCTTCGTGCTTTGTGTACTTGTGGCGACCGCATTTTTGTGGCAGTTCGCCCTTGTATTCATTAGTGAATGCAGTTTCATTTTTATGAAAATTTTGCACTTGTTGAAATGTGCAGTAATGAGTTGTTTGAAAACTTGTTTTATTTCACAAGTTGTAGTGGCGAGGCAGTGCACGCAAGCGTGAACTGCAGCCACGGAGTTGACATTTTAAATGTGGCGAGGCCGTACGCGCGTGTGTGTACTGTAGCCCTACCAAATTTAATGTTTTAAATTGATGTTTTCTTTTTGATGAAAATTATTTTATGTTGTAAATTCAATATATTTTGAATCGATTTTGATGATTTTGTTGTTAATTACCGTTTTGGCAAATTTTGATTGTTTTCTAAATTATCTTCATCAATAATCTCTTCATCTATCTCATTGATAATCTGAATCTACTGAATTGTTGTTAACACTGTTAAGTGTTATATGTTACCGTTATCCGATTTCTTGTTAAAGGATCGGATAGGTAAAATATATTTGACTGTCATCTAATTGTTGATTATTATTGCTTCTATGCACTAATAACTGAGTTTGAATTAGACTGACCTGTGTATTATTTTCTTTTGAATATAATACTCGGGTCAGACCGAGTATTTTTACAGCTTGAAGATTTTCAGGCCGCGAAGTTAGAGAGAGGGGATTTCGGCATTCACTAAAGTTTTAAAGAGATTTTTCTTGTATTTAATAAAAGATATATTCCGCTGTATAAAAATTTAATGCATTGTACAAACTCTGTATATAAAAGAAAAATTCATTTATGAATAATATTATGATTATTCTGTGATTCTGTGGCTGATTCTGTTTAAACTTTATAAACTGAACAACAATCCGTCATTTTGAACGTTTCGAGTTGGTTTAATTACCGACTAGAGGCGGTCAGAGCGGCGGGTCGTTACAAAAGTGGTATCAGAACTTTGGTTTACACAAAGCTCAGTTTATGATGTTTAATACGAATAGTTACTAGAACCACTATAAAGAAAGTGCTTTTCAAATTTAAAGAAGTATAAAATTATTTTCTTTAAAATAAAAAGGTATTTTGAAAATTAGAATTATTTTGAAAATTCCCTTCTCTAAATGTGAGTGTGCGATAGTTTATATTCGGTGAGGTCTCATTAGATTTGAGTTTCGATCGTTCGGAAACTCATTATCGAATTATTGAGATTTATGAAAATGGAATATGAGTTAAGAGAACTAGTGAATTAGTGAATTGGTTTAAATCAAATATTTTGAATATTTCGAGTAATAATTGTGAAATAAAATGATATGTTAATTTGGTTATAATCAAACGGATTATTGAACTTGAGAATTTGACTCTGAATTCTTTTGAAATTGATTTCAAACGTTGTGAAGAACGATTTAGTAAGTAAATGGATTATAAGTATTTAACTTATAATATGAACTTTTGGTATATAACTGAGTTATATAAATTGAATTGAATTGAATCAATAAGAAGATTTATAAATTGAAGTTTTATAAATAGAAAAGGAATTTATGAAGATTGTTTATAAATTCAAAATCAATTGAATTTGATAAGTAAATTGTTATAGCTTATTAAAGGAGATATATCCACGATTTTGGACAGTGGGTAATCCTTTAAAAATGAAAATAAGTTGTAGAAATGATGAAATTGGTTGATAAAGCATATTCACGATTTTGGACAGTGAATATATTATTGAATAAAACGGATATGTTTTAGAGAAGTGATATTATGAAATGAAATTTAATTGTTGATTTAACTGTAGGAATCAAACTAATTTTGATGTGAAGTTTATATTTCAAGTTTAGACTAATGTCTAAAATGATTAATGTGGAAATATGAATTTGATGGAACTAAATTGATGAACAATTTACTAAAGAACTAGTTGACTATTTTTTGAAATAGAGAGTAAATGCAAAGTTCAAATAGAATTTAGATTTCAAATTTGAAGTTGTCAACATGATAATCCATTATAGGTTTAAATAGACTCAGTGATGAATTTGAATTTAAACGTGCGGAGAATTAAATTAAGTGGAAAACTTAATATTGAAAAGTTGAAATCGGTTTAAAACTGATATTGTGAAAAGTATGAAGAATTCAAACTATGAATTAAGTTGAAGTTGAAAAAGTTAATAGTTTTAAAGATGTTTTAAAATGCATTAACTATCGAATGCATAGATTTCAACATTCAATTGTTGAAATAGGCATTTCGAGAAATAAGGAAATGGTGGACTATAACACTGTTGTTATAGTAAATGGTTTCCGGAAGGAAATGTTGTTTATAGTATTGGGATTTATATATCTATCTTAAATCCGAATCCCTATACTAGTAATTTTGAGTTGTCGTAACGATGTTTTACGTAACATTCGTTTTAACTCAAATAAATGTGTTTAAAAGAATGATTTCCTTAAAGAATGGAATATATACTTAATTTTGATTCAAGTATATCGAATATTTTCAAAGTGTTGAAAATGAATGAATTTGTGAATTACTTATTATTGAATAAGTATGGAAATGTTTTCCAATATGAAATGAAAGGTTTGAAACTTTATCCTTTAAAGATAAATTGAGAAATGAATATTTGAAATTAGTTTCAAATGGCTAAGTGTGAAAATTATATATCTTGTAAATATATTATTTTGAGAAATGTGAACAATTAGTTCAACTTGGAAATTTTTCAAAGGATTGAATCTTGAGTTAAAATTGAGTTTAACTTTGACACCAAAAATAATATAAGTTCAGCTTTGAATTTTGGATAGTCGATTGGGATTGTATGTCTAACATTGTGAATTGATGACATAGCATTTGATCTCTATTAAATATATATCTGTGGTGGCGGAGAATTTATTCTTTTAGCTTAACACCCTTCTCTGAGACGTACGAGCTTAGAGATTATATATCGATAGACATCAATTATGTGTTGAGAATTGACGATGTAACGTGAAATCCAAATCGAATGTGAAGTCGATAATGAATTGGATTGTGAATGTGAATTAGGTTTGAAATAACCTTAAATTTTCAAATCGATTTAGAGGAAAATTTTAAACGTGATGGAAAATTGGAATCCTCTATTTGTTGTGAATGTGAATTGAGTTTTCGTAACTTATATATGTGAATATAATCGAAAACTATCAGTTTAGAAAGTCATTATTATGAAAGTCCTGTGTAAGTTTACATAGGTATGATAAGTACGAAATGTGAAATGAAGTACTATATGTATATGACATATGTTTTCTAAAAACTGAGGATATGGAAATGTACCTTCCATTTATTATGTGTGAAAGTGATTGGAACTCGGTGGAGTGTCCATTGTAAATCGTAGCTACGTAGAATTCCATTAGTGGAATGTCCAATGGGACTGATATGATATCCCAATCGTGTTTGGGATTATGTGATTGATGCTGGCGTAATTCGTGGGGCGTGATGCCTACAGTTACAAGCGATTCCACTGAGATAGTGGCGCAACCGCCGAGTAAACTGCGATCTGGAAACCGAAGCGTAATTCGAGGGGTGTGATGCCTAAGGCTACGAGCGATTCTACTGAGATAGTAGCGTAACCGCCGTGTGGACCGCGATCTAAGGCGATAACCATGGCGAAATTCAGGAGTGATGAGAAATCTGAGATTACAAGCGATTCTACTGAGATAGTAGCGAAACCGCCGGGTAAACTGTGATCCATGGGGGAACGGACTTTCCATATCCATTTTTAAAAGATTTTTAAAAAGTATTTTCACTGGGAGTTGAAGCAAGTATGTTTAGTACTTGGAGATTTTTAGTCTTGCGCCTGGCCAGCGTATGCCTAAAGTCTGTGAGAACGACGATGGACTTGTTAAATTTTGAGTTATCAAGTATTTTCAAACTTTGAACAGAAAATCAATAATCTGAAATTAGAATTACATAATTCTAACTTAATGAACTAAGGAAGAAGATCTTTTTGAATATCTTGAAAATCCACAGCTTTAGATAAGATATATTATGCAAATATTTAGCATGAAAGATTTAAAGTTTGAAAATCTAAGTTTTGTAAGTCAAAAAAAAAAATTGGTAAAAGACTTTTGTGTCTTGATTATTGAAATTGACGAACAAAACTATTGAAATGAAATAAATGGAATGAATTCTATATTTATTTGCGAATTTGAAACTTGGTAAAATTATGTAGGATATAAATATCGGTGAGATTTTAGCAATCGTTTTTCCTAACTTATAATTTCGGGACGAAATTCTTTTAAGTAGGGGAGATTGTAACGATTCTGAATTTTTAACAATTTAAAAATGAAGATATTTAATTAATTTTAAATATTTGAGATAATTTTAAATTGAATTCCAATAAAACTATGAAGTTGACGATTAAATTTTTGAATTTAATCTATTTAAAGTTGAATAGAAATTTGAATTTAACTTTGAAGTTTGAAATTGAATATTGAAGTTGTATCTAAAATTCAAACTAATGACTTAGAAGAAAATTAATAAATTTGTAGTTAGTTTCAATAACATTTTTCATTTATTTAAATAAAATAGAATAAGATTTTAAATCAATATAAAATCAATAAATAAATATACATAGTAAAAATTCAAACAACATATTTATAAAACTTTGAAAAATATAATGTAATTACATTTGAGAAAATTTAACAACATAATTTTAAACAAAATAATTAGATTTAAAATAAGAAAGAAAATATAATATAAAAATAAAAAAAATAAAAAAAAATAAATATAAGAAAAGATATAAAAAATATATATATAAAATAAATATAAAATAAAGTATACATTACCTTACCTATCAGCTAAATCCACGCCGCTTTACACGCCTTCAACCCCGCAAATTTCACGTTCCCCTTCTCTTTTACATACGATACCCCTTCCTCCATCAATTTATTCAAAACCCTAAACAATTTCAAAACCGAAGGAAAAAAATAATAATGGCGTCTTCGTTCGTCTTCCTTCAATAGCTAGGGCTTCGGCTTCAAAATTCGCTCGCGGCTTCAATATTGATCGCGTGCTCGATCCTCCACTTCTCTCGCGACTGCCCAATTCGTTTGCAAAGGTGAGTGATTTAATTTTCACTCACATCTAATTCTAGCTAGTTTATTCTTGCGATTTAGTGATTTTGTTGTTTGATTTACTGCCTTTCGCGGCTTTGAAAGTTGTTGAATTCTTGTTGGCTTGGTTTACTTTGATTTTGTCAAATCTCTTGCTGTGATGACGATTTCCTGGTTCACTAGTTCGAATTTCTGGAAATTGATTTTTGGGTAACCTCGGCCATGACTTGAATCAATGAAGTCTCGGCTGTAGTGGCACAGAGTATTTGTCGAACTTGTATCACTCGAGTCGGCTGCATAATTGTTTGATTTGCCTCTGAGTTAAATTTTGATGCTTTCTTCATACACTTGGTTTCTCTGTAGTCTCTGGTATTATTACTCGAGACGATTTGCATTTCGATTCATGGCTTTGACATGGATTTGTTTCTAATGGACATGCCAAGCATCTCATTTTTGTTTTGTGTATATTACTGCACTTGTTTCGCTGATTTTGAGTACATTGAGCATTGCTTAGTCTTCATTGCCATCTGTGTTTGCATAATTAATATGCAGATACACTTGATCATTTGTAGCTAAAGTTTGCATTAGCTCGAGTATACTTGCATTTTCGCTTTGTCGATGATACTCTAGATGTTGAGACAATGGCATAGATATATGAAATGTTGCCATAGTGTTGCTAGACTCTTGTGAACTCCTCTCTGCTCATGGTAATTCACTGGTTAAGGCTGCTTATATCATGTGTTCATGTATGCACTTCGTTTCTTGACTTTGGCACCCATGTTGTCTTCATTTGCAAACTTGCTCGTCTCGAAGTATGTACATAAAACATTACATACAAAGTTTAAATTTTTATTCGAACAAAGTTTATACTGCTTTGGTGATTTCTCGACCTTTGTTACTGTGGCTTGTTCGATTTGTGCCTTGCAGTGTTCAAATCGGGTGTGGCCTTGATTTTGATAATGATCACCTACTGTGACTTTGGCATGTTTGTTGTTCTCTCTGTTGTACCCAATATTTGTTTTTAAATAAATAAGAACAAATGTTATTTGATATTTGTTTTTTTTAAAAAACTAATAAGAACAGATACTATCAAGTTGTGATTTGTTTTTAAACTGTTAAGAACAGACTCTACCCAATCTTTGTTTTTTTTAAACTGGTAAGAATAGATGCTAGTTGATAATTTGTTTTAAATTTAAATTGATAAGAACAGATGCTATCAATTTTTATTTATTTAAACTAATAAGAACAGATACTATCAAGTTGTGATTTGTTTTAACTGATGAGAGCAGATGCTACCCAATATTTGTTTTGTTTTGCTGCATGCTTTGTGATTTGAAACTGCTACCATCATTTGCAATTGTGACTGCACTTCATATATATATGCATTTATGTATGTATATATGAGATTGTTGTCATCGTGACACGATCTTCTGTCTACTGGACAATTTTGTTTTGCTTACTGTTCCATGGATTGGGCAATTATTTCATAGCTCCACTTGAAATTGCACGTGATACTCACGGCCTTGTACCTCCTTGCTCACCATGTTGCATACATGTTTTCCATTCACTTGAGTCTGCACTAAAGCTCCTGACCATTGTATTGAACATGAGCATTTTCTATTTTGGTTCTGACTGGAACTCTGTTGTAGCTTCATGCTCCATTGTTGTTGGGTCCTTTGTATTCAGGTTAACTTATTTGTGAAGTATAGTTTGGTTCCATTTTAATGAAGTCGGGTTGGATTGGAATCTGGTTCTATTTGTGCTTTGCACTTGTAGTCTTATCTCATGTCTTTGCTTTGGTGGAACTAGAGTATGTCTGATATGTTGGTTGAGTTGAAATGTTGCATTCACCAATTTGTACATGTGAGTATGTTAAACTTGTTACTGTGCTATAGTATAGTTTCATTTCCTTGTATGTTGGTTAAGTCTCATTGAATCTGTCTGTATGTTTAGTTGAGCTGCTGTCATTTCAAGTACTTGCTTTCGGATGAACTTATATCCTCGGTCATCAATTCTGTCCTTATACACTTGTTTTCATGTGTCCATCCCTACATGTCTAAAATGATATATGTTTGTTCACACATAACCAGTGTGCCCACCTATATACGGTCTAGTATCAATTGAAGGCTTTTGGTTTTGTATACATATACACTTGTATCATGTTGAAGTTCCAGATGTACTTTTTGACTTGATGCATGAGTTTCGAGTCTGCTATTTTGAAGTTTCCATTTGTTAGCTTGTAGTTCACGTATTCATATTGATTGTGTGCTTTGTACATTTGCAAACCACATAATCTTTTGTACTTGTTGCACCTCTATTTCATTTGGTATAGACATGACTGTCTATACTTGAATTTATATTGCTGTTGCATGACTTCATGAGGTCTGGTTCATGTATACTTGATGTATGCACATTACATATATACTGGGTTGCGGCAGCATATATGAGTATATTCGTCTGATCTGAGCATTTTGGTTTCAGTAGCATTTATGCTTCATTTTTATCTGGTCTTGCACCTGACATTTCTTTTCTTGATCTGTTGCCACTGTGTTCATTCCTATTGATTTGGTGCCTTCATGGTTGTTGTACATGTGCACTTGGTGTAGCAGTTTCAATGTTGCACTCATGTGTACATCATTTATCACTGGCTTGCAAAATTTTGGGTATTGAATTGTTTTCATGCTTTATTCGAGCCTTCGTGCTTTGTGTACTTGTGGCGACCGCATTCTTGTGGCAGTTCGCCCTTGTATTCATTAGTGACTGCAGTTTCATTTTTATGAAAATTTTGCACTTGTTGAAATGTGCAGTAATGAGTTGTTTGAAAACTTGTTTTATTTCACAAGTTGTAGTGGCGAGGCAGTGCACGCAAGCGTGAACTGCAGCCACGGAGTTGACATTTTAAATGTGGCGAGGCCGTACGCGCTTGTGTGTACTGCAGCCCTACCAAATTTAATGTTTTAAATTGATGTTTTCTTTTTGATGAAAATTATTTTATGTTGTAAATTCAATATATTTTGAATCGATTTTGATGATTTTGTTGTTAATTACCGTTTTGGCAAATTTTGATTGTTTTCTAAATTATCTTCATCAATAATCTCTTCATCTATCTCATTGATAATCTGAATCTACTGAATTGTTGTTAACACTGTTAAGTGTTATATGTTACCGTTATCCGATTTCTTGTTAAAGGATCGGATAGGTAAAATATATTTGACTGTCATCTAATTGTTGATTATTATTGCTTCTATGCACTAATAACTGAGTTTGAATTAGACTGACCTGTGTATTATTTTCTTTTGAATATAATACTCGGGTCAGACCGAGTATTTTTACAGCTTGAAGATTTTCAGGCCGCGAAGTTAGAGAGAGGGGATTTCGGCATTCACTAAAGTTTTAAAGAGATTTTTCTTGTATTTAATAAAAGATATATTCCGCTGTATAAAAATTTAATGCATTGTACAAACTCTGTATATAAAAGAAAAATTCATTTATGAATAATATTATGATTATTCTGTGATTCTGTGGCTGATTCTGTTTAAACTTTATAAACTGAACAACAATCCGTCATTTTGAACGTTTCGAGTTGGTTTAATTACCGACTAGAGGTGGTCAGAGCGGCGGGTCGTTACACATATTCACCAAACCATAAATATTGGCTAACATATCAATGCCAATCATAAAAGTTGGTGAAACCCAAATCCTAGAAATCATCAATTAGAAATCCAGAAATCACAAAAAGGGGGAGGCCTATCATAAACGGAAGCATGAAAACTCTCCAACATGTTTATCACAAACGGGACGCTATCCCATGGTCGCTAACCATAGAGCCGGTGCAGGAACGTAGTACAACGGTACGCCCGAGGAACTTGAAGCTCGATTAATTCGGAACAACGACGTAGTACAACGGTATGCCCAATGAACCTGATAAGCCTGAACGACAACGTAGCACAACGGTACGTCCGATGAGCCGAATTCCATAAAAGAACATGGGTCGCTAGTCCACAAGAATGACTCGATACTGCAAAGAATGCATAAGTCGTTATCCTATAAAATAAATGAGACGAAACTCAATAAAACGAGGTATAGTTACCTGTGTGGATAAAGAGACATCGCATATTGCAAGTCTAATCACACAATGATCATCAATGATCAATAAAAAGTGTGGATTACAGTAAGCTAGTAAATAAATGAGTTTAGCTTCATGTCCCATAACCACTGGCTTAACTTAAACATTCACTAACAAATTGTAGATCTCCACTCATAAAATTGTCACAAGAGTTTCAATCGAACAAGTCCAAAAATTAACCGATAAAGTAAACGCAAGCGTTTTATACCACTAGTTTTACGAAGCCGTTTAATTAGATTTCTCAAACGAACGAGGTAAAGGTTTGTGTATACTAATAGATTGGAAAACGGTTTTAGAAACAAGCTTTGTATTAAAATAAAGTTGAAATCATCTTTGAGAAAGTATTTGAATATTTACTACTAGTATAGACACCTTTGTATTTAAAAGTGACAAACCATAGAAATGATTGTAACATAATCAATCACCAAAATTCACGTTCGAAGACATGGATTAAATCCAAAGAAATCGATACCAAATCCATCAAAATCGATATTCCCTAAAAATCCAAAAATAGAAGTCATCAAAATCGTATAAATGATAACAAGAACTTGGATAATCATGAATCGATAAAAATTGAAATTTCGAGCAAAATAGGCAATTTGGGATGAAGTAGCAGGTCAATCGACTGGACACTGAGTTCAGTCGACTGGCCCAATGCCTGGAAAACTCTCGGGCTCCAGGTCAGTCGACCGGACTTTGAGCGCCAGTCGATTGGAACCTGTTTTCCAGTATTTCCAGCCTAGTCCCCAATGGGGAAAAAAATCCAAACGGAGCCGATCGATCGAGCAATTGCAACTAGGGATTTATGCCATGCGACAACCCAGTCCTATAAGCTCTTCGACTCACCCCAAAGACATGTTCAAGCATCAAAGCTAGGATTTTTAAAGATTTAACTTCAAAACACCAAAAATTGAAATATTCACCAAATTAGTTCAAATCAAAAGCAAATGAACATGAATATATGTTAGGAATTCATACTTAACAATAATGATAGTTGTCGACATAGATGTGAGATAAAAATCTCACCCTTTCCTCAAAAACAATGAAGGAGAAGCTTGAAAACAAAGGAGGATCAACCACTTTTCAATCCCAACTCTAAAAGCTCCATCTAGCCAAAGTTTCCCGAATTAGGTTATATGGAATTTCTGAAATTGGAGAGAGATTGAGATGGAGAAGACGAAGGAGATGCTTACCTAAGCTTCTCTTTGATTTTTGGAGCTAAAACTTGGATTTGCTAAAGAAACTAGGGCTTAGGATTTTAATTTCCAATCTCCCCCACCATTTTTGCTAAAGCATGAGTTGTAGGAAATATTATGAAGGAATGAAGAGGGGTGGAGTGGATTTGTGTTGATATGTTAGGTTAATGAAACCCAAACCCAAACCCAAAGCCCTAAGTGAAAAGGTCGAAATTTTAGCTAGCTCCAAACATATTGATGTTTATACTCAAAAAGGTCGCAAACGCCATTTTGAACTCAATGGAAATGGTCTTGAGTCCTAATTTGACTGTTTACAAAAAATAACCTTTCGGACTTAAATCCGACTAACGATGCTATATTTAAATAAAATATTTAAATATACAATCATAAAATATGCAGGTTGTTACATATGGACTCTTACTATCAGAGTCCTCCCTTTTGGGGCCTGACAACTCCATGGCCTCCCCATCACTATCAGGAATCCAAACATCCTCTCGATTAGGCACTCTAGGAATGAAACCTACATCAGCAGCTGGCCCCTCAACAACCTACCCAATCTCCCAAATGATAGCATCATCATCCTCAGATTTGGGATCCTAAGGTTTAGAATTCTATAGGCTAAGGAGTACATCAAAGTCTACATTTCAAATTAATTCCTCCTTAAAAAATTTCTATTACCCAAGATTTTATAAAATCATCCTTTCAAAATAATTTAAGTATATATTTGAAAAGTAATTATGGGCAGAGAAAATACACATATATACAGTAAGTTTTATAAACAACTTATTTCTTCAATTTATAAATATATATATATATATATGTGTGTATATATATATATATATTTATAACAAATAAATCGTTATAAGGTTTTTAAAGTTTCAAACATCCCTTTTTAGAAACCCATTATTCTAAAATTATTTTTAAAGGGTGGAAATTTTTCCAAAAATTTACTAGTTTAAAAGTTTTCCAAATTTCTCTAGTAAATAAACTCAATAAATCTATTTTCCAAAGATTCAAATTCTAAAGGGTTTAGTTTCTAAGGGCATACTCAAGTCAAAAAGGGCAACCAATGAATATAACAAAGGTTGACGACTAAGACCACTAAATCCTAGATGATAAATTATTATCATCTCAACCAATCATTTTAAATACCATATATATTTGAAAATCATACTTTTTATATAGAAAATATATTTTGGGTAAAATTATTTCATCTACCCCTTAAAAAAATATTGTGTCCGTTGGCTTGGTTCAAGTGTTTAGAGATCCCTATCAATAACATTAGCTACTCGTATTGACTAGAATCCATATGCCACTTAACCGATCAATTAACACAATATAAAACATTTTTATATAACTAACAAATACGCGCTCTCGTGTGTGTGTATATATATACACACACACACATACACACACTCAGACTCAAATAGGTTGCTACAGACTCTATTCCTAGTGAGCAACTCACTCGAACCTAGGTATTTACTCAACCTAGGCTCTGATACCACAATGTTACGTCCTATTTTTCCATACCTATTTAAACCGACTTTAAACCACACTTATCAGCCAAATCGCACGGAAAGACGGATAATGAAAGAAAGAAAGAAGGTAGAAATAGGAAGAAGATAGAAGAAAAGAGAACAATCAGAATCTCATAGCAGATCGAATAAATTATAATATAAACAAATTTTACACAAACCCAAAACTGTTGCTTTAATAACATACATAGGTTTTACATCAGAGTTACAACCACACGACTCGGACAGTTATATCAATCCTTTCCTTACAACAATGACCACACGACCAAAAACAGACTGAATATAAGAATCTACAAAAATACGTCTCCTGATCCAGCTCCTTCTCCTGAAGCTTCCACTCTTCTAGCTAAACCTGGAAATATGCTCGGTCCGAGCCAAGTATATAGGAAAACACCAAGCCCGGATCAGTCAGGTATACTAGCATGAGATACACACTCAACTTGATTCTTAAAGTTTAAAAATCCTTTGAAAATCAAAAGCATCTCGTAAGACCATGCCACAAATAAACATGTCGGTTTTTTACCTTACGATAGCAAAAACATTTCTCATAAATTCCTCTGATATTATAATAGGGTATATATATAAATACTTATTCAAAATAGCTGAAATTGTTACATGATTAAATCCCAGCATGCTAGACACAAAGTGGTTTATACAATCAAAATAGTAAAAGGCACGTAGGAGAATGGATTTCCAACGAATGACTAGGCACTGGGTACCACCTATCACAGTACTTGGTCTAGATCAGCGTACCGAGGATTCAACCTAAATCCCCTGCAACACAAGACCAGACTACCCCTTACTGGATAGCCTAAGCAAGATCACCCCGCGGTTGGGATCAACAACCGCCCACACAACCGAGATAAAAATCGACTTCTAGATAGGGATGACGTTACCCTACTTGGACGCTACCCTCTTAGCTTTGCTGCATAACCCCTGATTTTCAGTCATTCCCAGTTGATGATGCTTGAGGCTAATAGTTACCCTTTTAGAACATATCACGTAGAATGCTCATTGTCCACCTGATGATGTTCTGAAAGCATTCATCCACACAAGTCCGTTCCGGGTTCGAAAGGAACCGAAGGCACTATTCCTAATACATCCATTATGGAATCGCCCTCAGGATTACTAGCGATTAGCCCTTGCTCTTCACTGCTCCGTCTTCGAATCCAAGCTCTTGTCTTCATCAAAAAAATGTACTTTATGGATCGAAGTGGTTTTCGGGTTACAAATCCGAACCCGGTCTCTTCAAAACAACATTCGCTATTTCCCAGTAAACTCAACCCCGGTTCTTTAGGAAATACACCGATGAAATACAAGATCGGAGTTCACCTCCTAACCGTTAGTGGATGGGTCTTCTTATAATTCATCCTAGAGAACAAACGAGTTTGTACGGACGGTATAGCACCTCAAATGGTAACCACACCATATAATTCTCGAGTTTCCTCTAGATATTTCCAAAGTCTGGTTTTTCTCCAAATTTGATAGCCGGTTATTTCACTATCAAAAAACCAATCGATACAACAAAGTTATTTCCCATCGCAACCTTTAAGCCTTGTTCAAATTTCCAATCCAAACGGATTAAAATTTACTAAGAAAGCTTATTTCATTTGATATATATATATATATATATATATAACTATTTTTTCCAAATCATACTTATGAAATTTCCAAATATTATTTCCAAATTTATTAAATAAATACTCTTTATAAAAGTTATTATAAAATATTATTTAAAACAACATTTATATTAAATAGATTTATATTGAAGAAAATATAATTAATTACTAATTTAATAAAAATTATCCTTTAAAGTATCATTACAAAATAGTTTAATACTTGAAATAATTTTAATAATACTTACTTAAAAAAATTTATACCTTACAAATATTTCCAAAAATAATAATAAATAACTACTTTTGATATTTCCAAAATATTTATCAATTTCTTTAAATCATTTCTAAAATAATATCTATTTTTAAAACAAAACTAGTTTCAAAATCAATCCAAACAGAATAAGGCTTATCAGTCTCAATACTTATCAATTCACAATCACACAGATATTCAAATCAGTCAGCTTCCATAGATCAATTCAAAGGCACATAGCAGATATATGCAAGAATAACAGATCAGAGATTTTCATTGCTAGTAACAATTACATAGATAATATGAGATAGATGGCTTATACTATCCACAGAAGTTAAATTTACTATTCAGCAGAATGGTACCTGTTTCCCATGTCCAGATGTCAAACAGTTGAAATAATCTAAAATAAACACATCTAATTTAGTTCGGAACATTTCAACAGTTTGGCCTTATAAAATTATACAGCGGCATTCATTTCTAATTTGGTAATTAAATTATATCTGCACAAGCTTTTAATGTGACGACCTGGAATTTTGGGCAATATCAATTTAATAATCTATATTAGTAATTAAATTGATTTAATAATTTTCCTTTATAATTTTAATTTAAATTGGTAAATTAAATCTTTTAAAGGTTAATAAATATTTGATCTGGCAATATTGATCAATATCTTTTTAACAATTTAAAATTAATAAGAATTATCTTTCAAAACTAATAAAATTACATTCTATTTATAATATATATATTTGGTATATATATTGTGAATAGAAAATCTTTTCGTTTAAATAAAAGATTGAATTTTCAAATTGTAATATATATGCATGTATATGCTATAATTTGAAGTTGTTTTGAAATTTAATATAATCTATTGATAATATATATATGTATGAATATATTGCGATTTGAAGCTTTGTTTTAAATTCAATATTTTTTCAAAATTTAATTTAAAATTAATTCAATTATTTTCAAAGTATAAGATAATTATTTATTTTTAAATGTGATAGTTTAAATAAGATTTAATCAAAGTTTTATTTTGTTTTCTTTAAAATGCTTAAATTAAAATGGTTATATATATATATATATATATAAAGTTATAAATAAATTTTCTTTTTGAAAATAATCTCTTAAATTAGAATAATTTGTAAACATAAGTAATAAATAAATAAATTAATAAATTCACATTCACATAAATATAGATACAAATTCATATTTCACAATTTATAGGGAAACATATAATACATTTATTTGATTTAAAACATAAGCTATTTATAAAACAGATGTTTACAAAGATTTCACACTTATATATTTATTAAAAACAAAAGCTTATAAGAAGACAAACATTTAATTTACACATAAAAGTACTTTATAAATACATATGTGACTTAAATGAATTAATAAAAAAAGAAGGTTAACACTTGTGAATCATTCAAGCTAGCTTTTGACATTTGTTTAAATTAATGAACAAGTGGCAACATTTTTTTTATTTTAATTTTTAAATAAATGTTTAAAGAAGAAAACTAGTTTTTTGTACAAACACTTTCATTCCTCGGTTCAAATTCTTTTCTTTCCCAAGCATTGTCTTCTTTTTCTTAACTAAAATCTGAAATTAAAATCTGCAAACAAGATCTTCATATTAACTAAATCTACTGCAACTCAAATGGAAGATCAGCAGCAGGTTTCTGCATTTACAATCAAAGGTTTAAGGGCATGCAAAGGATTCAATTTCAGCAGCAAAGCCTGGAAAAAGAAAAAATTTGAAAAACGTGCTCTCTGCCTTTTCAAAAAAGGTGAGTAAATTGTTTTTCTAAAAATAGATTAGTTTGTAATTATGTACAATGCATGTGATGAACAGTGGAATGATGTTAGTTTTGCATGAAAGATTTTTAGTTTGTTTGTGTTGGATTGATATATATATATATATATATATATATATATATATATATATATATATATGCAGGAATTTGTTAGCATATCTGTAAATATGAAGTCCCTGTCCATATTTTAGAGTTATTGCTCTGCTTTGGAAATTCAAAGCTCTAAATCAAATCAATATTTGATTTCGAAATTTAAATAAAAGTTGTTTGTTAATGGATGATGATGGTTTTTAAAATAATTCCAGGATTTTAATTTCAGCAAATAAGTTTAAAAATTAGGAAAAATAGTAAATTATTGATTCATTTCAAAAATCAATAACTTTAATTCCCGCTTTGGATTGTATAGATGAATTAGTGGTTAAAAATTATGATTTTTGACATGCATTTCAAAAACTTTAATTTGTTATTCAATTGGGAATTTTGAGATGATCATTTTCGGCAATTTGATGAATTGCCGATGATCAACTCGATGATTGGAGCAGAATTCTTGGTCGAAGCTAGCTATTGTGATGTTGATGTACGGAAAAATACACCTGAATTTTTCCTATGGCCGAGATGATTAAATTCGTTCGAACTATGGTTTAAGCTTGTATTTCGATCGTCTTGGCTGTCGAAGACGTGGGTAATGGATCGGATGCGATCGCGAGATGGGGATGGAGGCGTGGTGATAAGGCGGTGCTTTGGAAGAGGTTCTGGAGATTTCGGTCAACGGGGTTGACGGCGTTGAGGGGTTTTGTGGTCGAGTTCGTTTCAGATTTTCGATCAATGATCGAAATTTCAATTCGCTGTTTGGATCTTGGATTCTGGGTTGGTGAAAGGTTGTCGAGGGCTTGTGTGGTTGGTCGATGATCAGAAAGATGGTCGGAGGAGGGTGGTTAGGATGCGCACGTACACGCGTGTACGTTTGTGCACTGGAAAAATGGAGTTGGGGAAGATGAGTCTGACTCGGTGTGAAGGTCGCGTTTTCAAGGTGTCGACTCGAATTAAAGGTGGCTGGGGTTTGTCTCGGGGCAGGCTCATGTTGTTGTAGAGTTCGAACTCGAGTTTTTTTAGGGTGGTATGTTAATCTGGTAAGTACTGTAAGGTATAAAGTTTACAAATTAAACTTGTTTGTTTTGAAAAAAAGAAATCAAGTTTAAATTGTAAAGTAAGTTATTCAAAACAAATGAAAGTCAAAGATTTTTAAGGATGTTTTAATCTAATATGTTTTCAAATTTGAAAAGTCTAAAATAATTGATTTTAAAATAATTAACTAAATTTATTTTAAATTGAATTTAAAGGTATTTTCAATTTAAATATTAAATCAAAGTTTTAAGAAACTCAATCAAGTTTAAATAAGGATGTTTTCATGTTATAAGGTTACAATCAAAGTAATGTTTAAATGATCTTTCAATTTTTTTTTTAAATAGATAAGATTAAAAGAATATGTTAATTGAGTTTTCAAAGATTAGCATTTGTTTAATTCAATTAAATATGATTGAAAAGGGTTTCCAAAGATTTGGAGTATATTAAAATTAAGTGTTTGAATTGTTTTAAAAGTAAAATCATATTTCAAATTGATTTTTAATTGGTTTTAATGAAGTAAATGATTTTAGTAAATATTTAATATAAATGCAAAGTTTATTCTTAATTATTTAAGTAGAAATTAATCAAGAATAATTAATTAATAAAATAAATTTAAGCTTAATTACTATTTGTAATTAAGAATAATTACTTAATAAAGTAATTAGTGGATAGTTAATGAACAAATTAGAAATTAATGATGATTAATTAGTTAATTAATTAATGTAATTAATTTTAGATTAATTAATTAGTCTGATTAATTTAAGATAATCACTTTACAATTAATTGAGTAAAATTACTAAATGAAGTAATTAATGGATAATTACTTAAAGTAATTAGAAATAGAAAATTACTTATGGAAGTAATTAAATGGAAGTATTAGGGGATAATCACTTGATATTACTAATTAATGAATTAATTAATATAATTGATTTGAAGTTAATTAATTAAAGAGTAATTAATTAATTAAAGAATTAAGGATTATTTATGGTGGGATTAATTACTTGTTAAGGTAATTAATTAAGAGAGTAATTAACTAATGAAAGTAATTAGAAGATAATTACTTAATGAAAGAAATTAAGGGTTAATTACTTAGTTAATTTAGTTAATTAATTAGTGTGATTAATTAGTTAATGAATGTGATTAATTTAAGATTAATTACTAAATGTAATTAATTAAAAATGTAATTAATTAGCAAAGTAATTAATTTAGGATTACTAATTGATTTAATAAATTAATATCTTCTTAATGAAGTAATTACCGATTTATTAATTAATATAATTAATCAAGATTAACATAATTTATTAAGAAGTTAATTAATTACGATAAGTAATTACAAGTCGTTAATTACTGTTTATGACTAATGAGATGGTTAATTACTAATTAATTATTTAATTAATCAAAGGGTTGATTAATTAATAAGGATCATTAGTTAATATAATTATGAAATCAATCAAGGTTGATTAATAAAAGAGATTAATTAAAGTATGATTAATTAATTGTAATTAATTGAGGTTTAATACAAATTAATCATAATTGATTAATTAATGGAAGCAAATGAAGGATCATTAATTAATGTAATTAATGATAGTAATTAAAGGTTAATTACTGTATATGGTTAAGGATAATTAATTTGTGGAATTAATTAAAGAATTAAAGGCTAATTACTTGAATGTAATTAAAGGATGTTTAATCAAGGAAGATTAATGAAGGAAGATCATTAATAGATGATTAATTAATTAATTTGTATTAATTAATGAAGAAGGATTAAGGTAATCCAATTGATTAAGAATTAATCCAACCTGTTTATGGATGATTGATTGATATTGAATAATTGATATTGGATGATTGATATTAGATGATTTGGGTGTGATATCTCTATTATGTGATATGCTGCTTGTGAGATAATTGGTTGATATAAATTATCTATTGTGAAAATGTGATTCATCTATCTGTTATGTTATTCTGAATATAAGTTTAAATGTTAAAACCCTTAAACAACTTGGACATTAAAACGGCGTTTGGATTTCGGTGAGACCGGGAGCGGGTTTCCTTATTTGGATATCCGAAAACCACATCGATCCAAATTAAACGTTAGGTCGTGAATCCAAGTGCAGTTCAAGTGAAGACTCGAAGTGTAAGAACTATTCGTCAGTATAACTCTGTGGGTGATTCCGAAATGAGTTTGACGGAGATAGTACTTTTAGGTTCGAGATGGTGATTCAGAGTGCAAGGGCTATGGTCGTTGACTCTGAGGGTGATTCCAAAATGAGTGCAATGAGATAGTGCCTTCGGTTTCATTCGAACCCGAAACAAACTTGTATGGATTGAATTCTTTCAGAACATCGTCAGGTGGACGATGAGCATTCTAAGATAGATGTGTCCTATTAAGGTAATCGCAGCCTCAAGCCTCATCAACCGGGAATGGCTAAAACAGGGGAGGTGCAGCAAGGCTAGATGGGTAGCACCCATTTTAGGGTGAGGTCATTCCTTTCTAGATGTCCCTTTTTATTTCGGCTTAGTGGGTGGTTGGTCGCGCCAACCATGGGGTGATCTTACTCGGGACTGTCCAGTAAGGGATGGTTCCGGCCTTGTGTTGTAGGGGAGTTAGGGTGGCTCCTCGGTATGGTGATCTAGGACACGTACTGTGACAGGCGGTACCCCAATAGCCCTGCCATTGATGGAAACCCATTCTTCCTACGAGACCCTACGGTTTTGATTGTATTACCCACTATTGTGGCTAGTAGCTGGAATTTAATAATGTAACAATTTCGGCTATTTCTTATTTACTTGAAAACCCTAGACACTATTATAATATCACTGGATTGCCTATCAAATGTTTTGGTTAGCGTAAGGTAAAAACTTTTCCATGTTTATGTGTGGGAAGTCTTACGTGATACCTTTTCTTTTCAAATGATTTTCTAAAGTTAAGCAACTTTAAACCGTTTACTCACACCAGACCCCTATCTGACCCGAGTGTTTATTTTTTGTTTTACTAAACTCTTGGGTACTCATATTATGCATGAGTAGTCGAGGGATTCAGGTTAGCTTTGACAAAATCTGGAGGAGATTTGGAGCAGGAGGCTTCCGCGTGTAGATGTATTATTGTTCCGCTGTGTCAGTGTTATGTCTATGTTGTATTGATGTACTTGAGTTGTATAGTTAGACAGATGTTTATAACTTTCTAATATGTTTTGTATAGGATGTGTAACTCTGATGTATATGAAACTATGTTATATTTTATGTGATATATTATATTTCATTCGTTCCGCTATGAGTATCTGATGTTGTTGAGTTTCTTCATTCTTATCTTTTCTTCTTCTATCCCTTTCTTTCTTAAATCATGATGCGTTTTTCTGGAGATAGAAAGACGGGTCGTGACATTTAAATTTTCTTATTTATCTTCACAACTGGTCGTACGACGGTGTACCATCCATCGAAACGAACCATCTCCTTTATAACACATTATCATATGTGAAATTAAATAATTATTATAAATACAATACCACTTAAGAACTCGAATTCATTTCAAAGTATAAACATTTATTTCCTTTAATTATTTCAATTATACTTCACTTATTCAAAAACTCAAGAATTTATAAATAAACAATTTTTAAAAGCTTGATTACTTAATGATAAAATAACTTATTTAAAATAACTCAAATTAATTAGACTTACAGTAAAACAAATTTAAATTCCTTTGTCAATATAAGTTCAAATAAATCTTTATATTTAAGGAAATCGTTTTTAAACAGTTTTACTTTAAATCAACATGCTTGTTGTAAAACTTGGAAAGACAAATACATTTTGTAAACTTTACACAAGCATTTACCTTATAACTAGTTTCTTTTAATAATTTAAAACTTGCATTTCATTTATTTTTTTTCCAAGCAAAGCTATTGGGCCGAAACCCCAAAAAAATCCCAAAGACAAAACAATTTAAAAATCCTAATCTATCAATTACAATATAAATGGGCCGAAGCCCGACCCAAACAAACTACCCCTTCTCCTCTTCTCCCTCTACTACCTCCTACTAGACTATCATACACTCCCAAGCCCTCCCGAATTCTTTGCCACGAACCGGAAAACAACTCCGACCAACTCGCCAAAAATCCAATCGAACATCGAATTGATCACCAGCCCTGACTTCAACATCTGGTTGAACCAATTCTTCCGCCTTTCCCAAATTCTACCACGACCGAGCATCGCGTGTACACGATGCACATGCACAATCGTTTTGATGTCTAATCTGACATCGTGAAATCCTGAACCGATGCTCCGTCCTTCACTGATCGCCATCACCACCTCATCGAAACATCTAACTCACCTTCCCGTAAAACCACTCTTCAGTGCGAACCATCGAAGAACCCAAGACCCGATCTTTGTCGAACTGCTCTCAACTGACACCTCTGGTCCCAAAACTTCCTTCTCCAATCAGAAGCACACCCATCACACTACCTTCCTTCCAAAAATTGAATGTCCCGGTCGTGAGCCTTTCCCCAGTTCGATTGCGATCGTCGGCCTTCCAATTCCGTCCATAAACCCTAAATTCGGACGCTCCCCACCATCCCCAGGCATCAATTCAAAATTTGGCCACTATCATCACCTTCCCCTTCCAAACCCAGCCGCGCCAACTCATGATGAATAGATTGTTGGAAAAAAATTTTTGAATGGAAATCGTTCATCCTTCGATTTCTCGTGATATAGATCACTAAAAATTCCAATTTTACTTCTGAAATTCATATTTCAACACAAGGAACCCGATTGCATGCTCAAATCCTTGAATTAAAAACATTAAACCTTCGCTAAAGTATATTATTTACTGTAAATCTTGTCATAAATGAACTACACAGTAAAATTTCTTCACAGTCTATTTTTAACTTAAACTGCACACAAAATTTAACACTTTCCTAGTTCACATCATCATCAATCATGAATCAGACTAATAGATGTTGATTTTTGAAACTGAAATAACAAAACATTCACCGTCAACAGAGAAACAAAATAGTTCTTTGCCATGTTTAAAGTTTACTTTCTCACCTTAAACATTTTTGATTCGAGAAGCTTTAAGTTGAAGTTTTGAAATCTTTAAATCTGAAACTTGAACTCTAGAAAATATTGCTTTTGAAATTCCTTGATGGTTTGTATTTTTAACAGAAATGCTTCCAAACTGAGAACAGAGCACTTGCTTTGTTCTTTTACTTCTTTTTATATTTTCCTGGTGCTTACAATTTTTAACAGAGATATTTCTAAAGTTACTGATTTAAGACCTATAGGTATGAACTTTGCAACATCAGATGTTAGACATAAGTGATCTTTTGGAGGCTGTGTTGAATTTGTTGAGCTGAGAGAAATTGAAAAGAAACTTAAAATTATTATGTTGGATTTTCTTCAGATTATAGGTGCGAAATGTTAGTATGTGTTTACTGTTAAAAATTTCTTTTTTTACTAACCCGTTGTTTATCTTCATTAAACCAGGTTTTGTTTAATTGTTTTAACAGTAAATGACTTAAAATCTTTTCCTATTATTATATTTATAATATAGACCATAAAGTACTTTAAAGTATATGTAAGTATAATTATTAAATTAATCATCCCATAATTAGTGCTGACAAAGTAGTATTGCACTTATACATTTTAAAATAAGGGTAAGAGACAAACAAAAAGATTAACACTATCTATATATAAACAAAATGAAATAAGTATCATTTGTATAATGTTGGATAGCCCATAGTTTTCGTTACTTGTCAAAGTAGTGTTTGTATTGTTTCTATACATAAAATGAAAATGGGAAACCATATTAAAATAACACTTTTGGTTAATTTGTTATATATATATATATATGTATTTTAAACAAAATGAAATAACATTTTATGTTAAATGCCCAATATACATATGTTACTTTGAAACAAAGATTACAAAGTGATATTAAACTATTTTTCAGCCGTTGTGTGTATATATAACCAAATATTCACTTTTTAATTTAAAATACATAAATATATTATTTCAAAATAAATCAAGTTACTTCCTTCTTTATTAATTTATAATATAAAATATATTACTTCAAAATAACTAAGTTTATTGATACCTATGTGTATATAGTTTCCTATTTATTCAAGTGATTATTACACACATCAATTTATAACATTTTTGTCTATTAAATATTATAAATTTTCTTTTTAACTTATCATTTCATATATACAACCTTTCTAAATTAATGTATATATATATATATATATTATTATTATTATAGAAGTTTTCAACTCTTTTTATTTTATATAAACAACATTGTTTATATATATATATATGCTAAAATCAAAAATATCATTTTTTCTTCATTAAGAATTTCCATCCAATTATATTACATATAAAGTTATTATTCTATATGTAAAAATATTTGATTTTCAATAAATTTAAATTTCTATTATATTTCAATCTTTAGAATAAAATATGCATATTTATCTTTAAAAAATACATATTTTTAAATCTAAAACTATATATATATATATATATATATATATATATATATATATATGCTTTTGAACCAAAACATACATATAAGAAAATCTATTTAAATTAAATTTGTAATTTGATATAGATTTGAAAATTCAAGTTACATTGGTTTAGAAAATTGTTTACAATCATAAGTCATTTGTTAATGGGAATATTGTATATTAAAATACAATATTATTGAATATTATAAACTAATATTCACAACTTGGGATGTCCAAAATCCCGGGTCGTTACAACTAGATCGATTTGTCATTTCTAAATGACAGATAGTTTACTCAGACGTCTAGTTTAAATTTCAGACATATGAAATGGATCGAATATTTATATTATGGTGGCAGAGACTTTATTCAGATGTCTGATTCGTTGTTCAGATGTCTGAAATAGTCTGTTACCATTTGAAGCTTCTTTATAATTTTTTGGTTCAAAATTTGACACAAATGCTATATGGCTTATTTGATTAAGTTAATTTCTAGTTACTCTAGAATAGAGATCTCCAATGATATTATCTTTTGGATGATCCTTAAAAATTCTAGGAGATGATATTAATGTATTATTTTGCACATTGGTCTTATTAAAAGAATTCGTTATATTTGTTATTGTAACTATTTCTCTATCATCATTAGTATGATGGTTAAGAGGATTTTCCTCGAACGGAACACGTAAACTTTGTTCAATAGTGTTATTTCGTTTAATAAAAATTCTATATGCTTTGCTGCGATCCGAATATCCAACAAAGATTCCTTCATCCGCCTTCGGGTCAAATTGTCGTAAATTATCTTTTGTACTTAATGTAAAACATTTTGATCAGAAAGTTTTAAAGTATGATACTTTAGGTTTTCTTCCAAAAAATATTTCAAATCAATTTTATTTAATCGTAGGACGTTTGGTTACTCGATTCAAAACATAACAAGCTATGGCAATAGCTTCAGCCCAAAAATATTTTGGTAAACCACTACTATTTAATAGTGTTTGTGCACATTCTTGTAACGATGTTTTTTCTTTCTACTACACCATTTTTGTTGAGGTGTGCGGGAAAAGAAAAATTATGAATTATTCTTTTTTTATTACAAAAAATAGTAAAAAGATCATTTTCGAATTTTCCACTGTGATCACTTCAAATATTTTTAATTTTCAAATCCATTTGTGTTTTAATTCTTTTAGCAAAAATTTTAAACATACCAAAGGTGCCATTTTCATATTTTAAAAATAAAGTCCATGTATATCTTGAAAAATCATCAACTATTACGAAAAGATATTTGCTGTGATATATAGATCATACTTGCGTTGGACCAAATAGATCTAGATGTAATAATTCTAACGATTGTTTGTAGAAATATTACTTTTAGATTTAAAAGAGCTTTTCTTTAGTTTTCTAATTTGAAAATCGTCACATAAATTTTCTACTTTATAATTTATTTTAGTTAAACCACTAACTAGCTCATATTTTGCTAATTTATTAATATATTTAAAGTTAATATGACAAAATCGTTTATGCCATAACTATGGATCGTCATGTTTGGTGGTTAAACACAAATTTGAATTTTTATTTATATTCATGTTTAAGACATAAGTATTTTTGTTTCTAAAACCCTCAAATATAAGTTGTTTGTTATTATCGAAAACATTACATCTATCTTTTTCGAAATTGATTTCAAAACCTTTGTCGCATAATTGACTAATACTTAGTAGGTTGTGTTTTAATTTTTCTACTAACAAAAAATTTGTAATAATAGGAGAGTTAGAAATACCAGAGTTGACGACCTCTCCAATTCCCACGACATATCCTTTTGAGTTATCTACAGAAGTTACAGTTTCACCATCGATGTGTGTTATATTTGATAACATTTTTGAATTTTCGGTCATATGCTTGGAGCATCTGCTATATAGTATCCATTTTTTATTATTTTTTATTTGGGTACCTGCAAAATAAAAGATGATTTAGTTGGTACCCATATACTTTGTTAGGGTCCTAGATGTTAGGAGAAGTAAGTAGCCATACCCAAGAAGGTTTGGTATCTTTATGAATATAATTCTTATTATGGACTACATTTTCGAAAAAATTATTAATATGTTTTTGTCCAATTAAATTATTATTTATCTTAGGGATCCAAATTTTTATATTTCTAGTATTCGTATTAGACTTAGGTGAACTTTTATTCTATTTATAAATACAACTATATTTCTTAATATCATTCCCTCTTTGTTTAGGAGTATTTTTAAATCCTATTCCATTTCTATTACCTTATAGTTTTGAAGTTTTGATAAGATTTTCCAAATCCTGTTTTCCTTTATTAAATTTTGAAACACTATTTGTAATTTTATCTAATTTTTCTTTTAATTATAAATTTTCAATTTTCAATATTTCAGTATTACTCTTCAAGTTGACAATTTCTTTTAACAAGTTATCCTTTTCTAATTTAGTTTTATCAAAATCAATAGCAATAGCCTCATATTCGACCAAATTATTTTTAATTTTTTCTTGAGATAATTCTAGTTCCTCTTCTAAAATAATTTTTTTTCATCTTTTAACATTCCTACTTCAAGTTCCAATCTATTTATTTTGGCTATATGTTCATTGTTCAATTTTTTAATTTGTCTAAATTGACCATCTAATTTCATGCTAAGTTATAATAATTCATTATAAGTAAGTTCAGGACATACCTCATCAGTTTGTGCCATAAAGCACACATTAGCTTATTCTCCGTCATTATTGCTATCACTATTTGATGATGATGAAGAATCCGAGTCATCCCATATTACTTTGAAAGCCTTCTTATTTTTGAAATTTTCAAATTTGTTCTTCTTTTTATCATTATTGAGCTTGGTGTTGAATATGCGAGTATATGATTTTTTTTTGATGATAATAAACATATATATATATATATATATTCATTTAAATGTATTTGTTAATGTACTATTATATTTTTCACATAATTAAATATATATTTGCTGAATAAAATAAATAACACAGAATTTGGATTCAAACAGATATTTTATTCAAACAAATATTTATTACAATTTTGAATAGTAAAAATTCGAGCTCTCACTATATATATACAATTTCAGTTACAATATAATTTCAATTACATCACATTTCAATTTACATAATGACCTCACTACATATCGCTCATTCACTCGTATTTAATCTTCAAATTGAATCCAGCATCTGAACAATCTGCAAAAATAAATACCGACGCAATAAAATTTAAAATGAAATATTTTTGCAGTATAAAATAAAATGTGATTTTTGAAAATTTATTTGCCTCAGTTATTTGGGTTGTTCGTCATCATTTAATTCGAATTCATCATACACGAACAGCTTGCGACATGTACAGTGTATCACTGTACATGCCACAAGGCCATGCACACCGGTATATACACTTGATAAAATTACAGGGATAGGTGAGCACAGGTCAAATCCAAAACGTCAGGTTCAACTCAAGTGCAATAAAAATAATGTCATAATATCAAAACAAGGTCAAATCCGAGCTACTAGCTGGACTCAACACAGGTGAAATTCCAAAAATCAAGATGAAGTTCAAGTGAAATCAAAATGAAAACTGACGTGCACAAGCACGAGAAGCAAGTGCACCCAAAACCAAACAAGAGCAAAACTGCAAACAAAGTCAACACAACTACAAAAAACAACACTGAAGCATACATGTCAACCAGGCGGCGAGCAAAGTCGACAAGTACTTCAAGTACGAATGCACAACTGGATGCATGAATAACACTCAGACTTGGAGTGACAAATATACGAAGTCAACATGTATGCAATAGTGAAGTGAAGTGGACAGTACAACCTAGTTCAATATGCAATGTACCTAGAACTAGTTCAGTAATCAAGTGAACAATGCAAACAAGTCACAAATACAAGGGTCAAGCAAATGATACATGTACAAGACTCAACACCACACAACTGAAGATTAAATCATATCACAAAACATTGCTACAAAAGATACTAGACTAGATTGAACCAAGTACAACAAGAACAGAGTCTCGACCAAAACAGCACATGCCTCGACATCAAAGACAGAGAAACCAGAATGCAAGCAGTATTACTGCAACTTGAACCAGACTTCGAATTATACAATGATGTGAAGATAACCAGTGCACAACAGCCATCATACAACAACGCATACATATAGTTAAAGTAAAGGCAGAGCTCAAGGCTACCAAGTTAAACAATGAAAATTGCCTCAAAGCAATATGACATAGCTACAACTTATACATCAATGAAACTCAAGTCAAATACTATGTAAATATACAAAGACTCCAAGCATTTCAAACACAAAGAAAATCAGTCACAGTGCAGTTTCCATCAAAGACAGAATGCAACGTGGAAGTAGTGACAGTGCCGAAGTCACAAAGACAATGGTCAACGTCAAGCATCAGAAAATGGCCAGAGCAAATCATTACCAAAGTCAAGGCCAATTTCAATCTGAAACAACCAGGGTGCAAGTTTGAACAATTTCAAAAATCATGGTACAGCAGTCATGGGACGGCAAGTAGAAATTAAACAAGTCAAATTCCAACATGCTACAGAGATGAAATGAATCAATATCATCACAGCAAAGTCAAAGCCATGATCAAAGAATATGATGAACAAGTTATAGACGTGGTGGTCAAGAATCGATCAAGGAAAATTAAAAGCTGTGATTATCAAGTAAATCAAGTAATCAAATATACGAAATTGAAAAGGTCAGAAATCATCATCAACATTCAAGCAAAATCGTACAGCCGAGAAAAAAAATCAATAGACGAACTCGTATAAAATATACGAACAAAAAATAAGGAATTCGATTCCTATATAAGCTTAAAACATCATCGGCAAAATGCATCGAGTTCAAACAAACTAACGAGTAAAGAAAAAAGGCATAAATTACATACCAAAGTCTAAATCAAACTCGATTGAATTGAAGCAGCCGTATGGGAATCGAGGAAATCGTCGATTGCCGAAGCAAAGCAGTATAATAGCTATTGTAATCAACCAATAATCAATCGGTGCCTCAATTACTAAAACCCTAATTTTAATCAGAGAGGAACAAACGAGAACGAGCAACAGGAAGCCACCATTTTTCACAAGGAAGTGGGCCGATAAAAATAAAGGAAATAATATTTCACTTAACAAAAATTTGGGTCGGCCTTTACCTTTGTATTGGGTCTATAATAAAAGGCATATAATCAGGGTTTTTTGTTTGTTTTTAAATTGTATTTTCCATTTTAAACCATTGTAATTTCTAGTCGTGTGACTGGGGGACAAACTACGTGGTGTAGTTTGAGAATTTGCAACTCAGTGGCTGAGTTGTGGCAGGATTTTGAGCGTAGAGTTAAGGCTAGCCGACAGCGGGTGTCGCGAGTTTACGTGTGTAAGCGTCTGACTGCTTAGTTTCTAGTAGAAACCTTGGGGGCAACACGTAGGCAGGGTTTTGCCGAAGCTGGGTAAATTCTGTGTCGTTCTATTTCTGCATTTATTCTGCTATTATTTGTGCTGCTATTTTGATATATCTGTGTTGAAAATATTTTATAAACTTCCACAATAATTTTTATAATTAATAAGATCACCCTATTCACCCCCCTCTAGGGTGAAATCGATCCTATACTTGGGACAGTCTTTCTTCATATGTCCAAATTGATCGCATTCATAGAATTTGATTGATGTTTGATTTGAGCGTGATTTTCCTTCTTTATAAAATTTAGTCATTTTCCAAAATTCTTGAATTTGTTGTAGATTTTGGCAATAAATACAATTTCTTTTTCATCTAAGTTGGAGTCTTCATTTGTTGCTGGGAATGCTATGTTCTTCTTTTCCGAATTTAGTACTTTTCATGCCTGCAAATTAGCTTCATAGGACATTAAATTTCCTATCAACTCTTCGACTAAGAGTGCTGAGAGATTATTAGCTTCTCCGATAGCTAATACTTTTCTTTACCACTCTAGAGTTAAAGAATTGAGTATTCTAGATATTAAATCAAAGTTTTCGAATTTGACTCCAAGTGCCATTAAATCGTGTTGAATAGTTTGGAATCTAGAGTACATGTCTACTATAGATTCGTTTTGTTTCATTTTAAAAGATGAAAATTGATTTTGTAAAATTGAAATCTTTGTTTGTTTAACTATTTTTATGCCTTCGTGTGTAACTTGTAAGGTACGCCAAATATCAAATGCAGTGTTACATAACATGATATGTGAAAATTCATTTTTATCAAGTGAACAAAATAGAACATTCATAGCTTTGGCATTATTAGAAGCTGCGGTTTTTGTGCATCTGTCCATGTGTTCATAGCAGTGTCAGGTGCTTCATATTTATTTTGAGTGGTTGACCAAATTCCTAATCCATTAGCTTCCATAAAAATTCATATACGTGTTGACCAATATGCATAGTTAGAACCATTAAAAAGTGGGGGTTGTGCTGTGATTGATCTTCTTGAAAAATACTTGCCATATTTTAGCGAAAAACGTGTTACTATATTTTGGTCTAATCTTGCTCTGATACCAATTGAAAGTCTACAGGGTGGATCATGTGGTGTGTATGCAAGTATATGTGACATTATATATGATGCAACTAATATAGGTAAGTATAGAATAGGCACACCTTGATTTTATACTAGTTCGGACCTCCCGTCGTACGTCCAGTCCCGAAGCTTCCCTTTGGAATTCGACTGTCAAACACCTTCACTTTGCTCGGAGGAATAGACTTGGTTACAATAGCTTGTTCTTGTCAAGTATGTGTTCTATAACACGGATATTGACTAATAAGTACAAATGCTTCCAATATATATCTAGAGAGCATTGATTGTGAAGAACTGAATATATGAAAGAGTGAAATACAAGTATAGATTGCTAGAAATCAAGAATATAATAAAGTATGTAAGCAAAGAGCACAAGTTAGTAAGATGATTGTTCTCTTTGATTCTTGATGATATATATAGTTGTAGAGAGGTTCCTTGAGTAGTTGCATCCATTAACAAGTGCTCTACAGTTGCTTTTGATGATGATGAAGAGTTGCAACAAAGAGAAGCGAAGATGTCTTTTCAAATGCGGTAGTTGAAATTTAAATATAAATTCCGAGTTCAAAATCAAACGTCTGGTATTTGTATCAGACGCCTGACACTATTTTTTTTTGCGTATAGTAGTCTTTCAGACGTCTGAGTGCATTTACCAGACATCTGATCTTGTTTGTTTTGTTGTTCCAAAGGGTTTTTCCGGATGTTTGGCTAGTGCACCCAAACGTCTGAAAGCTGTGCATGTCTGCTTTGTGCATCTTTCTTGTTGCTCCTTTGATCCTTTTGACTTGTAGTCTCTTGTAATGTTCTGTGAGCCTTGTTCTTGTCTTTCTAGTGATGTTACTCTAGCAAGTACCTACATATAGAAATATATATGCATATTCGATTTCCATCGTATAGTTGTTGTCATCGAAATCGTAGATTTTGTTTCCTAATGACTGAATGGAGACATCTAAGGTATATCATTGAGGATTTGATTCAAGTTGTTTTGATGACCCACCTTTTTTGAGCGATTTAAGTCGACAATAAACCATATATTTCTAACTCAAACCATTCAAAAGGGTGGATTGTCAATGGGGTTTAATAAGAAAATAAGAGGAAAGAAAGAAAGAAAAACGCAGAATCTCGCAGCGGAATGTCAGTAGCCAGTGAGTCCCCTATATGTACCAAACTAAAACAAAATCATTGCGGGCGCATATTAGGATAAAAGTATGACAATGCATGTTGGGCAATACCCAAGGTAGGATGATACCGGTTTACCCTTTCTGGCAGGTCGTAACCCCTAACGGCCGGCTGAGTCCACCACCCCCAAATCAAATCAGTGTGCACTGATCAAGTAAAAAATCAATATAGTAATATGAAGTGGTGATGGCCCCTAAAGGCAGCTAACATCTTGGCCAGACATAAGCTCCTATTTTAGTTGTTACAAATTGATAAAAGTGTCATGGTCATCTATCATTCTCTTTCTTCATTCCGGCAAACGTCGCTAATTCAAACTCTACATTCTTGACAACATCACCACCGCATACACGATTGTTAAAATGGTTCCGGTATTGGCATAGAGAATGCAAATATCTGGCCCCGGTGTCTTTAACAACCAAACGTCACTTTTCACACCGGTTGGTTCTTTTAAATTTCATGAAAAATCATATTTTATATCAAAATATCAGATTCACTTCGAAATCATTTCGAGTTCAAAATATAGGTTATACCTTCAAAACTTTCGTATTTAATTCAATGATTTAAATCTAAATAGCCCCCCTTTAAAATAGTTTGAATATTGAGAATATTTTTGAATAATTAAAATAGTTTCAATGTGGAAATAGCTTGGAGAATTAAAATAGTTTTAATATTGAAAAATGGTTTGGAGTAATTAAAATAGTTTTAAACATTGAGAATAGTTTAGATTATAAAATAGTTTAGTATTGAAAATAGTTTGAATAATTAAAATAGTTTGAATAATTAGAATAGTTTATATATCAAAATAATTTTAATAATAAAATAGTTTTACATTAAAATAGTTTATATTGAAACTGTTTCTTCTTTCACAACAAGGTCCAAATTCCAAATCATAACGGATTCCATTTTTTCACTTCCAATTCAATTCAACTTCATATTCAAAATTCCATTAAATCGACCTCACTTTAACGATTTTAACTATTCTTCCAATTCAATTTAAATGTGTCTATTTAAAGGCTGGAAGTTCCAATTCACATTCTCAATTTGAAACAATTTAGTTTAAATCCATTTCACGTCCAAACTTGGAAATACCAATTTAAACTATTTTAATTAAAGAAAATTCAAAGTTTAAATTAGAAACTAAAACTTTCAAATAATTCACTTCCGATCAATTCAAATCATATCTCAATTTCAACTTAAGGTTTCAAAATAATCCTCAAACAATTTCATTTAAACAATTTCAATTTCAACATTTCAAATCTCACACTAGAAAATAATTTAATTCATATAAATTCAATTTTTATTTTCTTTAATACAATATTCTTTAAAAAAATCCAATTATAATATTTAAAAACCATTTAATTTAGTCAAATTCGGTGTCCGTATATAATTTTCTACCATATGGCCAAGTGGTTATTTATTTCAATTTTAATTACATAGATGGATATAAATCATTTCAATACATATCTAAATGATATAGGTATATATTATTTCAACCTATTTCTTAATTCATTTCAATAATACAAATAACAATTTATATAATGCCAAATAACAAATAGGGTAATAACATGGATATATCCAAAATAAATAAACAACCATACATCCAACATATCAATAAATAGACATCCAATTGCAACAAACATCCAAATCAACCTAGATATCACGAAAGTTACTAATTATCGATTGTCGGTGTTTAACTAGCAAATAAATTAAAATATTAATTTAAATGTCAATTTAATTCAATATAAAATCCAAATTAATTTAAACATCAATTTAAACTACCAAACATCAACCAACAAAACTTTATCATTTCATGATTTTAATTTAACTAACATTGGAAAAATTAGTGTTGCGTGAGTGGGTTAAATCACTCACCTTTGATTTAAAGCCCTTTAAAAATCCAACAAAACCCTAAAATCTCAATAGTCTTCAAATTTAACAAAACTAGTTCCATGTTGTCCATAATTTCGATATGAATTCAACGGAAGAAACCGCACGTCTCTCTGAGTCCGTATGCAAAAATTATACAAGTTAGAACATTTGAATTTTAAATTAAGATGAATGAGGCGCAGAAAACCTTTGATTAAATGCCCGTTAAAGATCCAACAAAAGTGCAAAATCTTGATAGTCTTCAAATTCGACTAAACTAGTTCCATATTATCTAAAATTTCGATATGAATCCAACAGAAGAAACCATGCGTCTATCGGAGTTCGTATGCAAAACTTATGCAAGTTAGAACATTTAAATTTTAAGTTAAAATGAGGGGAAACAAAGTAATTTACCAACACGTAGCCTAATCCTAAAGCCATCTCCATCTCGAAGAAACCCATAGTCGCCGCTTCCATCAACCAAATCGCCGCGCCTATGTGCGCCCATACCAAGATCGGAAATCACTGCCACCTTCCCCTTGCTTGGTCGTCCCTTTGGGCCCCACGCGACGCGCAACACCATACTAGAGACAGAACGCCGCCGCTGCCATTCCTACGCAAATTCTGGCAAAATGGAGTGCTCTTGCCATGATTGAAGCCATTAGATCGGCTTCTCTTGATGCCCTCTACACTTAATAGCCAACGATTGTCTATTTGACGACGATCCACCTTTGGACGACAACCTTATAATGGACGGCCGAGACTTCTTCGCCAATTTTTGGTCAAACTGAAATTCGATTGCAAAAATGAATTCCAAACGCTGACTCCATTCGTCGAGAACCTTGCGACGATATATTATTCGATAGGGTTTGAACTATTCTGAATTTTTGGATTCGATGTGAAATTGCAATTTATAGTTTTTGGATACTCACCATTGAGGAGGAGCCGATGGAATGAAAGTACATACAAAAAAATAAAATAAAATGCTTTTAGGGTTTATAACAACATATATATATATATATATATATATATATATATATATATATATATAGGCAAATATGGATAGGAATGAATGGAACAAATATCGATTGGGCTAAAGTGATAATAAAGGCCCGAAATGCCCGTTTCGTTTCCGAAACGAAAATAGGTCATCCAATAAATTAAAATGTAGGTTTTCAATATTTTTAAACTCAACGAAACTTATTTCAAACCCTAATTCTATTGTATATATAAGTTAGCTTTAAAATCTAATTATACTTATTATACACGTTAATTAATTGAATTATTATTAAACTAATTAAATCACTTTTAAATTATAAATTAAAAGTTTCTTATCATCATTCTGATTAAACATAATTAAATAATCTTTTAAAATTAAATTTTCCATGTTAAATCCAAGATTTAAATATTGCATTAATTTCAACATCTAATTACAATAGTAATAAAATCCCAGTTCATTATATTTTAAATTTCAGTAAATTCCTTTTGTTTTGATTTACATGTTCTTTATATTAAATCAATAATTTCCTTATGTAATTTATTTGACATAAGTTTCCATTTATTAAATTCGTTACTCTACAGTTAATGTCTTTGCACATATTATTTGAAATATTTAATTACATTAAATTCCAATTGATTGCCAAATAATTGATTTCTTATTATATACTAAACCATTTGATACATTATTATTTTATTCCTCATTAACTTTACAATTATATCCAAATTAATCCCTACATATATCCCATTTGGAAATAATCGTTCATTTCATTCTTTATAACATTAACATTTGTTATTTACAATCGATGAAATTTACATCCAAACAGTTATTAAGTATATTCAGATAATAACATTAATTTAATGCTGGTATGCATTGCCATCTTTACCTCATTGAAATTTGCCATTTAGAATTCATTTAAGATCAAGTTATATTTTCTAACACTTCTTTTATATTAATAAATCATAAATTTTAATTTTTGCAAATATTAAATTCCAACGTCTTATTCACTTTAATATTTTTAATTCTTAAAATCACGGGTCGTTACAATCTCCCCCACTTAAAACATTTCTTCCCCAAAAAGGAACAAGGAAGGATCAAGAGATTTGATATATTTTATTTAAAATAGTCAATTTATAAATAATTAAATCTACATACTTAAGTTTAATATAAATTTGAAAATAACTCAACTTCCATGAAAAAATTTTAAGTCCTAAATTCATGAAAAATTTCGGTAGAATCTCCTTTGCACGGCTAGGTACGAAAAAAATAAGAATATCAATAATTACATTGTATATGTCTTATTTCAAAAAAAACCATCCAAACTATGAGAAAACCAATAAAATACCGCTACAAAAACCGTAATCCTAAAACGTACCTATTTGTCGGGCAAACAAAGCTCTGTTTATAAAACCAAAAGTAACAGCTATTGCTACCATAAACCTACATATTACTTGCAAAATCCAAACAAGTTAAAACTATGTAAAAGAACAATATGTTCGTTATTCCCATCAATAACACAAGTAACACAACATATATAATAATCATATGCAACCAAAAGTAGTATGATCATTATATGCAATAAAAGAATCCATCACGAATCCATAGCAACCAAAAACGAATGGATATCTAGGTTTAGAAAACTTTCATCGTACAAGTATGATACTACCAAGTGAACCTTACGCTTAACAACCCTTGATAATTATTTAATAGATTATTCATACAACCTCAAACAATTTGAAGTATCATTACCCAAACTTCCCATAAGCAAACAACAAAGAATCATATATTATTTTAGTTTTTATAATGTACATATATCATTTGTAAAAAAAATTTGATCGCTTGCTTGAATACACAAATTTCACTATTGAGTTAGTATCGATAACCCAACTGTGATGCCCTACCTCTATACTCACACTAGCCAAGGACACTACGAGGTAATGCCTTCGACTAGCATGAAGAATAAGGCTATTGAGGATCGACCATCTGTGTAATTGCTTTGTGCATGTACCAATATGTTCGATAGTATTATATGCATTTCATTTCAAGAGGAAATCTGACACATAATAACAAACTCAAAATTACTACACAGTGCTTGTATGATCTTCGGAAACAAATATAAAATATAACATAACATAAATCAGTCACAGATATTCATATCACCAAGGCAGAAACAGATATGAATAAAACATATAAAAGTGTACACTAAGGTAGTGGTCATGTAAGACCCACTACATCACAAAAGAATAAGTACAAGTGCTAGGCAAAAGAATATGTATACATCAAGGAGTCTCTATCTCGAATGTATAAAAAAAAATTACTAAGCTAAGTAGTTAACCAAAAGTTAGATGATGGACCCTCATAAGAAGTCAAGTAGAAGCACCTGAAATACCTCGGTCTGACTCGAGTATTATTTAAGAAGAAAATAATAAACGGATCAGTCTAGCTATAAATATCGTACAAAATGAGATAGGATAAGAGATATAACAAAATCGTATGATAACAATAATGTCATACTGTGACAAGTATACATTAATTAACAACAAAAAATCGTACAATATATCAAGAATCTCAAAACACCAAAAAGAATGTCCTATTCTTTATTTTATTTACGAAACCACAAATATTGATACAGCTTATCAATATAAATCACAAAAATTAGTGAAACACAAATTCTAGAAATCATCAATTAGAAATCTAGAAATCACAAAAAAAGGAGGCTTATCACAAACGGGAGCATGAAAGCTCACCAACACGTGTATCACAAATGAGTCGCTATTCCATGGTCGCAAACCATAGAGCCTATGCAATGACGTAGTACAATAATGGTACGCTCGAGGAACCTAAAACTCGAATAATTTGGAACGACGACGTAGTACAATAACGGTACGCCCGATGAACCAATCTCCATAACAGAACATGGGTCGCTAGCCCACAAAAATGAGTCAAAACTCCAAAGAACCCATACTTCATTAGCCTATAAAAGAAATTAGACGAAGCTCAAATAAAATGAGGTATAGTCCCCACGTGGATAAAGAGACATCGCATATCACTAGTTTAAACCGTAAAATGATCACCATTGATCAACAAAAAGTGTGAATTACACTAAGCTAGTAAATAAACGAGTTTAGCTTCATGTCCCATAACCACTAGCTTAGCTTAAGTGATTACGAACAAATTGTTGATTTCTACTTGAAAATTGTCACAAGATTTCAATCGAACAAGCCCAAGAATTAACCGACAAAGAAAACGCAAGCATTTCATACCACTTGTTTTGCTAAGTCGTTTAATTAGACTTCTCGAACGAATGAGGTAAAGGTTTATATATACTAATAAATTGAAATATGGTTTTAAAAACAAGCTTTACATTAAAAATAATGTTGAAATCATTTTTGTGTAAGAGTTTGAATATCTACTACTAGTATAGAAACCTATGTATTTTAAAGTGACAAATCATAGAAAACGATTGTAAAAACAATTGAACGCCAAAAATTCACATTCGAAGACCTGAATAAAATCCATAGAAATCGATACCAAATCCATCAAAGTGGATATTCCCAAAAATCCAAAAAAAGAAGTCATCAAAGTCGATAAAAGTGACAACAACTAATCAGATCAACAAAATCGATAAATATTGGTAATTCACTCAAAAAATAGGCAAATAGGCAAAATTGAACTGTTCGATATGTTTGGAGGTTCAACTAGACATCTAGATCTGGGTTTTGGAAATAATTCAGAAACCTCCCAGACGTCTGAATCATAAACCAAATGTCTGACCACTAACCAGACGCTGAAATTACCAACCAGATGCCTGATTCTTTTCTCTGCCTTTTTTTATTTTCTGCGTTCGTCATACAATTTTTCCAGAGACCAGAACTAGACGTCTGAAATTACCAACCAGACGTCTAGTTGGTTCAACTGGCAGAAATTTACCAAGGCCAATGATGACCAAATCAATTCGGAAGTGATCGGACGAGCGACAGAGACTAGGGATTTATGTCAAGCGACAACCCAGCCTTATAGGCACTTCGATACACCCCAAATACATGTCCAAACATCCAAGATAGGATTTTTAAAGATTTCGACTTCAAAACAATAAAATTGGAAAATTCACTAAATCAGTTCAAATCAAAAGCAAATGAACATGAGATAGATGTTAGAAATTCATACCTAACAACAACAAAATGTATAGACATAGATGTAAGTTCAAAAACTCACATTTAAACCTAAAAACAACAAATGAGAAGCTTTAAAATAAGGCAAGACCAATTCCTCTTCAATATACCTCTAGAATATTCAATCTATTGTCAAAGGTGAAGTTTTTCCTAAGTTACGGCTTAGGAATTTCTGAGAATTGAATAGAGATTGGGATGGAGAAGGTGAAGAGGATGCTCACTTATGCTTCTCCTTGATCTCTAGAACTTGAACTTGAATTTCCTAGCAAAACTAGGGCTTAGGAACTTTAAGTCTCCTTTATTTCCTCCATTTTTACTTTAGCTTGAGAGTATTAGGAAATGAGAATGAATCAAGAGGAGAGGGAGTGGAGTTAGGGTATTATGTTGGGTTAATAGGCTGAAATCCACAAATAGAAAAACAACAAAATTCAACTCAACTCCAAACATGTCGATGTTTATACTCAAAAAGGTCGCAAACGCCATTTTGAACTCAATGGACGTAGTCTCGAATCCTAATTCGACAATTTACAAAAAGTAGCATTTTGGACTTTAATCTGACTAACGAAGCTATATTTAAATATGCAATCGTAAAATATGCGAGTTGTTACAGACTCCCCTCCTTAAAGAAATTGCGTCCTCGTAATATTTAAGAAGAAAACAAAGAGTAACAACCATAAAAGCATATCAACACAAAAGAAATTTGAAATAAGAAGTTCACCTTAAAGAGCACGAGAGAGTAAGTCTGGATGTGTTCACTCGATGAATTCTCTGAATTCCCAAGAATAATCTCTAGGATTTGAGGACCATTGACTTTCACAAGTGGGACATCTTTATTTCCCTGACTTGCACAGAAAGACCCCTATTGTTTAGTAATTCGACGCCTCAACTTTTTACTATTATCAACTAATCTTTTCCATGTTTGATTTTCATCTATGTTGGAACAGCTTTGTTTCTAGATTCATTCGAGCAAAGATATTGAGAGGAGTTTAAAAGCCCCGCTTATTATTTTCATTTCTCCCGGAGAGTAAGTAATACTGGTATATAGAAAAGTGCGAGAGGCGTTTAACCTCCGTAGAAATGATACTAATAGGATGTTGCTCATAAGTCAAATCAGGTGAAACTTCAATTTCTTCAATAACACCGGGCTCGAGAATAGAATCATAATCCCTAAGGCATTTCTGTAGTTGAGAGATGTGGAAAACATTGTAAATAGCAGAAAATTGAGCCGATAATAAAAGGCGATAAGCCACGGTACCGATAATTGGTGATAGGAAATAGGCCAATATATTGAGGTGCTAATTTTCCCGATCGACTAAAGCGCACTATACCCTTCATAGGTGAAACACAAATAAACACCAAATCTCCCATAGAAAATTCTAAATTCCTTCTTCGGTTATCGACGTCAGATTTTTTTCTACTTTGAGCTTCTTTCATCGTATGACGAATAAGGTCAATCTTTTCTGTGCAATCATGAATAAAATCTAGACCTAAAACTGGCTTTTCACCTGCCTCAAGCCAACAAGCAGAAGATCGACATGGCTTTCTGTAGAGTGCCTCGAAAGGTGCCATAACAATAATAAATTGGAAGCTATTATTGTTGGAAAACTCAACAAGAGAAATATGATCTTGCCAACTTACACCAAAATCAAGAAGACATGCAGGAAGAAGATTTTCAAGAGTTTGATTCACACGCTCCGTTTGTCCATCGGACTGAGGATGATAAGCGGTGCTGAAATTAAGCGTCGTTCCCAAATATTTTTGAAGAATCTTCCAAAATCCACTAGTAAATTATGGATCACGATCGTTAATAGTAGAAGTAGGAATTCTATGCAGTTTAACAATCTCTTTAACATATAGTTTGGCCAAGAGAGGCACGGTCCAATTAGAACGAACGGAAATAAAATGAATGGATTTTGTAAGTCTATCTATTATCACCCACAAACTGTTATGACCCGGACGAGAATGGGGAAGACTGTCAATGAAGTCCATGGAGACTTGATCCCACTTCCATACAGGAATATCCAAAGGTTGCAACAACCCACCGGGCCTTTGATGCTCGGCCTTTATGAGTTGGCAAGTTATGCAAGCTTAATGAAGTTAGCAATATCTTATTTCATTCCATCCCAATAATAAGTTGCTTCTTATCCGCGTATATTTTACTACTACCAGGATGAATGGAAAATTTAGAACGATGAGAATCTTCTAAAATGTCTTTACGAAGATCACTAATATTTGGCACGATAAGTCTATCAAATTTTCAAATGCCGCTACGAGCATCGATTTCAAAGTCTTTCAAACCATCAATATTTTTATCCCTACAACTTTGGCTAAGATGAGCAAATTCGGGATCATGCTTTTGAGCATCAAAAATACGGTCTAAAAGAGATGGATGAGCCTCAAGGCTACATAGAATAAGAGATGAACATGAATCAGATTCACGATCTCGAATCTCACAAGTAGACAAAGTCTCGAGATCATTCATTTGGATATCATCATAGAAATAACTGCTTGTTGCTTATGACTAAAGGAATCAACCCCACGATTTCCCTTTCCAGGAGTATGAAGAATATCAAGATCATAAGATGCAAGGAGCTCGAGCCAACGTTGTTGACGCAAATTAAGTTCCTTTTGAGAAAATAATACTTCAAAGATTTACGATCAGTGTAGACAACAAATTTCTCTCCCAAAAGATATTGATGCCAAATTCTAAGGGAGAAAACAATATCTGCGAGCTCTAAATCTTGAGTGGCATCTCCCAGGCTTTAATTGCCTAGAGGCATAAGCAATAACACGTTCCCATTGCATGAGAACGACACCCAAACCAATACGACTAGCATTGATATAAATAATAAAGTCTCGATTTCCTTCGGGAATAACGAGAACGGGAGCATCGAAAATGAGTTCTTTTAATTTTGAAAAGTAGCTTCACATTTGTTTGACCAAATGTACATAACACCCTTCTTTGCCAAACTAGTAAGATGCACAGAGATTTTAGAAAAGTCTTTTATGAATCGACGGTAATAGCCCACTAGTCCAAGGAAACCATGAATATCCGTCACACTCTCTGGTCTCTTTCAATTTTGAATCACTTCGATCTTTGAAGGATCCATGGAAATTCAAGATTTAGAAATAACATGTCCTAGAAATTTCATGCGAGATTGCTAAAAGTGGCACTTAGAAAATTTTGCACTACAAGAAAACCTACTTTTGGTTGCAATTATTGGTAGCGTTTGTAGTTTAAGTGCTACCAATACTATATATGTATTTTATTTTATGTTTTGGGGTGTAATTTTATGGTTTGGCTCTTGTCACGTTTTTTAGGAATGTTTCCCTCCCGTGTTTCCTTTTTCCCTCCAACATTTCACCTTTTTCCTCTTTCTCTCAGAATTTCCCTCTTTTCTCAAAATTTCCCTCTAGAAGTTCAGAGATCGCCTCGGTCAATCTCCCCTCCGTTGGTTTGAATATCAATCAAATCTCCCCTTCGCTGTTTGAATATCGATCGAAACTCCCTCCGCTAGTCAATAGAGATCCTCAAAATCAACCACTAGAGCATCGATTGATTCTGCTGGTTGAATATGCTCTTCGTCGTTATAGATCGCCTCGGTCGAATCTGTTGCTACGGATCATCAGCATCTCCTCGATGGAATCTCCTCTTCGCTTTGTTCACAAGGCCCAACTCTACAAATACAAGTATTTGTTGTTTGCAGTTCAACTCCTCTTGCTTCATTTTTAACAAAGTAAGTTATATCCACCATTGAATATCTTGTAGAAATTACAGTTTAGTTATTGGGCATAAACTTCTTTAATTATGTCCTGATTTCGCATTCATTGGTTATTGGTTGTACTTGATCCATTTGTTCTTATTTATGTTTTAGGTTGAGTACTTAATTCACCCTAAGTTATTTATTTGTATGTTTCTTTCTTCCATATTGTAAATGACGTAGTTTATAAATTTATTGAAAATTTGCTTTACTTTTCAGCAGCTCATATTTTATAGGATTGGTTGAAGTGGTTAATTTTCATACAGTACACTTTTTCTATGTTAGGTATTCAATGAAACATTTTCTAGTTAGTATAGGGAAAACAAAAGAATCAATATAAAATACTTAATATTTCAAAGCTTTATACAACACTTTTTTTTCATGTATAACATGTATAGGTACATGTTATACTGTAAACAATAATAGAGATAAAGTTGTCAAATGAACTTAAATCAGTAACTACGTATTTTGAAGGATTTTCACAAAATATTGCAAGTATGGAATTCATTATGCATATATTGTGAAAATGCCAAGAAGTTCTTTTTTTCCCTTTTTTTTGATTGGTGAAAATGAAATTATGGGTGAAATGAATTGAATGTGGCTTGACGTACAATGATACAAATAGACAAACAAATAGACATACAAATAAATTCTTATTTAACAACAGATAAGTACAAAAATAGAATTCATAAACAAAAAAAGACAAGCTTGGGATACAAAAAGTGGAAATTTCAATGCAACTGCAGTTTGATATCTGAAAATATTGGAATAACAAACATTATCCTAATTTTTAAGGACCAGTTCATTTGTTTTTGCAACATTTCTATCAAATTCCACTCTACTTTCAAAATTTTCAATTCATGGACAAAACATCTAGATTTCCTATCAATTATCCCTCTTGCACGGGCCATGCTAGTTCACGACAATCATATGTATAGGCTTCAACAAAAATAAAAAAACATTTAGATTGGTTCAAGGAGTTGGAGTTATAAGACCTATGGCAGTGGAAACAAGTTATCCTCTCAGATTAAATCTTAACTTAATATGGTACAAACTAATCTTTTCCTTAGCCCTTCTTGTTTGGCGTTATCTTTGCAAGAACAAGCGTTAGTCTCTATGTTAAAAGATGCCCATAATGATGAAGTCGCAATGCTCAGACAGAAGTGTAGTGATAAATGAGATATGCAAGGGAATGGGAACCCTCAATGCCAAGTCCAGAAAAGGCAAGAGTATCCAGATTCATGACTCAAATAATAATATCCATAAGGGATAGGAAGCAATTAGCCAGGGTTTTGCGAAGCACTTCTCATCCATCTTAGGTAGTCCTAGAGATCAGAACATTCATTCTGAACTTTTTGATCAGATCCCTTTGCCTTCCTCAACTCAGGAGCCAGATACTTCCATGTGTCAAGATATAACAATTGAAGAGATTAAAAATGTTGTATTCTCCATCCATACTGAAAGCACTGGGGTATTGAAGGTTTCAACTCTTATTTTTTCATCTCTTTCTGGCCTATAATTAGTGATGTATTTTCAAGGCTATCCATAATTTTTTTTCATCAGGGAAAATGATCAGTGGGATTAACACAACTATAATATGTCTTGCCCAAGAAAAACTCCCCCACTAACGTTAATCATTTTGGATCCATCAGTTGCTGTAATACTATATATAAATGTATATCCAAAGTCTTTACTTTGAAGCTCAAGCAGGTTTCGTCTTTTTTGATTTCTTTAAATCATAGTGCTCTTTTGCATGGTAGGAATATAGTAGATAATATTCTTTTAACTCGTTAATTGATAAAAGGTTATGACAGCTATTCCCCGAGCCCTAGGTGTTGTCTAAAAGTTGTCCTAATGAAGGCCTATGATTCCACTAAATAGAAAGTCATACTTTATGCCCTCGATAAAATGGGGTTTATAAGGAAGTATATAAGATGGATTAAGGCTTGCATTTCTACTGCTAGCTTTTCTGTTCAGGAGAATTCTCAGGTGTGTGGTTTTTTAAAGGGAAACAATGCATTAGGCGAGGGACTCCCTTAGATCCTACCTTTTCCTGATCGTTATGGAGTTGCTCACTGCCCTTTTGAATCGGCAATTCTTAGCTAAGTCCACTGATTATCACCCTAAGTTGAAAGACCCTCTAATTTCTAGCCTTTTCTATGCTGTTGATTTGCTTATCTTTACCAAGCCAAATGTTCATTCCCTGACTTCAATTTTTTCATCCTTCAAAGCTTTAATATCGTATTGGGATGCAAATGAATAATGCTAAATCTTCCATTTTATATTCTACAACTCAAGAGCAAGAGATGGCATCTCTTGTTGTACGTTATAATAACACTCAAATTTGGACTAGAAATTTGTTGTATCTTGGTATTTCTCTCACTACTTCTGGGATAGGAAACACCATTGTATGCAGATATTAGAGAAGATTACTAACAGCCTACATCTATCCATTAACGGTTAAATAGGGATGTTTCGGTATTAGTGGCAGGCAGATGTATGCTTAACCTATATTTACGTATTGTTCCCTAGTCATTCCCATAGGCCATAGGAGATTGCAAATAGTTTAGGCTTTTATTTTGTCCTTGTCTTTCCACACTACTAGCGCTATTGTACAATACACGCAGTATCAATACTAATACTTCCAAACATATATTATCTTGTTTCAAATCTCAGAGATATACTTTATGGAATACCATAAATATAAAGCTATATATGATGTATTGTATCAGAGATTCTTTGTGGTACTTGACTTAAACAGGTACATGGTATTGCCGATGGAAAAGGATTGGGTGTATTCAAACAGGTGGCTATTTAAACTTAACTTAAAGTGTATTTTTAGAATCAACACATATATGTTAATATTAAAACTCAATTTTTTTATGTGTTTAATTTTTGTCATGGGACTAGTACAGAGTACCGACAAAGAGCTTTGAATTTTGTGCATGTGGCAAAGAGAAATTTGAGAAATGTGGAGAAAATTTTGTGCCCATGCACAAGTTGTCAAAATCTTAGTCGTGAGGATGACCACATCATCGTTGAGCATTTAATTATAAAAGGAATGGATCCCATATATAAGAGAAGTACACGGTATAGCCACGGTGAGCAAATAAATGTGGATAAAAAAACAAAGTCTTTTGACACATATGACTTATTCAAGATGATTCATTATGAAGATGAAGATTTTATGAATCATGATTTTTTTGCTGATGATAAGGATAATGTTGATTCCAAAGGAAGAGAAGAAGAGTTACTTAAGAATTCGAAGATGCGGAAACTCCACTGTATCCTGGTTGTACAACTCATACAAAATTATTTGCCATCACCGTCTTGTATAATCTTAAATGTGAGACTGGTTTGTCTGATACTGGGTTTGACAAGCTTCTAAATGTGCAACAATTGTTTTTGCCGAAAGATAACGTACTTCCTAAAACTTTATATGAAGTAAAGAAATTTCTTAAAGTTTTTGACATGGGTTTTGAAAAGATACATGCTTGTGAGAATGACTGTTGCCTTTTCAGAAAAGAATACAAAAGTTTAAATACTTGTCCAAAATGTGGTTCTTCAAGATGGAAAATAAATCAAGATACCAAGGATATTATACAAGTGTTCCAGTTAAAGTGTTGAGATATTTTTCAATAATTCCAAGATTTAGAAGGATGTTTAGATCTCAGAAGATGGCTAAAGATTTAAGATGGCATTTCAATAATAGAAGCAATGATGGAAAGATGCGTCATCCTGTGGATTCTATGGCATGGAATATGGTGGACGAACGATGGAAATCTTTTTCAACTGATCTACGCAATCTTAGACTTGGTCTTGTTACAAATGGATTCAATCCATTTTCTATGTTGAGTTCAAAATATAGTTGTTGGCCGGTGATGCTTGTGACATACAATCTCTCACCCATGTTGTGTATGAAGAAGGCAAATATTTTGTTAACATTGCTTATTCTAGGTCCAAAATAGCCCGGGAACGATATTGATATATATTTGGCACCTTTGATTGAAGATATGCATTATTGGTGGAGTAATGGAGTTGATGCTAATGATGCATTTAGTATAACGTTGTTTAAAGTGAAAGCAATCTTGCTATGGACAATAAATGATTTTCCAGCTTATGGAAATCTTACTGGGTGTTGTGTGAAGGAAGATAAAGCTTGTCCATTGTGTGGTGTTAATACTCATCATCGTTGGTTGGATTATAGTCGAAAGAATGTCTACGTGGGTCATAGAAGGTATTTGCCTGTGTCAGACTCACGGAGGAAACAAAAGGCTTGGTTTGATAACACCGTGGAGAACGGTAATGCTCCTAGAATTTTAGCTGGAAGAAATATTTCTGCATTGTTAAAAGATTTTCCAAATGATTTTGGGAAACAGAAGGAAAAGAATAAAAAGAAAAAGAAAAATAATAAGAAAAAGGCAATTAAGATAAAATCCACTAACATGAAAAAAAGGAAGAGGAAGAGCGCCCATGACATGAAGACGCACACAATGAAGATAAAGATCCTAAAAAGTTGGAGCTATCAAGGTGGAAAAAGAGATCGATTTTTTTTGATTTGCCATATTGGGAGGTTAATGGTTATTTTTTTTTATTTTTTAACAATTAAAAATAATATAATCATACGTCACAATATTGATTTTTACAGGAACTTCCGTTACGTCATAATTTGGATGTAACGCATGTGGAGAAAAACATCGGTGAAAGCATATAGGGGACAATGTTGCATGATAATAAATCAAAAGATGGAACCAACTCAAGAAAGGACCTAGAGGATTGGGGAATTAGGCATGAACTTTATGCACAACCTCGTGGGAAGAAAACATATCTTCCGCCGGCTCCTTATACATTGTCAAATTCCGAGAAAGCAATATTTTGCAAAAGATTATACGATTTCAAAGGACCCGATGGTTATTGTTCAAATCTGAAAAATCGTATATCATTGGATGGTGGTAAAATTAGTGGTTTAAAATCACACGATTACCATTTTTTAATGAAACATTTATTGCCTGTAGCAATAAGAGGATTATTGTCAAAGAAGGCAAGAAAAGCAATAATTCGTTTATGTTCATTTTTCAACAAATTATGTCAACGTGCCCTAGATAGAGAGAAGTTGCAACAAATCAATGTTGAGATTATTGATATTTCGTGCGAGCTTGAAAAATATTTTCCGCCATCATTTTTGGACATAGTGGTACATTTGTCAATTCATCTCGGTAGAGAAGCACTAATATGTGGCCGGTTCAATTTCGTTGGATGTATCCCTTTGAAAGATATATGAAGACACTTAAAGATTATGTAAGAAACTATTCACGACCCGAGGGATGTATTGCAGAATGTTATCTTGCAGACGAATGCACGAGATTTTTTAGTGAATTTTTAGAAAAATCAGGACACATTGAAGAGACAGAGGCTCGAAATGAAGATTATGAAAGCCTAGTAATACTCGAAGGACATCCAATTTCAATGCCTAAGACAGTTACATTATCCTCCAATGAGAAAGAAAGTGCTCATTTAGCCGTGTTAATGAATATGACCATAGTGGAACCATTTTTAGAGTAAGTATATGTTACATTATATTTCAATTATTTTAATATATATGTTTCTATTGGTAAGTATATGCCTTGTTTTATACTAGTTTGCATTTGGAGGAATTACAAAATTCAAGCAAGTGCATGGAAAGAAATTCAACCTTACATTGGGAAACACATACAAAATATTTTGCTGATTGGATTAAAAAAAGTTAAATGATTTTTTTAATTATACTTTCATTTGCTTAAAAATATCATTTAAAAATATTTGTTGTAAATTAAACTTTTTACAGATATCTAGGAACTCCAATGATCACAATGAAATGCTAAAGTGGATTGCATGTGGTCCAAAGAATGATGCTTTGTCTTACAAAGGATATATCATCAATGGACAATGATTTCACATAAAAGATGTTGGGAGGGAAACTCAAAACAGTGGAGTAATTTATGATGCGACCACTATGTGTAGAGCAAGTGTTAAAGATATTTCTCAAATAGTTGATGTGGTCACTTATTATGGAACATTGACTGATATAATTTTATTAGATTATCATGTGTTTTATATTCCCGTTTTTAAGTGTCGTTGGGCACATATTGGAAATAGAGTAAAAGTTGATGAAGATGGTTTCACTCTTGTCAATTTACATCAAAATCAAGCATCATTTTTAAAAGATCCATATATCCTTGCATCTCAAGCTAAACACGTATTTTATTCAAGAGAAAATGATTTTTCGAATTGGTATGTTGTAATGAAAGCACCACCAAGAGGTTTTCATGATTTAGAGACAGATGATTATGTAGAAGAAGATATCAATGTTGTGGAAGATTGTGACGTAACCAATATGGATGTTGAAGATGTTAGCTATGTTAGGGAAGATTGTGAAGGCATTCTTAAGTAGTTTAAGTATTGTGGATTATGGAATTTTTTTGAGTACATGGATATGTCAATTTTGTTTGTTTTTCCGTTGTTTGCTAATAAGATCAATGATTGTTTTGTAAGAGATGATGTTGCAATTAAGGTAAATGTAATTATTATTTGTGTCTAAATTAGTCAAATATAATTAATATGTTTGATAACCAATTAATATTTCATGTATACAGGTATTGAGTTATTGATTATCGTAGAGATCTACATACTTTAAGACATACCGAGTCTTCATCATGAAGGGCTGCACTTCTGTTGAAAATAGAGGGGTAAGCAGTTTATTCCATTTAATATATCACATGACAACTTCATTTCTAAAAAAACTGTGTTCAAACCCAGACTTCCCCCACACTCCACAATATATCCACACTTCTTTTGATTCACTGTCAAAGTCACACTAAATCTAGATGAAAGCCAATCTAGAGTTCACAAGTTTATATGACATGTTTGGTAGTAACACAAAGTGATGTACTGGTGCTGGTGTATCTTTATTTGCATTGGCCCTTTTGAAATCCAGAAACTATTTTGATAACTAATTGAACCATAATGTGCATGTTTGTTGTGTTGTCACAGAAAAAGGTTATGTATACAAGCTTTGTACGTACTCGTCATCAATTGAAGAATGAGAAATCGCGGAAGTATAAGCCAAAGATCAAATATAGTGAGCCAACCGGTAAAGCTTGTAACGTAGACAAGGAACAAGAATTAGGGCACGAGACAATACAAATGCCTTGTGAAGTAAATGAAATGCACGAAGAAATTGAAATGTCCCGTGAAGAAAATGAATTGCATGTAGAAGATGAAAAGGCTTGTGAAAAAATTGTTGATGTCGAGACGGAAATCGAAAGACCACGTGAAGTTGAAACCGCAAATATAAATGTAAAAAAACGTGGTAGAGGTCCAACAAAAGTGAAAAGACTCCCGTTAAATATTGAGAATCGAATTGAAGTTGAATTCAATGAGGCCGCCATACCAATCGGAGAAGGCTCGGTACACTTATCTTCTTATCTTGGACCGCTTGTACGGGAGCATGTTCCGGTTATGCTTGACGATTGGAGGCTTCTTAGTGATGAATTAAAAACTGTCTTGTGGGGATCGATTGAGGTATGGAAAAATTACTATTTTTGTGGTATAACAATCGATTTGTGTACAAAAATAATCTACTTAAAAAATTGTCTTTTTAAAACCATTTTAATATGAAATGACAATTTTTATTTATTTATAGGCTAGATTTAAAGTGAAGGAATGGAAAAAAAATCCATATTTCAACAAATGGGAACTATTTAGAGAGCATCAAAAAGAAAATTGGTTAGAAAAATATTAAATGCAACAACCGAAGGGGAAAGACTTGGTTTGAAACCGTACAACGTAAAAGACGTGAAAGAGTGGAAAAAGTTTGTAAAAGCGAAAACAAGTTTGGAGTTTAAGGTAACTTTCATCATTTGATAGTTTTCCTTCAAAAATAGTTTAAGGTAACTTTCATTATTTGATAGACCTTTGTATGTGTTTCTGGCTAGAAGATATCAGTTATTGCCTAGAACATAATTTCTTATAGCGAATTCTAGTGCATTTTGAAAAGAATCCATTAATGCTTGGAACTTTTGAATCATCAATAGAAAACAAGGTATGTTTAACCACCTGCTACTTCTATTCTATTCTTTTCTCTCTTTCTTAAATCGCCACTGTCAACTTGCGCTAAATCGTCACTGAATTTATCGTTAAAAAATAATTGAAAACAGTAAGGATTGTTAACTTTATCGGCATAATCTTGAACTGTAAACGAATGTTCTATGATATACGAGGGAATTTTTTTTGGGTCATTTGTTGATTAACTATTTATAGTTTTATGGTGCATCTTTATGCTACACTGCTGCATTGATGGCTTTTCTGGTACAACATAAATATGATATGCATTGTATCAGTGATGGAGTATGATCACTGAAATGAAATGACATTGCAATAGTGACTAAATTTTGAAATATAGTAAGAAATTCATAGTATACAAGCAGTTTATCAATGCTTGTTACCATTTTAACTGAAGCAAAACTTATAAAGTTATTGGTTCAATTTGCTTATAACTTCTTGCTCATGAATGACAGAATCACATTTTAAATTTTTATCTTAACATATGCAGGTAAATTTATTAAAGCATGCTTGCGAGCATTACATTTTAACTTTTTGGTACACATGTCGATTGATGAGGAAACGGTTTGTTGTTTTATTTAAAATGAATACTTTACTCATGTAGTTATTTATTTTCTTTCAGGCACGAAGTGATAAATTTAGGACCATTAGGCAAAAACAATTACCGCATGCAACTGGACGTAGAGGAATGGCTAGATTGACCGACGATGTGGTTAGTTAATTAACTGTAACATTATTTACCTATCTAGTTAATTAACTATTGATTAATTTTTTTTAATGTCTTTCTAAATGTAGAAAAAATAGAATCAAGATTCATCATTCATATCTAGAGCTGATATTTGGATCAAATCTCGCACTAAAAAAAAATGGTGAACCGGTGAACATGGAAGTTGCAACTGTTATTGTAAGAATATTTGATTTTGTTAGTAATTAAACACTGAAATTTTTACCGTCATGCGTAACCTACATTTATATTAATTTATGTAGGAGGAGATTAAAAATAAAATAAATGATAAACATTCCAGCTCGATAAGTAATGTCAAAGAAGATGCAATTACACAAGTATTAGGACAAGATAAACCAGGACGATTAAGAGCACTAGGAAGGGGATACACCGAAACTAAGTTAACTTTGGCACATTCTAGAGATAATCAAATAACTAATTGTCAAAATAGAATTTCAGAATTGGAGAGTATGGTGCACATGCTAATGAATAAGCAGGTAAACTTCATGCTAATTACATTTATTTCACATGCTAACAAGTGAAGCTGATAATCTTTCTATAGGATTTAACTGTAATTGTAAAAGCAAAGATTTAGTGCTAATTGATTAAGAAACAGATCACCGATGTTGGTATTGAAAAATCTAGCTGTAAAACAATATATTTTGAACGTTTGAAATTAAGTTTGTGTTCTTCTTTATGTAGCAAAGGTTATTTCATGTAAATCACAATTATATTGTTGGAAACTTGTATCAAACCTTTAAAAGTTTCGAAATTTTCACTATCCTGAAGCCTGATTGTGATCACAAATGAACATATATTACCTTCTTTGATCACAAACTCACTCATATTTAAGTTGGAATATTTGCAATGTAATTGTAAAAGCAAAGATATGTATTAAACCTCAATCAATTAGGATTGAAGCATTAGGATTACATAGATTGGTGAAATATTGTCTATTGAATTTTAACTGATACATTTCCATAGTCTAGTTTATGTTCTAACTATCAAGATATCGGCCATCATTACTCTTTATGTATTGGGTATTGTTGTACTCCTGTAAAGAAATTTCTTTTGCTAGGAGATCAAGATTTATACAAAAATTCATAAAGTCAGAAATAAATATGTAAAACTATTATTGCACTAAACCTTTTTCAGGGTGTATTACTTGGTCTTTCCAATTCTGCTGGCTTGTTTCTCTAAGTTACCTTTTCATTTTTGGCTGATTTATTAGTTACCTTTATATGAGTGAGTTTTTTTCCTGTCGTCATCACTTGTATTAATGTCAGTCTAAATCATTCATAGATATCCAAAATTAAAGTTAAAAATTCAAGCATCATCCAATTCAACTATTTATGATATCTAACTACTACTGCTATTTTTGCTTTGGTAGGTAAAGAATGTTCTAAAGTGAGGAGCACACCTGAAATGGTAGAAACACTTGTATTATTCTCTATTTATATAACATCATTTGGAGTTTAGTTTTTAATCCCAAGATAATTTTTGGTTGAATAATTGTAGAACAGGGACAACATGTGTGAGTTGTTGAATTGGGATGGAACGGATGAAATTGTTGCCGAAGGGGGAGTTGTGTCCACCGATCCAAATGAGGTTGTCGACGACATTCATATTGGACCAAATGCTATGAAAATCTCTATAGATCACATAAAGAAAGCAGATGATTATTTATGGAGGCCTTTACCTAGTTTGTCACTATTAGGAGAAGCCGAGAATAAGTCAGTGGCATGGCCTGCTAATTGTGTTGTTGCACTACGAGGATACATGGAGGAAGACATTGTGGTAAACTTTACAATTTACGGTAACTATTTGTAGTTCTCTACGTATTTTTTAATATTAAATATATTGTTCTTTTTAAAGTAAAGCTAGTAGCACAAACAACAAGTGCAAGATTTATGATTGGAATGAGGGTGAAGTTTTTGTCGCCGAAGGAAGATTATGCTCCAGTGATTCAAAAATGACCGTGAATGGTATTCCACTTGGTCCGTTAGCCGTTGTGGTTTCAGTAGACTATGCCAAAAAAGGAGATGCTTTTTTGTGGCGACCCACTGTTGATATGTCATGCATTGAAGATGCCATCGGTAGGAAAATAGCGTGGCCGAAATCAAAAGTTGTAGCTGAAAAAACAAGTGTTTCGACTTATTCTTGCAAGGCTAGAGCAAACATTTTGACTAATCCTTGCAAGGCTAAAGTAACTCCTCAGGTAACTATTTTTTTGTTTTATCCTGACATGAAAGCACTCTAAACGTACACTCCACTATGCAGTAAATGTGGCATTGCCCCTACACTATGGAGCAGCCATGTGCTGCTGCTATTGTATACAACACCACATGCTGTCGTACACAACATACAAATTTCCTTAATTTGGCCTACCTGCTACTCCTTTTACTTATGTAAATTATGAGTTTGGTGAGATTTGAGATTCCTTAATAATTTTCATGAGTTTGGAGGAAGAGGTTGTTATGAAGTGAGAAACTAAGGAACTAAGTAAAGGGTAGTCTTAAGGGAGGATATTGAGTATGCAGGAAAAAAAGGTCACACAAAATCATGAAAATTTAGAAATCATTTTCATAAGTAAAAGGAGTAGCAGCACAAGGCAGAGGGCAGTGCAGGGTTGTACTGAAGCAAAGGTTGTAGCTGGGTGTGGTAGAGGCAACGAGTTTAAGGGCAACAGGTTTTTTTTGTTTTTTTCTGGTGAATGTTGGCTGTGAAGGTGATTGTAGTGTTTGGCAGTGAAAGGAATAGAATGAAAGGTGTGATGTGTTGAAGATGGTCGAGGCAGCGGAAGGAGTTGTGATATGAGGGGAGGAGTGGGAGAGGTCTGTTGGAGTTTGATAGAGTCTGGTGGATGACGAATAGAAGAAGTTTTGGATGGTAAGGGGGAATTGCTGTTGAAAGAATAGGGGAAGGTTGGTTTGTTATGAAGCTTGGTGTTTTGTAGGCTGTTATGGAGTAGTTGTGGATTATAGAGGCTGAAGTCGGTGGTTTGAAATGAAAATGAAAGAGTGGTTGATGCAGGGTGGATTGAATGCAGGATGGAAAAACTTGTTCGGACGGCTATTGTTGTGAAGGAATTGCAGCGGGGTAGTGAATGTTGAGGAAGTAAATGTTGATGTGAAGAAATTGCAGAGTGCTGTGAGAAGGTAGTGGCAAGGTAGTTGTGTTATCTTGAGGTAGAGATGGAACTGTGTTGGTTGTTTGATGAAGGGGATGACAAATGAATGCAAATGGGATATATCAATGATGATCAAGTGGAAGGGTGTTGCTGCTTGGGTTGGAGGAAGATGTGATTGAAGTTGCAGAGACAGGCAGAGGTTATGTTATGAAGGCTGAAGTTGAATGGAGAATGGTGATGATCTGTTTGATAGGGTATGTATGTTGTGTGGTGAATTTTGTGAATGGTTTGTGATACGGTGGTTGTAATGGGATTGAACGACAGTAGTCGGTGGAGATTTTTTGGGGTGTTTGCCGAATGGGAGTCTATTGGGGTGTTGAAGAGTCATGTCAGTGTAAAGGAGAGTTGATGGTGTGGTAGTTGAAAGTTGTTTTGTGATAAGGGGAGGTTGTTTGGATGACTGCAATGGTGGGTTGTTTGGCAGAGAAGAATTGTTGGCAGCTTGCTGATGAAGGGCTGGTGTTCGAAGGTGACAAGGCTGTAGAAGGAAGTAAAAGCGGCAGGGGAGGGTTGAAACGGTGCAATTTGATGTTGATGCACTGTTTGAGCTTGTAGTTAGTGTAATTTTGCTGTGTGGAAGAGGAGGATTGTTTGGCGTTTGAAGTGTGTTGTTGCCGTTGCTATCAAGACAGTGCACAATTGCACAGGGATGATATTTGTCAATCAAGAGGGGTAGTAGCAAATGTGGTGATTGGTGGAGGTATGTGCAGGCAGGCAAGTGGTGATGACTGATACACTGGTCAGGGATGTAGATGCACAGAGTGGTGGAGATGTAAGTGATGGTCAGGAATGGTGGAAGAGGGTTGTAGAGGCTGTGCAAAAATGCACAGAAACAACCAGCAGACAGTAAATAGTGAATGTGAAAATTTTAATTTCTATTTTTTTAAGGTAAACAAAAGGAGGAAAGAAAATCTTAAATGCAAAATTTTTTGTAACATGTCTCACGGTCGTATTTTTAAAATGTCTCACTTTAACATGTCTCCACCACTCTGTAACATGTCTCACTTTAAAATTTTGTAACATGTCTCACTTTAAAATTTTGTAACATGCCTCACGGTCGTATTTTTAAATGTCATGTCTTGCAAGCTAGTATTTTTAACCTGTATTATAATCAATGGTGGAGGTAAAAGGTCTAAATTAGTTAGGTATGTCACTACTTTTGGTCAGTATTCTAGAATTCTTATGTCACTACTAAATTAGTTAGTAACCGTGTTAAGCGGAGAGTTTACTATTATGGGTTATTTGATTACAGTTAGCTGCGATTGCAATGATAACATGTTAATCCTTTTTTCAAACGGTTAATCCTTTTGCTTATTTATTTAATGATTATGACATATTTGATGATTATTTATTTATTTGCTTATCCAACAGGGTGCAAATCTGGTACCAAATAGTAACTGTAAGCTGATTGATGTGGGTGAAACGGGACAAGTGGTGGCTAAAGGAACTATCACTTCAACTGAGCCAACAACGATAGTTCATTGTGTTCCGCTTGGAAAAGATGCGGTAAAAGTTTGGGTAAACTTTGTGAGAGTTAATGACGCATTGCTATGGCGACCTACATCTGAGTGTACGTACATGGAAGATGCCTTTGGTACTACGATAGCTTGGCCAGTAGCATATGTCATTGGAGAATCAAGTTCCAGTAAGTATTATTTTTCAGTACATCATATCTCAACATTAAGTTTTAGTTCTGTTTATTCGGGTATTAAAAAAAAATCCGTATCACAACATTTAAGTTTTTATCTGCAAAGCCACAACATTTCAGTACATATCCTCTATGGTAAACGTGTTTATCTGTAGAGCCGCAATAATTGATACACTTGAAACTAAAACTTAAATAAACCATTTTTCCTAAAACTGCCTACTCGTTTGCAGGTAATTAGCTATTTCGAAGCGTAGACTGTCGACAACAAAGAACTATTGGTAATCAAGCAACGAACATGAATTTAATTGTTATATATGTTGTCGTATTTTGTTAGTACCATTTGTGGAAACTTGTCTGTGAATGCTTGTAGTATGTGACTTATTTTGTTGAAAAACTACTATCGAATTGATTATAGATATTATATTTGATTGTGAGATTAGCATGCTTTTGCAATTATTTGAATATGATGATCATATGATTGATTGTTTGTATATGCTAATTATATGATTTAATTGTTTGTTTGAATATATGAAAATTATGCGATTGATCGTTCGTTTTAATATGAATAGTATATAAGCGATTGCTGGAAATGGTATAAACCATCAACCGTAAATAGTAGCATTTAAAATATGCTACCAAACAACTAATAACTTTTAGTAGCGTTGCAGAAATGCTACAGAAACAATTGTAAACTCATATAAAAATTATATAGTTGAATTTTAAAAACGCTACTGAAAATCAAAGAAAGCATATAAACAAAAAATGCAACCAAAAAATGAAGACTTATGGTAGCCTTTTTTAACCCTATAGAAAAAACCTATAGCTGCATTTAAAAGTGACTTTTGGTAGCGTTTTTTAAATCCTACAGAAAATACCTACAGTTGCATATAAAAGTGACTTTTGGTAGCGTTTACAACAATGCAACAAAAAAGTTTTAGACTTTAAGTTGCATGTCGTATAGCAGCGTTCTCTAAAACGCTACCATAAGTTATGGTAGCGTTTTTTCAACGCTACCAAAAGTCTTTTCTGGTGTAATGTTGCTTTCAATTGAATGCTCCTAAGAGTTACCAACACAATCCAAAGATGTTTTTCATGCTCTTCCTCAGTTTTAGAATAAACAAGAATATCATCTACAAAGACGAGAACAAATCGATCGAGGAAGTCTTTGAAAACTCGATTCATAAGTTCAACGAAATAAGTTGGAGCATTCGTCACACCAAATGGCATAAGAAGCCATTCATAAGATCCATAACGAGTACGGGACGATGTTAAAGGTATTCTATCCTCTGCAATATGAAGCTGATGAAAATCGGTTGCTAAGTCTAACTGTGAAAAGACTCTAGCACTGCTAAGTTGATCAAATGAATCATCAATCCGAGGAAAAGGATATGTATTCTTGATGGTGATATCATTAAGCTTGCGGTAGTCAACGCAAATCCTATGTGTTCCATCGGATTTCTTCACAAAAATAGCTGAAGGTTCCCAAGGAGAGGAACTAGAAATAATCTGCTTCGCTTCCAATTTGGATAATTGTTTACGCATCTCCTCATTATCCATATTAGACATATGTTAAGGAGGATGAGTTATAGGTAGAGCTCCAGGAATTAGATTAATTCTGAACTCGATTGCTCGCTTAGGTGGAAATCCTAAAATGGGCTTAAATATGTCGAGAAATTCACGAACAACGTGAATGAGGGAAATGACATCTTTCTTATCATCATTATCGTCATCATGGGGATTTAGAGAATATAAGGATGCCACCGAATTGGGATTTGAATCTTTAAGAACAATAGAAATCTGCTTAACAGATTGAGGATGTCGAAGAAGTATAGTCCTCTTTGGACATAGGATGTGGGCTTCATAAAGATTAAGTCAATCCATTCCCAAAATCATACCAAAGCCTAGGTAATGCAAAACATGCAAATCTGCTCGGAAAGCATAATCATATAAAATAACCTCGACATCTTTACAAAATAAACAGAGTGTTGCGGATCCACCCACCGGATTCGCAATTCTCAGTGAAGTCATCAAAGCCATAACATTTAAATAAAAAGCATCAACAAGTACTTTTGATATAAAAAAGTGGGATGCACCCGTGTCAAAAAGAACTCGAATAGGATGATCACGAAACATAATAATGCCATCAAGGATAGAGTGGGATATACCTTGACCAAGAGAAGTGTCACTAGGAGCTTGCACAACATTTACTGTGACGACCCGGAATTTTTAAGCATTTGAAATCGGAATATTTAATTGATTTAAAATATTTAAAAGTTATTTTTTTTAACTTGAATTCAAATATCACCATTTATTTCGGTGATTCAATTATTAAATTAAATAATTTGAAGTTGGGTAAAATGTTGAATCTAGAGTTTTAAGCCTGTTAAAAATAATTTGAAGGCTTATAAAATCTGTATTGATAGTACTGAGGATAATAGAAGTTGTAAAATCGAATTTAACATTGATTTGTTCGGTTTTGAAATTTTATCGTTTAAATTGAATTTAAAAATAGCCTTTCGAGACACAGTCTCGGAATTCGACGAAACCAGTTCCATTGGGTCCGTAATATTGAATTATTACCGGATTTCAAAATTCGTATTGATCGGAGTTGTCGTGTGAGTGTACGATAAGTAAACGCATTGAAATCTATATCGAATTCAATATAATAACTGATCCAAAAAGGGCTATCTTCTCTACACAATCAAGGTTTGAAGTTGTAAAATCGTAATGATTTAAAATTTAAATATATATAAATATATATATATATATGTATGTATATATATATTGGTTGATTGACCTACACACTCACATCAGCATACAAAACATCATCTCATTTCACTTTAACCCTGTTAACGCGCAAGTAATATTTTAGATTTTTGTTTTTAAAAATCACGCTATCCTTTATCTTCCAGCCGAAGACATCTCCATTTTATATATAATAAAAATAATAAAGGATCTGAACATCATTAAATCCCTCATAGAAAATGGCTGAGTTCGATTCAATTAAATTCGAGCCCTCTCTTTCTCAATTCCTCGGTTCTATTCACGAAATTCCAATCGAACTCGTGTAAAAAAAAACCAAATCAAATCGTTCGAGATTCATTTACAAATCGAAGTAGCGATCGATTTTTAAGAAGGGGCTGGTTCGATTCAAGCCAGGCACTGTTGCGAGCGAACAAGATGAATTAGGGAAAATCGATTAAATCGATTTCGATTTTCACAAATCAATGGATTGCCGACGAAGGTTCTTCGAGATGCTTATGCATTCGCGCGACGGCGACGTCAGGGCCTAAATGGAACTCGAGGTGGAGGTCAGTCTTCACTGGAAATGGAGCGGTCTGGGTTCGTTTTCAATCTTGAGCAAGGAGGTTTGCGTGCTCGAGCAAGCACGAAGGGAAGAGCTTGGTCCTAGCCGTAAGGTATAAAAATTTTTCACTTCAATTTAAAATCTGGAAATGTATAAAGTTGTACATGAAGAAAATATATGACAGTGTAGTGTAAAACATTTCTGTTTATATATATATATATACAGAAAAAAAATCACTGTAAGGCACATGTATACATATCTATACTATACTATTATTATTGAGTTAGATTTCAAGAGCACACGGGCCTCTTTCATATTTTGGAAAATGAACAGGCACATTTTTAATTTCTTTCTATTCCAAACTTTGAAATTTGATAACTTTTTCTACATTACTTGGATTTAAGAATCGTTTTCACTGTAAAATCTCAAATTTAATATGCTTTCCAATGATATCCATTGTTGATAGCTAAAAATAAGAAATTTAAATCATAATTTTATATAGCAGTTTTAACTGTATTTATATAATCCAATTATTTTGTGTCACTGTTGTGTACCATGAAACTGTAACAGCATTATTATGATGGTCATAAAAATTACATAGTAATTTTACCTAGATTACTATAATGTATTTATTATCTTTTAACATATTTGAAAGGAATATTTTTTTTGAATTATACAATTATGGTTGCCTTTGAATATTATAACTGCATTATGTAATAAAGTAATAATTTTGATTGTGTTTGATAGTTTATTCAAACTTAGTGCAGTCACAATTTAACCCCATCAAAAAATGGTGTAATAATTTAAAGGCTTTTTTGAATTGATTTAACTACATTAGCATTTTTTTTATTGCAATTATTATTGATGATTTTGACTATATTTGATAATTTTATTCAATTTTAAAATAGTTATAAATTAATGAAATTACGAAAATGCAATTATAATTTACCAGCAAGTTTTGGGTAATTTAATTATATTTGAAGATTTTTAACCACATTTATGTGATGTAGTAATAAATTTGGCTACATTTCAAGAATTTATTCAATCTTAAAACAGTTAAAATTTAACTACGTTAATAAAATGCAGTTATAATTTAATGACAATTTTGACTTATCCATGATAGAAATTGAATATTTCAACTATATTTGTGTGATGTAGTAATAATTTTGGTTTTACACGATGGTTTATTCGAGCTTACTGTATTTAAAATTTAAATGCATTAAGCAAAAGCGGTTATTATTTTGCAGTATTTTCGAAATTAAGCAATTATTGTTGCATATGAATATTTTAAATACATTTGTGCGATGCAATACTAATATAGCTGTAGTAATCATTTTTTTTAAGTTAACGATAATAATTTAACCGCATTATGAAAATATAATTGAAAAATGAATTTTGCTTTTTGATTGCTTGAGATGACAAATGGTGACTTCACATAATTAATGCTTGATTCAACCGTGCAGCTCAACGTTTAATACATTGCTTACCGGTTTGGTGATATAATTCGGCTAAGTTTACTCAATTTCATTTACAATTACGATGATCAATAATACGATTTGCATATAAGTTGTTGTATTCGGACTTAAGGTAGATGCACAGTTTAAGTGCCGGTCAAAACATGCGTTGTAGTGAGAATAATGTTGATAACCACCTAAATGAGTTTATTTTTTTAATTTTTGCAGCAAATTCTAAAATCACTTGCACCACCACTGTCGGAAAACTTCTAGAAAACAATTGATGAATGTATCTTTGTATAGATAATCATGTAGTCATAGTTTGATTATTAGATATAGTTAACTAGGTCAAACGAGCAATGAGAGAATTTAGTAATAATACTACATCAATGACACTTTGACTTTTTGGCTGCAGGTACAAACACCTTCAATGGTTAAAATAATTGATTGATGTAATGCATCTATTAGGGCCAAGAAAACATCACCTATTTGCGCTCAAGCCCAATATCATACATGCATTGCTAGCAGTTATTTCTGAGGCTGAAAAATGAATAGACTTCTCACAGTTGTTCTCTTCTGTATGTTTTGGATATTTTCAAATATTGGTTACTACGACCAGCTGTATGCCGTGTTTTGTACCCTGCATCGACATAGATCAACTTCAGTGAACAATAGTAATTTATATTGGAACCTATGTTATTTTATTATTGCATCATCATTTCTATTTCAATTGAATCTTCTATTTTTCTACTTTTCCCCTGTACTACATCTGTTGCTTTTCCCTTTTTTTCCCCTCCATTTTTTCAGCTGTTGACAAATACTTTTCTTGACTGTTTGCAAATTTCGTCCTATTACTATATTTCTTTCCATTGCAAAAAGATTTTGTTACTCTTATTTAATTGAATCGAACTGCACTGTGTCTTTGTGTTTGCAGTTCACAGCGAAGACTTCAACTATATCTATGCACATTGAAGCAGCTGTGTAATTAAAAAAGCAAAAACATTGGCGTTGAATGCTACAGTGAATATATCTATGCATTAGCGGATAAATTTTTAACACATTATCCTCTAAATAGTCTGTGAACTTTAACATATTCACTGTAATTGTTTTGTTCAATTTTAATTGTGATTATCATAACCAAATATATCTATATATTCCTTACCCTACCAAATTGTTATTCATGATGTAACACTATCGTTCAATAATGTTTTTTCATTAGCACCATATTAAATTTCTTGTATATTTGGAAATGACCTATGCAACAACAATATTTTTTCAAAATCCGTGTGCGAAGCACGGATTCACACTAGTTTATATAGGAACTTCAAATCCAGATTCTCTTTTTACAAGTATATACATATGTTAACCAATTTAACAGTAAAGAAAATTACTGTACTAGCTTCTACAGAAAAGTATAATATAAATATAGTATATCTATATAAATTCACACATATTTTATTACACCTGGAAACACAGAAACTATATATACAGATAAAGTTTTGGAAAAAAATAATAAGAATTTTAAAAGGGTTGAAAGTTATATAAAATTTGACTTTTGAGATATATGAATTATTTTTATATATATGAAAGTTTCAAAAAAATAAAATAAATGTACAAATAGACCTTAATCTACTAACTTTATATTAAAATAATGTATTATGGGGATTAATTAGTATAATAAAATTTATTTATTTGTTTTGGTTACTAAAAGATGTTTTATTAAAGGAAAATTAATTTAAATAAATAATTAGTTACGTAAATTTATCAAAAGGAAAATTATTGGTTTAAATTAAACCATGTGTTAATTAACTTAAAACGGTAATTGAATGTTTGATTTGTTCGAATATTAACAAATCATATAAATTGTTTATTCAAGGTCAAAAATCAAGAAACCAAGGCAATATTGGAATGGATTGCAAACAAATGCAAAGGTGAGTTAATCTCACTCAGTTGAATTTAAATTTAAATAATTGGTTGAATTGATTGATGTGTTATATTATAGTATATATTACATCTTGGAATGATTGATTTTCCGCATTATATAGCGGATGAGACCCTATGCGCCGCGTAATAGCGGATGATTTATATTAATCCCATATATCGCGATATTCCACCTCGAAGCGGAATTGGTATTTATGTTGTGCTAAAGTCTGTGGATGCAGGGAAAACAGGTTGAAGGGATCCAACTGGACCCCTCAACATTTATTTAAATTATTTAATATTCTCTGTTGTGATTATTTGAATTCTATGATGAAAAATATTGGAATATTGAATGATATGGTTTGATTGAATATATTTGGGTATAGTGAGTTACCAAAAATATATAAATTGGATTTCGGAAAGTAAATAAATAAGTGAATTTGTATGCGAAATAATAATAGAAAATTTTGAATATATTAAGAATGAATTGAAAGAAATGGAAGTGATATTAAAATACTAATAAATAACTTCGAGTATGAAAAGAAAAAGATTTTGAATAAACAGTAATTAATGAATTGTAAAATTAAGTGATATTATTTTAATGGAATAAAGAATTATTTTAAATTTAAAGTTTAAATTTATTTAAAAGGATAAAGAAGTAAGTTGAGAAATCTAAAATTGGTATTTTCAGTTAAAAGTACTTTAAATCATAATTAAGGATAGGTTCCGGTCTTGTATTGCAGGGGAGTTAGGGTGGCTCCTCGGTACTGTGATCTAGGCCACGTACCGTGATAGGTGGTACCCAAGTGCCTAGTCATTAGTTAGAAATCCATTCTCCCTACGAGCCTTGTATGAGTTTTGTTTGTATTACCCACTCTATGGCTGGTAGCTGGAATTTAATAGATGTAACAATTTCAGCTATTTTAATAACTATTTGTATATAAACCCTATTATAATATTAGAGGATTTTAATAAAAAGTGTTTTATCTATCGTAAGGTAAAAACCCGATATGTTTATTTGTGGTGTGGTCTTACGAGATGCTTTGGTTTTCAAAGGATTTTTGAAACTTTAATAATCAATTTGAGTGTGATTTTCTCACGCTAGTATTCCAGACGACTTACTCGGGTGTTATTTAACTGTAATGCTTGGGTTAGACCGAGTATTATAGGATTCGGGATATGATGCTGTGGAGCTCAAGAGACGAGCTGGATGACGATACGTACTTTCGTACTTGTTTTATATATATTCCGCTGTGTAGTTAAGCTTTGTACTCAGTTGTATAAGGGCAGGTTATAATTACTGCCAATTGTGTGTTATGTTGTTTGATGGACTCTGATAATGTAATGTATAACATATATATTTATTTTTATGTAAAGATCATTTATTGTCTATTATATTTATTCCGCTGCGATGGTTAGATTCTGATATTGTTTTCTATTTTCTTCTTCTACCTCTTCTTCTTTAACCCTAATGGTTCATATTTCTGTTCAACTTGAGTTGATTGATGTAGAATAGTGTCGACTCAAGGGGTACAGAATTGCGGGTTTTACACTTGGTATCAGAGCTTAGGTTGGTGATAACCTTGACTCTGGTGGGAATTACTCATTAAATAGAGTCCGTAGTACTCTAGAATGAGCTTGAGCGTATTAATAGATATGAGCACGTATTTGTTAGTGAATATAAAATTGTTTTATATTGTGATGATTTATCGGTTGAGTGTTTATGGATTCTGTTCGATATGTGGGATGCCATGTTATCGATAGGGATTTCTAAACTCTTAAACAAGATAAACCGACACAGTATTGTTTCAAATAGGGTAAATGAAATAATTTTACCCAAAATTATTTTGTATATAAAGGAAATAATTTTTCATAAATTGTTATAATTATACATGGATGCTTGGTTGTTAAGGATGATAATATTAAATTATTATCATTAATGTGTAAAATTGAATAAGAAATTTAAATAGTAACCAAAGATTAAGGAATAAATTAATAAATAAATGCGATTTGTAAATGTGATTCATAATTGAGTAAGATGTTGAAACCATAATAAAAAAAACTAAGAAATAAATTCATATACAAATGAAATTTGTAAATGTAAACTATAAATGTGAATTATAGCGTGATTAATAATTAAAATAGGATAAAATTCCAAATTAATGTTTGAATAGTTTGGAATTTGAAAATTTGGGAATTTAAGTTCCTTTGAATTTGAAATCATTTCCAAAGGTTGGAAAAAAATAATATATATATATGAGAAATATTTTGAATCGGATTTGAAAATCTAGAGGATTTGGAATTTAAAAATATTTGAAGGGTTTTAAAAGGGATAAAAGCATTGAACTCTTTCGGTCGTTGGAAAATAATTCCGATGGTGATCGCGACATCATCGGTGTTCATTTTCGAGTTTCCAAAAGGGGGATTGCTACCTGGATGTTTTGGATTAAGGTTTGTTTGCGAAATTGGGTTTGATTTTGAAAATGCAAAGAATTTTGGGTATAGTGATTTCAAAGGGAATTTTGAAATGTTGAAGGATTTTTTAAACTTTGGAATTTTAACTAAGAATGTTTATGGCATATAAAAAGTTTGATAACTTGTAAATTTGGAATTTATTGAAATAAAATTCAACTTTGTAAGTGAGTAAAGTGAAAACTAAATACGGGAATTTAAAAGTTGAATTGAGTTAAATTATGTGAAATGGAAAAAATTAGTCAAGTTGGACTAAATAAAACCAAGTTTTGAGATTTAAATTTTGCAAGTAACTGAATTATTTATATGGTATGCAACTGAAATGAAACTGAATATTGGATGATGTTTGATTTAAAATTGTATAAAAATAAGTGTAGAGTTAGTTCAAATGGACTAAAAATAATCAATGTTTGGAAATAAGATCTATTGGTTGGAAATGAATTAGAGAATGAATAAATGAATTTAAAATTGTAAGTGAATGAACTGAAATTGGATATTGCAATGATATGAATGGAATTAGATTCGTTCCTGAATAAATGGATGTAAGTTGAATAAAACAATAAGTTGGAATAAATAATTTAGAATAACTTATAAAAGAAATAAAAATCCTCAGAATAAAATATACTTGGGCTATAAATAAGCGTAAATCTTGAGTTAAAAATAAAAGATGAATATATTCAAGCCTAGAATGAATGGAAATGTGTAAAATAATAAGTTGTGACTTATGAATTTGAAAATGGGATAGAAAATCCAAAATAAATATTTTGATGAATTGGAAAATAAACGAAAATCCAAACTTGAATTATAAAATAAATTGCGCTTAAGAAATTTAATGAAGAGATTCTGAGATTAAAAATCAAGTATTGAATTTAAAGCAGGGGAGAACTAATTAGATAATAAATTAGTTGATGAAATATGGAAATGGAACTCGAAATTATTAACTTAGAATTGAATTGTGAATAGATAATTGGGCTTGGAAATGAAGCTTGAGTTATAAATAGAAATTCAACTTAAAATTGTAAGTGAATTAAATATGAATTGAAGTTGCATGGAATTGGATTAAAATAAAAATGATTTGATATGAAAATAAATCCAATTTGAGTATGAATAAATTAAAACGGGAATGAACATAACTTATGAAATGATGGTGAATTGAAGTAAATTAACTTAAGTTTAAAATTAATGGAAGCATGGGATGATGTCGAGTATAATAAAACGGTTTGGAATCTAACTTTTAAGAAGTGAAAGAAAATGCAAAGTATGTTTGTGAATAAATTAAAATGGGATGGAATCACGTATAAATCGAGTGGGAATCAATTTAAATGGTTATAAAGCTTAAGTAATTATTTATTCACATTAATATCGTCGAATTTCATAAGAAATGGATCGTTTGATGTAAACGGGGATAGATCAATTGTATGAGTTATTAGAAGTGAAATGAGATGATTTTGGCATCAATGGAAATGAATATGAGTTCATTTCGTTCAAAAATGAATTAAATGGAATGGTATGTAATTTGGATGCAAAAAATTTAAAACTAGTGTCGAAATCTTGTATGTATATGTACTTATGAATGAATATCACATGCATTACTTATGAAATATATGTGTTAGTTATTTGAATATAAGTGAAATGTTAACAAATTGCATATATTTAGTATTTACATATTTAAATTGAGTAAGTACAGGTTCAGGGAAGCCGTATGGATGGATTTGATCGTGCAAAATGCTAAAATAATAAGCCGCTTGCTAAAAAATGCTAAATAAAGGTACGCCTACGCAATAAAAATAGGAAATATGAACCGTTTTTGGTTTTTCCGACCGTGTGGGTCGATGTATATATATTTATATCTCTTGTCAAATTGCAAAAGCTCCTCCGTACAAAGGAAACTCTGCCCAAATTATCCAGAACTTTTGGGAGTAAAATTTCTTTTGAAAATTTTTGGAAAAAATTTTAGTTAGCGGCAAAACAATTCCAAATTGAAAATCGAAATAAATTAGGGAATGAAACTACTTTAAAATCATAAATGAATCAGCATAAATGGAAGATAAAATTAAATGTTCAGGGTTGAAAATAAATTAAATTCATATGGAATGGGAGAATCAATTTGAATAGAAATGGATATAAACTGGAAGTGGTGAAGTGAAAATAAATAAAGAAGCATATTAAATGCTTATACTAAACTTAAAAAAGAAATGGTGAATTCTTTATTGGAAATTGATATTACAAATATATTTTAAGTTAATATTTGGATGAATAGATATTGACAATGGTAACGAAGTCAATAAAATGTTTTGAAAGTTGTGATTGGATATTAGTGCTAAGCAGGATATGTAGGTATTATAAAGGGAAAGGAAAAAATTTGGTTTTGACTTCAAAAGATAAATTTGAATTGCTTGACAAAAAGGTATGTGTTTAAATTTCTATATGAAATTTGATTGGGTTTTTGACCGAGCCACTTGGCTTTTTGTTTCCCTTTGGAATTTGGGAGCTCGTAGAGGCCTTTTGTACTTGTACCGAGCTAGCTGTGCAAAGGAGACGCTAGCGAAATTTTTCGAAAATTTAAGGAGTTAGAAAATTTTTGAGAAAAATTTGGTAATTCAAAAATTTGGTTTTAAATTGAAACTTCAATGATTAAGCAAATAGTATTGTTCGCAAAATAATAGAAGAGTTTGGGAAGTTAGTAAGAATGATAATGGGTCTTCTATAAAAAGATAGATTGGTAGGATGTTGAATTGTTAGAAACTGTTTGGTTTTAGGGAAAAATAATAAACGGGTATTGGACCATTCTTCCTAACTAGTAATTTCGGGGATGAAATTCTTTTAAGGGGGAGGAACGTGACGACCCTGAATTTGTAAGAATTTGAAATCGGAAAATTTAATTGGTTTTAAATATTTAAAAGTTATTTTTTAACTTGAATTCAAATATCACCATTTATTTCGGTAATTTAATTATTAAATTAAATAATTTTGAAGTTGGGTAAAATGTTGAATTTGGAGTTTTAAGCCTATTAAAAATAATTTGAAGGCTTGTAAAATCTATATTGATAGTACTGAGGATAATAAAAGTTATAAAATTGAATTTAACATTGATTTGTTCGGTTTTGAAATTTTATCATTTAAATTGAATTTAAAATTAGCCTTTCGAGACACAGTCTCGGATTTCGACGAAACCAGCTCCATTGGGTCCGTAATATTAAATTATTATCGGATTTCAAAATTCATATTGATCAGAGTTGTTGTGTGAGCGTACGATAAGTAAACGCGTTGAAATCTACATCGAATTCAATATAATAACTGATCCAAAAAGGGCTATCTTCTCCATACGATCAAGATTTGAAGTTGTAAAATCACAACGATTTAAAATTTAAATAAATATATATATATATTGATTGATTGACCTACATACTCACATCAGCATACAAAACATCATCTCATTTCACTTTAACCCTGTTAACACGCAAGGAATATTTCAGATTTTTGTTTTTAAAAATCACGCTATCCTTTATCTTCCAACTGAAGACATCTCCATTTTATATATAATAAAAATAATGAAGGATCTGAACATCATTAAATCCCTCAGAGAAAATGGCCGAGTTCGATTCAATTAAACTCGAGCCCTCTCTTTCTCAATTCCTCGGTTCTATTCACGAAATTCCAATCGAACTCGTGTAGAAAAAAAACCAAATCAAATCGTTCGAGATTCAGTTAGAAATCGAAGTCGCGACCGATTTTTAAGAATGGGCTGCTTCGATTCGAGCCAGGCGCTGTTGCGAGCGAACAAGATGAATTTGGGAAAATTAATTAAATTGATTTCGATTTTCACGAATCAATGGATTGCTGACCAAGGTTCTTCGAGATGCGTATGCATTCGCGCGAGGGCGACGTCAGGGCCTAACAGGAAATCGAGGTGGAGGTCAATCTTCACTGGAAATGGAGCGGTCTCGGTTCTTTTTCGATCTTGAGCACGGAGGTTCGCGTACTCGGGCAAGCACGAAGGAAAGAGCTTAGTCCTAGCTGCAAGGTATAAAATTTTTTTCACTTCAATTTAAAAACTGGAAATGTATAAAGTTGTATGAAGAAAATATATGACAGTGTAGTGTAAAACATTTCTGCTTTATATATATATATATATACAGAAAAAAAATCACAATAGGGCACATGTATACATATTTATATAGGAACTTTAAATCCAGATTCTCTTTTTACAAGTATATACATATGTTAACCAATTTAATAGTAAGGAAAATTACCGTACTAGCTTCAACAGAAAAGTATAATATAAATATAGTATATCTACATAAATTCACACATATTTTATTACACCTAGAAACACAGAAACTACATATACGGATAAAGTTTTGGAAAATAATAATAATAATAATAAATAATAAGAATTTTAAAAGGGTTGAAAGTTATATAAAATTTGACTTTTAAGATATATGAATTATTTTTATATATATGAAAGTTTCAAAAAAATAAAATAAATGTACAAATAGATTTTAATTTACTAAGTTTATACTAAAATAATGTATTATGGGGATTAATTAGTTTAATAAAATTTATTTATTTGTTTTAGTTACTAAAAGAAGTTTTATTAAAGGAAAATTAATTTAAATAAATAATTAGTTAAGTAAATTTATCAAAAGGAAAATTGTTGGTTTAAATTAAACCATGTGTCAATTAACTTAAAACGGTAATTGAATGTTTGATTTGTTTGAATATTAACAAATCATATAAATTGTTTACTCAAGGACAAAAATCGAGAAACCAAGGCAATATTGGAATGTATTGCAAACAAATGCAAAGGTGAGTTAATCTCACTCAGTTGAATTTAGATTTAAATTTAAATGATTAAGTTTAAATAATTGCTTGAATGGTTGAATTGATTGACGTGTTATATTATAGTATATATTACATCTTGGAATGATTGATTTCCCGCGTTATATAGCGGATGAGACCCTATGCGCCGTGTAATGGTGGATGATTTATATTAATCCTATATACCGCGATATTCCACCTCGAAGTGAAATTGGTATTTATGTTGTGCTAACGTCTATGGATGCAGGGAAAACAGGTTGGAGGGATCCAACTGGACCCTTCAACATTTATTTAAATTATTTAATATTCTCTGTTGTGATTATTTGATATTCTATGATGAAATATATTGGAATATTAAATGATATGGTGTGATTGAATATATTTGGGTATAATGACTTGCCAAAAATATATAAATTGGATTTTGGAAAGTAAATAAAGAAGTGAATTTGTATGCGAAATAATTATAGAAAATTTTGAATAAATTAAGAATGAAATGAAAGAAATGGAAGTGATATTAAAATACTAATAAATAACTTCGAGTATGAAAAGAAAAAGATTTTGAATAAACAGTCATTAATGAATTGTAAAATTAAGTGATATTATTTTAATGGAATAAAGAATTATTTTAAATTTAAAGTTTAAATTTATTTAAAAAGGATAAAGAAGTAAGTTGTGAAATCTAAAATTGGTATTTTCAGTTAAAAGTACTTTAAATCCTAATTAAGGAATAAAATGTGAAATTAACGGATTTTGGAATAAAAGGGAGTAAATTGGAAATCAATTTGGAAATTGATTCAAGTGTTTGAAAGTGGAAATTTAAAGAAGAATGTGAAGAGAAGTATATTTCTCTGGATAGCCAAATACGTTTTCAAAGTAAATTTTTAAATATAAGATAAAAGTTTAATGTTCTTTTAAAAAGCATGTTTTAGAAAATTTATTATTTCTAAATGTTTAAATTCTAAAGTAAGTACTTTTCAAATCTATTGTCGTAGTAATTATTTAAAAGGTAACTTAGTATTTTATTTTAAAAAGTGAAAACCTTGTTTTATATTTTATAAAGTAACTATATTTACAAATATTTATATAGTATGTATTTTTAACCAATTATTGAAGTAGTTTTAACTTAAATGTTTTAAAGTATATTTCAAAGTAAAGGGTTTTAAATATTTTAAAAAACTAAAGTCTTGTGCGTGGTGATTTCAGTGGGAATAGAAATACTTGGTTTATTCTGAGAAAAGAAGATAGTTTGAAACTGTTTTCAAAAGGGTTTGAAAAGTGGTAATATATTGTGAAGATAATTTTGGGATTAATAAATAATTTGAAAATTATTTATTATTTGATGGATGTCGTAAATATTAATTGATAGTTAAATCATCGACTATCAATATTGGACAAATGCGTTGATCGTTTCGAAGAGACCGAGACCGAGATTTATTTTTCGAAAACCACTTTGATCTGGTTTGCACGTTTTCGTGGGAAAACGAGTTTGGAGTCGAAGATGGAGCAGTGAAGTGCAAGGGCTAGTCGCTACTAATCCTGAGGATATTTCCAAAATGGATGTGGTAGGAATAGTGCCTTCGGTTCCGTTCGAACCCGGGACGGACTTGTATGGATGAATGCTTTCAGAACATCGTTAGGTGGACGATGAGCATTCTAAGGGATATGTTCTAAAAGGTAACGCTTAGCCTCAAGCCTCATCAACCAGGAATGACTGAAAATCAGGGGTTATGCAGCAAGGCTAGGTGGGTAGCACCCATTTCAGGGTAAGGTCATCCCTGTCTAGATGTCCCTTTTTATTTCGGCTTAGTGGGCGGTTGCTGATCCCAACCGCGGATGGATCTTACTCGGAACTGTCCAGTAATGGATGGTTCCGGTCTTGTGTTGCAGGGGAGTTAGGGTGGCTCCTCGGTACTGTGATCTAGGCCACGTACCGTGGCAGGTGGTACCCTAGTGCCTAGTCATTAGTTGGAAATCCATTCTCCCTACGAGCCTTGTACGAGTTTTGTTTGTATTACCCTCTCTGTGGCTAGTAGCTGGAATTTAATAGATGTAACAATTTCGGCTATTTTAATAAGTATTTGTATATAGAACCTATTATAATATCAGAGGATTTTAATAAAAAGTGTTTTAGCTATCGTAAGGTAAAAACCCGACATGTTTATTTGTGGCGTGGTCTTACGAGATGCTTTTGTTTTCAAAGGATTTTCGAAACTTTAATAATCAATTTGAGTGTGATTTTCTCATGCTGGTATTCCAGACTAACTCGGGTGTTATTTAACTGTAATGCTCGGGTCAGACCAGTATTATAGGATTCATGATATGATGCTATGGAGCTCAAAAGATGAGCCGGATGACGATACGTACTTTCGTACTTGATTTATATATATTCCGCTGTGTGGTTCAGCTATGTATTCAGTTATACGAGGGCAGGTTATAATTACTGCCAATTGTGTGTTATATTGTTTGATGGACTCTGATAATGTAATGTATAATATATATATATATTTTTTTTTGTGTAAAGATCATTTATTATCTATTATATTTTATTCCGCTGCGATGGTTAGATTCTGATATTATTTTCTATTTTCTTCTTCTACCTCTTCTTCTTTAACCCTAATGGTTCGTATTTCTATTCAACTTGAGTTGATTGATGTAGAATAGTGTCGACTCAAGGGGTACGGATTTGCGGGTTGTTGCATTTACCTTTCTCTCTTTCTTTCTTGGAAGTTTGGGACACGAAGATAAAATATGACCCGAACTTTTGCAATAACGGAAATATAGTTGTTTTGGACACCAACTCGCATAATGGTCCTTAAACCACAACTGTAGCATTGCCCACGACTAGAGGTAGGAGTCTTTGCTACCGAAGTTGCTTGTTTCCCTTTCTTGTTGGGATTAGGCTTGAAATTAATAGGCATCTTCTTGTTGATGTTGAAGTTCTGTTTGGCACTCACAACTTCAACATCACTTTCTTTATCAGACTCTTCAAGTCGAAGAGCGATATCAACAAGCTGTTCAGAAGAAACTTCTAGTTTCCAAAGTAAAGGCTTTTAAAGGTTCTTATTCAACCCACAGACAAAGATTTGAGTTTTCTTCAATGGGGTATTAATATATTCGACCTCATATTTAGAGAGGGATTCAAAAGATGCGACATAGTCCGTCACAGAAGATTCATCTTGAACAAGGTCAATAAAGCGCCAAGCTAAAGTTACTTTTTCAGCCTCCGACATAAAATTCAATTCGAATCTTTATCAGAATTGCTCCCAAGTAAGATCCGCTTCGATAATTTCTGAAATCAAAAGCTCATACTATTCTAATGCTCTCTCTTGGAGCATGCTAGAAGCCACATGGACTCGATGGAGATCTACAAGATTCATGCAATAAAATATGAGATCGCACGTTCTAAGCCAAGCTTAGACTTCTATAACGTTTTCGGAACCCTTAAATGGCTTTCCACCGAAACTGTTATAATCACTGCACAAACGTGCAAACCTAGATTTAGGATGAGTAGGCTCGGGAATAGGTCCGACAGCTTGAGCATTCTATACGAGATCTAAGAGCAGTTGGGAAGACATAAATACTCCCTCCTAAGGAGTAGCACTGGGTTGACTGACGCTGGAACAACCTGGTTTAATCATTTCGCTTCATTAAGAAAGAAAGAAAGAAGAGGAAAAATGTTATTCTCAAAACGAATATCAAACAATCATGATTGATAAAATAAGGCATCATAAAAGAAAATAGGATAGAACGGGTACAATGACTCGAATTAAATTCTAAGGCACGATTTCTAAGAGAGACTTAGGACAATGATCCTTGCTATAATATGTTATATTATTTCGAAGTTTGGTTCGAATACCGAGCTGTGACACCCCAACTCTATTCTCATACTAGCCAAGGACGCTACGGGGTAATGTCGTCGACTAGCACGAAGAATAAAGCTATTGAGGAGCGACCATCTCTATAATTGCTTTATGCGAGTACCGATATGTTAGACAGTATTATACGCATTTCATTTCAAGAGGAAATATGACACATCAATAACAAACTCAAAACTACTTCACAGTGGCTATGTGATCTTCGAAAACAAATATAAAATAAGCATAACATAAATCAGTCAAAGATATTCCTATCGCTAAGGTGGAAACATATATGAATATAACGCATAAAAGTGTACATCAAAGTAGTGGTCATGTAAGACCCACTACATCACAACGGAATAGGTACAATTGCTAGACAAAAGAATACGTATACATTAACTAGTCTCTACCTCGAATGTATAAAACAAAAAATACTAAGCTAAGTAGCTAACAGAAGTCAAATGACGGACCCGGATAAGAAGTCAAGTTGAAGCACCTAAAATACCTCGGTCTGACCCGTGTACTATTTAAGAAGAAAATAATAAACAGATCAGTCTAGCTATAAATATCATATAAAATGAGACAGGATAAGAGATATAAATAAATCGTATGATAACAATAATGTCATACTGTGACAAGCATACATTATTAACAATAAAAAATCATACAATTTCTCAAGAATCTTAAAAAAGCAAAAAGAGTGTCCTATTCTTTATTTTATTCACCAAACCACAAACATTGATACAGCTTATCAATATAAATCATAAGAATAGGAGAAACACAAATTCTAGAAATCATCAATTAGAAATCCAGAAATCACAAAAAGGGGTGGCCATCACAATGGGAGCTTTAAAACTCACCAACACATGTATCACAAACGGGTCGCTATCCCATGGTCGCTAACCATAAAGCCGGTGCAACGACATAGTACAATAACGGTATGCTTGAGGAACATGAAACTTAAATAATTCGAAACGACGACGTAGTACAATAACGGTACACCCGATGAACCGAACTCCATAAAAGAACATGGGTCGCTAGCCCATAAAAATGAGTCGTAACTCCAAAGAACTCATAAGTCGTTAGCCTATAAAGGAAATGAGACAAAGCTCAAATAAAACGAGGTATAGTCCCCTACGTGGACAAGGAGACATCACATATCGCTAGTCTAAACGTAAAATGATCGCCATTGATCAATAAAAAGTGTGAATTACACTAAGCTAGTAAATAAATGAGTTTAGCTTCCTATTCCACAACCATCGGTTAACTTAAGTATTTACGAACAAATCATAAATTTCCACTTGAAAATTGTCACAAGATTTCAATCGAACAAGTCCAAGAATTAACCGACAAAGAAAACGCAAGCGTTTCGTACCAACTGTTTTGCTAAATCATTTAAGTAGATTTCTCGAACAAATGAGGTAAATGTTTGCATATATTAATAGATTGAAAAACAGTTTTAAAAACGAGCTTAATATCACAAATAATGTGGAAATCATTTTTGTAAGAGAGTTTGAGTACTTACTACTAGTATAGAAACCTTTGTATTTCAAAGGGACAAATCACAGAAAACGATTGTAAAAACAGTCGATCATCAAAAATTCACATTCGGAGACGTGAATCGAATCCATAGAAACCGATACCAAATCCATCAAAATGGATATTACCAATAATCTAGAAAAAAATTCGTCAATGTCAATAAAAGCGACAACAACTAATCGGATCAACACAAATCGGTAAACATTGGAAATTCACTCAAAAATAGGCAAATAGACAAAACTGAACAGTTCCATACGTTTGCTGTAACAAACCGTGGTTTTGTGATTACCTGTTAATAAATTAAAATGTATTTAATTAAATTAAGGTTAATAATAATAATTTGGAGTGACAAATTGATTTATAAATTTTTTACTTGAATAAACAATGAATTTGAGAAAAAAAATCTATTTTTTGGTGTTTATGGAAATTTTGTTTGAAATAAATAATAAAATGTCGTTCATCAAATTATAATGGCTTAAATTGTTGAAAATATTCTAATTTATAGTGTAACATAGCCTATTTTATGATATGTTCAATTTAAAAATTGTACGTAAAAATTTGGTAGAGTAAAGTATTTTAAAACATAGAAAAATGATTGGGCAAAATAGAAAATTTGGCCAAGTGTTTAACATTGCTTATTGGGTTGGATATTGGGTCCAAAACCATTATCTCATTTCTATCCTCCTCATTCTCTTCTTCTAACCTAGAAAGCTCTAAAACCCGAATATTGGTTTCTTCCCCAAATCCAAATCTAAGCTCCAAATTAATTAAAAATCAAGGAGAAATTGGTAGCTAATCAAACTCTACGTGTTTCTAGCTTCAATTCAAGACCAAAGCTTTAATCTTTGCTTGGTAAATATGCTAATAAGCTGCAAATAAATCCCAAGGTGAGTTATAAACTCACACTTCTAACTTGAACAAGCTAGCATGTCGATTATATGTTGGTTGCTGAAACAAATTTTCTGTGATTGAACTTGAAATGAATTTGGCCATATCTCCCTCGTTTCTTACCCAAATTTGATGATTTTTAATGTTATGAAAAGCTTATACTTTATAATAAATGATTCACGTTTTGAATTTTATGAAATTTTGGAGTTAAATTGGTCAAAACTGTACTTTTTTGTTGCTGTTCCGAGAGCAAAATGACAGCGACAATGAATTTAGATCTGAGAATCGTTTGAGTCATAACATTTTCATCCCTGATCAAAATTCAATGATTTTTGATGACCTGGAAAGCACAGTAAATTGTATACAACCTTTCTTTTGATCACTTTATGAAATTTTGGAGTTTAAAAGGACGAAATTGGGTTTGAAACAGTGGGTATATTTCAGGATGTGTACTTTCTAAGTTGAAACTAGAAATTAAATTTTCCATAACTCTTTCATTACTTATCGCAATTTGATGAATTTTGATGTTTTGAAAAGATTAGAATACATCTTTAACTTTCATGCTTCATGCTTTCTCAAATTTTTGGTTGAATAGGGGCGAACTGGCTAAACAAGCCGCCAATTTTTGATTCCTGCGAATTCACTTCCCGACATGAGTCCGACTTTAAGACGTCGCGGTTTCTTCGTCTATTATCGGAACTCGACAATTCTTTTTGCAGTTTAATGTAAAATTATTGAACATTATTTCTATAAATTTTTAGGTCATTCCGACCATGGTAACTTGTATATATCTGCTGTTGAACTTGCACTCATAGCTTGTTTTTATCAGAATTTTATAAGTTTAAACTTTCGATATTTTTCTGTAACTCTTAATGATTCTTTCTGGATTTCGTACACGTGTTTTATAAATGAGTTTTGAAATGTTTTTCAAATAAATTGGTTTTTTCGAAATAATTATTATATATCATTTTCAAGTATAAAATTTTAGTATCTCTATAATAAGATAAATTACAAAAGCTGTTTATAAAGTGATTTTAAATTGTTTTAAAAGCTCGTTTTCTCCGACTTATAATTTCTATATAAAATACACATTTTTGCACTATTCAGTGAATGAGAAGGAGAATTAAATGGTTTGGTAAAACACGTAGTATGGGCACATGCGTTTATCTTATCGGTTAATTCCTGACTTGTCCGTTTGATCATTTTCACCTTCGGGTCAAGTTTACCGATGAAATGAGGTAAACTTTTTACTACTTTGAGTGTGAAATTTACTAGCGGTTTACTAACCATTTGCAAATATGTGGTATGGGCACGCGATAACACTTTTTGGGTTCCTTTCCGAGAGTTAGTGACACATTTTCCTATTGGCGTGCCAGTACTGGACCTTCGGGTCGTTTGCCATTGTGGCGTATTTGTCTTCAGACGTTTTCCATTGCGGCGTATTTGTTTTTGGATGTTTTCCATTGCGGCGTATTTGCCATTGCGGCGTATTCATCTTTTGACGTTTGCCTTTGGGTGAGGTATCTATTATGTGAAACAGTATCAGAAAAAATAGCACCTGCAAAACCTTTTTGAGATGATTTTTACCCTTATGTGTCGTCATTTTGAAATCAGTCCTTTGAACTATTCGGTGGCGATTACTTTGGGATTTTTGGACTCTTGAGAGTTCTTTTAAGATTTTCATTGCCTACACTACCATGTTGATATATGCCTTTTGGCATATATATATTGAGATTTCCTATTGGCGCGATTTATGTGATTTGCCTTTTGGTGTTGTATGAGATTTTTATCTCTTTGTTGACATTTGCCTTATGGCTTATGTCGAGATGGCTTTTGCTTATGTTTTCCTTAGAACTGCCGATATGGAGGGTTTGGGAATTACTCTTTTAGGAGTTTACATTATACCATTCCCTAAATCATTCTTATTTGATTTATGATTGCCGATGATATGAGGCATGCTACATTTTAGCGATTCATAAGATTTTTCGTCTCCATTGTATTTTATGCTTATTGAAGCAATATTATTCTATCACCTAGTGTAACCATATATCCATACATGATGCGTATCCTCCATATGTCTATGTTTATCTTTCTTATTATTTCTTCTTGTTTAAGAAGAATATCATTATGCTCTTATGTTCTATTATTCTGCTATCACCTTTTACTCATTCGTTTAGCTCTCATTACCCATGTATTTTATACTCGGGTCAGACCGAGGTTTTTCAGGTTAGGTACATTTGGATGGACTATTCTACTAGCTCTTTTTGTTATAGCTTTTTGTGTAGTTCTTTTTGTTGGCACACTGATGTATATTCTTTTGACCCATGTTTGGTTTGTGTTTGTCATACCACCTTGATGTATCATTTTGGATTATACTATTGATTGTGTCTGTACTTATGCATATGTATGCATTTTTGCTATTTTGTGATGTTATTTACATTTTGGTTGTTATGTTTTGTTCTGATAGATCCGTAGCCATTATAGTTTTGTATTAAATATTTATTGGATATGACGATCCACTTGAGAAAGAAAAAAATAGATAGCACTTATCGACGTATTCAGTAGATAGTTAAGACAAGGCTATAGATGGTCGCTCCTATCCAGCTCTATTCTCCGCATTATCAAACAGTATTACCTCGTAATACTCTTTGTTAATGAGGGTCTCGGAGTGGGGCATCACATCTGGAGGTTTAACGAGACGTCTAGATCTGGGTTTTGGAAATAATTCAGAAAACCTCCCAAACGTCTGATCCAGAAACCAGACGTTTGACCACTTATTGGACATCTGAAATTACCAACCAGACGTCTGATTCTTTTCTCTGCCTTTTTTTATTTTCTATGTTCATTTTATAATTATTTCAGGGACCATAACCAGACGTCTAAAATTACCACCAGACATCTGCATGGTTCAGCTGGGCAGAAATTTGTCTAGGCCAATGATGGTCAAATCGATTCGGAAGCGATTGGATGAGCGACGGAGACTAGAGATTTATGCCATGCGACAACCCAGCCTTATAGGCTCTTTGATACACCCCAAATAACATGTCAAAACATCTAAGGTATGATTTTTAATGATTTTGACTTCATAACATCAAAATTGAAAAATTCACCAAATCAATTCAAATCAAAAGCAAATGAACATGAAATTGATGTTAGGAATTCGTACCTCACAACAATGAAATGTAGACATAGATGTGAGTTCCAAAACTCACCTTTAAACCCAAAAACAACAAATGAGAAGCTTTAAGACAAAGCAAGACCAATTCCTCTTCAATACACCTCTAAAATCTTCAATCTATCATCAAAGGTGAAGTTTTTCCAAAGTTAGGGTTTAGGAATTTCTAAGAACTGAAGAGAGATTGAGATGGAGAAGATGAAGAGGATGCTTACATATGCTTCTCCTTTGATTTCTACAACTTGAATTTGAATTTCCTAGCAAAATTAAGGCTTAGGAACTTTGAGTCTCCTTTATTTGCCCCATCTTTACTTTAGCTTGAGAGTATTAAGAAATGAGAATGAATGAAGAGGAGAGGGGGTGGAGTTAGGGTATTGAGTTGGGTTAATGGGCTGAAACCCAAACCCAAAGCCCAATAAAAAAAGAGCAAAATTTAACTCAACTCCAAACATGTCGATATTTATACTCAAAAAGGTCGCAAACACCATTTTGAACTTAATGGAAGTATTCTCGAGTCCTAATTCGACAATTTACAAAAGGTAGCATTTCAGACTTTAATTCGACTAACAATGCTATATTTAAATATACAATCGTAAAATATGCGGGTTGTTACAGCGACCATCCTATTGTGGACTTTGATCCAATTTTTTAATTAGAAATCTCTGTTTTCCTTTTGATAGCTATAAACTATGATAGAAATATCAAATTCATATCAAAAATCAGCATTAAATGTTTGCTGTCAAGAATCGAACTAAAATTCCTAATTCGGATTGGTGTGAATTTCCATAAATCATGTATTCGAATCTTGATATGACCTATTATGCGAATAAAATAATCTATGCACACTTACATATTTTATTCTATTGGTTTATTTTTACTTCATTTACTTTTCATTTATTTTAGTTCTCATTGATTCTTACAAGATCATCTTTTATCAATTTACATTCATTACTTAAATAGATCATTTCCCATTCATTATCAAATAGTGTCGTCTGGCTCTTTTCCTCGTTTTCTTAATTCATCATCTTCTTTTCAATCGACTATTTTTATTCTACCGAACTATATTCATCGCGAATCCCTGCCTTATCATACTTACGCACAAGTGGTAAAGGATCTTGGCCATCAGACTCTGCGTCTCTTTCTTTGAACAAGAACCGGTTGGAATCAAGGAATAGAAAGGATTTTTGTTATAGATGTGGAGACTTTAATCACTATGTTTATCAATGCCGTGATCCTATTAGATGTTTCTCCTATGGCAAAACTGGCCACAAGAAATTTGATTGTTCGTCCAAATCGAGCATCGATTCCACAACTCTTAGAGATCATTGATTCCAATTTGTGTTAAAATGTACGCTTTTGAAGGGGATTTTATTGGATCATTTATGGAAAAAGTGAGATGAGCGAATCCAATTTTTGGAAGATCTACTGTTCCATTTTAACATCATAAATTCACCAAACATTGGTATGGGATATCGAGAAAAATTTAGGGATCAAAGCTATATTTCAGTAAGTATGCTTCCTCTCCTAATACGAAAAAGGAAAATTCCGTTGTCATAAGCAAGAACGAAAAAGATAAAGGCTATCCAAATTCTGTTACAAGAAAGGAGTCTATCAGTTTTGATCCTTTTATGCTTGACCCCGCTGTTGCTGTCTTGAATGGTAATTACTTACAATCGTTTGCTGTAAAGGTAGTAGGAAAGGTTTTTGATCCTAGCAATGATTTTACTCTCATCAAGACTAAGAAAGGTAAATTTTCTACATAAAGATTGGAGAATTTTGAAATTCACACATCCAACAAATTTAAATGTCTAGAATCGGTGATTACTACAGATATTATTGGAATGAAATGGATGTGATGAATAGTGATACGAGTGTTCTCCTCCTGTCCAATAATTCAATTGGTAACCAATTGAGAGAAAGTGTCCTTAATAATGACTCTGTTGTTAACAAGCGTGGTAGGTTCAATGATTGTTTTATCTTCATTGAATTCTTGCTTAATCATGACCTTGATCATCAGAGTATCTCGTTAGATGAACAGATCTCGCATTCCATCAATGATTCGCGTAGTGATTTGTGTTCGAAGAGATTGGATGTTGATTCGTTATCAGTTATCGATTTAAATGTCCAGAATGTTATTTTGGATTTAAGTAAAATAGATGACGTGCTGATGGAGGAGCTTGAAGTTTCACTTTTTAGTGATGAGGCTGTATATTTAGGTAATGGGAATAAGTCGGAGTCAGGGGATTTATTTGACTGGATCATGTCTTTTGATCAACTGAATGATGTTGATAATGTCTCAGAGGTTGAAGCTAATGTTTCTATTGTAAATTTGTTTGAAAGAGTGATCTCAGAATCGAACACAGCTTCTCAAGTTGATATGTTCGCCACTGCTGCTGTGCATGATACACAACATGGTGCACAAAATGTTTTAATCGTTGATATATCGATTTCTTCTAGTCCCTCTCTGGTTGTTTATAGTATGTCAGATATGAACATACCAGATGTTGCTCAGAATGATGTTTTCAAATCTCATATTGGTGTTATTGCTTGCGACAAAAGAGGTGAAAAGGCTAATTTTTCTATCATGAAATTGGGTGGATCTCAAAATTTGGTAGTGGGGTGTTCAGTTTCTTTAGCAGATTTTGACTCCGGGTTTTTGTGTAGTGGTTCAGTGAATGTAGGGGAGTCGAAAGCTTTGGTGAGTAGTGGTGGCATTATTGATTCAGCTTGTTCGCTATTGTGTGAGGAGAAGTCCGGTCTTCTATTGGATGTACATTTTAGGGAGTTAGGTAGTAACTCCACTTCTTGTTATACTTCTTCGAAGAGAGGTAGAAGGAGGAAGTCAATGGCAGCTAGCGGGTCGGTTTGTCGTAGTGTTAGGATTCGATGCAGTCATTCTCAATCATTGGATGATGAACCAAATAAGTCTGTTTCCACTAGAGAAGTAAATGGATCAGAGAGAGGATATACTGTTGATCATGTTGTTATGGTTTAAAGAGCAATGCTTTCGCTGACAATGCGAGTGGAGATGTGGAGAGTTCCAAATTGCATTCTTCTTGTCTCTTAGATGTTGATTCTGATCTACTCGTCTATTATTGGACCAGGGGTTTTTGATTTGTAATGTACGGTTGTCTTGCTTCCATTGGTAAATTTCCTCTTTTGCCTGCCCTTGCTAGAGAATTGATTCGTTCCAAAGTTGGAAGAAGGAATAGTAGGAACCATTCAACTGATAATGTTAAGAGACGTCCTCGCTTAATTCATAAAGCTTTTATGTCTTTTTCTTGAGGGTTGTTGATATTTTAGAGAATTTTTGCATTATTTGTTGGTTTGGAATTTTTTCATGGTCTGTGTTCATGCAATATATTGTAGTTATTCAGCTTGGTCGACGAGATTGTGGTTGCAAAGATTGTTCAGATTGTTGATTATCATTTGGTGTAGCCTCCGGCCTTGGATTCTGTATGGAGTTGTCAGTTTAGGTTTAGACTTTAGTTCCATATGCGGTTGGAGGGTTTGTTTTTTCTTTTTTCTTTTGTACAGGAGGGTCTTTTGCTATCTACCAGGCATGTTCACAGCTCCTTTTCTATTGTTGATTTATATATATGTACATTTGTGCTCTCCTCTCCTGAAGAGGATCACACATTTTTCTCAAAAAAATATTCATAATCATCAATGAATAAATTCTTAAAGTATTACATAAGCTTCTTACAGTTTATTTCATAATTATTTACTTATATAACTTGATTACCATTCATTAATGAATCATTTCATACTTAAGTTTCTTTATTCTTTTAATTCATATTTATCCCTTCATATATAGTGTAAATCAATACTAAATATATTTATGAATCATTTCAATATTTTCTTGAGTTTATAACCATTTACTTAAATAGTATTCATTTTTTTTCGATTCAATTTAATTATTAAGCATTTTAATATATTAACTTAAGTTTATAACATTTCTTGTAACCTCCTTAATTCTTTATTTATGGACATATGTTAATTTTGAAACCCTTTTTGTTGCTTAAGTTTTTGTAGGATCTAGATTAACCCTAGAGGGGGGTGAATAGGGTTATAGCAAATTTTCTTGATTTAAACACAGAAACAAACTGCAGAAATAAATATGCTGAAAAAGTAAATCACACACAAAATTTACCCAGCTTCGGCAACCCCTGCAGCTGCTGCATTCCCAGATTTCTATTAGAATTAAACAGTATCACGCTTACAAACACTCTACTAGACTCGCAGACCCTTTTGCTCCCGCTCACAAACACTCTACTAAACTCGCACACCCTGCTCCCGCCTATAGAGTTTTGCTTACTCGCAAACACTGCTCCCGCCTATAGAGTTTTGCAAACTCGCACACCCTGCTCACTGAACTAATTCTAACTAGACAATCTGACACTACCTAAACCTAGGTGGTGATTTACAAATTTTTTGACTCGAAAAGTAAAAACAACTTCAAAAATAAAATCAGGAGATAATATTAAAATATAAACTATAATCCCTGATTTTTGCTCAAAATAAAAAACCCCTTTATAAAATTAGACCCTAAAAACTAAATCCCCTTTATAAAATAAACAAGGTCGGTCCCTTGTTTTCTTTCACTAGCCCGATCCACTTCTATGGTTTGTGAAGAGTAATGCGGCCGATCCTTTTTCTTTTGCTTGTGACATATTTGCGGCCGAAATTAGGGCTTCGGCTCTTCTGTGAAATTTGGGGCTTTTTCCAATTCAATTCTCTGAATTGCTCGCGACTCTCTGATGTTCTTATTTTCTGGTTCGCGTTACTTGTGCTTCGTTCGTTCTTTGATGATCGATTCTACTTGCAGCTGCTCCTTTGATCGAGTTTGAGAGATTGGTATGTAATTTCTCTGTTTGTTGGTTTGATTGTTTGTCTTTTTCACTCGATGCCGATGATGAGTGTTTGGGTCAGTATTTATAAGAATTCGAATCGCTTGATTCGTTTGTATTCACTTCGATACTTTCCTGATTTTCTAATGCTTGATGCGCTCGATTTTCCTGTTTTACTTTTTAACTTGATAATCACGGTTTCTCGAATCTCCTTGATTCTCACGGCATTTCAAACTTTCCTATTTTTAAATCTCTGACCATTTCAAAAATAAAGATACGAATTTTTTTCTTTTTCCTATTTCGTGCATTATGTAACTTGCTTCTTGTATTCACTGTCTATCCATACAGTTGACATTTGGGTTTGTTGTGCACTGGTCTTCTGTTCACCTGTATCATGCTTGTGCATTTCTCTGCCTGGTCGACACTTGATGTTTGTAACTTGTGGTTTCATGCTTCATGCATGTCCTCTGTTCATATGTTCTTGGTGGCATTTCTTTGGTCTGCACTGCTTGTTGATGTTGCTTGTGCACTGCCACACTGAACTACTCTGTCTTGCATTTGTGTACTGTGTCTTTAATTGGTCACCGGGCATTGCATTACTTCTGCATCATGCTTAGCTTTGTGGTCTGGTTTCACTTGGGCTTGTAGTTGTTTCTGACAGCTTGTAGTTGTTTCTGACCTGATGGCTCTGGCTATTTTCACTTCTTCATCATGTTGTATTCATCGTTGTACTTGCTGCCTGGATTGATTCTGTCCACTTCATGTTGTTGACTGCATTATTGAAGTGTGTCTGACCATGTTTGTGTATATAAGCAGTTTGAAGTTGCTGACTTCATTTTGTATTCGTTTTGATCCACTTTGTCACTGCATATCTATATATGCTTGACCTATTTCATTTAGTTGTACTGGCCTATGTTGTCACTTGATCTTGCTGTGACACTGTGACTTGTTGTTCTTCCTCCATTAAGAAGTATTGTTGCATTTTAGATGTTTCTTGGTCTTATGAACTTGAATTAGTAGTCTACACCTCTGGCTTTTTGTCTGAACTGTTTGTAGTCAATTTCTTTGTCTATTCATTGGCCTTGAGTTGAACCTATCTTAGGTTTGACCTTGTGCTCGTGCCGTGATTTTGAATATATTGCATGTGTGTTGAACCTGGCTTTTCATTTGGGTTTGACCTGTGTTCACCTGTCCCTGTAGCATTATCAAGTGTAGATTGACGTGCACGACCTTGTGGCATGTACAGTGATACACTGTGCATGTCACACTGTTCGTGTATGATGAATTCAAATGTAAATTATGACGAACAACCCAAATAACTGAGGCTAATCATATTTTCAAAAATCATGTTTTATTTTATATTGCAAAAATATTTCTTTTTCAATTTTACTACGTTAGTGAATATTTTTGCAGATTGCTCAGATGCTGGATTCAAACTGGAATGAAGTTGAAGACAAAATACGAGTGTGAGTGATATGTAGTGAGGTTATTAATGTAAACTGAATTGTGATGTATTCAAAATTGTATATGTATAGTGAGAGCATGAATTTGTACTATTCAAGATTGTAATAAATATTTGTTTGAATAAAATTTCTGTTTGAATTCAAAATCTGTGTAACTTGTTCTGTTTGAATTCAAATTCAAATTCTGTGTAATTTATTTTATTCAACAAATATTTATTTAATCTATGAAAAACAAAATATTACATTACCAAATACATTTAAATGAATATATATGTTTATTATCATCAAACAAAAACATATAAGCGCATATTCAACAATCTCCCCCTTTAGATGATAACAAACATATATTTAAGATTTTGTACATGTGTTAAATGTATTTGATCATTGGTATACTCTAATTTCTCCCCCTATTTAAATGCTTCCTCTCTACATGATGCTCCCCCTACATATATGCATACAAATAGAAATATATTCAAATGAGCCTAGATGCAAATGGAAAATTATTTGACCTTTGGTTGATTCTATTTGACAAAATCTTAACTTTTCTCTCCCCCTTTTGTTATCAGCAAAAGAATAATAGTGTGAGAGAAAAATAGAGATAAAGTGATCGATATTAATCCAACATTAAACTCAAATTGAATATAAATATTAAACTTCAATAAGAATCAAACAAAAACCATAACTACCCTTGTTAGGCGCATATTCCACTTTTAGAAATGATGGAAATGATGTTCTAATATAAAATCATTCAGTTGTATCTACTTGTGGTACATTTATATCACGAATTTGAATATCTAATAATCATGCATAACCGTTAGGACTTTTAAATGAGATTAGTAGTATTCCAATTTAATTTTAAAAATGAAATCAAGTATCTTCTAACCACGCATGACCGTGAGGACTTTTAAATGGGATTAGAATCAACTTGTCTATTAAATCAATTAATTTTGATATGCGTTCCATACATGCATAACCGTAAGGACTTTTAAATGAGCATGGAAGCACATAATCAAAAATCCAAGTAATTCACCCATGCATAACCGTGAGGACTTTTAAATGAGAGTGAATACTTTGGATATTTATTTATTTTAAAAAAAAGTGTGACATGAAAGACAAATGATTCCTGATTATAGTACCACATATCGACAAACTATATTGAATATTTGATAAACCATGGTCGATAGAAATATGATAGATATAGAAATGGTCATGGAATTTTTACCCAACAAAAAGTTTTATAATTCTTGTTTTAATTCCTAAAGAAATTTTCCAAATATACTCTCTTGAATAATGTATGTTAAATATCAACACTTATCACCTTTTCAATCACTATTTATCTTTTTGATAATTTGTAGGGAGTCGGATTAGTCAAAATTTGTCATTTAAAATCAAATAAAAATGACTAATCTGAAAATATGGTCAAAAATGATTTTCTCGAAGGGGTTATATGAGAAAAATTTCTGCTATTTGAAAATTGTTTCAAGTGAAAAATATGCAGATATTTTCTTTGAAAATCGATGCAGTTACTAAATGTCTCAAAAATCACGTTCAACTAGTAATTTTTCTATCAACTAAATTACCAGTGTAACCTACATCTGAGTTTCTCTTTCAATCCAAAATATCACTAACTAAATTTGATGGACCAGACCATGAAGTGTGCATAAAAAATTTCAAACCCAATTTTAGCAACAATTTAAATGACATTCTTTGAATTTGAATTTGAATTGATGCCATGTAAATAGTCAGAAAACCGTGAATATAGAGCCAGCATGTTGAACAAGTCAGAATAAAAAATCATCATTTCTACAACATCTCAATATTGGCTGATTTTATTCAGAATACAGTGCAGATTATCACATTTAATATATCGTTCAAAACAAATTTACCTGTTTTACCTTTACGATAATTTTTCGTTGTTGTCCATTGTGATTCTGTCACCTTTATACTAGGCTAAGGAACTTTGCTTTGTTGCCCGTTGTGTTTCTGGAACAGCCAAAATCCAGAGAACACCGTTGTTATTCCTTAGCCTGCCACCATACCTACACGATGAAAGATTTTTGTGACCTATTTATAGGTCCATGATTGTTAGTGGCAGAAGCATTATGAATAAATAATCCCTTTGGAACCCAAACTTGTTTAGTCCTTTCATTCTTGTTCCAATAGACATGAAATTTGTTTGTAGAATTCTTAGGAACCCAAACTTGCATAAATTTTGTGTTCTTGTTCCTATGTCTACAATTTTTAACACGATGTCCAATTATTTCACATCTATCAAAGACCCTCTTCCTTTTTGCATTATCCTCAACTTGTGTTTTCCCAAAGCCTAGTCCTTTTCTGTTGTTAGCAAAAATTTGATTTTCCAATAGCATGTTGAAAGATTTTTCGCCTCTTGAAAAGTTATTCAAAGATTTCTCAAGATTTTGGACTTTGCTTTTTAGTGTTGTGTTTTCAGTGACAAGTGAGGTGCATCGATTTATAAAATCCTTTTTCCTAGTGTCAATGATTTCCTTAAGACTCAAGTTTTCTTTTTCAAGATTCTCAAAGTTATTCCTAAGTTTTGATAATTCTGAATCTAAAATCTTATAATTTTTACAGTCTAGGTTTTGAATGTTTTCAAGTTCAGTTTCTAACCTAAAATTTTCACAAGCAAGTTCTCTCCTATCAGATTTCAGTTTTTCAATTTTAAATTCAAGGGCATCAACTACTTTAGTGAGATCAAGGCACATAAAAACAAGATCTCTATAGGAATACTCACCTGCCTCACTAGATTCCTCGGAGCTTGCTTCTGATTCTGATTTTGCCATAAGACACAAGTTAGCCTCCTCTGAGCTACTATCCAAAACTTCCTCTCCTTCTTCATCATCCCAAGTTGCTGCAAAAGCCTTCTTCTTCTTTTTCTTTCCTTTGTTGTATTTGAGAAGTGGGCATTCTTGTTTGAAGTGGCCAGGCTTGTTGCAGTTATAGCAAGTCAGTTCATTATCGGAATTGTCAGAATCTTTTGACCTATTACCCTTTGTTTTCTTCTTGCGTGGCTTGAATCTTGACCATTTTCTAAGATTATTGACAGCCATTGCAAGCTCTTCAATTGGATCTTCTTCTATATCGCTTTCTTCTTTGCTCTTTAAGGCAATCGTCTTCTTCTTTGGTTCAGAGTTGTTGCGTTCTTCCTTTGCTCTTAGCTCAAGCTCATATGTCATCAAGTTGCCGATCAACTCCTCCATGCTTAGTTTACTCAGATCTTTCGATTCTTGTATTACCGTGACTTTTGCCTCAAAGTTCATTGGTAAACCCCGTAGCACCTTCCTCACAAGCTCTACCTCAGCGAATACTTTCCCAAGTGCTCTAGCATTGTATACCAAGGTTGAAAAGCATCCAAACATATCCTTTATACTCTTGCCTTTGTCCATCACAAAGTTTTCGTATTCATTGCTGAATAGGGCGAGACAAGACTCCTTGACTTGAGAAGTTCCTTCGTGTGTCACCTCCAAAGTGTGCCAAATTTCCTGTGCTATTGTACAATGAGAAATTCTATTAAATTCATTTTTATCAAGAGCACAGATTAAAGCGTTCATTGCTTTGGCATTTGTAGTTTTTAATTTCTTATCGCTAGCATCCCACCTATCCTTAGGTTTAGGAATCTCAGTACCACCAACAGCTATAGTGGGAGGTTTATAACCAGTTTCAATAATATCCCAAACATCATAATCAACAGAACTAAGATATATACCCATCCTAACTTTCCAATAAGCATAATCATTCCCGTTAAACATGGGTGGCCTAGCAATAGATTGCCCCTCAGAAAAAGCATTATTTGGTGGATTCATGACTCTAGAGTTAAAGAAAAATACCGTGCTCTGATACCACTTGTAGGATCTAGATTAACCCGAGAGGGGGGTGAATAGGGTTATAGAAAATTTTCTTGATTTAAATACAGAAACAAACTGCAGAAATAAATATGCTGAAAAAGTAAATCACACACAAAATTTACCCAGCTTCAGCAACCCCTGCCTACTGCTGCATTCCCAGATTTCTATTAGAATTAAACAGTATCACGCTTACAAACACTCTACTAGACTCGCAGTCCCTTTTGCTCCCGCTCACAAACACTCTACTAGACTCGCACACCCTGCTCCCGCCTATAGAGTTTTGCTTACTCGCAAACACTGCTCCCGCCTATAGAGTTTTGCAAACTCGCATACCCTGCTCACTGAACTAATTCTAACTAGACAATCTGACACTACCTGAACCTAGGTGGTGATTTACAAATTTTATGACTCGAAAAGTAAAAAAAACTTCAAAAATAAAACCAGGAGCAAAAATTAAAATATAAACTATAATCCCTGATTTTTGCTCAAAATAAAAAACCCCTTTATAAAATTAGACCCTAAAAACTAAATCCCCTTTATAAAATAAACAAGGCCGGTCCCTTGTTTTCTTTCACTAGCCCGATCCACTTCTATGGTTTGTGAAGAGTAATGCGACCGATCCTTTTTCTTTTGCTTGTGAAATATTTGCGGCCGAAATTAGGGCTTCGACTCTTCTGTGAAATTTGGGGCTTTTTCCAATTCAATTCTCTGAATTGCTCGCGACTCTCTGATGTTCTTATTTTCTGGTTCGCGTTACTTGTGCTTCGTTCGTTCTCTGATGATCGATTCTACTTGCAGCTGCTCCTTTGATCGAGTTTGAGAGATTGGTATGTAATTTCTATATTTGTTGGTTTGATTGTTTGTCTTTTTCACTCGATGCCGATGATGAGTGTTTGGGTTTGTATTTATAAGAATTCGAATCGCTTGATTCGTTCGTATTCACTTCGATACTTTCCTGATTTTCTAATGCTTGATGCGCACGATTTTCCTGTTTTACTTTTTAACTTGATAATCACGGTTTCTCGAATCTCCTTGATTCTCATGGCATTTCAAACTTTCCTATTTTTAAATCTCTGACCATTTCTAAAATAAAGATACAAATTTTTTTTTCTTTTTCCTATTTCGTGCATTCTGTAACTTGCTTCTTGTATTCACTGTCTATCCATACAGTTGACATTTGGGTTTGTTGTGCACTTGTCTTCTGTTCACCTGTATCATGCTTGTGCATTTCTCTGCCTGGTCGACACTTGATGTTTGTAACTTGTGGTTTCATGCTTCATGCATGTCCTCTGTTCATATGTTCTTGGTGGCATTTCTTTGGTCTGCATTGCTTGTTGATGTTGCTTGTGCACTGCCACACTGAACTACTCTGTCTTGCATTTGTGTACTGTGCCTTTGATTGGTCACTGGGCATTGCATTACTTCTGCATCATGCTTAGCTTTGTGGTCTGGTTTCACTTGGGTTTGTAGTTGTTTCTGACAGCTTGTAGTTGTTTCTGACCTGATGGCTCTGGCTATTTTCACTTCTTCATCATGTTGTATTCATCCCTGTACTTGCTGCCTGGATTGATTCTGTCCACTTCATGCTGTTGACTGCATTATTGAAGTGTGTCTGACCATGCTTCTGTATATAAGCAGTTTGAAGTTGCTGACTTCATTTTGTATTCGTTTTGATCCACTTTGTCACTGCATATCTATATATGCTTGACCTGTTTCATTTAGTTGTATTGGCCTATGTTGTCACTTGATCTTGCCATGACACTGTGACTTGTTGTTCTTCCTCCATTAAGAGTATTGTTGCATTTTAGATGTATCTTGGTCTTATGAACTTGAATTAGTAGTCTACACCTCTGGCTTTTTGTCTGAACTATTTGTAGTCAATTGCTTTGTCTATTCATTGGCCTTGAGTTGAACCTATCTTGGGTTTGACCTTGTGCTCGTGCCGTGATTTTGAATATATTGCATGTGTGTTGAACCTGGTTTTCATTTGGGTTTGACTTGTGCTCACCTGTCCCTGTAGCATTATCAAGTGTAGATTGACGTGCACGGCCTTGTGGCATGTACAGTGATACACTGTTCGTGTATGATGAATTCAATTGTAAATTATGACGAACAACCCAAATAACTGAGGCAAATCATATTTTCAAAAATCATGTTTTATTTTATATTGGAAAAATATTTCTTTTTCAATTTTACCGTGTTAGTGAATATTTTTGCAGATTGCTCAGATGCTGGATTCAAACTGGAATGAAGTTGAAGACAAAATACGAGTGTGAGTGAGATGTAGTGAGGTTATTAATGTAAATTGAATTGTGATGTATTCAAAATTGTATATGTATAGTGAGAGCATGAATTTTTACTATTCAAGATTGTAATAAATATTTGTTTGAATAAAATTTCTGTTTGAATTCAAAATCTGTGTAACTTGTTCTATTTGAATTCAAATTCAAATTCTGTGTAATTTATTTTATTCAACAAATATTTATTTAATCTATGAAAAACAAAATAGTATATTACCAAATACATTTAAATGAATATATATGTTTATTATCATCAAACGAAAACATATAAGCGCACATTCAACAGTTTTTACTTGTATAATACTCCATTATGTCTTAAAGGAAATACCCAAAATCTTATTTAAATTACTAAACAAGAATGTTCAATAGTTTAAAACGGTTTTAGTTTTCATTATATTTTGATTTAACAGTTACACAACTTCCTCTTTTATAATTTCATTAAACACTTAGCTTTGATTTCATATTTTCGTTAAACACTTATATTTTAATTTTAGATTTCAATGTAGAAATTTCAACAATAAAGATGGCCGAAAATTCCATACCACTACAGTAATTGAAAATCATAAATTAACAGAAAACTTAAGAACTAAATACTGGGTTTCATTGCAAATCACAATGAAAAAATATATACTTATATCTTTTGTATATCAAATCATAGTTCGAAAATTGAAATTAAAATTTGATTTACCAAAACAACTGTGTAGCAAAGCTACTATAGTGGTCTTCCTACTTTGAAACTTGAAAATGAAAGTTGATTATGCCGTGGTCATCATCAAAATTATGTTCAAGAGGTAGAAGAGGGGAGTACAAAACTTATTTTCTTTAAAATTCATTTAAAATATTTCTTTCAAGTACCTTTTGAAAACATTTTGAAAACATCTATAATTGCAAATACTTACAAATAATACTAATATTATATTTCCAATCTTTGAAAACAAATTTCAAAACACCAGAATTTAAGTTCTTAAATTTCCAATTTTAAATTCCTTTTATTTGTAAATCATAATTTATAAACCATATTTATACAATTTCACTTTTTAATAACAAACATATCGCACACAACTATATCCATTTATGACAACTTATTCTTTTATATACAAATATAATACTAGGTGAAATTATTTAATTTACCGATTTCAAAAACAATATCATGTCAGTTCACCTTGTTCAAATGTTTAGAAATCCCTATCGATGCCATAGTGTTCTATGTATCCAGCAGAATTCATGAATACTCAACAGAACAAAATAACATGATACAATACATTTTTTATAGCACTAACAAATACACTGTCTCATATATGCGCACTTAGACTCATTCTAGGATATTGCTAAACCTATCGCCAATGAGGTTTTCCCCAACAGGTTAAGGTATATCCAAATCAAAGCTCCGATACCAACTATGACGACCCATCTTTTTGAGTGATTTAAATCGACAACAAACCACACATGTCTAACTCAAACCATTCAAAAGGGAGGATTATCAATGGGGTTAAATAAGAAAATAAGAGAAAAGAAATAAAGCAAAACACAGAATCACGCAGTGTAATGACAAAATATATAAACAAATAAATAGTTCTTGAAGCTGTTTTACAATATACATTTGATTTCAATTTTTACAACATAATCGGAGTACAATCAACAAACATAAAAAATAACGTAGTGGAATAATATAGTAAATATGGTCTAGTAAACTTCATCTTCATCTTCAAGGTATACTGTCTTCAAACGCTGAGATGCTTAGGCTGACTCGAGCGTAATGAAAAGACAAAAAACTCGGGTTGGAACTAAAAGTTCTTATGTAAGTTAAGTCAATAACAAGTAAATATGAGTGTAATAGCTTCAAAGATGTTTACGGGATTTTCCATCTCCTATCAAGTGTACAACATGAGTGCAATAACTTAAGAGATGTTACGGGATTTTCAATCTCCTAACGATCCATCAAATTATCTACATGTAGTAAGATACGCTATATATGTAATGTCTATTAATAAAAAATATCTTTCCTAACGTTAAAGCTTTACATTGATCCCCCTAACACATTTTTAATCAGGTAGTCTACACAGGTCCTATAACACAACAAATAACGTCGGTAGCCAGTGAGTCCTATATAGGTACCAAACTAAAAGAATATCGTTGTGGGAGCATATAAGGATAAAATTATTATAAAGCAGTAAGGCAATACCCAAGGTAGGATGATGCCGGTTTACCCTTTCTGGCCAATCGTAACCCGTAACAGCCAACCGAGCCTGCCACCCCCAAATCAAATTTATGTGCACTGTTCAAGTCTAAAATCAATATAGCAATATAAAGTGGTGATAACCCCTAAAGGTAGCTAACCCCTTGGCCAGACATAGGCTTCTATTTTAGTCATTTCAAATTGAAACAAATGTCAGGGTCATCCATCATCGTTCTCTTTCTTCATTCTAGTAAATGTTGCCAATTCATCGTCTATATTCTGGATAATGTCCACCACATACACGGTTGTTAATATGGTTCCCGTACTGATGAAGAGTATGCCAATATTCGACCTCAGTCACTTTAACAACCAAATGTTACTTCACACCGGTTGGTTCTTTTGAATTTCATGAACAAGTCATATTTCATATCAAAATATAAGATTCACTTCAAAATCATTTTGAATTCAAAATATAGGTTATAATTTAAAAACATTCATATTTAAATCAACGATTTAAATCTAAATAGTTTCCCTTTAAAATAACTTGAATATTGAAAATGGTTTTGAATAATTAAAATAGTTAGAATGTTGAATAGTTTGGACAACTAAAATAGTTTTATTATTTAAAAATAGTTTGGAGTAATTAAAATAGTTAAAAAGATTGAAAATGGCTCAAAATTGTTAACCCCTCTTTTGGAAAGGCAGTATACAGGCGGATTTAACCCAATAATTGCATGGTTGCCGAGCCTAGAATATTATGGATTTGGTATGAATGGATGGATGATCAATTACGAATAATAAATATGAATAGCAAGGATTCCACACAGTCAATGGATAAACGACGCAGGGTACTTGGAATATGGATTTTGGCAAGGATGGAAGTTGCTTCGGGTCGGCTTGGTGTTTACTTTGGGTCCTACTTGGGGTCGGCATATGGCTTCAAGCCGGCATATTACATGGGTCGGCATTGGTTTCACTCTGAGTCGGCAAAGGGTTACTTCGGATTCTATTCCGGGTCGGTGTGTTGTTGTCTTCGGGTCCTACTTGGGGTTGCCATATGGTTTCAGGTCGGCATATTGCATAGGGTCAGTATTGATTTCACTTTGGGTCGACATCGGGTTTACTTCAAGTTCTACTTTGAGTCGGTATGGTGTTTATTTTGGGTCCTACTTGGGGTCGGCATATGGCTTCAGGTCGGCATATTACATGGGGTCGGCATTTGTTTCTCTTTGGGTCGGCATAGGGTTTACTTTGGGTTCTACTTCGGGTTGGCATGTTGTTTACTTCGGGTCCTACTTGGGGTCGGCATATGGCTTTAGGTTGGCATATTATATGGGGTCGACATCGATTTCACTCCGATCATCATGGTGTTTCTTCGGGTTCTACTTGGGGTCGGCATAAAATGGACGAGTTGGGCTCAACGATCGCCATGGCGGGCCCATGCAGGTGAGAAGGCCCTATAGCCGGAGTTTTGGCTATAAATACAGTAGGTGTGTGTAACGTCCCGAAAATTTTCGACTTTCGAAAATTCAACATCGATACTCACTTTATCGACTGTCGAGAAATCGAAGGTCGGAAACCCGAAATGTTATGGTTTAAGAAAAGGAAAGAGGGAGAAGAAGAGAGATAAGAGATAGAAAATGGAACAAAAAGAAAATAGAAAATAGAACAGAAAACAGCAGAACAACATCAAAATCTCACAATTCGCAGCGGAACAACATATAATAATAAATGAATAATCTTTAAACAAAGAACTATATCAGTTATTACATTTTATACATTACATTACATCATCATCGGAGTGTACAACAACAAACAACAACAAACAGCGGAAAAAGAAATACTATATACTAGTAATACGCCATGCCATCCAGCTTGCCTCCAGCAACTCCATAATATCCTGATAAACCTTAACTCTTGACTGCCCGTGTGGAAATTGGTGGGCACCCAGAGTTTAGGAAGGAAAACAATAAACTCCGAGTCAGTCATATGACTGGTGTGAGAACTCAAAACAGTTTATTTATCTTTAAAAATCAAAATAGAGGATAATTTTTAAAGTCAATTCGCAATGCTTTTAAAAATGAGACTACCATAAGGCCTCCCGCACACACACACAATGCAAACGCAGAATCGGAGGAGATTTCTCCTTATGATAGTCAAAGATGCTTGATACGCATTTAAAAGACATTTGATATTATTACTAGTGCATAGTGTAGAGAAAATTCATTTCGAAAATAAAGATATAAATCTTAGCCACCATAGACATTTCGAACTATGCCCACTATAACTAACTATGTTCAATAGCAGGTTACCGCCACATTCCATAGCAGGTTATACAACTAAAACCGTACAAGTCTCGTATTGTTTCTTTGGATTTCCAACGAATGATCAGGCCAAGGAACTTCCCATTGCCACATGAGAACGCCTCTGGATGGACGTCCCCGAGAACCAAACCGGATCTTTGCCAACACAAGGCCGGGTTACCCCTAACTGAGTAACAAATGACCGAGTATGCCATCCCCCGGTCCTTTGGGACCTTTCACCGAGCGCTCGTCACCATCATCACACAATCATAAAGTGTTTTCAACATGAGTAAGTATCTGGGCTCCATACCATGATACTACCCTTTTCCAGAAGGAAATGCACATACCCTAAAGGGCGCTACCCCTCATAACCTTGCCGCATCTTTCCTGTTTTGACCATTCCCGGGGTGTGAGGCTCGACGAAGTCACGTCCACAAAAACATACTTTATACAAAAGCCAGGCTTTGGGTCAACAAATGATCATAGAAATGATCACCAAGATAGACGATCAAATAAATGATCCTATCACAAATAATCAACACAATGATCATTTCACAGCAACAATCAGCATGTCACATTACCAAATTGGGAATATATCGCTGATAACCATCAACTACATAACCTCTGAGCTCGTACGTCTCAGAGAAGGGTGTTAAGCTAAAAGAATAAATTCTCCGCCACCAACAGAAATATATTTGAAAGAAATCTGCTTTATATCTCAATTTGTAATGTCAGACATACAATCCATACAAGTCTGTTCCGGGCTCGAACAGAACCGAAGGCACTTAAAAAGAAGTCCTTGCAATCCGGATAATCTCTAATCACGTCCGGACTTCCCATCACATAGGGAGTCTCTATACCGTAGCTACTCGGTGTAAAGATAATCGACGAGTTGTCCTTTCGCTTTCAAAAAGATCCGGTCTTCAACACCGGTCATCAATGCTATCCATTACGTCGTATCACTATTTGGAATGGGTAATCCGAATAACGAGCGCAATAATTTAAAAACAAGTGTGGCATTCAAATTCAGCAAATCACAACAAATACCTTTCAAAGGTAAATATTGATAGTCGGTTATTGAACTATCAATGGATATGCACAACATCACCAGATTCCAAATAATTTTCCCAAATTATTTATTTCCCAAAAATATCTTTACAAGATATATAATTTTCACACTTCAAAAATAAATCAATATTTATTTTTAAACAAATTCCCTTTTCTTTTATAAATTCCATAGTGAATTTATATTTCACAATATCTATGAATATACGATTTCAATTATTCATTTTCAATTTATCTTTAAAAAGATAGATTCTCAAAACGTTTCATTTCACATTGGAAAAACATTTCCATACTTATTTATTCATAAGTAATTCACAAATTTTATTTAGTTTCAACCTTTGGAAAATATTCAATATACTTAAATTGAAATTAAGCACATATTTCATTCTTTAAGGGAATCATTCTCTTAAACATATTTATTTGGGCCAAAACGAATGTTGCGTAAAACATCGTTACGACAATCCAAAATCACTAGTATAGGGATTCGAAATTAAAATAGATATATAAATCCCAATACTATACAAAACATTTCCTTTCGGAAATCATTTACTGTAACAACAGTGTTATAGTCCACCATTTCCTTCTATTTCTCGAAAACGTCTATTTCAACAATGAATGTTGAAATCTATGGTTTCGAATCTCAACACATTTTAAAACATCGTTAGATCGTTTTAATTCAATTCAAAATATCACCTTCTAAACATTTTCTTTAACATATTATTCACTATTTCAAAAACGCGAATATACTTTGTTAACAAATTTCATCCTTTTATTCATTTTATTTCAAAGGATTATTCACTGTCAAAAACGTAAATATAACTCCATTAATAGGTTTCAACAATTTACTTATCAAAATAAGTCGTTTGCGGATTTATAAAACAACGTTTATAAATTCCTTTATTAACCTATTCAATTCATAATTCAATTATAAACCAAAAGTTCATATTATAAGTGAAATATAATTTATTTGTTTGCAAAATCGTTCCTTTGAACTTCATCATTATAAATCTTATAACTTATAAGATTCGTTTATTTATCCAAACCTATTCTTTTAACAACTTTATAAATTTTATAAACCTACTGCTTATAAAATTCCATTTATAACTTCACCGTTTATAATTCTATAAATTTCATTCATTTATGAAATTCATTCACAATTCATTCTAACACTGATAAAAACTCGTTTTATAACTCAAATATTTTTAATTTACAAATTATCAATTTATAAATCTCTTATATAAATCAATTTATACTATTATTTCAAATTGTCTTTAAAGTCCTTTATAATTTCACCATTTTGATTTATAAAATAATTAAATTTTATAAATCCTATTTTTAAACTTTTTACAATAAATTCAAAAATTCCAATTTGAACTCTTTTTATAAAGTTATTAACCAATATTTTCAAAAATCAACTTTTAACTATATTTCTCAAAAATCATAATTTTTATAACATCAAAATTATAACGTTTATTTATTTAAAATGAATCAATTTCCAAACATATAGTATATTTTCAAAAATCACTTTAAAAATCATTTTAAAGTTCCAAATTTGGTCCAATGATGCTACATACCAAATAGTCAATTACGACAACAATGATATCATATATCGATATGATAATCCATCAAATATCAAAATATCTGAAATCAAATAAATACTGTTGAGGAATCCAGTTGGATCCCTCCAACCTGTTTTCCTGCATCCACAAACATTAGCACAATACCAATTCCGCTGCAGTACGGAATTATCGCGGTATATGGGATTTAAAATATTATCCGCTTAATAGACGGCGCAATAGGGTCTCATCCGCTAAAAAATGCGAACAACTCCAATATATACATATGCCAATATATATATATTGCTATTATATATAATACCAATTTCACTGTTTATGAAATATTCGCGGTATATGTTTTTAATAAATAACATCCGCTTACTAACGGCGCATAATGTCTATTTTAACAATCAATATATAACAATCATCATTCAAACATGCATTCAAATATTTTAAATCTAACTATTTAAAATAAAATCGAAACTGATTCGATTGAGTGAGAAGTTCTCACCTTGATTTCAATTTCGTTTTAGCGATTTATTTCGAATAAAATTAAATGAACGTTTAATTTTACCCGAAATTTCACTAACTCCAAACGACTCCAATCCAATTTCATAGCGTAGTGCTCGTCCATACGATTCCAACGCAACTGGTTTTGCGCGTTTTCGACCTCGTATGAAAAAGTTATGCATTTAACAAGTTTACACGAATTTTATTACTTAATTTACAACATAAATTAACTATAATTAACCTATCAGCATATCTCAGCCACTGGATTCTTTCCCCCCTCATCATGACCGTGCGTTCCCTCCATCCTCCTCACGTTCTCCCTACGGACAATAGCCGCACCAAGGAACCCATCTCATTGAAACTAGGGTTCGACTTTGCAACCTCCTCGCTCGACGAAACTTCATCAAACCACCTCCATATTGAAGCCCATTGCAAGAGCTATCTTCGGCTGGAACATGGGTGAGCTCGGCCCCCCCTACAGCCTCGAAATGCGTGCGCAACCGTGCACCTTCATCTCCATTTTCCCGTTGATCCATAGCTCCAATCTCAATCTCCACCGTTGAACACGAAGATCTCGCTGTGCTCTATAACTTCGTAGTTGAACACTTCTTGGATTGCTTCACGGATTTGAAGAGATTTGGGGATGAAGAACGTGATTTTCTGGCCGTGGGTTGAGGGGGTGGCGGCTGCGTATAAACTAGGGTTAGGTTATTATTATTATTATTTTTTGTGTGAATGGAGCCCTATGTATAGAAAACGAACGATACTATTCATCCGGGTTTTGCAAACTCCGATTCACGCGCCGTAACCAGCGTTTCTAGGGTTTACCCCACGTTCCGGACACAATGGAACAGGTTTCGGAAGCTAATTCGGTCATCTGTGCGAGTTATGGCAATAAACATTCAATTTAAATTAAACCGATTTAAACGATTTTCTAGGCGTTTTAGCTTGCACCGGACAAACGGTAAATCCAATTGACACGAAATTTAAAACCATACAATAATATCACATTACGGATCCGATAAAACTGGTTTCGTCGAAATCCGAGACTTTTTGAAAAATGGCTATTTTAACTCGCTAAATTATTATTAAAACAATTTCGATGCGTTTCGAGCTGCCACGGTCAAACGATAACTCCAATTGCTACGAAAATTGAAATCCGGTAATAACTAACTATTACGGATCCAATGGAACTGGTTTCGTCCAATTCTGAGACTGTTCAAAAATTGACTATTTTCACTAGTCGATTAAATATTAAAATATTCAATTTTCACAAATTAACTTTTAATTCGATTTTAAAAGTTTTAAAATATCGTTCTAACTCCAATATGATAAAATAAAATTTTACAAATCATTTTCAATCATATTTAACTCAATTTTCAATTATTTCCATAATTTAACATATTAAATTATCGATTCAATTATTCAATTAAATCCAATAATTCGAAATAAAATTTATTTTACTTATAAATTTCACTTATAAATATTTAAAATTAATTAAATATTCAAATTTTAATTAATTAAAATTCCTGGGTCGTTACAATCTTCCCCCCTTAAAAGAATTTCGTCCTCGAAATTACTAAGTAAGAAAAATTACATAATCCATTAACTTTCCAAAATTCATAGTTTAAACTTCTTATAATAACTTACTAAGTTTTCAAATCATACTTAGTTATCTTTTCAAAAACAACTACTATTGTTTAACTTTCAATTCCAAATCAAAGTTAAAATTTTCAAAACTTTCCAATTTTCTCTCAAATTTTTTCTAACGCCTTAAATTTTCGGAAAAATTCGCCAGTCTCCTTTGCGCGGCTCGATCCGAAAAAAAATGACAGTATATATATATCACAAATATACATCTCATCAAGTAATGAGGCATCCCGAAGGGAAAAAGGTATAAAAGTACGGTAGGTAATCCGAGATATGTACCTTATATTTTATTAGCAAGCATATACGGCTAATATAGCGCGAAAGCGAGCTCCAAATGCGAAGCAAACGCGATCCGCACCTACTAAACACTCAACAAACAACATGAGAATCATGTATATAGACAATAGTATCAATATACAACATATAGAAACATAATAACTATATATTTCAACATAGCAATTGCAATAAAAGCAATATATTCAACCATCAACCAACTATCATCCAACTAACATCCATAACCAATAAATATTCATTTATATTCTCATTAATATTCAATGAATTGGGTTATCAATTTAATCACATTTGATTCATTAACAGTGGATGTTTACTAACATTCATTTTCAATTAGTTTATATTCACTAATTCATATTCAAGTTGGTTCACTTCCAAATCAAATTCAATTCTATTTAAGATTCACTTAACTTCCAATTGAATTTATTCAATTACTTTAGCTTTCAATTTCATTAACTCAATTTCATTAACACTTAATGAATTATATACAATCAATTAACAATCATATAACAACCAATGTATATTAATTACAACCAAATTCCTTTGCTTATCAATTGGTTTAATTAAATTGATTTTCATTCAACTATTCAACTTCTAATAACATTAGATTTTAATGAAATAACACTTATATCCATCATTCCATATCAATTATTTACATTTAATTGATTTACATTCAATCCATCAATTCAATTCAATTACAAAAGTTGAATTTCATTTACATAACTCAAGTTCATATCTATCACTTAACTTTGTTAATTTACTTTGATACTAATATCAACTTCATTCAACATCTCTTAAGTTATATTCCATTTTATAAACATTACTTTGTTTTACTTAACTTAAATTCCTACTTATAAATCAATTCAGATTCCCATTCTAAAGTAAATTTCCATTTAACTTTAAATTCATCTTTATTTACAACTCATATTCATAAATATATCCATATAGTTTCACTTCTCATATATATAAGTTTATTTCACAATTGTAAATCACTTTAATTATAATTCAATTCTTATAATTCTTTTGCTTATACAATTATTCTTTTACAACATGTTTTTTTTATTTAGATTATTCAAATATCTTAACAATCATCTTATATACACTATAATAATTCTGAAAAATTATTCCTTTATATATAAAATATACTCAAGGTAAAATTATTTCATTTACCTAATTTAAAACAATATTATGTCGAATTGTTCTATTCAAGTGTTTATAAAACCCCTTCGGCATAGTTTTGCAGACCACGCCGACGAAAGTTCATATGCCACTCAATAAACCAATCATCACAATATAAAACAATTTATATTCACTAACAAATACGCTCTCATAGCTATTATTACACTCAAACTCATTCTAGAGTACTACTGACTCTATCTCTAATGAGTAATACCCAACAGAACCATGGTTGTCGCTTAACCATATGCTCTGACACCAAATGTAACGTCCCGAAAATTTTCGACTTTCGAAAATTCAACATCGATACTCACTTTATCGACTGCCGAGAAATCGAAGGTCGGAAACCCGAAATGATATGGTTTAAGAAAAGGAAAGAGGGAGAAGAAGGGAGATAAGAGATAGAAAATGGAACAAAAAGAAAATAGAAAATAGAACAGAAAACAGCAGAACAACATCAGAATCTCACAATTCGCAGCGGAACAACATATAATAATAAATGAATAATCTTTAAACAAAGAACTATATCAGTTATTACATTTTATACATTACATTACATTACATTACATCATCATCAGAGTGTACAACAACAAACAACAACAAACAGCGGAAAAAGAAATACTATATACTAGTAATACGCCATGCCATCCAGCTTGCCTCCAGCAACTCCATAATATCCTGATAAACCTTAACTCTTGACTGCCCGTGTGGAAATTGGTGGGCACCCAGAGTTTAGGAAGGAAAACTATAAACTCCGAGTCAGTCATATGGCTGGTGTGAGAACTCAAAACAGTTTATTTATCTTTCAAAATCAAAATAGAGGAATATTTTTAAAGTCAATTCGCAATGCTTTTAAAAATGAGACTACCATAAGGCCTCCCGCACACACACACAATGCAAACGCAGAATCGGAGGAGATTTCTCCTTATGATAGTCAAAGATGCTTGATACGCATTTAAAAGACATTTGATATTATTACTAGTGCATAGTGTAGAGAAAATTCATTTCAAAAATAAAGATATAAATCTTAGCCAGCATAGACATTTCGAACTATGCCTACTATAGCTAACTATGTTCAATAGCAGGTTACCGCCACATTCCATAGCAGGTTATACAACTAAAACCGTACAAGTCTCGTATTGTTTCTTTGGATTTCCAACGAATGATCAGGCCAAGGAACTTCCCATTGCCACATGAGAACGCCTCTGGATGGACGTCCCTGAGAACCAAACCAGATCTCTGCCAACACAAGGCCGGGTTACCCCTAACTGAGTAACAACTGACCGAGTATGCCATCCCCCGGTCCTTTGGGACCTTTCACCGAGCGCTCGTCACCATCATCACACAATCAAAAAGTGTTTTCAACATGAGTAAGTATCTGGGCTCCATACCATGATACTACCCTTTTCCAGAAGGAAATGCACATACCCTAAAGGGCGCTACCCCTCATAACCTTGCCGCATCTTTCCTGTTTTGACCATTCCCGGGGTATGAGGCTCGACGAAGTCACGTCCACAAAAACATACTTTATACAAAAGCCAGGCTTTGGGTCAACAAATGATCATAGAAATGATCACCAAGATAGACGATCAAATAAATGATCCTATCACAAATAATCAACACAATGATCATTTCACAGCAACACTCAGCATGTCACATTACCAAATTGGGAATATATCGCTGATAACCATCAACTACATAACCTCTGAGCTCGTACGTCTCAGAAAAGGGTGTTAAGCTAAAAGAATATATTCTCCGCCACCAACAGAAATATATTTGAAAGAAATCTGCTTTATATCTCAATTTGTAATGTCAGACATACAATCCATACAAGTCTGTTCCGGGCTCGAACAGAACCGAAGGCACTTACAAAGAAGTCCTTGCAATCTGGATAATCTCTAATCACGTCTGGACTTCCCATCACATAGGGAGTCTCTATACCGTAGCTACTCGGTGCAAAGACAATCGACGAGTTGTCCTTTCGCTTTCAAAAAGATCCGGTCTTCAACACCGGTCATCAATGCTATCCATTACGTCGTATCACTATTCGGAATGGGTAATCCGAATAACGAGCGCAATAATTTAAAAACAAGTGTGGCATTCAAATTCAGCAAATCACAACAAATACCTTTCAAAGGTAAATATTGATAGTCGGTTATTGAACTATCAATGGATATGCACAACATCACCAGATTCCAAATAATTTTCCCAAATAATTTATTTCCCAAAAATATCTTTACAAGATATATAATTTTCACACTTCAAAAATAAATCAATATTTATTTTTAAACAAATTCCCTTTTCTTTTATAAATTCCATAGTGAATTTATATTTCACAATATCTATGAATATACGATTTCGATTATTCATTTTCAATTTATCTTCAAAAAGATAGATTCTCAAAATGTTTCATTTCACATTGGAAAAACATTTCCATATTTATTTATTCATAAGTAATTCACAAATTTTATTTATTTTCAACCTTTGGAAAATATTCAATATACTTAAATCGAAATTAAGCACATATTTCATTCTTTAAGGGAATCATTCTCTTAAACATATTTATTTGGGCCAAAACGAATGTTGCGTAAAACATCGTTACGACAACCCAAAATCACTAGTATAGGGATTCGAAATTAAAATAGATATATAAATCCCAATACTATACAAAACATTTCCTTTCGAAAATCATTTACTATAACAACAGTGTTATAGTCCACCATTTCCTTCTATTTCTCGAAAACGTCTATTTCAACAATGAATGTTGAAATCTATGGTTTCGAATCTCAACACATTTTAAAACATCGTTAGATCGTTTTAATTCAATTCAAAATATCACCTTCTAAACATTTTCTTTAACATATTATTCACTATTCCAAAAACGCGAATATACTTTGTTAACAAATTTCATCCTTTTATTCATTTTATTTCAAAGGATTATTCGCAGTCAAAAACGTGAATATAACTCCATTAATAGGTTTCAACAATTTACTTATCAAAATAAGTCGTTTGCGGATTTATAAAACAACGTTTATAAATTCCATTATTAACCTATTCAATTCATAACTCAATTATAAACCAAAAGTTCATATTGTAAGTGAAATACTTATAATTTATTTGTTTGCAAAATCGTTCCTTATAACTTCATAATTATAAATCTTATAACTTATAAGATTCGTTTATTTATCCAAACCTATTCTTTTAACAACTTTATAAATTTTATAAACCTACTGCTTATAAAATTCCATTTATAACTTCACTGTTTATAGTTCTATAAATTTCATTCATTTGTGAAATTCATTCACAATTCATTCTAACACTTATAAAAACTCGTTTTATAACTCAAATATTTTTAATTTACAAATTATCAATTTATAAATCTCTTATATAAATCAATTTATACTATTATTTCAAATTGTCTTTAAAGTCCTTTATAATTTCACCATTTTGATTTATAAAATAATCAAATTTTATAAATCCTATTTTTAAACTTTTTACAATAAATTCAAAAATTCCAATTTGAACTCTTTTTATAAAGTTATTAACCCATATTTTCAAAAATCAACTTTTAACTATATTTCTCAAAAATCATAATTTTTATAACATTAAAATTATAACGTTTATTTATTTAAAATGATTCAATTTCCAAACATATAGTATATTTTCAAAAATCACTTTAAAAATCACTTTAAAAATCATTTTAAAGTTCCAAATTTGGTCCAATGATGCTACATACCAAATAGTCAATTACGACAACAACGATATCATATATCGATATGATAATCCATCAAATATCAAAATATCTGAAATTAAATAAATACTGTTGAGGAATCCAGTTGGATCCCTCCAACCTGTTTTCCTGCATCCACAAACATTAGCACAATACCAATTCCGCTCCAGTACGGAGTTATCGCGGTATATGGGATTTAAAATATTATCCGCTTAATAGACGGCGCAATAGGGTCTCATCCGCTAAAAAATGTGGGAAATCAACAACTCCAATATATACATATGCCAATATATATATATTGCTATTATATATAATACCAATTTCACTATTTATGAAATATTCGCGGTATATGTTTTTAATAAATAACATCCGCTTACTAATGGCGCATAATGTCTATTTTAACAATCAATAGATAACAATCATCATTCAAACATGCATTCAAATATTTTAAATCTAACTATTTAAAATAAAATCGAAACTGATTCGATTGAGTGAGAAGTTCTCACCTTGATTTCAATTTCGTTTTAGCGATTTATTTCGAATAAAATTAAACGGACGTTTAATTTTACCCGAAATTTTCACTAACTCCAAACGACTCCAATCCAATTTCATAGCGTAATGCTCATCCATACAATTCCAATGCAACTGGTTTCGCACGTTTTCGACCTCGTATGAAAAAGTTATGCATTTAACAAGTTTACACGAATTTTGTTACTTAATTTACAACATAAATTAACTATAATTAACCTATCAGCAAATCTCAGCCACTGGATTCTTTCCCTCCTCATCATGACCGTGCGTTCCCTCCATCCTCCTCACGTTCTCCCTACAGACAATAGCCGCACCAAGGAACCCATCTCATTGAAACTAGGGTTCGACTTTGCAACCTCCTCGCTCGACGAAACTTCATCAAACCACCTCCATATTGAAGCCCATTGCAAGAGCTATCTTCGGCTGGAACATGGGTGATCTCGGCCCCCCCTACAGCCTCGAAATGCGTGCGCAACCGTGTGCCTTCATCTCCATTTTCCCGTTGATCCATAGCTCCAATCTCGATCTCCACCGTTGAACACGAAGATCTCGTTGTGCTCTATAACTTCGTAGTTGAACACTTCTTGAATTGCTTCACGGATTTGAAGAGATTTGGGGATGAAGAACGTGATTATCTGGCCGTGGGTTGAAGGGGTGGCGGCTGCGTATAAACTAGGGTTAGGTTATTTTTTTTTGTGTGAATGGAGCCCTATTTATATAGAACGAACGACACTATTCATCCGGGTTTTCCAAACTCCGATTCACGTGCCGTAACCAACGTTTCTAGGGTTTACCCCGCGTTCCGGACACAATGGAACAGGTTTCGGAAGCTAATTTGGTCATCTGTGCGAGTTATGGCAATAAACGTTCAATTTAAATTAAACCGATTTAAACGATTTTCTAGGCGTTTTAGCTTGCACCGGACAAACGGTAAATCCAATTGACACGAAATTTAAAACCATACAATAATATCACATTACGGATCCGATGAAACTGGTTTCGTCGAAATCCGAGACTTTTTGAAAAATGGCTATTTTAACTCGCTAAATTATTATTAAAACAATTTCGATTCGTTTCGAGCTGCCACGGTCAAACGATAACTCCAATTGCTACGAAAATTGAAATCCGGTAATAACTAACTACTACGGATCCGATGGAACTGGTTTCGTCCAATTCTGAGACTGTTCAAAAATTGACTATTTTTACTAGTCGATTAAATATTAAAATATTCAATTTTCACAAATTAACTTTTAATTCGATTTTAAAAGTTCTAAAATATCCTTCTAACTCCAATATGATAAAATAAAATTTTACAAATCATTTTCAATCATATTTAACTCAATTTTCAATTATTTCCATAATTTAACATATTAAATTATCGATTCAATTATTCAGTTAAATCCAATAATTCGAAATAAAATTTATTTGACTTATAAATTTCACTTATAAATATTTAAAATTAATTAAATATTCAAATTTTAATTAATTAAAATTCCTGGGTCGTTACAGTGTGGCTTCAGAAATGGGGATCTGGATTCTGCTTCTCTTCATCTTCTTCAACTTAGAGGCTACTCTTCCATTGTTATTCTGGAATTCCAAACTGTAACTGTAATCAAATTTCAATATAATAAAAAAAAGAACTTTTTGGAGTGGACGTAGGCCGAAGTTAGCCGAACTGCTATAAATCTTGTCTTTTTTTACATGCTTTCATTTTAATTTTGGTTGTTCTTCATATTATATTCTCTACCTATACTCTATCTTTGATCTGCGATTGGATATTGGTGCTTTCACTTGTAATTGGGTGTTGGTGGGCAATTTTGACGCCAACAAGAATATAAAATAGTTTAGTGTTCAAAATAATTTGAATAATTAAAATAGTTTAAATAATTATAATAGTTTATATAACAAAATAATTTAATTTATAAAATAGTTTATGTTAAAAATGTTTATATTAAAAATGTTTCTTTTTTCAAAACAAGGTCCAAATTCCAAATCAATATGGATTCCATTTTTCGACTTTCGATTCAGGTAAACTTCATATTTAAAATTCCATTAAAGAAACCTAACTTTAATAATTTTAAACATTACTTCAATTCAATTAAACAGTTTTTTCAAAGGCTGGAAGTTCCAATTCACATGCTCATTTTGAAACAATTTAGTTTAAACCCATTTCACGTCCAAACCTAGAAATACCAATTTAAACCATTTTAATTAAAGTAAATTCAAAGTTTAAATTAAAATTTTAACCTTTCAAATAATTCACTTTCGATAAATTCGAATAATATCTAAATATCAACTTAAAGTTTCAAAATAATCCTTAAACAATTTCATTTAAATAGTTTCAATTTCAACATTTCAAAACTTACATTAGAAAATAATTAAATTCATATAATTATATTTTTATTTTCATTGAAAAAAATCCTTTAAACAAATCTAATTTCAATATTTATAAACTATTTAATTTAACTAAATTTGGTATTTGTGTATAATTTTCTACCCTATGGCTAAGTGATCATTTAATTTAATTTTAATTACATGGATGGATATATATCATTTCAATAAATATTTAAATGACATAGGTATATATCATTTCAGCCCATTTCTTAATTCATTTCAATAATAAAAATGACAATCTACATAATATCAAATAATAAATAGGGTAATAATGGGGATATATCCAAAATACATAAAGAACCAAACATCCAACATATCAATAAATATACATCCAACTTCAATCAACATCCAAATCAACCAAGATATCACGACAGTTACTAGTCATCAATTGTCGGTGTTCAACTAGCAATTAAATTACGATATTAATTTAAATATCAATTTAATTCAATATAAAATCCAAATTTATTTAAATGTCAATTTAAACTACCTAAGCTCAACATCCAAATTTTTACACTTCATGATTTCAATTTAACTAACATCAAAAAATTTAGTATAGCGTAAGTGTGTTAAATCACCCACCTTTGATTTAAAGCCCGTTAAAAATCCAACAAAAGCTGAAAATCTCAATAGTCTCCAAATACAACCAAACTGGTTCCGTATAGTTTGGTATTTCGAGACAAATTCAATAGAAGAAACTGTGCATCAATCGGAGTTTGTATGCAAAAGTTATTCAAAGTTAGAACATTTGAATTTTAAATTTGAATTAAAATGATCGAGGGGAAAAAAGTAATTTACCAACATATACCCTAACCCTAATGCCATCTCCAGCTCATATAAACCCATAGCAGCCACTTCCATCAACCAAATCGCCACGCCTATGCGCGCCCATACCAAGATCGGACATCGTTGTCACCTTCCCCCGGCCTGCCGCCCCTTTGAGCCACACGCGGCGCCACACCACGCCGAAAACGGACCGCCGCCGACATTCCCATGCCAATTCTGGCAAAATTGACCGCTCTTTCCATAATCAAAACTGTTAGATCGACTCCCTTTGACGCTCTTTACACTGCAGTAGCCTCCAATCATCAATTAGTCAACGATCCACCATTGAACGACAACTCTAGAATAGACGACCGAGACTTCTTCGCTAATTTCTGGTCAAACCGAGATTCAATTGCAAAAATGGTTCCAAATACCGACTCCATTCATCGAGAACCTCGCAATGATATATTATTCGATAGGGTTTGAACTATTTTGAATTTTTGGATTTGATTTAAAATTGGAATTTAGAGTTTTGGGATATTCACTAATGAGGAGGAGCAGATGGATTGGAAAGTAACTATACAAAAAATAGAATAGAAGGCTGCTAGCATTTATAACAACATATATATAGGCAAAGATGGACATGAATGGATGGAATAGATATAGATTGGGCAAAAGCGATAACAAAGCCCTGAAAAGCCTGTTTCGTTCCCAAAGCGAAAATAGGTCATCCAATATATCAAAATGTAGGTTTTCAATATTTTAAAACTCAATGGAACTAATTTCGAAACGTAGTTCTATTACATACAGATGCGATGACCCAATTTTTTTAATTTAATAGCGTAATTAACTAAAATTTTGTGAAATCTTAAATAATTGAAATCGGAAATAAAAATTGATATTTGGTATACGTCTATCTAAATATAGCAAATGGTAGATTTTCACTGATAAATATGAATGTTAGCTATGTTATGTAATTTTCAATTTAAATCAGTTGAAATTAGATGAAAATAAAATACTTTCGAAACCTAAATATGTTTACATAATAAAAAATGTTTATCATCTTCTAAGTGAGACATCATATTTTGTTTCACCAAATTTGGAATGCTATTGCTCCGTTTATCTTATTTTCGGTGTTTTAGCAGCATTTTCGATACCGAATATCGACTTTTGATAGAATGATCGTATATCTATGTATTGTTTTGATCGTCTTGTCATACTGATCTCCATAATATGTTCGCTTGTTTATTTCGAAGTTCAACACATGGCGAAATCGATAAAACAATTAATCGTACCGGTAACTAATTTCAACCATTTGGGTTTCTTGACCTTTCATCTATCTTACTGTTTAAAACGAATGGCCATTAGACATTTTAATCCTGAATTGTAATGACCCGCCATTATTTCCACAGAATGACGCATCATTAATAAGAAAGAAAGGGATAGAAAAGATAAAGAAGAAAGAAAGAAATAATATCAGAATCTCAATAGCGGAACGAATAAATTATATTAATCACATAAGATATTACATAGTATACAACATCTATCAGAGCTACACAACTTATACATCACATGCTAGACAGTTATAAACACCTGTCTAGTTATTACAACTTAATACAACACAAACATATGACTCAGAGAACACACAGCAGAACACTATAAATATCTACAAAAGCTAAAGCCTCCTGCTTCATTGCTCCTCCAGAATTCTTCAAAGCTAACATGAATCTCTCGACTACTCATACACAATATGAGTACCCAAGAGTTTAATAAAACAGAAAATAAACACTTGGGTCAGACATGGGTCTGGTGTGAGTAAACGGTTAAAGTTGCTTAACTTTTGAAAAACCTTTGAAAAGAAAGGTATCACGTAAGACTTCCCACATATAAACATGGAAAAGTTTTTACCTTACGCTAACCAAAACATTTGATAGGAAATCCAGTGATATTATAGTAAGGTCTAGGTTTTTCAAATAAAATACAGAAATAGCTGAAATGCTTACATCTCACATTCCAATATAGTTGGGCACAACTATAACGTAAGGCACTTATTGGAATTTGGATTCCATACAATGGCAGGGCTACTGGGATACCACCCGTCACAGTACGTGGCCTAGATCACGTACCAAGGATCCACCATAAATTCCCTGCAACACAAGGCCGGAAGCATCCCTTACTGGATAGTTCCGAACAAGACAACCCCGTAGTTCACGCGCGTTCCAACTACCCACACAGCCGAATAAAAAGGGACTTCTAGACAGGGGAAAATCTTGTCCTACTTAGGTGCTACCCACTTAACCTTGCTGCACCTCTCCTGTTTTAGCCATTCCCGGTTGACGAGGCTTGAGGCTACGATTACCTTTAGAGAAGACATCTCTTAGAATGCTCATTGTCCACCTAACGATGTTTTGAAAGCACTCTATCCATACAAGTTCGTTCCGGGTTCCAACGAAACCGAAGGCATTATCTCGTTACACTTATTTTGGAATCACCCTCAGAGTTAACGATGATAACCCTTGCACTCTGAATCTTCATCTTTACTTGAGATTCACAAGCTATCGTTAATTTGGATCGATGTGGTTTTCGGATATCCAAATGTGGAAACCCTATCCCGGTCTCATCGAAGTCCAAATCGCCATCTTTTAGGTCCAAGTTGTTTCAAAAGTTAAAACACTTCAATCCTATTATCAGTATACACACAAATAGAAATTTCATAATACCACAATAGATAATCAACATTATCATCGTAAACAGATAATCCATATTATCATCACAAATAGATAATTCACATTATCATCATACTTCAACCAAAGCATCTACATCACACAGCATTACTTATCTCATAAGTGAGATTTCAAACCATTTAAGGCAACCAATATCATCCATCCATACATAAGCACGGATTAATTAATCACACCATAATTAATTTAAAATGAATTAAATTAATTACTTTATCTCTAATTAATTTAAAGTGAATTAAATTAATTACTTACATTACAAAAATCTTGCTTACATAACCATTTAATTAATTACAAATCAATAATTAATTATCTTCCAATTTCCATCTTAATTAATCACCCTTGATTAACTATACTTTAATCACATTCAAGTAATTATCCTTTAATTAATTTCATAAATTAATTAATTATTCTTAACCAAATACAGTAATTAATCCTTTAATTACTTCATTAATTAATTAATTATAATTAATTACATTAATCCTTAATTAATTACATTAATTAATTACTCTTAATCACTTATCATTGATTAATTAATCTTAATTAATCAAACCTTAATTACATCATTAATAATATTAATTAATGATCCCCAATTACATTTTAATTAATTATCCCATTTTAATTAATTACATTAAGTAATTAATCTTAATTAAACCATAATTATTAATCACTCTTGATTAATCACATTCAGTAATTAACTATCCTTAATTACTTCATTAATTAAATTAATAACTCCTTAATTAATTTCTTAATTAATCCCTTGATTAATTACAAAGTAATTTAATCCAAATTACTTCCATTTTTAAACCATCTTCAATTAATTACATCTAGTAATTACCCATTAATTACTTTATTAAGTAATTACACTTCGTTAATTACATTAAGTAATTATACTTACTAAATCATCCGGTGATTATCTTAAATTAATTGAACTTAATTAATTAACTTAAACTAATCAAATTAAACTCAATTAATTACATTGAGTAATTAATTCATTAATTACTTCCATTAAGTAATTACACTTAAACAATTACACAAATGATTATCTTTAATTAATTAATCTAATTAATTATTAAATTAATCAGATTAATTAATTATTTAATAATCCTAGTTAGTGACCTTCATTAACTATTAACAAATTCTTCAATTTCTTTTCTAAAGTAATTAAACTTACATTAATCAATATTAATTACAAATTGATTAATCTTTAATAATACATTAATTAATCCTAATTATTTATTTAATTAATTTTTAACAGTAACTTAATTAATATTTAATTACTTGATTAATTAATCTTTGATCATTAATTAAAATCTAATTTTATCTAATCAATAATCCTTAATTATAAATTAATTATTCCTAATTTATTAATCTTAAACCATAATAAATTAATTTAAAAACCCTTAATTACTAAATTAATTAATCCAAATCATTATCTAATTAAATTAATTAATTATCTATTTTAAATATCTTAGCAATTTAATGAATCCAAATTATTAAATCCTAATTAACTTTAAAATAAAACTTTATTCTTATTAATGATTAAATTATCATTAACAAAACATTTAAAAACAATTTACTTTAATTTACTTTTAAATTTCATTTTAAATTAAGATTTAAAATGAATACAAATTAAGTTAAACAAAAGTTTAAACAATTTATAAACCTTTTAAAATCTCTTGTTACCGAAATTCTTATCTTATAAAGAAATTTAAAAGGATTTTAAAACCAAATCTATTTTTATATTCAAATCATCTTAAAATACATTTTAAACATTTAAAGTTGTTGTTACCTGGAGGTTTGACCAGGCAACTAAGGACTTAGCAATCTCGTTCGGGAAGATCAGGCCGTTCGGCACATATGGTCGATCGGCATTGAAGGCCGTTCGGCATGACAAAATGGTTCAGCAGTCAAGAGCATTCGGCATGAGAAGAACGCTCGGCATAAAGGAACGCTCGGCATTTAGGAGCGTTCGGCATTAGAAGAACGCTCGGCATAAAGGAACGCTCGGCATAAAGGAACGCTCGACATTTAGGACAGTTCGACATTAGAAGAACGCTCGGCATAAAGGAACGCTCGCCATAAAGGAACGCTCGGCATAAAGGAACGCTCGGCATTTAGGAGTGTTCGACCTTAGAAATGCTCGGCTTCTAGAGTCGTCCGGCACATATGATTCGTTCGGCACTCAAGTTCGTCCGGCATCTATAGGACGTTCGGCATGCGAGGCCGTTCGGCATTGAGAGACGTTCGGCATTGAATATCGATCGGCATCTATGGATGTTCGGCATGGCAGAGTCATTTGGCACTCCATACTATTCGGCATCACTTCGTTCGGCACAAATGCCTCGTTCGGCATTAAGGTTGTTCGGCATCACTTCGTTCGGCATGGGAACATCGTTCGGTACAAATGCCTCGTTCGGCATTCAGGTTGTTCGGCATCACTTTGTTCGGCATGAGAACATTATGCCTTGCTTGGAATTTTACCGTTCGGCCTCTCTAGTTCGGCACACAAAGATCACTCAATATGGGTCGAGATACCAAGCTGCTAGGCCCACCAGGGAAGTCCAACCTACCTTCGTCTATAAATAGAGAGGCAGAGGCACAATGAAAGGGACCTTTTTTTTGAGAACACCGAGGAGACTCTGCCACATAGAAGACTCAATCAAGACTTGTCTTTTTGCTTAGCAATTGTATTTGATATAGTTGGTATACGGATTGTATCTGTAATCGATTATCGAGAAAACAATAAAGATTAACCTCAAAGTGGACGTAGGCAATCACGCCGAACCACTATAAATCTGGTGTTCGTACTTTCTGCACTTAAATCTGCATATTATCCTCTGTTTAATTTACTTTCTTCATTAATCTCTCTACACAAACTCTCTTAAGGGTGTTAGTGACCAATTCTGGTGCTAACATTTTGGTGCTTTCACTGAGAATCGAATTTTCAGGATGATAGGATCTACTTTGCAGCTACTGGATTGAAAAATCCCCTGAAGGAGATCCAAATTAGTCACAAGACATCTGTAGATTCTACTCAGAGTTACAACCAACAACTCTACCATGGGGAGACCACGAACTAGATCAGCCTCTCATAACGCAGATGTCCACGAAACTGCTAGTGTACAACAGATAGGACCTAGCAACCAACCAGCAATTCAAGGCGCAGGAACCTCCACCCAGAACCAAACGGAGGTAGTTTCTCGAACAAAGTTCAACGACTTGATAAGAGAACTCAGGGAAAGTAGAAGGAAACTTGCTGAGCAGATTTAAGCCAACACTAATCTCATGACTCAGCTTGCCCAGCAGCAGCATCAGAATGCTCCAAGTAGTCCTACTCCTTATTCTGAATCTGATAGCTCAACCTCAGTTGATGAACCTCCTAGGCGTAGATGCCGTAAGGATGAAGCTGCACAAGCAGGTGCCACTGACCGATCCGCCAGGGATCAGGCAAGTGATGAGACCGGACGCCCGGATCACCAAGACCCAAATCAAGCGGGACACTAACCCGCATGGTCCCTTGGAACGGAACCCACCCTTCATACAAACTCCGGATTTATCAGCCATGGTCAGGCATTTGATAAGAGAGAACAAAGGCCTGATCAACAAGGATTGGGGAGTGTCCAGAAGTGATACTCTTTTCACAGATGTTATCCTACAGGCTGAGTGCCGCAAGAAATTCAATATGCCGACTATCCCAGCCTACGGAGGGAAGACTGACCCTAGGCAACACATGATGAGGTACGAATGGATGATGGATTCGGCAAGGGCAAACGACGCAACTAAGTGTAGGTGTTTCCCAATCACTCTGTCCGGAATTGCCACTATGTGGTTTACTCGGCTTCCTCCGCGATCTATATCCAGCTTCGACGAGTTAGCAATGAAATTTATTGAATAATTCAGGATGCATGCTACCCGTCCAAAGGACGTAATGTCTTTATCAAGCGTAATCCAGGCTCCGGGAGAGTCTTTGAAAGCATACTAACAGAGGTTTCATGTTGCCTCCACTGAAGTTAGCAATCCTAACGACCATGCGATTTTGGTGGCGGTAATGCGAGGTATAGATCCAGACTCGGAGTTTAGAGATTGGTTGGTGGGAAAGCCCGCAGCTACACTGGAACGATTCTATTCCAAAGCTCATCAGTTCATACGAAGGGAGGAGGCTCAATGGACGAGACGAGATAAGGCACCAGGGCCTGTTCTCGAGACTGTACATCGCCGTGGAGCAGTCCGGCGATAGTTCGGGAAAGGTTCAAGTCAACGTCCAGAACAAGCCTGGACAGTTCCAAAGGATCCAGAGGTGGAAATCGCGAAAAGAAAAGAGAAGCAGGGAAATCGAAGTCAAGGATTCCGACCTACATTGAATACACCTCGCTGAATACTTCTCTTGAAAACATTTATCTATCTACCTGTAACACCTTTGAATACAGAAAGCCACGCCCAAAGGAGTCCACTGAAGAACAAAAACGGACAGGGAAGTACTGTCGCTTGCATGAGACCCATGGGCACAATACTAAGGAGTGTAGACACCTCCATGATGCCATAGAAAAGTTAATCAAACAGAAAAAATTCCAGGAATTTGTCAAAAACCCGCAAGACGGAAGGCAAGGAACGTCAGACCCCTGACACGGGCCGGCTTTACACCAACCAGAACAACCTGCACGGACTGTGGGTAGATTGATTATAAACACTATTGTCGGAGGACCTCATCTTGCAGATAAGAATTGACAGGAGATGGAACGATATGCTACCTCCTTAAGGCATGCAGATTATGAATATTGTTCGAGTGTGGAAGATGGAACTCCTGCAAAGCAACAACGCATGATAACTGACGATATAGTGTTTAGGAGTCGAGACGCGGACGAGGTGGAGGCTCCTACTATTGACCCGATGGTTATATCTAATCGGGCCAGCTTATTTCAAAAGAATCTTTATTGACTGTGGAAGCTCTGTCAACATCATCTTCAAGAAGGCTTATGACCAAATGAAGATGGAAACGAAAGATTTCAAACCACGCAAAGCCCGTATCCACGGCTTTAACGGTGCTGCAACCGATGTGATGGGATATATAGAGCTACCGGTTGAACTGGGAGAAGGTGAGCGTAGGAGAGTGCGAGTCCTACTGTTCATATTAATGGATGTTGACTCTCGATACAATGTCTTTTTGGGTCACCCAGCCTTGGCAGAATTTAGGACTGCTTTGGTCCCATGGTGTTTGACATTGAAATTTCCAACAAACAAAGGAGTCGGTATTGTATATGGCGATCAGGCGACCGGTCGCACATGTTATGTGGCGGAACTGAGAGAACTCAGCGGAGAGAGAAGGGAAAGGCTGCGAACAGCTCCTTTTGCATCCTAAAGATTGATGATTGACAAGTAGTGCCCGAGCCCTGGCTCGGGCAGCATTCTCGGATCCTTAGAGACATAGATCCGAGAGATGATGATGGGGAACCCAGGGAAATGAATGCAGCACTGGCCGAGCTGACGATCGACATCCCAGTCTGCCGGGATGACCCATCACGAGTTCTTAAGATTGGATCGCAACTCGACCCTTCAATGTCCGAGGATCTTACTGATTTTCTCCGGGAGATTCTGGAGTTTTCGCTTGGACGCATTCTGATATGTGCGGGATTTCTCTAACAATTGCGAGTCATATGTTGAACGTAGACCCAAAATACATTCCCGTAAAATAGAAAAGGAGAGGCATGGAACCGGAAAGATCCGTAGCTCTCAAAGAGGAGGTAGATAAACTCAAAGCCAATGGGTTCGTCCGCGACGCCCTCTACCCTGAATGGGTATCTAACCCAGTGCTAATAAAAAAGGCAAATGGAAAGTGGAGAACTTGTGTTGATTACTCCGATCTAAATAAAGCATGCCCGAAGGATAGTTTCCCTTTACCTAGAATCGACCAGTTCATCAACTCTACCACCGGACACGAATTATTGTCATTTATGGATGCGTATTCAAGATACAATCAGATCCCAATGCATATTCCAAACCAAGAGCACACCAGTTTTGTTACGAATATGGGGCTGTATTGTTATGTAGTAATGCCCTTTGGATTGAAAAACGCGGGAACAACTTATTAGCGTCTGGTGAATCGAATGTTTAAAGACCAGATCGGTAAGACGATGGAAGTCTATATGGATGACATGCTCGTGAAGTCACGACAGACAAACGACCACATTCGAGACTTGGCAGAAATGTTTGATATACTCAGACATTATGGTATGAAGATCAACTCCTTGAAGTGTTCTTTTGGTGTGGCATCAGGAAAGTTCTTGGGTTTCATTGTGACTGCACATGGAATTGAAGCTAACCCGAAAAAGATTCAGGCTATTCGGGACATACAAGTGCCCAGAACTATCAAGCGAGTACAAAGCTTGAACGGAAAGGTGGCAGCACTGAGCCGATTCATATCCAGAGCCATGGATAAATGCATTCCCTTCTTCGACGTGATAAAGAAGGGAAAAAGGAATTTCAAGTGGACATCCGACTATGAGGAAGCATTTTGAGATTTGGTAAGGCATTTGGAGATCCCTCCGGTGCTATCAAAACCAATCGACCATGAAATGTTGTATGTATACTTGGCAGTATCCCAACACACTATCAGTACGGCTCTGGTTCATGAGGAGGACCGAGTTCAAAAGCCAGTATATTATGTCAGTAAATGCTTGACGGGGGTAGAAAGAAATTATCCCAAGATTGAGAAATTAGCTTATTGCTTAGTGATTGCATCATGCAAGCTTAGCCCATACTTTCAGGCACACTCAATCAATGTTTACACTGATCAACCCCTGCGACAGGTACTCTAACGACCGGAAACTTCCGAAAGGATGTTAAAGTGGAATATCGAATTAAGTCAATTCGACATTACTTACCTACCACGAAAGGCCATACAAGGACAAGCGCTAGCGGATTTCATCGCTAAATTCACCATGACAGACGAATCAAATGGCCGCGATGTCATACCTCCCGTCCGATGGAAGATGTACACCGATGGGTTATCTAACGACCGTTGTTCGAGGGTGGCATAGTTCTGGTAACTCCTGAAAACTGATCAGTTTGCTACGCTTTGAAGCTCGAATTCACAGCAACAGAAAACGAAGCCGAGTACGAAGCATTGATTGCCGGCTTAAGACTCGTCAAAGAACTGGGAATAAGATCGGTTGAAATCTTTTGCGACTCGCAACTGGTTGTGTATCAAGTGTGTGGAGACTACCAAGCAAGGAGGTAGAGACTTGCCCCATATTTGGCCCAAGTTCAGGAGATGCTAACGAATCTCGAATATTATGATATTTTACATGTTCCGCGCGAACAGAACAGGGCAGCTGATTCATTGGCGAAATTCGCAAGCACTGGTAATGCGCGATAGATGGGATTGTTTCCTGTCGAAACCTTACATGTTTCGAGTATAAATATGACGGAGGTAGGTTTCATGTTAGAAACAGAAATCGAAAGCGAGTCATGGATGTCCCCATTCAAGCAGTACTTGTTACAGGGGTCATGCCCGAAAGAAGGAGCGAAAGATGACAAGTCAATCGTAAGGCTTCTCGTTATGTCATGCAGGATGGAATAATGTATCAGAGGAGATTCTCGACCCCATTACTCTGATGCATTGCCCATGATGACATAAAACGAGTACGGAAGGAAGTCCATGAAGGTGAATGTGGCGACCATACCGGAGGGCAGACGTTAGCAAAGAAAATCCTCCGCTATGGATACTATTGGCCAACTGTAAATCGGGATGCCGTAGACTACGTGAGAAGATGTGACAAATGTCAGAAGTATGCAAAAATCCCAAGAGCTCCGCCGACGGAATCCACACAAATGGTTAGTCCTTGGCCATTTGCAATATGGGGAATTGACATAGTCGGTTCCTTGCCTCTATCCAAAGGTGGTGCAAAATACGTTATTGTTGCGGTCGATTACTTTTCCAAGTGGGCAGAAGCAGAACCTTTGGCCACTATCACCACCAAAAAGGTCATTAATTTCATTGTACGGAATATTGTATGCCGTTCTGGCCTTCCGTGAACCATCGTCACAGACAACAGAACTCAGTTTGAAAGCAAAGAATTCAAAGAGTTTCGCCAGAAATATGGTTTTGAGAAAAAGTTTGCAGCAGTTGCTCATTCGAAAGCTAATGGACAAGTGGAGGCCGTAAACAAGATAATCAAATCCATATTGAAAAAACGTTTGGAAAAGGTTAGAGGCAAGTGGGTGGATGAGCTTCCAACAACACTTTGGGCTTACAGAACCACCCACAAGTCCGCGACTGGCCACACTCCGTTCGTATTAGCATATGGCATGGATGCTGTCATAACCATGGAACTTGAAGTCCCGTCACATCGGATAACTTATTATGACCCAGGGTCAAACCAAGATCTCTTGCTGGAATCTTTGGACTTCATTGATGAAAAACGCGAAGAAGCTAATTTAGGAGCGACCGTGTACAGGCATCGAATCGCTCGATATTATAATAAAAAAGTTCGATCGAGAATCTTTGGAGTAGGTGATCTCGTTTTGAAACGAGTTTTCCCAGTTCCGTCACACATGAGCCTCGCATGGGAAGGTCCATACGTCATTGAACGGAAGCTTGGAGAAGGAACTTTCAAGCTAGCGACCGTCGATGGTGCGACACTTCCCTGAGCATGGAATATTGAACATTTGCGGCACTATTACACTTAGTTCATTTCTATCACATTTTAGTCGCATTTATTTCCAGCAAGTTTTTATTCTTAGTTTACGACATATGAAAAGACAATTTAGCTTATTTACATTAATAAAGGCTTGAAGCCATTTCCATTTCCCATGAATTGTCGATGTTTCTGTGTATGATAACACTGTAACAAATGACTAAGATATACATTACTTTGTCTGACGTACGAACGAGTATAAATAATTCGAAGCCTCCAAGTCCCTGGAGTGCGAACTGGAGTACTCAAAGTCCCCAGAGCGCGGACTCGAGTATAAATGACTCAAAACCTCCAAGTCCCCAGACCGCAGACTCGAGTAAAAACGACTCGAACCTCCAAGTCCCCGGAGAGCGGGCTGGAGTACTCTAAGTCCCCAGAGCGCGGACTCGAGTATAAACGACTCAAATCCTCCAAGTCCTCGGAGTGTGGACTGGATTACTCTAAGTCCCCAGAGCACGGACTCGAGTATAAACGACTCAAAACCTGCAAGTCCCCGAAGTACGGACTGGAGTACTCTAAGTCCCCAGAGCGCGGACTCGAGTATAAACGACTCAAAACCTCCAAGTCCCCGGAGTGCGGACTGGAGTACTCTAAGTCCCCAGAGCACGGACTCGAGTATACACGACTGAAAACTTCCAAGTCCCTAGAGTGCGGACTAGAGTACTCTATGTCCCAAGAGCGCGAATTCGAGTATAAACGATTTAAATGACCAAGTCCCCTGAAGGCAGACTGGACGTTAAGTGACTTGAAGTCATCAAGCCCCTAGCGCACGAACTAGAAAATAATCTAAGTACCCGAAGCGTGAAATAAAAAATGTGCAATGCCAAAAGATTATCAACTTATTTGAAGATGAATGGAGAAGCTGATGTAACTCGCAATAGCTTGGGTTTCGACCATGATTATACCGAAAATCGGACAACAGAAATCTTCCGAAAGGCAAATAGAACTAAGTTTTTTCATCAAAAATAAGTTTCTACTACAACTCCTCCGAAGCTCAGAGTCAAAAGTTTATTTACATAAACTACGAAAACAAAAATAATTACATAATCTAAATTAGCTCTTATTGAACGAGAGCGAAATCTACTTCTTTGACTTCTTCGAATTTTCACCCGATGACTCCTCCCCGGTACGTTTACCCTTGACGGTTTTCTTTGACAAGGGAGTGACAGCCGAAGAAGTATGGGGAACATCCATGGGTCTAAACCCGCCTCGGAGAATGACCTTCAATGGCTTGTTCAAAGGGTCGTCCGGGTCCACAGCTTGAGGTTCAACCTTGATCTTGATCGTCTTTTCCTTCTCTTTATCAAGCTTCTCCTTCAGGCTTAGTTCGGATGTGTGCTCAGAGACGCCTATAATTTCAACTTCATATCTCCCATCGATGGGAGGGGAAGTCTCAGATTTGTCTTCATCAAGCGCTCCGATCACTTGAGCATCTGGATCGGGAGCCTCTCTTGTGTGAGTGGCTTCACTAGTTTTTTCCCTCACCTCCTTGGCGACATCGCTCCTAGGAGTAGGCTCAAGATCAAAACGGCCTGCACAAATTCACGAAAAGCAAGTATTAGAATACGATAGCTTCTGGTGAAAAACGAAAGCTCTTAGAATGTTAAAGCAAAAGAGTTGCCCATCAGGTTCCGGTTGGCTCTCAACCGTCAGGAGGGTCTCGCCCTTTGGAATAGGTGACAAAACATGAACACCAAGGCCGGGGTCCTCCGGATCATAGTCGATATGCTGTTCAAAAGGATCGAGTATCGGCCGACTGGTCGGCTGGGTAGGAACACGAGCTAGAGACTCTATCCCGGATGGACCGGCGATAACTTCTTTCCCTTCTTTTATCAAGGCCCCCTCATCAACCTCCTCAATACCATGTTTGGCACTTTTGATTTAATTAAAGTCTCCCACGCCTCGGCCAAAGATTCGAGATAGCCCTCGCCCAAAAAAGTTAAGTCCCGGTGTATGAGAACGCGGGCATTGAGTTCGGCAATAAGCGGGTCGAACATGGTTTTGATTTCTTCTCTACCCTCCTCCTTGGCTGCCTCAAGACGGGAGTCGATCTCCATAAAGGCTATCTTTTTTCCCTCTTCGCGGGCTTCATTCTTCAGTGCCTCAACTTTAGAAAGCTCGCCCTCAAGTTTCGCCTTAAGGAGTCGCATTGCAACAATCTCGTCGCAATACCGTTGTGACTCTTCTCGCGCAGCAACCTTCTCCTCTTGTTCTTTGCGGAGTCGCTCCTCAAGTTCTTTAACCCGGAGACATAATGCATCCCTCTCTTTTTGCATCGAATCTTTTTCCAAAGACAAAGCCCCATAATGTTGTACCGCCTCGTCGAGTTCTCTTTTGTGAGTTGATTCCAGATGAGTTATGGCTTTGGCGGTATCCTTGGCGCTCTACTGGGCAGCCTCAAGTTCAGACATGTAAGTCGCGATCTCTTCGTCCTAAGCTTTAATGATATCTTTGTCATGGATAGCCTCAAGCTTCAGGCGATCGATCTCATGTTGGCACTCCATGGAGACTTTTGAATGTTTTTCAGCCAAATGATCAAACGTGTCATGTTGAACATAGACGTCGTGGTGCAGGCGATGGTGCTCTGTTTAACGTCTCCATGTATATGGTGGATCGCCGGGATGAACTTCAGACCATCAAAGCAGATCTTTGGAAATTTAGCTTTAAGCTCGGCCAGCCTCTCCGATACTGTTGGATCTGTTTCCAAAATAGGAGGAGACGGCTTTGAAAGTTCATCTCTCCTATGAGGATCCCGAGATTGTCGTGTGGAAGAGGAATCAGAGTGTTGATCTCGGGGGACATCGGATTGCGGCCCCTTATAGCCGTGCCTATCTTTGCTTTGTTTCGAGTGAGAAGAGGGACGTTGGTGGTACATAGGATGATAATATGTTTTCTTCCGAGATGATGAGTCCCGGGAATGATAATCCCAATCGCCATCACCGTCTCTGTCTCGACGTCTCCTAAACCTGAGTCACATCCAGAGTGATGGAAAACAGATGACCCGCGGAGGCGATCAATGCCGTGTGTACGCCCCATGTCACCTCATAAAATTTAAATAATAAAAAATAAGCAAAGAGTAGTGTGACGACGAAAATTTAAGTGCAAGGAAAAGTGCATGTATTTGTGTGTGTGTCCGAGTGTTTCCCCCCGACGGACCATTTTCTTTACTAATGGGAGTTTTCTCTCCTTGAGCGTGGGCTTGAATGCCTACATCGCCACTAATGGGCGAGTGAAGTTTAAGTGCCTCCGGATCATCGAAATCATAATTAAGTAAATCGTCAGGAATGGAGAAGTTTGGGAGACCCTTTAGAGAACTTTCTAAGTATTGAGAGGAAGCCTCTTTCTCTGTTGGGATAAGAGTAACTTTAGAGGTTGCGCCAACTTTTTCTCTTCTTATCTTTTACGTCAGTTTCCTTTCCCTCTTCGAAGGGGAGGATGACGTTTCGATGTCATGAACTTCAACTAGTGGGTCCTGAGTAGGACCAACGTTCTCGTCTTGCGCTTCGGGTGTTTCGTTTTCTTCGATTTCACCTTCTTCTAGTGCGCCAGGAGCGTTGCGTGCTGAAGACTCAGCTTGGTTTTTCCCTTTGTTAGAGGTGGGTCTGCGTATGGAAACCCCCTGAGGAAGGCTTATCCGATGGTCCTCTGCCAACAGTCCAAACCTCGAAAGTGACTCATTTGAAATGAGAGTTCGAAGTCCCATTTGTCGGCAGGAAGGGTTCTAATAGCTTCTACGTCTTTAGAATATTTGTGACCGTCAGGACGTGGATTGATACCTGAAAAGATGGATAAAAGAGTTAGAAGAGGCACGGCTTCGATTAAGCATAAATATCGATCCGAAGAAAAGACTTACTTCCTTCTATCCATCTCCTCGCGAAACCATGAGGGCAACGCACATAGAACCATTCCTGCTTGTACAGGGAGAACTTAATACAGGCCCTAGTTAAGATTTGGCATTTGTGGTGCGGCTCGAAAAACATGAAAGAGGGGCTATCTCTACGCTTCTTGATCATATATATATATATATATGTGTATATATATATATATATATATCTGATGTCACCCAGGGTTGGAGGTCTGGAGAGAACGGTCATGAAATGGATGTAGGTACCATAGATGAAGGCGTGACCGTTCGGGTGCAATTATGACGGGGCAATGTCGATGTATTGCAGCATGTCCCGAAGAAATAAGTTAAACGGTGGAACACTGCCGACCCAGCACATAAACTTATTACAGGTAGTATATCCAACTGGGGCTGGTGTGGACGATCGTGCCCCGATGGAACTAATACATCGTCGAAGGGGATTCCGTGGACGGAGCATATCCGACGGAGTGCACTTTCGTTGATCTTCGAAGCCTGTGAATCGACCGGGTTGTCCAAGAAAATCGATGCCTCCAGGGTATCAGGAGCTAAGTTATGAGCAGGGGAAGTCGAAGGGTTAGAAATATCTACGACCCCTTGTTTAGAAGATGGCCCAGGTCTGTCAGAGGTTGTGGTGGAGCTAGATTTCTTAGACATCTTTGATAGAAATTGAATCCAGCAGAGTACCTGATTGAACTATACTTCAAAAACAATCGATGTCAGAATTAACAACACAAGTATTCCCCTCCGTGTGGTGTGTGAACTAGTGTGATAATTCAAGTATAAGTGTTGAGAAATTATAAGTCACAGAGTTGATGGTATAAGTTGAACTTTGAACTGTCGTCTTCGAAGACCGTCATTGCTGACCGTCTCCGAAAATCAGCCTTGCATGTTTTCAATTTTGGACTCGGACAATTACATTGTATGCCAAAAGCTTTTATCTTTTTTTATCGACTTCAGTTCAGGCTTGTGATAATTGGAAATAGGAAGTTACCAGTCCAGATTAGTTCGATTTGCTAGTTTGATTAGGTCCATGTCCTTGTTTTTGTCTTATGTTTAGGCAAGGTGAAGTGTTGTTCGACCTAGGTACCGTTCGGTTAAAATGTTGTCCGGCCTAAGTATTGTCCGGCCAAACTATCGTCCGGCCAAAGTATCGTTCGGCCGAAATATCGTTCGGCCAAACTATAATTCGGTCGAAACATTGTTCGGCCTAGGTATCGTTCGGCCAAAGCATTGTTTGGCCTAGGGTTCGTTCGGTCAAAATATCGTTCGGCCTAAGTGCTGTTCGACCGAGGTATCAATCGGCACTCTATCCAATTCGTGCTTTCTTCCTGTCCCTCCACCCCACTGCGCGGCACGTGACGAATCATGCCGAACCAAAGTTACACCTAGTCCCAAAGCTCGACACTCTCTCCTTAACAACGATTTCGTCTTTTTCCTCCATCCATGTCAAACAACGTGAACGAGCCGTTCGGCAAGTCATACTGAACCGTGTTGTTCGGCATTCTAACCAATTCATGCTCCTCCTCTATTCTTCCCTCCAACATCGTTCGACATTAAAGGATCATGCCGAGCCACTGCAATGCATCTTCCACCTTCCTCTTCTCCAATCCATCCACCTCAAAGTCATTTGAAAGCATACTAAGTTTCAACCTTAGAGCGCGCCCGGACTTCAATTCATCAATAATGAGTGATACTTCCTAATCTAAGAGAGTGATCAGAAAGTTCTTACCTAAGAGTACGGCAGGGACTAGAGGGTCCGTAAATTTAGGATTGGGGTTGATCGAGCTTAACTTGAAAGGGCGTAATGGATACCAACTAGGAAGGGAAGATCAAAGGAGTGAATGAAACTCAAGGGAAGTAGTTTGTGTGTTCTTGGAAAGTCATGGAGGTAAAAAGTGAAAAAAATGGAGGAGAAGGGAAATGCTGGCTTTTATAGGGAAGAAGAAGAAATTGAAGAGGCAATGAATGGTAGAACCGGTCAAAACAATATCGTTCGGCATACATGGAGCATTCGGCTTCGGCTGTATCGTTCAGCACTTGCATACCGTTCGACACACACCACCTCAACTAGTGATAAAGGGAAGTCACCATCGAGGAAAATGAACCACATCTCGAAGAAAAGGCAGTGGACTCATGGTTCAAAGCACATCACGTTCGACCACGTGATGCACTTTGGAGAGCAAGTATTACTTGGAGGTTTGACCAGGCAACTAATGACTTAGCAATCTCATTCGGCAATATCAGGCCATTCGGCACCTGTGGTCGATCGGCGTTGAAGGGCGTTCGGCAAGACAAAATGGTTCGACAGTCAAGAACATTCGGCATTAGAAGAACGCTTGGCATAAAGGAACGCTCGGCATTTTAGAGCATTCGGCATTAGATAAACGCTCGGCATAAAGGAACGCTCGACATTTAGGAGCGTTCGGCATTAGAAGAACGCTCAGCATAAAGAAACGCTCGGCATAAAGTAACGCTTGGCATTTAGGAGCGTTCGACATTAGAAAGTGCTCGGCGTCTAGAGTCGTCCGACACATATGATTCATTTGGCACTCAAGTTCGTCCAGCATCTATAGGACGTTCGGCATGCGAGAGTGTTCGGCATGCGAGGGCGTTCGGCATTGAGAGACGTTCGGTATTGAATGTCGATCGGCGTCTATGGATGTTCGGCATGGCAGAGTCAGTTGGCACTCCATACTGTTCGGCATCACTTCGTTCGGCACAAATTCCTCGTTCGGCATTCAGGTTGTTCGGCATCACTTTGTTCGGCATGAGAACATCGTTCGACACAAATGCCTCGTCGGCATTCAGGTTGTTCGGCGTCACTTCGTTCGGCATGAGAACATCGTTCGACACAAATGCCTCGTTCGGCATTCAGGTTGTTCGGCATCACTTCGTTCGGCATGAGAACATCGTTCGACATTTACGCCTTGCTCAGCATTTTACCGTTCAGCCTCTCTGGTTCGGCACACAGAGGTCACTCTTTTTAGGCCGAGATACCAAGCTGCTAGGCCCACCAAGGAAGTCCAAACTACCTTCGTCTATAAATAGAGAGGCAGGGGCACAGTGCAAGGGACCTTTTTTCGAGAACAACGGGGAGACTCTGCCGCATTGAAGACTCATTCAAGACTTATCTTTTTTCTTAGCAATTGTATTCGATATAGTTGGTATACGGATTGTATCTGTAATCGATTATCGAGAAAAGCAATAAAGATTAATCTCAAAGTGCACGTAGGCAATCACGTCGAACCACTATAAATCTGGTGTTCCTACTTTCTGCACTTAAATCGGCATATTATCCTCTGTTTAATTTACTTTCTTCATTAATCTCTCTACACAAACTCTCTTAGTGACCAGTTCTGGTGCTAACAGTTGTTTAAAACATTTTATATTTAAAAACTTTCTTTTATTTCAAAACTAGAATACAGATTTGGATTTGAATCTAGATTAAACTTAGATTTGAAACACAATTACATTTTAAAACTTCATTTTTAAATTTCAACTATTTAAACATTTTAAGGTTTTTAAAAGAATTTAATTTTTAAAAACTTTATTTTATTTTTAAACTAATATTCAAACTAAACTTGAATCTAGATTTAAATTTTGATTTAAAACTTATTTACATCTTTACTTTACATTTTAAGCTTCATTTTAAAAAAAAAATTAAAACACTACAGGTTTAAAACCTGTAACCAACAATTACCCGAGCACATCCTTATTTGGTTCGAGCAAAACCTAGCTAAACCCGATCACCTCTTCGAGACGAAACCCCAAATACAAGCTTCTTCTCAAAATCTCAATCATCAGAACACAGATACACGTGTGTACGGTGCACGGCGAACCATTCGACGCCGACCAACTACGAACACTCCCACACATCAATAATGACTTCACCAAGCCTTTCCATCAAGATCGATTGCTTTAATCCGAAATGGAAAGCCAAACTCGAACAAGGAACCACCTATCGCCAACGATCTAGGTGACTAGAACCCTCGGCCTCCCTTCCATAGCAGCCTCAACTCATTAAGTCGCGATCACCACCATTGCGATCGAGCCGGAAGCTCCATTGACGCCAAGATCACCATGATCCGCAACTCCACAAAAACAACCCACAAAACCCTACTACGCTGATCCCAGACTAACCCAATCACTAGAAAAATCCAACAATATTTTTCTAGTGATCATCACCACTAAAACTACCACTGATCACAATCCCGAGCTTCATCCTGACATAGATCATCGAAAATCGATAGAAATGCTGAAAAACATCAACCCATCATTCCTCGTCTATTTCTAATTTAAAAATCACAATACCTTTCTCTAAATTCATGAATTTCAATCTAGAATAAGATTATATAGTTGATTCATAATTTCTTAACAATTAAATTTTGACCAATTTTGATCAGACCTGGATATTTCACATTTTATAAATAACATTTCATATATATCTATGGATTTTATTTTTAAAATTAAGTTTATATGCTTAAAAACATTTTCTATTTACAAATTTTAGCCTATCATCAGATATCCGGAGATATATGAATTTTATTCTATAAATTTAGAAGTCTGTATATTAACAGAGGCTATTTTCATACGCACAGTTTAAAACAAGCAAATACCAACGTATACAAACCATAATATTCTTTCAAAAATTCATCTTCAACTTTTAAACATATTCACAGATTTTCAAATCTATTTTTAAGTAAAATATTTTCTCAACAAAGTTTAAACAGAGAGGTGATCATTCATTTCCAGGCATCATCAGATATATCAGCACATCATATATAAACATTCATGCATTCATACACATAACATCAGCAACCATATCTTCACACAATTCATCATAAGCATAAGGTTAAAATCATAGGTTTTGAACTATTTTTAATATGAAGTTTACTCTCCAAGTTTAAATAGAGAGATCAAGCTTCAAAACCCTGTTTTGATTTCCTGGATCTTGCTTAAAACTGTCATTTGAAATTAATCCTAGATCTTTTCATATAATTTGAATTCTTTGATGTTGAAACTGGATTTGCATTTGTTATTTGATCTGGTTGAACAATTTAATTTATTGCTAGCCTTATTCTCTTCCATTAGTGGTTGATTGAAGCTTTGATTTATCTCAGTTTTCTTTTAATTAGAAATTCAGGTTTTAGTTATGAAAGAAATGAAAGAGTTTGGGAAAGAGATTTTGAATTGTAAAATGAAGGTGTTTTGTTTTTTTTAAAAGTTAGTTTCTTCTTTAAACATTTATTAAATTAAAAACAAAACCATGTTCCTACTTGTTCATTTTAAATGATACCTAAGTGACAAATGCTTTTACATGATTCCACTTAATAACAATTGTCAAACTCTTAACTTATGTATTTACAAATGTTTAAACCATCTTTAAATAAAGTATTCATATGAATATGTTATGCTTATATTAATTTATATTTAAGGTTTAAGCCTATATGTATATTTATAAACCATATTCAGGTGTTATTCAAAGAAAGAATTCTAAAAGCAAAGAAACAAAATTTAAGTCTTATTTTAACTCAAGCTAAAAATATTTTTGATTAATATATTTTGATTTAAAATAAATTTTAACTAGCTTTGAAAATTATTAACTTGAATTTTAAAACAAATTTTTTCCAATTACAATACACACACACACACACACACACACATATATATATATATATATTAAAATTAGACAACATATGTTTTATTATTAAAACAATTTGAAAACCTTTTTCTTAATTTTATTTAAATCTAAATTTAAAACTTAAGCTTTATAAAAATATATTTTAAACAATTAACACTTATCTTAAGTATTTTAAAACAATACGATTATCTTTTTAAAGAGCTTTGAAAAGTTTTATTTTAAATTAACCGAAATTTCCAAATTTCCAAATATATATATTAGAATTTGAAAACTTGATTTTATTTATTTATTCAACTTCAAACTAAGCTTTTCTATTTGTAATATATACAAATATATATACATTATAAATAGAAAATATTTTATTAAATTTAAAAAAATTAAAATTCATCAACTAAATAATTGTTTGCTTGTAAAAGAATAAATTATCCAATTTAAATTACAAGTACAAAAGACAATTACCAAACCAATTTAATTATTTATGCAGATTATTAAATTGATATTGCCCAAAATTCCGGGTCATCACATTCCTCCCCCTCAAAAGAATTTCATCCCTAAAATCTAAAAGCAAAGGTAATTTAATAATCTATTTATGATTTTAATTTTATACCTTAAGCATTTATTAACAACCATATGCTAACAACCATAGCCACCAATTTACTCAAATAAACAAATCTAACTATCCAGACAAAATTCTAGATAGAACTTCCTAGAGTTTCCCAAGTATAAATACTGGGATACTCGCTCTACTGAATCCAAACAATCCACACTACTAAGCTACAGAGCTCCAACTCATCTAGACCTACAGGATATCAGACTATACTCAAGTCTGACTGAACTACCAAATCCTCCTAAACTGCTGGTTCCACAATCAGTGATGGATCATACACGTATTCGCGCAGAGATACGTGAAACGCAATGAATCACATCATCCAAACTGGCAATTCAATCTTGTAGACCAAAACATTAATCCTTACAGAAAAGGTCTAATATACCTCGAAGACAACTTCCCAGTCTTACCAATCTTACAGCTCCTTTAATTGGAGAAAAATTATCCAAAATCAAATCTCCGACCTCGGAAACCAAATTCCTTCGTCTCTTATCCAAAAAATTCTTCTAACGATCCTGGGCTGCCTCATCCTTCCTGATCATTGCAACACTGATGCCTCTAGAATCAAACAGGACCAAAAACAACCTAACAGAATGATCCTATCAAGATCAACCAAAATCGAGATCAAACTCTACCATCATCAGTAGACTACAAACTTCTCATATCTGGAAAAGACAAAACATGATCACTCACTAACTTGCCTCAGATCCTGAAAAATACGGTAGAAACCCTCTAATCCAAAACACTGCAACTTCCAGTTGTTTCCACTCTAGATTAGCTGCCACCTCACTTCCGGTACGCAACTGTGATCTATAGCAGACGATAATGATGTTGATGAATACAAACTAGTCTGACACATGAAGACACAGTTCACCAGGTCCATAAAGAGAAAACTTAGAAGTTCCACAAATTCCTGAGCTACTTCACCAAACTCTATCTCTAGGAACAATCCTTCTATTAGCTGAACAACGATACTACTCCTAGAATCTTAGTCGATATGGAAACTCAATCTCCAGATGCGGACAAAACCTCTGACTTTCCTGAAGACATCCGGAAAATCTCTGATAACCCAAGAGAACACTCAACTATTGCAAGTCACTTTTGCGATCAACCTAGCCAAATTCCAAAGAAACTGGTCTCCCTTTACCAATCAGAACAGCTTATGCTTATCTAGCCAATCCATCTAAGAAATGGATCCACTCTGCAGCTTCTGAATTCCACCTCTAGAAAACTGCAAAGCCAGAAGACCTCCTTGCCGGCACACAGAACACTCCGAGCTGCACTGCTGACACAAATGCCAAAGACTTCCTTAACCAGAAGCTCCTCGAGAAACTCGGGTCTCAAACCAAACACAAACACCCTGCTGAACACAGCCACATCACCGAAGCAGATACACTTCCTTACTCTTGTTCCAAAGAAACATCTTCAGACACATCCATAATCATAGCGTCTCATCATGCAGGTATTACTTCCTGAGGTTACCAAGATACCATTACTCGCTTCTGCCCAGCCGACAGATCCAAATTCTCACTTATCCAACTTTCAAGATGGACTCCGAACCTCTAAAAAGATTTCCTTCAAAGATTGGTGAAATCCTTACACCACTACAAAGCTCACTCGAGATGGTATTAGGTCTACGGTCTCGACAGATACTTCCAACCTCAACACTCGGACTCTGTCTATTGGTATTCGTGTTTCACACACCACTACCCTTTCTACCTCTATAACTTATATTGGAAAAGCCGAACAGGTAATCCAATCAAATTGGTAGAAATAATATATATATAAATATATAAAAATACAAATATGCTCTATCAAATAAGAAACTACTCCAAAGCCTAGGTATTCACTCAACATAGCGCTCTGACACCACTGTAACGACCCTCCATTCTCTCCACAGAATGACGCATCATTAATAAGAAAGAAAGGGATAGAAAAGAGAAAAGATAGAGAAGAAAGAAAGAAATAATATTAGAATCTCAACAGCGGAACGAATAAATTATATTAATCACATAAGATATTACATAATATACAACATCTATCTGAGTTACACAGCTTATACATCACATACTAGACAGTTATAAACACCTGTCTAGTTATTACAACTTAATACAACACAAACATACGACTCAGAGAACACATAGTAGAACACTATAAATATTTACAAACGCTGAAGCCTCCAGCTCCATTGCTCCTCTAGAATTTGTCAAAGCTAACCTAAATCTCTCGACTACTCATACACAATATGAGTACCCAAGAGTTTAATAAAACAGAAAATAAACACTTGGGTCAGACATGGGTCCGGTGTGAGTAAACGAGTTGAAGCTATTTGACTTTTGAAAAACCTTTGAAAAGAAAGGTATCATGTAAGACTTACCACACATAAACATGGAAAAGTTTTTACCTTACGCTAACCAAAACATTTGACAGGAAATCAAATGATATTATACTAGGGTCTAGGGTTTTCAAATAAAATACAGAAATAGCTGGAATGCTTACATCTCACGTTCCAACATAGTTGGGAACAACTAAAATGTACGACACTTATTGGAATTTGGATTCCATACAATGACAGGGCTACTAGGGTACCACCCATCACAGTACGTGGCCTAGATCAACGTACCGAGGATCCACCCTGAATCTCCTGCAACACAAGGCTAGAACCATTCCTTATTGGATAGTTTCGAACAAGACAACCCCGCAGTTGGCGCGTGTTCCAACTACCCACAAAGCCGAATAAAAAGGGACATCTAGACGGGGAAAATCTTGTCCTACTTGGGTGCTACCCACTTAACCTTGCTGCACCTCCCCTATTTTAGCCATTCCCGGTTGATGAGGCTTGAGGCTACGATTACCTTTAGAGAACACATCTCTTAGAATGCTCATCATCCACCTGACGATGTTCTGAAAACGTTCAATCCATACAAGTTCGTTCTGGGTTCGAACGAAACCGAAGGCATTATCTCGTTACACTCATTTTGGAATCACCCTCAGAGTTAACGACGATAACTCTGAATCTTCATCTTCACTTGAGATTCATGACCTATTGCTATCGATGTGGTTTTCAGATATCCAAATCTGGAACCCAATCCCAGTCTCATCGAAATCCAAATCGCCATCTTTTAGGTCCAAATTGTTTTAAAAGTTAAAACAATTCGATTCTATTATCTATATACACACAGATAGATAATTCACAATATCAAAATTGATAATCAACATTATCATCATAAACAGATAATCCATATTATCATCACAAACAGATAATTCACGTTATCATCATACTTCAACCAAAGCATCTATATCACACAACATTACTTATCTCATAACTGAGATTTCAAACCATTCAAGGCAACCAATATCATCCATCCATACATAAGGAAGGATTAATTAATCACACCATAATTAATTTAAAATGAATAAAATTAATTACTCTATCTCTAATTAATTTAAAGTGAATTAAATTAATTACTTACATTGCATAAATATTGCTTACATAACCATTTAATTAATTACAAATCAATAATTAATTATCTTCTAATTTCCATCTTAATTAATCACCCTCGATTAACTATACTTTAATTACATTCAAGTAATTATCCTTTAATTAATTTCACAAATTAATTAATTATTCTTAACCAAATACAGTAATTAATCCTTTAATTACTTAGTTAATTAATTAACTATAATTAATTACATTAATCCTTAATTAATTACGTTAATTAAATAATATTAATCACTTATCATTGATTAATTAATCTTAACTAATCAACCCTTAATTACATCATTAATTATATTAATTAATGATCCCTGATTACATTTTAATTAATTATCCTATTTAATTAATTACATTAAGTAATTAATCTTAATTAAACCATAATTATTAATCACTCTTGATTAATCACATTCGGTAATTAACTACCCTTAATCACTTTATTAATTAAATTAATTACTCCTTAATTAATTTCTTAATTAATCCCTCGATTAATTAGAAAGTAATTTAATCCAAATTACTTCCATTTTTAAACCATCTTCAATTAATTACATCTATTAATTATCCATTAATTACTTTATTAAGTAATAAACATCATTAATTAAGTAATTATACTTACCAAATCATCTAGTAATTATCTTAAATTAATTAAACTTAATTAATTAACTTAAACTTATCAAATTAAACTCCATTAATTACATCGAGTAATTAATTCCTTAATTACTTCCATTAAGTAATTACACTTAAACAATTTCACAAATGATTATCTTCAATTAATTGATCTAATTAACTATCAAAATTAATCACATTAATTAATTATTTAATAATCCTAGTTTGCGACCTTTATTAACTATTAACAATTCTTCAATTACTTTTCTAAAGTAATTAAACCTACATTAATATTGATTAATCTTCAATAATCCATTAATTAATCATAATTATTTAATTAATTATGTTTTTAACTATAACTTAATTAATCCTTAATTACTTGATTAATTAATATTTAACCATTAATTAAAATCTAATTTTATCTAATTAATAATCCTTAATTACAAATTAAATATTCCTAATTAATTAATCTTAAACCTTAATTAATTAATTCAAAATCCCTTAATTACTAAATTAATTAATCTAAATCATTAATTAATTATCTATTTTAATTATCTTAACAATTTAATGAATTCAAATCATTAAATCCTAATTAACTTTAAGATAAAACTTTATTCTTATTAATGATTAAATTATCATTAACAAAACATTTAAAAATGATTTACTTTAATTTACTTTTAAATTTAATTTTAAATTAAGATTTAAAATGAATACAAATTAACTTAAACAAAAGTTTAAAATAATTTAAAAACCTTTTGAAATCTCATGTTAAGGAAATTCTTATCTTATGAAGAAATTTAGAAGGATTTAAAACCAAATCCATTTTTAGATTCAAATAACTTTAGAACACATTTTAAATATTTAAAGTTGTTTAAAACATTTTAAATTTAAAAACTTTCATTTATTTCAAAACTAGAATACAGATTTGGATTTGAATCCAGATTAAACTTAGATTTAAAACCTACTTACATTTTAAAACTTCATTTATTTAAACATTTTAACGTTGTTAAAATAATTTAAATTTTAAAAACCTTATTTTATTTTTAAATTAAGATTCAAACTAAAGTTGAATCCAGGTTTAAATTTGATTTAAAACTTATTTAATTCTTTACTTTACATTTTAAACTTTATTTTTTAAAAAGAAAATTTAAAACACAACAGGTTTAAAGCCTGTAACCCACAACTACCCAAGCTCATCCTTATTTGCTTCGAGCAAAAACTAGCTAAACCCGATCATCTCTTCGAGACAAAACCCCAAATACTAGCTTCTTCCCAAAATATCTACCATCATAACACAGATACACGTGTGCTTGGTGCACGGTGAACCACTCGACGCCGACCAACTGCGAACCCTCCCACACATCAATAATGACTTCGCCAAGCGTTTCCATCATCCAGATTCATATGTTCTTCCTTGAATCGAAATCGATTGCTTCAATCCAAACTGGAAACCCAAACTCGAACGAAGAACCATCCATCGCCGACGATCTAGGTGACCGGAACCCTCGGCCTCCCTTCCATAGCAGCCTCACCTCATCAAGTCGCGATCACCACCATCGCGATCGAGCCCGAAGCTTCATTGACGTTGAGATCACCATGATCCCCAACTCCACAAAGACAACCCACAAAACCCTACTATGCTGATCCCAGACCACCCTAATCACCAGAAAAATCCAATTATATTTTTCTAATGATCATCATCACTGAAACTAGCACTCATGACAATCCCGAGCTTCATCTTGACATAGATCACTAGAAATCGACTGAAATGTCGAAAACCATCAACCCATCAATCCTTATCTATTTCTAATCTGAAAATCACAATTCCTATCTCTAAATTCATGAATTTCAATCTGGAATAAGATTATAGACTTGATTCATAATTTCTTAACAATTAAATTTTGACCAATTTTGTTCAGACTTGGATATTTCACATTTTATAAATAACAGTTCATATATATCTATGGATTTTATTTTTAAAATTCATTTTATATGCTTACAAACATTTTCTATTTACAAATTTTAGCCTATCATCAGATATCTGGAGAGATATGAATTTTATTCTATAAATTGAGAAGTTTGTAAATTAACAGAGGCTATTTTTGTACACACAGTTTAAAACAGGAAAATACCACATATAATCTCATGTATGAACATATACAAACCATAATATTCTTTCAAAAATTCATCATCAACTTTTAAACATATTCACATATTTACACAACAAAGTTTAAACATATTTTTTAAGTAAAATAATTTCTCAACAAAGTTTAAACAGAGAGGCGATCATTCATTTCCAGGCATGCATCAGATATATCAGCACATCATATATAAACATTAATACACATAACATCAGCAACCATATCTTCACACAATTAATCATAAGCATCAGGTTAAAATCATAGGTTTTAAACTATTTTTAAAATGAAGTTTAATCACCAAATTTAAACTGAGAGATCAAGCATCAGAACCCTGTTTTGATTTCCTGGATCTTTCTTAAAACTGTCATTTGAAATTAATCCTAGATCTTTGCATATAATTTGAATTCTTTGATGTTGAAACTGGATTTGCATTAGTTATTTGATCTGGTTGAACAATTTAATTTATTGCTAGCCTTATTCTCTTCCATTAGTGGTTGATTGAAGCTTTGATTTATCTCAGTTTTCTTTTAATTAGAAATTCAGGTTTTAGTTATGAAAGAAATGAAAGAGTTTGGGAAAGAGATTTTGAATTGTAAAATGAAGGTGTTTTATTTTTTTTTAAATGTTAGTTTCTTCTTTAAACATTTATTAAATTAAAACAAAACAATGTTGCCACTTGTTGATTTTAAATGATACCAAAGTGACAAATGTTTTTACATGATTCCATTTTATAATAATTGTCAAACTCTTAACTTATGTATTTACAAATGTATAAACCATCTTTAAATTAAGTATTCATATGAATATGTTATGCTTATATTAATTTATATTTAAGGTTTAAGCTTATATGTATATTTATAAACCATATTCATGTGTTATTTAAAGAAAGAATTTTAAAAGCAACGAAAGAAAATTTTTAAGTCTTATTTTAACACAAATTAAAAATATTTTTGATTAATATATTTTGATTTAAAATAAATTTTAGCTAGCTTAGAAAATTATTAACTTGAATTTTAAAACAAATTTTTTCCAATTACAATATATATATATATATATATATATTAAAATTAGACAACATATGTTTTATTATTAAAACAATTTAAAAACCTTTTTATTAATTTTATTTAAATCTAAATTGAAAACTTAAGCTTTAAAAAAATATTTTAAACAATTAACATGTAACGACCCGCCTTTTTGGACAGTTTAAACCGACGATCAAATACACATGCCGGTTCCAAACCATTAAAAAAAGGCAGATGGTTATTGGGGTAATTAAGAAAAGAAAAGAAATAAAGGAAATGAAACAACACAGAATCTCGCAGCGGGACGATAAAATATAATAGTCAAATAACCAGTTCGTGAAGCTGTTTACTATACTTAGACAATTATTTATATAACATTTATCAGAGTTATACATATACAACAGAACAAATAAATAATGCAGCAGACAACATGATGCACAGATAATAATAGTAATAGTATACCAAATCTTCGTCTTCGTCCTCCAGAATAGATCTTCAAAAATCTGAAAACTCAGGACTGACCCGAGCGTAATGAAAAGACAAAACACTCGAGTCAGGACTATAATATCCATATGAAAGTTAAATCAATCGTAAATAAATATGAGTGTGACGGCGTCAGAGATGTTTACGGGGTTTGACATCTCATATCCAGTGTCAACGTGCGTGCAATAACTTAAGAGATGTTACGGGATTTTCCACCTTTCAAGGATCCGTTAAACTATCTACTAGGTAGTAATGTACGCTAAGTAGATAATGTCTATCAGTAATATAAAGTATCAAAATAGCGTTAAGGAGTTACCATAATCCCCCTTAACACATTTTATATTCCCAAAAGCATATACAAGACCGTAGTTTCCCCAAAACCGGAAGTCACCAGAGGGCAATCCATATACTCAAGGTACAAACCAAAACGTAGTGGTCGCGAATAGGATAATCAGTATGACAAGGTACATGAGGCGATACCAACTAGGATACTAGTAGTTGCGTGATCCGGACTGATGTTGAGCATAGCAGCTACTACCTCAACACCGCGAAACAACACTCCCAAATCAAGGGGTGCACCCAAATCAAATCACAAATGTAATAAATATGGTATCGAAGAAGTGTGTCCGCTAGAGGTGGCGAACCTCAATGGCCCGGCGCGGCTCCTGTTTTAGTCATGTCAGGGGTCATCCAATATCGTTCTCTTTCTTCAGTCAACGCGTTCACCAAACCATCCACTTCATTCTGGATCAACACTCCGCGTATAATAGTTATTAAAGTGGTTTTCGGTATCGACAGAGAGTTTGTCCATATCCGATCCCGGTCTCTTTAATAACTACGTATTATTACACTGATGGCTCTTTTATATTTCAAATTGATTCATGATTGATAACAAAATATCATATTCGCTTTAAAAACAAATCCATTTCAAAATCATCATATATTCAAAATTATCAATTTTGTCCGATAAATCAATTTCACTTCAAAATTTGATTCGAATTCAATTTAGGTTATAATCTCTACTTTAACCTAGTTCGTATTTAAACCAAAGGTTTAAATATAAACATTTCCGTCTCTTTAGCCAGTTTGAATTTAAGAAAATAGTTTAAATAGTTTAAAATAGTTAAATAATTCAAAATAGTTTAATAGAAAATATTTAAATAGTTTAATCGAAAATAATTTGAATATAAAATGGTTTATATATAAAATAGTTTGGAAAAAATCAAAAATTATTTCATAAATAATTCCGAAGTCAAACCGGTCAACTTCCCAAATTTCCTATCCAAATCAAATCCAAATTCCATTTCGATTTAATCGATTTATTCCAATTCAACTTGAATAAATTTCTATTCCACGTAAATTTGGATTTCAATTCACAAATTTCTTTAAATTTCAATTCAATTCCAAATTAATTTAAATCTAAATTTCAAATAAATTTTCAATTCCAAACTCAAACTTGATATATCATTTCATATCAATTTTCTTAGAAATATTCAGAGTTCGATTAAAAGTCCAATCTTTTAAAACAAATCAACTTTCAAAAATTTACACCGTATTTCAATTTTCAATTTAAATCTAAACTTCGATTTTATTTAATAATTTCGTTTACCAAGTTTAAATTCTAATATTTTGAGCTCCAATTCAAAATAATTCAATTTCCATAAATTGGATTTTATTCTTAAAATCAATTCATTTAAATAATTTCAAAACAACTTTTAAAATCATTTAATTTATCCAACTCGGTGTCCGTATATAATTGTCGAACCTATGGCCAAGTGATTAGTTATTACAATTAAATGTCAGGGATGAATATATCATTTAAATCAATCACAGTGTCATATGTATGCATAGCAGGATATATATAAACAAATAAACATCCAAACATTTAAATATCAACCAATAACATCCATCGAAATACATCATCCAATAGGCAATACAATTCACGGCAATTTCATATTTATCAATGTCAGGTAATTTAATCGCAATTCAATTTAAATTTAAATTTAACAGTCAATTTAATTTTTTTAATGGTGAATTCAAATGACAATCAATATGATAATTAAATTTTATCAAACAACAACAAATAAAAATCATAACTATGCATAATGTCAAATTTAACTAGCATAAAGATATTCAGTACGTTGTGAGCGTTATAAAACACTCACCTTGATTTTACGGTTTTAAATCAAATCGAACGACGTTCGATTTAACATAAAATTTTAATAAGCTCCAAACACTTTCGGATCTGCACTGCAGCGCAGCTCTCATCTCCGTGATTCCGGCGCTTCTTCCCCAACGTGAAATTCACGTATGCAAACCCATTAGCCGCCGATCTTCAAGCAATTTTCATGACCACCTCGTCGACTTCCAGAACGATCAGCTAGCGCCACCACGAAGCCCTTCACCAGAGCCACCTACGCGCCAAGTTTCATCCCTTCATTCGCCGTCGTTTGCACGCAATCCAAGGAAATACGTACACATTTCCAAGTCAGATCTGGACGAATCCATGAAAATTTAGCATACATCAACCGTATGGATTTGAAGAGCTCGTCGAGATTTACACTTTTGCTTTTGGAATTTTTCGATTTCATCGAACGGATTGAGAGATATTAAGGAAAGAAGATCGGCAATTTCTGGCCATGGAATAGGTGGCGGCCATGATTTAGAATTAGGGTTTCTGGATTAAAATAATAATAAAACTGTCTCGGTTTGCGTGCGTATTTATATAGGTAGGTCCAAAATCATCCGAACTCCAATCGAGACGTGCCGCCAGGCGTTTATAAGGTTTTACCCCCATTCCGGACGCAATGGAACTAGTTTCAAGGCCTAATTCGATCATATCTGGAAGATAGCTTTTCGAAGTCGATTATTTTAATTAAATTCGAAATTAAATTTCTACGCGTTTCAAGATCGCACGGCCAAACGACAAGTCCAATTGCTACGAAAATTGAAATCCTACCATAATTTATTATTACGGATCCGATAAAACAAGTTTCGTCGAAATCCGAGACTGTTTGAAAAATGGCTATTTTAACTCGTCAATTAAATATTAAAATATTCAATTTTCACAAATTTACTTTTAATTCGATTTTAAAAGTTCTACAACATCATTCTAACTTTAATATGATAAAATAGAATTTTACAAATCATTTTTAATCATATTAAACCCGTTATCCAATTATTCAAATAATTTCAAATATTAAATTATTCAACAAATTACATTAATAATCATTTTCCTTCAATAATCACCTTAAATTTTCTAATTAAAATAGCTAAAAATACGGGTCGTTACACTCTCCCCCACTCAAAACTTTTCGTCCCGGAAAAGGAAAAGAAGGGAAAAGGAACTAAGTATAGAATTTAACATTAGATATATTTTATTCAAAGTTACCAACTTATAAAACAATGAAATTCCATTTATAAAGTCATAACTACGCTTCCACAATGTTACTCCGAACGACTTTCTAAATTTAAAAGTTAGTTATCAAAACAAGTTATAAAATTTAAAAACTTGAAAAATTTTCTAACACCCGGATTCACGGAAAATTTCGGCAGGGTCTCCTTTGCGCGGCTCGATCGAAAATTTTTACAATTCAATATATAACACAAATATAACCAATATATATCAAATATACATCTAATCTCAATGATGAGGCATCCCATATCTGGGGAAACAACATATATATATCACCAATACCATATAAAACCATAAGCGTACCTTTTATTTAGCATTTATTAGCAGTTTACTTACATTTTTTATTTAGCACAGAAGCGAGCTCTACAACGAAGCGCAACCCCTTTGCTACCTACTAAAATGCTCAATAACTAAGTTAGAACCATGCATATAAGGATAGATCGATATATTTAGCCTACACAACATATATATAACCTATTTAGCTTCAAAACTGAGATTCCAATTTCAAGACAGCAAACAAATCTCAGTTTTAGGTCACCTAAACTATAAAATTTGGCAACAGAATCTAAACAAAAGTTGTTGTATTCATTTCAGGCTTTCCGGAATGTCCAAAATCGTCGAATTCGGACCATACATTCAAAAGTTACGGCCGTTTTACTTAGAGGATACGCCTCAGCCTGGGCAATGAATTGCGCAGGTCAGCGACGTTCACCCACGTTTTCGACCTTCTAACCAATATCAAAACACAAAACACTTAAAACAAAAGTTTTAGCTTAAGTTCTTAGCTTTCCAGAAAGTGCAAGACCATCAAAATCTGATAAACCAGTCAAAAGATATGGCGAAAATACTAAGGGTGTATACTACTGATTTTACTTATTTTTACACAGGACAGCGAGTAACATTCAAGTTTTTAACCAAGAAGACGAAGGAATTTTCTCAAGTTATCTAAACAAAAGTTGTGCTATAGTTTCTAAGCTTTCCGAAAAGTCCAAAATCGTCAAATTCTGTTCAGCCATTTAAAAGTTATGGTTGTTTTCGTTTCAGCATATATTGGACAATGTTGGATTTTTTTTCTTCCAAAAATTTGCTTTTATTATTTCAAAGTACAAAACATCAAAACTTCAAATTTTCTAAAGAACAATCACAAACAAAAAGTCATCTATTTTTTTATTCATCCATGCAATAGGTTTACATTCAATTTGTTTCCGATTTATTCAAGTTTGTTTCATTCACATTTTTAATTCAAGTCAATTTGCTCCTAATTTGAATTTAATTATTTAAAATTTTATTCTGTTTATTCAATTCCATTAACACTAATGAATTCTACTTAATCAATTATCATCCATCTAACAACCAATGCATATCAAACATTAACATCCATCCAAAATCTACACTAAATCAATTATACATTTCCAAGTCAATTTTAATTTCATACACTTCCAAGTTTATTGACATTTAGTTATATTCAAATTTAATTAGTTCCCATTTACCAATTTTATATTTCATTAAGTTTAAATTTTATTCATTCACTTATACATGTATCATTCATTTTACAGCTTAAATTTCTTTTATATTTACAACTATCAATAGATCTTTACATTTTATTTTTTCACTCTCACACTAGTATATTATTTCTCTACTTATCCTTATTAGCATTTTAAACCCTTTAAGTATTTGGTAAGTTATAGTTATGCAAATAGAATGTAGTTAAACAACATACAACTTCTTTTCATTTAAAGTTGAATTTTCAATTTATCAATTCTTAAGTCATTACTTAAATTTCACTATAATTTAATTTCACATTTACATTCACATATAGTATTTTCATTTTATATTAACATAATTGTGAATCACCTTTAAATGTTAATTTAAATTCCAATTATTTACTAACAATTTTATTTATATTTGCAAACCATTAATTAAATGCATATTTCATTATTCAAACCTATACTTGTATATTATCCAATTAACAATTCATATAACATTTTTGAACTTCTTAAGTATTTTGGTAAGTTATATCTAAGCTATAGAATGAAATTTAATACTATGCGAGTTTTACAGTTTCAATTTTATTTTAAGTTCATAATTTCCTAATTCTAAGGATTTCTACTTCAATTGATATTTTCACTTAGCTCTTAGGTTCATTTCTCATTTCACAATTCAGAAGTTCCTTAATGATTCAAGTCTAAATTCATTTCAATCATAAAAAAAATCATTAATTATTAAAGAACTTAAGAATTCCAATCCCGGTTTCATTTCAAATCAAGGTTTGAAATAATATATACTTATATAATTTATATATCAAATCATACTATAGAGAATGCAAAACAAAATAAAATTTGAGTCAAAACAAGGTTTAGACAAGCTATTAAGTGGTCTCCCCCACTCGGACTCTCGAAAATAAACGCCAATGATGCATGCACACATCTTCGAAATCATTTTCTAGCGTCAAGAGAAGGGAATATAACACTTATCATAAAAAAAATCCTTCGAAAACAATTTCAACTCAATTATACTATCATATAATGCTCATATTATATTTTTCAAATTCTTGTAAGTCAATCTCAAACACCGGAATTTAAATTCCCAAATCCAAGTTAAAATTCATTTATATTCATTATCAATTGTGTTTACAAGATTTCATTTTCCTAAATCCATTGTTATTTAATCAATTGTTGTAAATATTGATTGATCAAACAATAACGACAATAATCTAATATTATCATCTCCTAACAATCAATTCAATCAAAATGAATAAATATTCAAATAATTCTTTTATATAAAATATATTCCAAAATGATATTGTGTTGGTTTGTCCTATTCGAGTGTTTAGAAATTCCTATCGACGCCTTGGCGTCCCAAGTATCGACCAGAATTCATAAATACTCAACGGAACAAATTAACACAATATAAAACCATTTTATATCAAATAACAAGTACGCTCTCTCATATACACTCAACTCATTCATATAGTTTACCTCTATTTCAATGAGTTATTCCCCACTAGAGCCAAGGTTTATCGCTAAACCAAAGCTCTGATACCAACTGTAACGACCCGCCTTTTTGGACAGTTTAAACCAACGATCAAATACACATGCCGGTTCCAAACCATTAAAAAAAGGCAGATGGTTATTGGGGTAATTAGGAAAAGAAAAGAAATAAAGGAAATGAAACAACATAGAATCTCGCAGCGGAACGATAAAATATAATAGTCAAATAACCAGTTCATGAAGCTGTTTACTATAATTAGACAATTATTTATAAAACATTTATCAGAGTTATACATATACAACAGAACAAATAAATAATGCAGCAGACAACATGATGCACAGATAATAATAGTAATAGTATACCAAATCTTCGTCTTCGTCCTCCAGAATAGATCTTCAAAAATCTGAAAACTCAGGACTGACCCGAGCGTAATGAAAAGACAAAACACTCGAGTCAGGACTAAAATATCCATATGAAAGTTAAATCAATCGTAAATAAATATGAGTGTGACGGCGTCAGAGATGTTTACGGGGTTTGACATCTCATATCCAGTGTCAACGTGCGTGCAATAACTTAAGAGATGTTACGGGATTTTCCACCTTTCAAGGATCCGTTAAACTATCTACTAGGTAGTAATGTACGCTAAGTAGATAATGTCTATCAGTAATATAAAGTATCAAAATAGCGTTAAGGAGTTACCATAATCCCCCTTAACACATTTTCTATTCCCAAAAGCATATACAAGACCGTAGTTTCCCCAAAACCGGAAGTCACCAGAGGGCAATCCATATACTCAAGGTACAAACCAAAACGTAGTGGTCGCGAATAGGATAATCAGTATGACAAGGTACATGAGGCGATACCAACTAGGATACTAGTAGTTGCGTGATCCGGACTGATGTTGAGCATAGCAGCTACTACCTCAACACCGCGAAACAACACTCCCAAATCAAGGGGTGCACCCAAATCAAATCACAAATGTAATAGATATGGTATCGAAGAAGTGTGTCCGCTAGAGGTGGCGAACCTCAATGGCCCGGCGCGGCTCCTGTTTTAGTCATGTCAGGGGTCATCCAATATCGTTCTCTTTCTTCAGTCAACGCGTTCACCAAACCATCCACTTCATTCTGGATCAACACTCCGCGTATAATAGTTATTAAAGTGGTTTTCGGTATCGACAGAGAGTATGTCCATATCCGATCTCGGTCTCTTTAATAACTACGTATTATTACACTGATGGCTCTTTTATATTTCAAATTGATTCATGATTGATAACAAAATATCATATTCGCTTTAAAATCAAATCCATTTCAAAATCATCATATATTCAAAATTATCAATTTTGTCCGATAAATCAATTTCACTTCAAAATTTGATTCGAATTCAATTTAGGTTATAATCTCTACTTTAACCTAGTTCGTATTTAAACCAAAGGTTTAAATATAAACATTTCCGTCTCTTTAGCCAGTTTGAATTTAAGAAAATAGTTTAAATAGTTTAAAATAGTTAAATAATTCAAAATAGTTTAATAGAAAATATTTAAATAGTTTAATCGAAAATAATTTGAATATAAAATGGTTTATATATAAAATAGTTTGGAAAAAATCAAAAATTATTTGATAAATAATTCCAAAGTTAAACCGGTCAACTTCCCAAATTTCCTATCCAAATCAAATCCAAATTCCATTTCGATTTAATCGATTTATTCCAATATCAACTTGAATAAATTTCTATTCCACGTAAATTTCGATTTCAATTCACAAATTTCTTTAAATTTCAATTCAATTCCAAATTAATTTAAATCTAAATTTCAAATAAATTTTCAATTCCAAACTCAAACTTGAAATATCATTTCATATCAATTTTCTTAGAAATATTCAGAGTTCGGTTAAAAGTCCAATCTTTTAAAACAAATCAACTTTCAAAAATTTACACCGTATTTCAATTTTCAATTTAAATCTAAACTTCGATTTTATTTAATAATTTCGTTTACCAAGTTTAAATTCTAACATTTCGAGCTCCAATTCAAAATAATTCAATTTCCATAAATTGGATTTTATTCTTAAAATCAATTCATTTAAATAATTTCAAAACAACTTTTAAAATCATTTAATTTATCCAACTCGGTGTCCGTATATAATTTTCTAACCTATGGCCAAGTGATTAGTTATTACAATTAAATGTCAGGGATGAATATATCATTTAAATCAATCACAGTGTCATATGTATGCATAGAAGGATATATATAAACAAATAAACATCCAAACATTTAAATATCAACCAATAACATCCATCGAAATACATCATCCAATAGGCAATACAATTCACGGCAATTTCATATTTATCGACGTCAGGTAATTTAATCGCAATTCAATTTTAATTTAAATTTAACTGTCAATTTAATTTTTTTAACGGTGAATTCAAATGACAATCAATATGATAATTAAATTTTATCAAACAACAACAAATAAAAATCATAACTATGCATAATGTCAAATTTAACTAGCATAAAGATATTCAGTACGTTGTGAGCGTTATAAAACACTCACCTTGATTTTACGGTTTTAAATCAAATCGAACGACGTTCGATTTAACATAAAATTTTAGTGAGCTCCAAACACTTTCGGATCTGCACTGCAGCGCAGCTCTCATCTCCGTGATTCCAGCGCTTCTTCCCCAACGTGAAATTCACGTATGCAAACCCATTAGCCGTCGATCTTCAAGCAATTTTCATGACCACCTCGTCGACTTCCAGAACGATCAGCTAGCGCCACCACGAAGCCCTTCACCAGAGCCACCTACGCGCCAAGTTTCATCCCGTCATTCGCCGTCGTTTGCACGCAATCCAAGGAAATACGTACACACTTCCAAGTCAGATCTGGACGAATCCATGAAAAATTAGCATACATCAACCGTATGGATTTGAAGAGCTCGTCGAGATTTACACTTTTGCTTTTGGAATTTTTCGATTTCGTCGAACGGATTGAGAGATATTAAGGAAAGAAGATCGGCAATTTCTGGCCATGGAATAGGCGGCGGCCATGATTTAGAATTAGGGTTTCTGGATTAAAATAATAATAAAACTGTCTCGGTTTGCGTGCGTATTTATATAGGTAGGTCCAAAATCATCCGAACTCCAATCGAGACGTGCCGCCAGGCGTTTATAAGGTTTTACCCCCATTCCGAACGCAATGGAGCTAGTTTCAAGGCCTAATTCGATCATATCTGGAAGATAGCTTTTCGAAGTCGATTATTTTAATTAAATTCGAAATTAAATTTCTACGCGTTTCAAGCTCGCACGGCCAAACGACAAGTCCAATTGCTACGAAAATTGAAATCCTACCATAATTTACTATTACGGATCCGATGAAACAAGTTTCGTCGAAATCCGAGACTGGTTGAAAAATGGCTATTTTAACTCGTCAATTAAATATTAAAATATTCAATTTTCACAAATTTACTTTTAATTCGATTTTAAAAGCTCTACAACATCATTCTAACTTTAATATGATAAAATAGAATTTTACAAATCATTTTTAATCATATTAAACCCGTTATCCAATTATTCAAATAATTTCAAATATTAAATTATTCAACAAATTACATTAATAATCATTTTCCTTCAATAATTACCTTAAATTTTCTAATTAAAATAGCTAAAAATACGGGTCGTTACATAACATTTACCTTAAGTATTTTAAAATAGTATGATTATCTTTTTAAATAGCTTTGAAAAATTTCAATTAAATTAATCAAAATTTCCAAATTAACAGATATATATTAGAATTTGAAAACATGAGTTTATTTATTTATTCAACTTCAAACTAAGCTTTTCTATTTATAATATATAAAAATATATGTACATTATAAATAGAAAATATTTTATTAAATTTAAAGAAAATTAGAATTCATCAATTAAATAATTATTTGCTTATAAAAGAATAAATTCTCCAATTTAAATTATAATTATGAAAGACAATTATCAAATCAATTTAATTATTTATGTAGATTATTAAATTGATATTGCCCAAAATTCTGGGTCATCACATGAATTCACGTATAGACTTTCCTTATTCCTAGCTATTAATTTTTTTTAAATCAATGTCCTTGTCTTTTGTTATTCTCTGGTTTCAAAATATAATATCTGGTTCGTTCGGTTTCTCCATCTCTTTTCCGCTCTCTTGTTTTCTTGGTTATGATTCATATTTTCCTCTCAGCCGATTCATATTTTCCTCCCTGGCCTCCATAGCCCTCTCCTCATCACCACGAAACAACTTATGCCTCCACCCCTCATCCTCCAACTTCGGCATCTCCTTTGTCCAACCCCAGGCCTTCCTCCACTCAACAAACCCAACTCCACTCTCCACCTTCCCTCCTCCCCCCGAATCCCATGCGACTTCTATCTTCCCAAACACACGCGCACACCCTCTGCACTCGAGCAATCACTCCAGCTATCCACGACAACCTTCAAATGTCGAGACTACCGGCTTGCCTCCCTCTACAAATAGTAGCATCCCATCCTCGCCGCGAACCAACCAACTCAAGACCCTGCTTGACTTACTTCCAACCATACCCTATGCGAGCCTTTCCTCTCTCTTATTCCTTGCTGTGAGCCCTCCATGCAGCCACCTCACGTAGAGACTTCCCTTCCGCCTGCTATCTTCCATATGTAGCACCCCGAGCAGCCGTGTAGCCACCCATCCCTTCGTGCCGCTTCCACATGCCTAACCCAAGCATGTGTGCATGTGGCCTCTCATTATATTAAGGTATATATTTATATATACTATATGTATGTATATATATATAGATATGTGTAAAATATTTAAAAGGTTTATATATTTTGGTATCAATCTATGTTCTTAAGTATTTGTTTTGAAGTATGTTCACATATATATGTTTATAAAATTATGAAATGTATGCATTCATATAAAATAGGTTCTCTGGTATTTGGAGATGTATATAATGTTTTAATGTGTATATGGCAGCCGTAAGTTCCCCTTCTTGTTTTGAAATATACACACACACACACATGCTTCTTAGTACATGTTTAGTATGTCAAGCTTGTTTGGCAACCTTCTCTTATCTTAGTAATTTTACAGTAAAGTATATTTTATTATATGTAAGTTATATAGATGTTTATAGTACGTATGTTATAAAGGAAGTACATATATTTACATTGTTTAAAAATACTATACATGCATTTTTTATATAATTGTATTATATATATGATATTTTAAAGTTATCGCATATCACTTATGTACCGCGGTGAAAAAAAAGAAAAAAAAAAGTATTATATACAATATTATATTTTAAGCCATAACCTGTTGTCTACCTTTGTATTGCCCATGCTACAGTCCTAGAATAGTAGTCTTACTTTTGTTTAAGTTCAATATGTTTTAAAATATACTATTTATACTGCTGAAGCTATATATATTTGTTCCTTTTACATCTATATTTTCTTATATATATTATCCAGATTTTATGGGTATGGTCTTTGGGAAAATTATATATGTACAGATGTCATATGCTTTAAGAGTATGAATATGTTTAAATGTTTTATTTTAAATCTTATTATAACATAATATATATATATATATATATATATATATATATATATTTAAATATGTTTTAAATTGATTTTAGAAAATTTATATATATGTAATATATTTGTTTCATCGATCTCTTTCCCATCTTGACGTACATTTTCATTATAAAATGTGTCGCATCAGTTCTCTAGCCTTATCGCTTATTCGCGTTCATCATGTCGTGTTGTGCTTGGTTTGTCGTATCTTGTTCTTGTCTATTTCTCTAGCCTCGAAAGGTGAGCAATCACTCACGATTAACATTCTTATAGCTAGTAAATTTGATTTCATGTAAAATAACAACTAAAATATGCTGTTAAATTTAAACTGTTAGTTATTTAATTTTTAAATATGATATGCCATTATCTGCAATTGTTCACCCGTGATATATGACATCATATCCTGCTATATATTTTATTTTTTACTGATGATATATGCCTATTGGTGATATGTTATATTATTATCATATTTGCTCTCACTCTGCAAGTTCCATGTTAATTTAGAAATCCTTATGGGTTGAAATGATACATACTAGAACGATATTATAGAATAGGGGAAAAATCATTATGGGTTGAAATGATAAACCCAAGTGATTTTCATTGATTTTGAATTTTTGGGATTGTGGGTTGAAATGATATATATACCCATAGATATTTAAATTGCGGATAAAATGATAAATATCCATATCACTTAAGCATATGATAGAAAATTATATATGGACACCGTTGGTCTATATTTTGAAAATGATTTCCATAGTTTTGAAAGGAAGTATATGGGTTTTAATAAACATTGATTTTTAAAATATAATATGTATAAAGGTTATTTTACATATGTCTAAATTTTAGATTTTTATAATTATATGTATTGAAGATTTTAAATTTATAAGTCAGTTTTGAAATAAAATTTTAAGATTTTACTTATAATTTTACTATTTCAAAATATATAAAAATAGGTTTAATACAAAAACAAATTTAATAATAAGATTTAATTTAATAAAATATGTTTAAGTACTTTTTTAAATTTATATTAATATTTTTAAAATAGATTTTTACTAACTTCAAATAAAAAGTAAGAGTGAATATTTAATATCGATTTGAATTTATAAATTGGTAGTTTAATAAATGGTTATTAAAAAAAGGTTAAGTGAATAATTTCCAATTTGAATGAAATTAAATTTAAATATTGAAATATAAGTGAAATTTATATTATAAATGTTTGAATATTTTAATTTAACCTTATTGGAATTGAAGAGACAGTTCAAACATGTATTCGAAATTGATAAAGGTTAAAGTGGTTTATTAAGATTTTGAATTGAATCTTTAACCTTTAAATTGAAAAGGCGAACAAGGATTGATATAAATTGAATTTTGGAATTTAACCTGATTTGAATCGATTTGTGAAATCAGAGGAAACTATTTTTATTATATAAATTATTTTAATATATAAACTATTTTAATTTATAACTATTTTAATATATATAATATTTTCAATATCTAAACTGTTTAAGTCAAAAGTGTTATGATTTCAAATGTGCTATGATTTCCAAAGTGTTATAATTTCAAAAGTGTTATGGTTTCGAAAGTGTTATAATTTTGAAGTGTTAAGATTCTAAATATGAGTATTATTTAAAGTGAATGATGATATCAAATTGATATGGTTTTGAAATAAATATGATATGAAATATGAACAATTTGAAATGAAATGACCATGGTGTGAAATAAGCATTTGGTTGTTAAAGAGACCGAGATCGGATATTGTCATATTCTTCGCCAATACCGAAAACCACTTTAACAACTATGTATGTGGTGGAGATTCTGCAATGAAGTAAAATGGTTCGGTGATGATTCTATAAGTTGTTTATGTAGCCCAGACTCCCGTGAGTCATCATGATGCAGCTAAAACAGGAGCCACGTGAGCCCAATGAGGTCATTCCTCCGATCGTGCACATTCCTTCGATATCATAACTCTGATGTTTATATAGTAGATTCATGAACTATTATTTATCTATTCTGCTGCTTATTATTGAAATACTCGGTGTTTGTGATTCTATGAGTTATTTATTTACTGTATATGCTGAGCTGTGCCAAATATAAAATTAACAATATGTTGTTTTGAGCAATTCAGGTCTGACATGTGCGGACATGAATGGTTCGAAATACCGGCTCGTTACAAGTGGTATCAGAGCTCTGGTTTAGGAAAAACTTAGCATATAGAGTAAATTTAATTATAGAATCACCTTCGTTTGAGCTTGAATTTCCCCTCTTTGATTCAGATTTCCTGTGGAATTTTGAACTTTCCCTTTGTTCTGAAATCCATTCGTGTCTTTTCCAGTTCATGTTCTTCTTGATTACTGGAGCATCCCATAGCTCCACTTCGATTGATCTCTATAATAAATTTGAGAACATCTTGCCACCACATTGTCCTTGTGTGTGACTAACCCTATCGGCGGTCCTTCCAACCTAAATATGATTATTAAAGGGGTTAAACTCCAACAGATGTCGATTCACCGGAGTCTTCTATAATCTCGGTTTCGATGCTGTTATTTCCTGCAAAACCCGAATCGTTTCTCTAGTAGAAAACTTAGGAAATTATCTCGCTATCGAAAGTCGAATGCCTTCGGTTATGCAGGCAGTTCTACCTTCCATTTAATACCCAGCTTAATGATCATGACTACACCCTGATAATCAGGGAATATCCTGATGTTTTGGTGAAGTCATATAGCTCCCATTTAAGCGGGAAATTGAATTTTCACATCGATCTTACTATTGGAATCTCGGTTGGCTCGGTTAAGGTCATCCATGATTAATATTGGTCTATCCATCCCTTCTCTTTTTGTAGTAAAATTATTCTATCTTACTTTTGATTCTATCTTCGTTGTTAGAATTCTCTTTGATAAGGGTTCATCTAAATTTAAATCTTTATCCTTTTTTTGAAATCCAACCTTGAATCTTCCTGTGAAGGGGTGTAATTGTTGCTAATACAAACTGTTTTATATTGTGTGTTTGAGTTGTAATGGTTTAATTGGGGTTTCGATCGACTCGTCTGGCCAACATTATCGATAGGGATTCCAAACACTTAAACAGAGCAAACTGATACAATATTGTTTTTCAATAAAATTGTAAAATGAAATAATTTTTGTATGGCTATATTTTAGATATATATACATAAGTATAATTTTTCGAAATTGGAAAGTTAAATATATTGGTTATTAGAAACGATAATACTAGATTTCCATTCATTGTTAGTCAACATTCTTTAACTATTAACTATTGTGGTATATTATAAAGAGTTGAAAATTTTATAAGTATGATTTATAAATCCAAATAGAAAATGAAATAAATTTAAATTAAGGATTTAAGAATTTAATTTTCGATGCTTTACAAAATTTGATTTCATAGTTTTAAAGAATATATTATTTGAAAATATTTGCGAACATAAATTGTTTTCAAAGAATTTTAAAATAAAGAAAATCAGCACTCTCCTCATTTATCACGAGAAAATAATTTCGATGATGAATGCAGCATCATCAACGCTCATTTTTGAGTCTCGAAGTAGAGACGCCCCTTAGTGGCTTTGCTACACTTTTTAGGGGAAAAAATGGATTTGATTTAAATTTCTTGTATATAATTTGATTCAAAATGGTGTGAAGTGAAACCGAAAACTTAATTCTTAAATTTTGTGTTAGGTTAGGGTTTTCAATTATTGAAATAAATAAAAAAATTGAAACATTTGAAGTGTTTAAAATATAAATTCGAAATTAAAATAACTTGAAATAGTTGAAAAGAGAAATTTTTTTATTTGTATAATAGTCAATTGCATTCTAATATATATAAATTGCTTAAATATTCCAAAATTTAAAATGTTAGGGTGAATATATAATTAAAGATTATACAAGAGAAAACTTAAGTAATAAATTGTTCAAACTAAAATCTGGCTTAATATAAAGGTTGTAAAAAAAGGGGGAAATTTATATAGTATTTAATTTCACTCGGGACCTTAATATAACTTACTTAGAAATAGTTAAATGTTAAGGAGAAATGGTTATTGAATAATATACACTATAAATGTGAGCAATAAGATGTTCGAAAATGATATTTTGTTAAGGGAATTTATAAATAATAAATTAAATATTGAATTGAATGATAAAAAAAGAATTAATTTGCTGAATAATAAATGGTTATAATAAATGTTTATACACTTAGTCGACGTTACAAGATTTGATAAGTGAAATAAATTGAATAATAAAAGAAAATTGAGTAAGTAAATATGAATTTAAGAATAGTTGGGATTGAATTTTAGGTAGAATGAACTTAAGTGAAGTTAATTGGATTTATTAAATGAGTTAATTTAAAAATGAATTTGTTTGAAAGAAATGTTGATAAAATGAAAGAAAATCAAAATTTTGAATTGAAGGACTGTTTATGGATGGAATAAAATGGATTAAACAAAACCGTTGAATTAATTTAAATTGAAATTTATATGGTTTTGGAATTTATTATGATATCTGGTATTTTATTTTTCAAATCTATCTTTTCTTCTGGTTTTTTCTGTTCTCCTATCTCGTTTCTTTTCGGGGATGAAAAGTTTTGAGGGGAATAGAGTGTAACGACCAGAACCTTTTAACGATTTAATAATGCAATTAACTGAAATCTTGTGAAATCTTAAATAGTTGAAATTGGAAATAAAAATTTGATATTTGGTATGTGTCTATTTAAACATAGCAAATGGTAGGTTTTCACTTGTAATATGAATGCTAGTTATGTTGTGCAATTTTATTTCAATTCAAATTAGTTGAAATTAGACGAAAATAAAATACTTTCGAAATATGAATATTTTTACATAAATTTTTTTGCCATCTTCTGAGTGAGATGTCATATTTCTTTTGGCCAAATTTGAAATGTTATTGCTCCGTTTATCTTATTTTTTGCATTTTAACATCATTTTCGGCACGGAATATAGAATTTGATAGAATGGTCGTATCGCTGATATCTGTGTACCATTTTGATCATATTGTCGTGTTGACCTCCATAGTATATTCATTTGTTTATTTCGAAGTTCGGTACACGACGAAATCGATAAAACAATTAACCATACCGGTTACCAATTTCAACCTTTGGGGTTTCTTGTTCTTTCACCTATCTCATTGTTGAAAACAAACAACCATTAGACATTTAATTTCTGATGCGATGGCCTAGAATATTGAACATTTGAAATTGAAATATTTACTTGATTTTAAATATTTGAAAGTTATTTTAACTTAAATTTCAATTATAACTATGAATTTGGCAATTTAATTATCTAATTTAATTATAGAAATTTAGGTAAAATTTTGAATCTTTATTTTTAAGCTTGTTTAAATTATTTTAAAGGCTTAGAAAATTCATATTGATAATACTGAAGACAAAGACAGCTTCAGAATTGAATTTGTAAAAGTTTATTTAGTTTTGAAAATCTTATCCTTTAAATCGATATTTAAAAATAGCCTTCCCAGGCATAGACTCAGAACTCGACGAAACAAGTTCCATTGGATCCGTAATAGTGTATTATTATCGGATTTCAGCTTCCGTAGCATTCAAAGTTGTCGCTAGATCATATGATAAGCAAACGTGCTGAAATTAAATCGAAAATTTAATATAATAGTTGGGTCCAAAAAGCTATCTTCTCCATACGATTGAATTTGGACGCGAAACCTTTTCCAGTACGTTCGGAATAGGGGTTTAACATTCTAAACACCTAATGGCACGTCTCGATGGGAGATTGAAATTTTAGGCTTCATTTTCTAAATGATTTAAATTTAAAATTTAAAATTAATAATATTTTTACTAGATAAATTACCTATTCTTCTCTTCTAACACGTTGTTGTTTTTTTAACATTTGGCAATCATCTTCAACACGTGTTCGTTTTAAGGAAAATAAAGAAAGTGAAAGAAGAGCCGAGCCCTTCTCTTTTAAGATTTGTATCTCATCTCGTCGAAAGAAAAAAGTTGCCGCTCTCTATACATTGAATCCCCTTTTCTTTTCTCGATTCAAAATCGAAACCCGGAGCTATAAAAAAGAAACGAAATCCACTTTGCAGAAAACCCCATTTTTTTCCTTTCATTGATTGCTCGAAGTCGATTCAGGCAACATGAATTCACGTATGAAATCGAGAATTGACTTCATTCGAATCATTCAAGCGGAACTATGGGGGTAGGTGCGTGCAAATAGGATGGATGCGATGATGTCACGACAGGTGTTGTAAGCTGGTCTTCCGATTGGAGGCAAGCGCGATGTGGGAAATGTTGTCGTGCATGTTGTTCGATAGTCAGGCGTTGATCGTTGAACGAAGCGAAGCAGTAGGGACGACAATTCAAGTGTCAACTTCGAGGTGAAGAGGCAATGATAGGTTGGAAGCAGTCGCGACATCGATGGGTGAAGGAAGTTGGCAATGACTTCGAAGGCATATGTGATTTTGGGTCGGCATTCGTTGATGATGGGAGTAAGGTATAAAGATTTTTTTTATCTATTTAAAATCTTATATACATAAATAATCCTAAAGAAAATCAATATGCATGTATATATTTTTGATATATCCAGTTATGCTAAAATAATTCATTAAGTTGATAAATTGTTTAATTAATTTATCTAAATTATTTTAGTTACTATGAAAATTATTTAAAAGGAAATTACTTTAAAATTTAATTCTTTGATTAAAATTGAATCATTAGTTAAAAAATTAAATCCTTACTTTAAATTAAATTATTAGTTGAATTAAAATTATAAAAAGGTAATTGAATTGTTGATTGGTTCGAATATTAATCAATTGTATAAATGTTTATACAAGGTCAAAATCGCAAAGAAAGCTAGTCTGGAATGGAAATGGATTACATGCATAGTTAAAGGTGAGATCTTCTCACTCAAATTGAAATAATTGAAAATTTAGTTATTGATTGATTGTCTGATTGTGATAGTATATATAGTAGTATATATATACACATATTTGGAGTGATTGATTTCCCACATTATATAGCGGATGAGACCCTATTCGTCGCATCATAGCGGATGATATTATAAAATCCTATATACCACGATATTCCACCTCGAAGTGGAATTGGTATTTGATTGTTGTGCTAACATCTATGGATGCAGAGAAACAGGTTGGAGGGATCCAACTGGATTCATCAAATATTTGAATTTGTTTCAATATTGTGTGTTGATTTATTTATAACCTGTGTATACTATATTTGTGATTGAAATCGTTGAAGGCCATGGTTTGGCCAAATATATTTTTGGTATCGTAGGATACCTAAAATATAAAAACTGGATTTTTGAAAATTAAAGTAGAAAACTTTAAGTAAATGCATTTTAAAGAACTGGGTGAATTTAAAAGAATGAATTTAAATGGGCAAAGATTGATTTTGAAATCTTATCGAATTTATTCCAAAATATGGGAAAAGATTTTAAGAAAGGGATTTTAAGTAATATTGTTTAATAATTGAAGAAATTATTTAAAATTCGGATTTTAAATAGTTTGGAAGAAATAAAGGAATTTATTTTAAAAGGAAATAAATTTGGAAATCAGTTTGGTGTTTGAAATAAATTTAGAATCAATTTGAAAATTGATTTGGTATTTGAAAATAAATCTTTGGGAAATTGTTATGAAAATTGACTTGGTGTTTGAATGAAAATTGATTTGGCGTTTAAAATAAATTTGGAAAATCAACTTGGAATTTGGTTTGATGTTTGGAAATAAACTGGGAAATCAATTTGGAATTTGATTGGTTGAAAGTGAATATTTGGGAGTCGATTTGAAAATCGAATATCAGTGAATATTTGGAAATTTAAATTCACAATAGGAATTTATAAAGTAAAGGAAATTTGTTTTAAAAATCAATATTGGTTTATTTTTGTAAAGTGTGGAATGAAATTTGCGGATTCGGAATATAAATTTGAAATAAATCGAGAAGGATTTATTAACCGATTTGAATGGACCATTTTTAAAATGGAATGTGTATTTTCCATGGAAAGCTGAGTATGTTTTCAAAGTAGTTTTCAAATATAAATAAAAAGTTCTAGAGTTGGTTTTAAAGGAATATTTTGGAGAAATTATTTTCTTAAGTTATTTTGAAAATCTTTAAAGTAAAGATTTATTTAATTAATTATAGAAGTGATTATTTAAAGATTTAATTGATATTTGTTTTGGAAAATGGTTATTTAAATAGCTATACCCTATCTACTAATTTATTTTAAAATTAGTTTTGGGCTTAAAGTTTATATTTGATATTAGTATAATTTTTTCGTAACTAATATCTAAGTAGGTGTTTAAAGTTGTTTTATTTTAAATACTTCCAAGTATATATGTTTGGATAAGTAATTTAAATTATTTTAAAGTATTTGAACTTGAAAATTTTTTCAGTGGAAATGAATAAATATTTGAAAATATATTCCACGTGAGTAAAGTGATTTGAAATTGTTTTCAAAGTGTTCAAGTGTTGAAAATATATGTCTTGCGAAGATATTTTGAAAATAAATAATTGGAGGAAAATTATTTGGAATCTGGTTATTGTTGTGAATATTGATTGATAGTTAAATAACTGACTATCAATATTGGCCTTTAGATGGCATTTGAATTTCGATGTGACCAGGGGTCGGACGCCGAATGGTTATTCGAAAACCACATCGAATCTTTGTGATGGATCTTTTGTTTAAAAGATCAAAGTGGAAACTTGTTGTGATTTATTTGAAATCTGAATGTAACACTTATTTTTAAAAATAAGCGCTCATTATTCGGATTAGCCGGGAGAGGACTTTATGTCGTAAAACCCATTTCAAATAATGATACGACGAAATGGGATTACATTTGAAGATGGTGTTGAAGACTGAAATTTTCGAAAATGAAAGGATTACCTGTCGAATGTTTCTGCACTAAGTTGATTCTGTATAAAGATTATGTCACCCTTTGTGATGGGGAGTCCGGACATGATTAGCGAATATCCGGATTTGCAAGGGCTTTTTTAAAGTGCCTTCGGTTCCGTTTGATCCCGTAATGGACTGTATGGATGTGTGTCTGACGATACACTTTGAGATGTAAAGTTGGTTCCTATCGAATACATTTATGTTGGTGGCGGTGAATTTATTCTCTTAGCTTAACACCCTTCTCTAAGACGTACGAGCTCAGAGGTTATGTAGTTGATACTAGTGATACATTCCAAATTTGGTAATGTGGCATACAAAGTGCTTCTGACCATGTGTTGATCGAAGCATGGATTTTGTGTAAAGCATAGCTTTGTGGACGTGACCTCGTCGGACCTCACAACCCAGAAATGGTCGAAACAGGAAGGATACTGCAAGATTATTTGGGGATAGCGCACCCTGAGGGTATGTCCATTTCCTTCTCGAAAAGGGTTGTATCATGGTATGGAGCCCAAGTATTTAATCTATGTGCTTGTTGCAAATTTATTACTTTGTGGCTGTTGGTGTTGAGATCCTCCGATAAAGGTCGGTAGCAACCGGAGAATGGCATACTCGTGTAGTAGTTACCTAGTTACAGAGGCAACTCGACCATGTGTTGGCAGAGATCCGATTAGGTTCTCGGGGCATCCCTCCAGAGGCGTACCCATGTGGCCCAGGAAGTTCCTTAGCCTGACCATTTGTTGGAAATCCAATCACCAATACACCCCTTGTACGGTTTTAATTGTAGAACCTGCCATCAATATGGTAGCTTTAGTAGGCATACTATAATGGTAGCTATGCTGGCTAAGATTTATATTATACTTTCGAAAAGTTTTCTACACTATGCACTAATAATAATATCAGAGAGATTTTGCGTATCAAGCATGTTTGACTATCATAAGGAGAAATCTCCTTCAAGTGTGCGATTGTATTGTGTGTGTGCCGGGAGGCCTTATGGTAGTTTCATTTTCCAAAAGCATAGTGGATTTCTTTTCCTTTCTTTGTGAAAATAACTGTTTTTAAGATCTCACACCAGTCCTATGATTGACCTGGAGTTTATTGTCCCCTTTCTAAACTCTGGGTGCCCATAATTTTCCACATGGGCAGCCTAGAGTCAGATTACCAGTTGTTCTGAAGCGAAGTCTGAAAAATATGCCGTGGAGATCTGGAGTTCAAGCTGGATGGTGAGGCGTATCACTTGTATATATTATATTCATTTTGTGGTTTGTTGTTGTAAACTCTGATGTTGTGTGTATAAACTAATATAATGCTTTTGTTTCAAAGATTATTAATTTGTCTATTATATTTGTTCCGCTGTGAAATGTGAGATTCTGTTATTATTTCCGTTTTCTTCTTGTATCTTCTTCTTCTTTAGCCCTAACGGTTTGGTTTTTCGACATTCGATTGTGCACCACTTGATACAGTGGACGTATTGCTGTCTATTTTCGGGCGTCCAAAAATTGGGTCGTTACAGAGTGGTATCAGATCATTCGGTTAAGCGACAACCTTGGCTTTGATGGGGATTACTCATTAGAGATAGATTCAGTAGTACTCTAGAAGGAGTTTGAGTGTATTAATAGATATGAGCGCATATTTGTTAGTGAATATAAAATTGTTTTATATTGTGTTGATGGGTTTGTTGACTGGTGTAACATCCCGGAAATTTTGAATTTAAAAATTTGGTAATTTATTGGAACTTTTAAATGTAAATTCGAGAATTTCAAAAGAAATAAAATATTGAAATAAAATTACATAGTTATTTAATGTTAATAGAAATAAAAAATTGTTAAAGTAAGTTATGATGAAATTATAAAATTTAAATAACATAATCATAATCTAACATATGAAGAAATAAAAAAATAATTAAACAAATGAACAAATAATTAAACAAATGAACAAATAATTAAACAAATGAACAAATAATTAAACAAGATAACAAAACAGTAAGAAGAAATATAAACTGTAAAAAGAAAACAAAACTCTTCCATTTAACAAAATAAAGTAAGTTTGTATTAAATAAAAATAAAAATGATAAAGTAACATTACCTGTAGGTGTACAAGGAGGCATGAAGCATTTAATGCTATACACTTCAGCAAATTTAAAGTAAGATTTCCTGTATAAAACATACAAGGAAAACACTACATCACATACTTTCATTAAATGATTTCAAACACGCCTATACACAAAGTACAAAGCTAGTATAATATAATTATACAAAAGAAAGATGCTCAGTGCTGTCTAAAAACTGCACATCCCTTTATATATAAGTGTGTAGCCTCCAAGTTTGTTCAAAAATTTTTTTACTGAAGAAGGAAAAAAAAAGTAGCAAAGATCAAAAAACAAAAAGGGAAGCCAACATCAACTTATATTACAAGTTGAAAGAAAATTTACTGAAGAGGATCAAACTGCAGGCCTTCAAAAGAGAAGAGAAAAAAAAGTGTTCTTTGTTTTAAACATTTACCATGTGAGTAAAACTCTAAACTTGTTGAAATTGCGTATGGTAACTCCTTGGAAAAAAAGATATAAATCATGTGTGCATATACTTGAGTTAGCACATGATTTTAATATGCTCTGTGTTCTTTGAGAATTGGTACAGACTTTATCTTTCTGTTCAAAGATTCACACTAGTTTGTTTAAAACATTTTCTAAGCGTTGATCCTCAACTAAACCAGTTGTCAAAAACTCAAAAATAAGAATTTTTAAAGGTTGATTTAAAATCCTCTTTATCAAGCATCACTGAAAACTTGTTCTACAGGTTTCAAGTAAAGATTTGGTAAAAAATTAATCGTTATAAAATATTAATCCAAGATTATAAATTGAATCTATACTACAAAGCATGAATTTTAAAACAAAAATTTAGATGTTTAAATTGGCATTCACAGAATAGTTAGTTTTTGAACAAAAACCACTTTTATTCGAATTTCCAGTGATTGAGTTAATGATAAATGTTGTAATTTGAATTGAAGCTAGTTTGAACTTCTATAATGACAAGAAAAATATTAAATAAATTTTCGAATGTATGAAGTTGCTGTTCGAACCCAAAATAGGGTTTAAGCTGGAAGTTGCAGTACGTTAAAAAAAAATGGTGATTTTGTCGAAATGAATTGATCGAGCTCCATGATATTGAGGGGAATGGAAGAGCATCGGGTTAGCGTGCTATGGCCGGAAGCATGGACTTTTCAGGTGGACGGTGCGAGGCGGAGAGACGATTTCGCATGGTGGGTTTAAGTTACAGGGACAAGAAAAGTTGCTACTTTTTGAATTCGAACCGATGACTTCGAATTGAGGTTGAATTTCGAGCGTATGTGAGATTTTCGACCTGTTGAGAGTCGCGAGGTTCACCAGAGCGTCGCCATGGTGGTGTACACGTGCACAAGGGCGGCCTCGTGTCAGTGGTGCTCGCGTTTAAATGAAATTCGTCTCAGCAGTTTTTTTTTAAAAAAAAAAGAGAAGGGGAAGAAGATGGACTCGTGAATGAACAGGGAAGACTCCGGGTTTTTTTGAAGTTTGCTTGAGTTTCTCGTTGTATAGCTCGAGTTTTTAAATTGAAGCTATCAGGTTTTAAAACTTGAAAGTTAAAAGAAGAAGAAAAAAATGAAACAGAGAAGATGGATACGCGAACGAACAGAGAAGGGGAAGAACCCGGGGTAAACGCGAGTGAGACCTGGGTTTTTACTCGGGTTGTTTTATATGGGCTAAGCCCATTCAAATCTTCAAGTTGACAATGTTAGGAAAATTTTGTGTTTGCAGTGCAAACAATATAGATTTAGTTAAGTTAAATTATTTAACAAATGTTTTAGAATTTGTTCATTCTTTAATTAAATAAAGAAAGTTTAAAATAAAAATTTATTTAACCCTTTAATTAAATGATTAAATTTTAAAAGAAGAATTTTAAATTAATTTACATTAAAATTCCAATGTAATAATAAATTAATTTTTAAAGTATAAAACAGATTTTCAAATGGTAATTAAGGTAAACAATTTTTATTAATAGTTTTGAAAAGGAATTTAGAATGATTTAAAGTTTGTGATTAAAATTGATTTAATAAACAATTAAGTACTCAAATAAATTTATAATTAAGAATTTATTGATTAGATAAAGTAAGTTAATTAATTTAATTGGAAGTTAATTAAAATAACAAATTAAGGAATAATCAATGTATCAAGATGATTAAGATTAATTTATTTATCCTTAAGAATAATAAATCATTGATTTAAAATAATCAATAAAATAATTATTTGGTTAATTTATCTCATTCGTTTTGATTTGTAAATAATTAACTATTGTTGGGAAATTGTTAGCACCAAAATTGGTCACTAACACCCTTGAGTAGAGTTATGTAGAGAGATTAATGAAGAGAGTAAATTAGGACTGAAAAATAGTGTAATTCAATGAAAAAGAATAACAAAAACGAGAACACCAGATTTATAGTGGTTCGGCGTAACTGCCTACATCCACTTTGAGTTTAATCTTTATTGCTTTCTCAATTACTTGAATACAGATACAATCCGTAAATCAATACTTGGATACAAGTTTGAATTAAAAAGAGGAGAGTATAAGAAATGGCAGAGTCTCCCCAGTATTCTCGGAAAAAAAGGTCCATTTCACTGTGCCCCTGCCCCTCTATTTATAGACAAAGATGGATTGGACTTCCCTCGTGGGCCTGGTAGCTGAATAACTCGGTCCAAATGGAGTAAGCCCCGTGTGTCGACCCAAATAGGCCGAATGACCAAACGCCGAACCTTCATCTTTATGCCGAACGAAGTGAGGCCGGACGCTCTACGTGCCGAACGAAGTGAGGCCGGATGCTCTGCATGCCAAACGAAGTAAGGTCGGATGCTCTACATGCAGCACGAGATTTGTGCCGAACGGTGCAAGGTGTTGCGTGAGGGGTGTAGGCCGAACGAGGCTGGTAATGCCGAATAGTCCAGGAATGCCGAGTAAAGCATGAATGTCGAGCGCTCTAGAAGTCAAACGCTCTTAAATACCATTTGACCCATACGTGCCGAACGTATCTTGTATGCCGAACGTTCATGGATGCCGAACGTTCCTTGTATGCCGAACGTTCATGGATGCCGAACATTCTTTAGGTGCCGTTCGATATTCAATACCGAACGTCCCTTTATGCCGAACGTCCTTCTAATGGGTCTGACAACTTGCTAACACCTCCAGGCTCTTCGAGGTCAGAATCTTGTCTAGCGCTAATAATAATGTCTTCGACTGTCATCTTGTAGCTGGGCCAAAATGCCAGTTAACATTTGCCCCCAAAGTGTGTCGTGTGAAGCAACACAACACGCTTTGAATCAGTGAGTATTCCTCGTCTTCAAAAAGAAATCCATCATGTTTCTTGAATAGTCATTGTCCTCCAATTTATCCTTCGAAGGTGTTGTATTCTTCTTTGGTCATCGTGATGTTTGGTCGATTCCCAATATTATGAATCCAAGGTTGTAGTTCATCAGTGGCCATCCGTGCCTGATTCTACAGAGCTAGTAAGCTTCGGCTATTTGATCTAGTCTTTTCTTAATAACCCTTAGTGATAATTCAATTTCTGTTGATTTTAAGAAGTCGAACTTTTTCGGATGTACACATGCACGTTCGGGTACGTGTTCTTTCCATTGGCTCTCGAATTCGTTTTATATGCTCATAAGTCGTCGCCAACTCCGTAAAGTTCAATTGCATTTCAATCGCGATTCCTTGTTTGTATTTTCTGTGAAATAAGGGTTGCAATCAGCCACTTGAGGAGTTTTCCAAACCCCTCTTCAGTACAGACTCTATGATTTTGTTCAAAGCTTCAACCTGTCCATTTGCAGGTATAATGGATCATGGAAGGTCATAAGGACAGATGACGTTACGGATAAAGAAGTAATACGTGAAGTCGGTTAGTGGCTCTTCGACTTGGCCGGGATAAGGAGCAAGACAATGCCCTCTAGCAAGATCAACTTCCTTAAATTTGTGTATTACCATTCAAGAATCACAAAAGATATGTAAAGTTTTCACTTCAAATCCTCTAGCAAGTTTGAGACTAGCGGTCAAGGCTTCATACTAAGCATCGTTGTTTGTTATAGGTAAATCGAGTTTCAGGACGTAGCAGATTGATCGTTCCTCAGGAGTCATTATCATGACTCCTATGCCATAACACTGATCATTGGATGCTCCATCCGCGTACATTTTCCATCTTATGGTTGGTTCTCTGCTACTCTTCGAGTAATCTTCTGAGGTAGTGAATTTGGGTTGGAGGTCTGCTGATTTCCGTCCTTAGATAGCCCTTCGAGGGAAATAAGTGATATCGAATTAGCTTAGTTTGATATTTTATTTAAGTAGTCTTTCAGACGTCTCAGGTCATTGTATGCCCTGTCGCAACGGCTGGTAGGCATAGACTTTGATGGATTGAGCCTAAAAGTAAGAGTGGAGCTTTCATGGTGAAGTCAATAGATATTATGCTAGCTTTTGTAGCTTCGGGTTGATATCCAATGCATGGCTCGTGATAGTTAATGAAATCACATATGCATGTCAGAATGGGTCCAAGGGAACATATCATCATTTATTTAGAAAAATCCAACTAATTCATTTATGATCACTACACTGAGCTGTGATCCGATATTTAGCACTCGGGAAGGGGTCGCCATGGCTGGCTGTAATGCCGACCGTCAGCTTAGCCGGTACCATCCCAGATTCTTTGAGTACAGATGTAACTATTTTGCATAACATTCAATGTGAAATATGTAACTATTTTGCATAACATTCAATGTGAAATATGGTTGGGACGACCAATGTTGACGGTTACTCTAGTCGAATCCTAGAGTCTTGTCATGAATTATCAAGTCTAATAGTGAAGGACTCTGAATGCTCTAATAGATTATCAGCGAATGGCCAAAGATCAGGCTTAAAAGCGCATTGAAGGAAATGTCGAGTGGGGGTCAGCCTCGAGTGGCGTGCAACTGTATTGCTGGATCTTGCTATGAGTTTGAATTTGCTTGTATATTCGAGTAACGCACTTTCTATTTAATGCATTCGCAATCCTTTACCCGTCCTTCAGGTTGGAGTGAAAGTCAATTGCCCATGAGCTTAGGTATCGATTTAATGATTCTATCTCTAGGCATCTTTTCGGTCGTTGCCTTGAGTAGCTGTAAGCACTATATATAAGTTTTAATACTGAGCTATCGTAGCCAGTCTTTGGATGACCATGTGCCTTCCCCCAGTCTCGGGTTGATAAATGTACTGCATGGAGAATTTTTGACCAAGTATTCGCGGTTTACCCTCCTTTCCACACTCTGGAGGTCATAGTTTTTCAAGAATCATCCGAGTCACATTCGTATGTGCTTGGTACGGATCGGTATTGGCCCTCGATCTGAGGTATGATATAGTCAGTTGCTCGTAGCTTCGGATGCCATTTCGATTGGTTCTGTATTGAGTCCTCCCTGTAGTCGTTACCTTAAGTTGTAAAGGGCGCTAAGATAGCGATGTAGCGAGTCTCATTTCTCTTCTTTCAATGACATGTTCTTCTGCCCCCAGTCTTGGGTTAGCAGAGTTAGTTTGTGGACGGTCTAATTGCATCTGTAGCGAGTTTATACTCCTCCCGTCGACTTTAGGTCGTAGTTGGTGAATGAATGGTCGAATCGCATTCTTCATTTGTCTACGGTCGCAGTCGCATTCTGGGGACTAGAGGCAGTTGAAGAGCCATTAGTCACACCTATTTGATGTTTATACCCCAGTCCACACTCTGGGGACTGAATTTTAGCAGAAAATGGTAGAACCGCATTTTCTTCGATTAATTCCTCTGGCACTAGTTAACGGCGAAAGTCGAAGTGTAGTCGGTCACATTGCGACAACTTTAATTTGATGTTTCTCCTACTGAATTGCAGGAAGGAGTTGATTGGTGGATGGTTGTGTCACATCCGTCTATGTTGCATGCACAACCCGCCAGATCATTGGCTAGAGTTAGCGGATGTACGGTTGTGTCATGTTCATTTGCGGTAGGATAGGTAATCACATCCATTTAGAATAAGACGTTCAGCTGGGTTCGCTTTGCGAATCTACATCTCATTGTCGAATCAAGGAAGAAATTTTGGCTTGTTAGGTTGGAGTGCATCCCTATAAGATTATGCTATAGGTCCCGTGCTGGGAATAAGAGTTGATGCATGAATGGTCATGTCGTGCCCGCTTAGTGCTAGATGGTCGGATCGCATCCGATTTTTTTATGATAAGTGCGCCAACATGTCCGGGAAAGAGTTGGAAAGCAGATAGTCAAACCACATCCCCTTTTTGTACTACAGAACTTGCCGAGGAACCAGAGTTGATAGAAGGGGAGTCGAATTGCATCCCTCCTGGTATTTACATTCCAGACCATGCTTTAAGGACTGGAGTTGGTTGATGTGTGATCTGTCACACCCACTTGGCATTTGCGATCCATTCCACGCTCTCAGGACTACAGCGAGTTGGTGTTTTACATTCCAATTCGTGCTTTGGGAGTCTGGAGTTTGTTGATGGGTGGTCGGTCACACCCATTTGGTATTTTAGGGTAATCTGCCCTCCGGGGACTTAAATTGTTTTACGGGTGGTCAGTCACGCCCATTCTGGTGTTTATACTCCAGTTCGCGCTTTGGGGACTTAGAGTTATTTAATGTTTATACTACAGTTCACACTCTTGGAATCTGGAGTTAGTTGATGTTTATACTCCAGTCTGCGCCCTGGGGACTTAGAGTTATTTGCAATCGATGATCTGATTCGCACTCTGGGAACCTAGAGTTGAGGTTTATACTCCAATTCGCAATTTGGGAATTTGGAGTTAGCTGACAGATGGTCAGTCACATCTATTTAGTCTTTTTAGGAGTTCATTCGCATTCTGGGTGTGATGGATCTATCGGGATCGTGGATGGTCAGATCACATCCACCTCTAGTCAACAAGTGAGGTTGTTAGATGGAAGGATCCATCCTCTTCGAAACTACAGTTATAAGTTTGTACTCCAGCTCGCACTCTGGAAGACCAGAGTCAGTTAAAGGATTGTCGTGTATCAATCCTTTTTTGGCTTCAGTGTGGTGACTTGTCCTCATGCTCAGGATTTAATTTGGCGAGTGATTGGTGGGATCTCGATTATTTTCCACTTATCTACCATCAATGAAGGACGAGTTTTAGTTTATGGACGGTTGAATCGCATCAGTGTTCATTTGGATCCCACTTCTGCCAAGCCTAAGGAGTAAGATTAGTGTTCTGGCAAGCTTTGAGCTCGAGCAGAGGATGGGATGGTCGAACTCCATTGTTAGCAGGTTAATAATCCTTCGGTCGATTCCATGCCGAAGTTTGCGGAATAGAGAATGGTCGGAATCCACTCGTCTATTTATCGATATTTATACACCACTCTGCATTCTGGTGACCTAGTGTTATTCTCCCCCCGGCTGACTCATGCTCAATTTGTTTTCATGCTTTGGTCCACGCTCCGGGGACTTAGAGATTTGTCGAACGGTTTATGCTTTAGTTCATAGTTCGAGACGCAGAGATTTTCGTCAACTTGTTTATACTCCAGTCCGCATTCTGGGAACTTAGAGTAATCTAGTAAGCTTCTGGGACTTAGAGATTTTTCTCAAGTCTTCTATAATATAGTCCGTGCTCTAGGGACTGAGAAAACCGTAGTTCGCAGTCTGGGGATGTAGAGGTTTTTTAAGCCGTTTATACTCTAGTCCGCGCTCAGGGGACTTAGAGCACTCTAGTCCGCACTCTAGGGACGTAGAGGTTCTTTGGTCGTTTATACCCGAGTCCGCACTCTGGGGACTTAGAGTACTCCAGTCCGCACTCTGGGGACTTGAAGGTTTAGACTCATTTATACTCGAGTTCGCACTCTGGGGACTTAGAGTATACCCGTCCGTGCTCAGGTGATTGGAGCACTTGATGAAGATAAGTACGGAACCTCCTCTCCTACCGATGGGGGTTATGAAGTAGAAATTACAGGCGCCTCTGAGCACACATCCGAATTGGGCATGAAGGAGCGGCTCGAGAAAGAGAAGGAGGAGACAGTCAAGGTCAAAGTCGAGCCTCAAGTTTTGGACTTGGATGATCTCTTGAACAAGCCGTTGATGGTCATCCTTCCTGGCGGGTCCAAGCCCTTGGAAGTTCCTCGTGCTTCTTTAGTTTCTACCCCTCTATCAAAGAAGAGTAACAAGGGTAAATACTCTGGAGAGGAGCCGTTTGGAAAGGAGTTGAAGAAGCACAAGAAATGATTACTATCCTCGTTCAACGAGAGTTAGTTTAAGTGATGTAATTATTCTCATCTATTTCCGTAGTCCTCGTAAATAGAATGTCGACTCCGAACTTTGGAGGGGTTGTAATAGGAACTTATTTCTTAATAAAGTTTAGTTCCTTTTCCGTCTTGCAAAAGACTCTTATTGTTCAGTTTTCTTTGTGATTGTGATTGTGATTTTAATCCAAGCAGTTGTGAGTAACATGTACTTCTCGGTCCATCTTCTTATAACTCGGAAACTCTTCGGGAGTTGTTGAACTTCCATTCTATGCTTCGAGCACTTAGAATACTTTCTAGCCTGTATGTCAGGGATTTGACAAATTCAAGTCATATGTGTCATAGTTCATATTCAGGGAACATGGAGATCCGAATCGCTTATATCCGAGTCCGCACTCTGGGGACTTAGAGTACTCCAGTCCGCGCTCTGGGGACTTGGAGGTTTAAGACGTTTATACTCGAGTACACACTCCGGGGACTTAGAGTACTCCAGTCCGCGCTCTAGGGACTTGGAGGTTTAAGTCGTTTATACTCGAGTCCGCACTCCGGGGACTTAGAGTACTCCAGTCAGCGCTCTGGGGACTTGGAGGTTTAAGTCGTTTATACTCGAGTCCGCACTCCGGGGACTTAGAGTACTCCAGTCCGCACTCTGGGGACTTGGAGGTTTGAGTCGTTTATACTCTAGTCCGTGCTCTGGGGACTTAGAGTACTCCAGTCCGCAATCTAGGGACTTGGAGGTTTGAGTCGTTTATGCTCTAGTCCGCGCTCTGGGGACTTAGAGTACTCCAGTCCGCACTCTGGGGACTTGGACGTTTGAGTCGTTTATACTCTAGTCCGCGCTCTGGGGACTTAGAGTACTACAGTCCGCACTCTGGGGACTTGGAGGTTTAAGTCATTTAAACTCTAGTCCACGCTCTGGGGACTTAGAGTACTCCAGTCCGCACTCTTGGGACTTGGAGGTTTGAGTCGTTTATACTTTAGTCCGCGCTCTGGGGACTTAGAGGTTTAAGTCGTTTATACTCGAGCCCGCACTCCAGGGACTTAGGGTACTCCAGTCCGCGCTCTGGAGACTTGGAGGTTTAAGTCGTTTAAACTCTAGTCCGCGCTCTGGGGACTTAGAGTACTTCAGTCCGCACTCTGGGGACTTGGAGGTTTGAGTCGTTTATACTCTAGTCCGCGCTCTGGGGACTTAGAGTACTCCAGTCCGCACTCTGGGGACTTGGAGGTTTAAGTCATTTAAACTCTAGTCCACGCTCTGGGGACTTAGAGTACTCCAGTCCGCACTCTGGGGACTTGGAGGTTTGAGTCGTTTATACTCTAGTCCGCGCTCTGGGGACTTAGAGGTTTAAGTCGTTTATACTCGAGTCCGCACTCCGGGGACTTAGAGTACTCCAGTCTGCGCTCTAGGGACTTGGAGGTTTAAGTCGTTTAAAATCAAGTCCGCGCTCTGGGGACTTAGAGTACTCCAGTCCGCACTCTGGGGACTTGGAGGTTTGGGTCGTTTATACTCTAGTCCGCGCTCTGGGGACTTAGAGTACTCCAGTCCGCACTCTGGGGACTTCAAGGTTTGAGTCGTTTATACTCTAGTCCGCGCTCTGGGGACTTAGAGTACTCCAGTCCGCACTTTGGGGACTTGGAGGTTTAAGTCATTTAAACTCTAGTCCACGCTCTGGGGACTTAGAGTACTCCAGTCCGCACTCCGGGGACTTGGAGGTTTGAGTCGTTTATACTCTAGTCCACGCTCTGGGGACTTAGAGTACTCCAGTCCGCACTCTGGGGACTTGGAGGTTTAAGTCCTTTAAACTCTAGTCCACGCTCTGGGGACTTAGAGTACTCCAGTCCGCACTCTGGGGACTTGGAGGTTTAAGTCATTTAAACTCTAGTCCGCGCTCTAGGGACTTAGAATACTCCAGTCCGCGCTCTGGGGACTTGGAGGTTTAAGTCGAGAGCAGTCGTATTTCCACTCTTTAATTTGTATTCATCTACCGTTTGTCGAACGAACAATCGAACCACGTTTGCTCATGGAATGGGATTCTGCGCCCAGCATGAGCGATGATACTCGAAAAATGGACGATCAATTCTCATCCGCTTGGTGATTATAGCTCTTCCATTCAAGTCAAGGAAGGAGGAATATGACATACGGTTGGATCACATCCATGTTGGGTTAGAGAGCCAAATCTCTTACAATTTGCTCCGTATCTCCTTCTAGAAAACAAGGAAATCACGTCAACTCTAGACAGATCCCGGCGTCACTGAGCTTAGGAGGGGCATCTATATTTTATCGAACTTCGTTCCGTGACTCGATTTGAGTGATGATCGAGGCATACTCATTCCAAACCTTGCTTGGTCCCCCAATCAAATGTGGAGGTCGATGAATGTGAGGTCAGTCCTGCTCACTTTGTATTGGTCTCTGATCGTGATGAGCTTTTCAATATCTAGTCCATAGCCCCAAATCAAAGGCACATGATTGATGATAAGCGATTGAATTATGCTCTTCTAGATATAACTCCACACGTCCGATCATGGTCTGCATGGATTGGTTGGCGACCAAATCCGAGTACCTGGTCACCTCGGAGGTGTTTGTAATCGCCGGTGTTCGGATCAGTGAGCATCTTGGAATATACAACATTCCCCTTATTTTCTTTAGACTTTTGGTGTACTCTCTCGAGGTTGGTTTCCATTACCACTCCGAGTCGTGAGTCTTCAAGTAGAGGTTGTCAATTGAATCTTTCAAAGAGCATATGATCCGAATTTTGAGGTCTTGTTTCGGCTACTAGGATCTACATCCTTAGTCAACGGGCCTTCATTGTTATTTTCCTTAGTCTGTTCCGCTCCTCCACACTTTGATTTAGATTCATTATTGTCATAGAGATGATCCATGATCATAGGAGGCTCTCCAGCTGACTGGTTGCTAAAATATATATGGAGGTCGATTATCATCAAGTGATCAATATGATATCCCTTTGAGAGTATCATTCGAGTAGCAGTTGTTTGTCCGCTCCCTTGTTGTCGTTCAGAAGCTGTCGCTAGATCCTCTATGCCCCGGTCGATCAGGGGATGTAAGGGAAGTAGATAGAATGTTCCTTTATTAAGTTGAGTTTTGAATTCACTATGGGGGTCGTATAAACTTAAGTTTGGAACGGTCTGGATGCCGCTCGGCATATACAATACCATTCGGCATTATAGAGTGGTCGGCATAGAGGTATGTTCGGCCTGGATGAGCGTTCGGCCTAGAGGTGTGGATCGGCCTGGAGGAGCGTTCGGCCTAGAGGTATGCTAGGCCTGGAGGAGCGTTCGGCCTAGAGGAATGCTAGGCATGGACGAGCATTCGGCCTAGATGTGTGGATCGGGGCCTGGAGGAGCGTTCGGCCTGGAGGATCGGCCAGGAGTGTTCGGCCAAAATGGATCGGCCAGGAGTGTTCGTCCAAGATGGTTCGCCCAGGAGTGTTTGGCCAAGATGGATCGGCCAGGAGTGTTCGGCCAGGAGTAACTCGGCATACACCTTTTCTGCAACGATCGGCATAGACTTTTTCTAGGGCGATCGGTTGAATTGCCTTTAGAGGAGGGTTGGCCTTCATTCAACTTGAGTGCAAACTTCAACATCCAATCGCCAAATCTTGCGTACATCAGTGAATCCAATCTACGGCTATCAGCTTCCTTTAGATTTCTTTCAAATCTGAGCAGAATAGGAAGTTTTCTATTAGACAACTGGATCTATCTCGCGAATATGGAAATCCAATAGTAGATGATGAGATCCAATCAAGCTGAGAATTCAATTCTCAGTGAAAGCACCAAAATGTTAGCACCAAAATTGGTCACTAACATCCTTGAGTAGAGTTATGTAGAGAGATTAATGAAGAGAGTAAATTAGGACTGAAAAATAGTGTAATTCAATGAAAAAGAATAACAAAAACGAGAACACCAGATTTATAGTGGTTCGGCGTAACTGCCCACATCCACTTTGAGTTTAATCTTTATTGCTTTCTCAATTACTTGAATACAGATACAATCCGTAAATCAATCACTTGGATACAAGTTTGAATTAAAAAGAGGAGAGTATAAGAAATGGCAGAGTCTCCCCAGTATTCTCGGAAAAAAGGTCCATTTCACTGTGCCCCTGCCCCTCTATTTATAGACGAAGATGGGTTGGACTTCCCTGGTGGGCCTGGTAGCTGAATAATTCGGTCCAAATAGAGTAAGCCCCGTGTGTCGACCCAAATAGGCCGAATGACCAAACGCCGAACCTTCATCTTTATGCCGAACGAAGTGAGGCCGGACGCTCTGCGTGCCGAACGAAGTGAGGCTGGATGCTCTGCCTGCCGAACGAAGTAAGGTCGGATGCTCTACATGCAGCACGAGATTTGTGCCGAATGGTGCAAGGTGTTGAGTGAGGGGTGTAGGCCGAACGAGGCTGGTAATGCCGAACAGTCCAGGAATGCCGTGTCAAGCATGAATGTCGACGCTCTAGAAGTCAAATGCTCTTAAATAACATTTGACCCATACGTGCCGAACGTATCTTGTATGCCGAACGTTCATGGATGCCGAACGTTCCTTGTATGCCGAACGTTCATGGATGCCGAACATTCTTTAGATGCTGTTCGATATTCAATACCGAACGTTCCTTTATGCCGAACGTCCTTCTAATGGGCCTGACAACTTGCTAACACCTCCAGGCTCTTCGAGGTCAGAATCTTGTCTAGCGCTAATAATAATGTCGTCGACTGTCGTCTTGTAGCTGGGCCAAAATGCCAGTTAACAGCAATGTATTGATATTTCTGCTCTATTGTGATACTGTGTGATGCACTGTAATTGTGATTCGTTCTGTATTGATGTGAAAACCCTGTTGTCCATAAAACGGCATTTAAACTTCGATGCGACAGGGAATCATATTTCATTTGGTTATCCGAAACCCACATCGAACCTGTGAATATTTGTGAATGACATCCACATGTTTTAAAAATTTGACACTCACTATTCGAATTAGCCGGAAAAGGACCTTTGGGTCCTATAACCCATTTCGAATATGTGATTCGACGTTATGGATGGCATTTGAAGACCGGTGTTGAAGACCGGGTATTTGCAAGAGCGATAGGATGACCTGTCGATTGACTCTGCACCGAGTTGCTCTGGTATAGAGTTCTCCATATGTGATGGGGAATCCAGTCAGGATTGTGGATATCCGGATTGCAAGGACTTCTTTGGAAGTGCCTTCGGTTCTGTTCAAGCTCGGAACAGACTTTTATGAATTGTATGTCTGACATTACAAATTGAGATATAAAGCAGATTTATTTCAAATACATTTATGTTGGTGGCGGAGAATTTATTCTCTTAGCTTAACACCCTTCTCTGAGACGTACGACCTCAGAGGTTATGTAGTTGAAGGTTATCGGCGATATATTCCCAATTTGGTAATATGACATGCTGAGTGTTGCTGTGAAATGATCATTGTGTTGATCATTTATGATAGGATCATTTGTTTGATCGTTTATCTTTGTGATCATTTCTATGATCATTTGTTGACCCAAAGCACAGCTTTTGTATAAAGCGTGGCTTTGTGGACGAGACTTCGTCGGACCTCACACCCCGAAATGGTCGAAACAGGAAAGATGCGGCAAGGTTATTGGGGGTAGCACCCCTTAGGGGATGTGCATTTCCTTCTGGATAGAAGTGGTATCATGGTATGGAGCCTAGATACTTAACTTATGTTGATATCGCAGATATATATATATATTACTTTGTGATTTGTTGTTGGGGCCCCGGTTAAAGGTTGGTTACAATCGGGAGATGGCATACTCGTGTCAGTAGTTATCCAGTTAGGGGTAACCCGGCCTTGTGTTGGCAGAGATCCGGTTTGGTTCTCGGGAACGTCCTTCCAGAGGCGTTCTCATGTGGCAATGGGAAGTTCCTTGGCCTAACCATTTGTTGGAAATCCAATTCCCAATACGAAACCCTGTACGGTTTTAGTTGTAGAACCTGCCATCTAATATGGTAGCTATAGTAGGCATAATATAATGGTACCTATGCTAGCTAAGATTAATATTCTACTTTTGAAATGTTATCTTCACTATGCACTAGTAATAATATCAAAGGATTTCTTTTCTCGTACCAAGCATATTTAACTATCATAAGAAGAAATCTCCTCCAATTCTGCGTTTGCATTGTGTGTGTGGCGGGAGGTCTTATGGTAGTTCCATTTTTAAAAGCATACCGAAAATTCTTTTATGAATCTTGTTTTATTTAAATGCAACTGTCTTTGTTTACTCATACCAGTCCCATGACTGATCCGGAGTTTATTGTTTTCTTTCCTAAACTCTGGGTGCCCATTATTTCCACACGGGCAGCCTAGTAGCAGGTTTCTGTATTTTGGAGGAGCAATATTTTGGAGCTTTTTATCTGGGAGATATCTTAGGAGCTTTTGGAGATTTCGGGTGTTAGTTTTTGGGAGTTCGTTATCATCTCTCTCATCTGAGGACTTCTCGATATATGTTCATTGTTGTATTATCATGATGTTATATTTGGAGTTGTGGTGTATGTATTATATACTCTGTGTAGTATGGATATTATGTTGATGTTGTAACTATGATGATATTTATGATATTGATTCTGTTCCGCTGTTTTATATTCATCTAATTGTTGTTATAAGCTCCGGCGATGCGAATTTGATGTCGTTTATCGGACATCGAGTTTGGGTCGTCACAACTGGTATCAGAGCTATTGGTTGAGTAAGAACTTTAGCTACAGAGTATAACATATTAGATGGCTCATTAGAGATAGGGTGAAGTATACCCTAGAATGAGTATAACCAAGACTGAACTTTAAATTTTCTTAGTCTATTTCTTTTTACTGCTGATATTTCTTAAGATATTTCGTCTGTATATCTAAATCAATTTTCTTACTAATCTCATATAGTGAAAATGAGTGGACGCAGAGGAAGAGCTAGGGGTCAAGGCAATGCCACAACACCTAATCAAATTCCCCCAGCCGTAGAAGCAGTAATAGATATTCACCAGCAGCCGGACCTGGCTGAATTATATAAGAAGTTCGAAAAGCTTGGTGGCAAACCGTTCATTGGCAAGGAGTCAATTATTGATGCTCAAGCTTGGGTAAGATCGTGTGAAAAGATTTTTAAAGGGCTAAAACTGCAGGATGAGCAGAAAAGACTTATAGCTTCTTGGCAACTCCAAGGAGAAGCTTCAGCTTGGTGGGGAACCATCATTATAGATGAACCCAAGGAAGAATTTACTTGGGATCGTTTTAAGGAAGTGTTTGAGAAACGTTACATGCCATCGGCGGGAGTTTCCAGAATGTATCAGGAATTTCTGGATTTGAAACAAGGAAGTTTTTCCTTTGAAGAATACTTGAATAAATTCAGCGAACTATCTCGGTTTGGCTCGGAATTGCTAAATACACCTCTTAAGAAAAACGAAAGGTTTATCCGTGGAATGAACCAGAAATATCATGAAATAATGACGGGCCATGTTAAAGAATCTTTTTCAGATTTAGTAGATATGGGGTACAGATACGCTACCCTTGATATACAAGAAGCAACTGTGGAAAAAGGTAATTCAGGTAGTCAGAATTATAAAAAGCGAAAATTTGGAGTCAAGAAACCTTGGCAAGGCAACGAGAAGAAGAGGAGCATTCAAGGAAGCGCAACAGAAAATGTCACTTGTTACAACTGCAAAGAGAAGGGCCACTATTCAAATGACTGCCCAAAACCGAAGAAGCCAGCTAAAGAATGTTACAATTGTCACAAGCCGGGACATTTTGTTAAAGATTTCCCAGTGATGAAGCCAGCGCAGGTGGCAAAAGTTTATACGATAAAGAAGGACCCCTCGTCTTCAAAAGCTGATAAAGGGAAAAGTGTTTTGGAAGGTAATCTTACTATTAATAATAGAACTGTTAGAGTTTTATTTGATACAGGAGCTTCACATAGCTTTATCTCCCAACAAACCGTAAATGAATTAGGACTTGAAACTAAATTTGCTAACGATCTTATTTGCGTGAAAAATTCGGTTGGAGGTACCGCAAATCTTTGTTCATATTGTAAGAGAGTTCCCATTTCATATGCTAGCTATAAATTTCCTATCAACCTTTTTGTCCTCGAATTTAATGAATTTAAAATCTTACTCGGTATGAACTGGTTATCGAAATACGAAGCTATATTGGAGTGTAGTAATCAGACAGTTTTAATCAAAACAAGTTTTGGAAATTTTATTGAAATCTCTTGTGAGGATCCAAGTCCAAGGAGAGACAGATTGATGTATACTTTGGGAAATCTTGAACCCACTTAGCAGTCTATACCTGTTGTTCGGGATTTTTCCGACGTATTTGAAGAAGTGAAATCTTTACCTCCTCACCGAGAAATAGAATTCCGAATTGATCTTGTACCCAATGCTCGTCCTGTTGTTCACGCAAGTCGCAGGATGGCACCCCGGGAAAAGATTGAATTGGTTCATCAAACTGATGAGCTACGAGCAAAAGGATTAATTCGACCCAGTGTTTCTGAATGGGGCTCAGCCGTCGTATTTGTTGCTAAATCAGACGGATCTTTGAGATTGTGTGTAGATTACCGCGATCTAAATAAACAAACTCTCAAGAATAAATTCCCTCTACCAAGAATTGATGATCTATTCGACCAACTTTATGGCGCTCGTTTCTTTTCAAAAATGGATCTAGCCCAAGGATTCCATCAACTACGAATCGCCGAAGATTGTGTCCATTTGACTGCTTTCAGAGGTCCTGATATGTTCTATGAATGGTTAGTTATGCCTTTCGGGCTAACCAATGCTCCAGCATACTTCGTAGATCTTATGACTCGTGTGTTTCGGAAAGTTTTGAATAAATTTGTGCTCGTATTCATTGATGATATTTTGATCTATTCTAAGACTAAAGAAGAGCATGCCGAACATCTTAAAATCGTATTGGAAATATTGAGGAGAAATGTTCTATATGCAAAAATTTTCAAATGTCACTTCTAGGTCAATGAAGTCAAATTCCTTGGCCATATTGTTAATAAAGAAGGAATTTCAGTAGATCCTAGCAAAATTTCCGCTATTCTTGATTGGAAACAACCCACTACTCCAAGAGAAGTTCGAAGCTTTTTGGGTTTAGCAGGCTATTACCGGAAATACGTTCAAGATTTTTCTAAGTTGGCTAGTCCGCTGACTAAGTTAACAATGAAAAATGCAAAGTTCATTTGGACTTCAGAATGTGAAGAAGTTTTCAAGAGTTGAAAAAGAGATTGACCACTGCTCCTGTTCTCACTATTGTTAATGGGAACCAAGGCTTATCTATCTATACTGATGCATGTGGTGAAGGGGTAGGTGCAGTATTAATGCAAAATGGAAAGGTAGTTGCCTACGCGAGTAGACAATTACGTCCGCATGAGAAGAACTACCCAACGCACGATTTGGAACTTTTGGCTGTTGTTTTCGCTTTGAAAATATGGCGACACTATCTTCTGGGTAAGAATCTTTTCAGCTTTCCTAACAATTTATGAACTAACTTAACTAAAGAAATATATCTAATAAACTCTTTTTGTTTTAGGTGAAAAATTCGAATTATTCACCGACCATAAATCTTTAAAATATCTTTTCACCCAGAAGGATCTGAATCTGCGACAACAACGTTGGTTGGAATTTCTAGCATCGTATGACTTAGATATTCTGTATTCACCCGGAAAGGCCAATGTAGTTGCAGACGCTATGAGCAGAAGTTATGCTGTTCTTGCTTATCTGGTTATCACTCCTACTCTCCTCAAAAGGATTGCAAGACGGCAGAAAGAAGACGAGTTTCTTCGAGGAATCCATAAAAGAATATGCCAAGGTGAAGATACTAGTTTTGAGATGGATAATAGAGGAGTAATAAGATTAAAAGGCAGGATTTGTGTTCCAGACTTCCCTGATCTGAAACGTGAAGTATTGGACGAATGCCACAAGTCAAAATTCAACATCCATCCAGGAGTCAACAAAATGTATCGTGATGTTAAAAGGACATTCTGGTGGAAAACAATGAAGAGAGACATATCTATTTATGTGAGTCGATGTGCTACTTGTCAGCAAATCAAGAGCGATCAAATGAAAGTGGCCGGTTTACTTCAACCTTTGGAAGTACCGAAATGGAAGTGGGATCAGGTATCGATGGATTTCATCGACTGATTGCCACGAACCAAGAAAGGCAATGAAGCGATTTGGATTATTGTGGATCGTCTAACCAAAAATGCTCATTTCATTCCAGTTAAATCCACTCGGACTGCGGCAAGCTTGGCAGGTATATATATAAAGGAAATTATTCGCCTCCATGGTATTCCCAGTAGTATAGTGAGTGATCGTGACCCGATCTTCACTAGTAGATTTTGGAAAGCATTTCAGGATGCATTGGGAACGAAATTAAATTTCAGTACTGCTTATCACCCACAATCTGATGGGCAGACTGAAAGGGTCAATCGAATTTTAAAAGACCTACTGCGTGCTTGTGTTCATGATTTTGGTGGTTCTTGGGAGGACCATTTGCATCTGGTTGAATTCTCATATAATAACAGTTATCAGGCCAGTTCAGAAATGGCTCCTTTCGAAGCTTTATATGGTCGTCCGTGTCGATCACCTACATGCTGGATCGAATCAGGTGATAGACTTATTCTTGGACCGAATATGATAAAAGAAGCCACTGAGAAGGTAGAATTTATTCGAAAGAAGTTATTAACTGCCCAAAGCCGTCAGAAGAGCTATTATGACCGACGAAGGAGAAATTTGGAATTTCAAGTTGGAGATTCTGTATTTCTTAAAGTATCTCCAATGCGGGGCTTGTTGAGATTCGGGAAAACTGGAAAGTTGGCACCTCGTTATATCGGTCCTTTTCCTATTCTGGAAAGGATTGGTCCTCTAGCATATAGAGTGCAGTTACCCAGCTGGTTGTCTGGCGTACATGATGTGTTCCATATTTCTAATGTTCGAAAATATGTGCACGATCCAGATGATATTATTGAAGAAGCTGCTCAGCAGGATCTAGAAATCACTCCTAACTTGGCAGTTAGAAGGGAATTGATAAAAATTGTTGATCGTGATGAGAAGCGATTAAGAAACAAGATTGTGAAGCTGGTCAAAGTTCAATGGAGTGGTGATCCAAAGGACTGTACTTGAGAGACCGAAGATAATACGAAGAAATCGTATCCCAATTGCAGAATTGACATCTCGGCTTAATCTGTAAGTCATTTCCTTATTTATAAATTCATCTATTCTTTGTTTACGTTTCTCTCTCTTTCAATTTCGAGGACGAAATTTTCTTAAGGAGGGGATATTGTAACATCCCGAAAATTTTGAATTTAAAAATTTGGTAATTTATTGGAACTTTTAAATGTAAATTTGAGAATTTCAAAAGAAATAAAATATTGTAATAAAATCACATAGTTATTTAATGTTAATAACTAAAACAACTTTACTTTTTAACAAAGTAAAATAAGAAATTGTGATAGATGAGCTTTTAATAGAAATAAAATTGTTAAGGTAAGTTATGATGAAATTATAAAATTTAACTAACATAATCATAATCTAACATATGAACAAATAAACAAATAATTAAACAAATGAATAAACAAATGAACAAATGAACAAATAATTAAACAAATGAACAAATAATTAAACAAATGAACAAATGAACAAATAATTAAACAAGATAACAAAAAAGTAAGAAGAAATATAAACTGTAAAAAGAAAACAAAACTCTTCCATTTAACAAAATAAACTAAGTTTGTATTAAATAAAAATAAAAATGATAAAGTAACATTACCTGTAGGTGTACAAGGAGGCATGGAGCATTTAATGCTATACACTTCAGCAAATTTAAAGTAAGATTTCCTGTATAAAACATACAAGGAAAACACTACATCACATACTTTCATTAAATGATTTCAAACACGCCTATACACAAAGTACAAAGCCAGTATAATATAATTATACAAAAGAAAGATGCTCAGTGCTATCTAAAAACTGCACATCCCTTTATATATAAGTGTGTAGCCTCCAAGTTTGTTCAAAAATTTTTTTACTGAAGAAGGAAAAAAAAAAGTAGCAAAGATCAGAAAATAAAAAGGGAAGCCAACATCAACTTATATTACAAGTTGAAAGAAAATTTACTGAAGAGGATCAAACTGCAGGCCTTCAAAAGAAAAGAGAAAAAAAAGTGTTCTTTTTTTTAAACATTTACCATGTGAGTAAAACTCTAAACTTGTTGAAATTGCGTATGGTAACTCCTTGGAAAAAAAATATAAATCATGTGTGCATATACTTGAGTTAGCACATGATTTTAATATGCTCTGTGTTCTTTGAGAATTGGTACAGACTTTATCTTTCTGTTCAAAGATTCAAACTAGTTTGTTTAAAACATTTTGTAAGCGTTGATCCTCAACTAAACCAGTTGTCAAAAACTCAAAAATAAGAATTTTTAAAGGTTGATTTAAAATCCTCTTTATCAAGCATCACTGAAAACTTGTTCTACAGGTTTCAAGTAAAGATTTGGTAAAAAATTAATCGTTGTAAAATATTAATCCAATATTATAAATTGAATCTATACTGCAAAGCATGTATTTTGAAACAAAAATTTAGATTTTTAAATTGGCATTCACAGAATAGTTAGTTTTTGAACAAAAACCACTTTTATTCGAATTTCCAGTGATTGAGTTAATGATAAATGTTGTAATTTGAATTGAAGCTAGTTTGAACTTCTATAATGACAAGAAAAATATTAATTAAATTTTCGAATGTATGACGTTGCTGTTCGAACCCAAAATAGGGTTTAAGCTGGAAGTTTCAGTACGTTAAAAAAAATGGTGATTTTGTCGAAATGAATTGATCGAGCTCCATGATATTGAGGGAAATGGAAGAGCATCGGGTTAGCATGCTATGGCCGGTAGCATGGACTTTTCAGGTGGACGGTGCGAGGCGGAGAGGCGATTTCGCATGGTGGGTTTAAGTTACAGGGACGAGCAAAGTTGCTACTTTTTGAATTCGAACCGATGACTTCGAATTGAGGTTGAAATTCGAGCGTATGTGAGATTTTCGACCTGTTGAGAGTCGTGAGGTTCACCAGAGCGTCACAATGGTGGTGTACACGTGCACAGGGGCGGCCGCGTGTCAGTGGTGCTCGCGTTTAAATGAAATTCGTCTCAGTAGTTTTTTTAAAAAAAAAAGAGAAGGGGAAGAAGATGGACTCGTGAATGAACAGGGAAGACTCCGGGTTTTTTTGAAGTTTGCTTGAGTTTCTCGTCGTATAGCTCGACTTTTTAAATTGAAGCTATCAGGTTTTAAAACTTGAAAGTTAAAAGAAGAAAAAAAATGAAACAGAGAAGATGGATACGCGAACGAACAGAGAAGAGGAAGAACCCGGGGTAAACGCGAGTGAGACCTGGGTTTTTACTCGGGTTGTTTTATATGGGCTAAGCCCATTCAAATCTTCAAGTTGACAATGTTAGGAAAATTTTGTGTTTGCAATGCAAACAATATAGATTTAGTTAAGTTAAATTATTTAACAAATGTTTTAGAATTTGTTCATTCTTTAATTAGATAAAGAAAGTTTAAAATAAAAATTTATTTAACCCTTTAATTAAATGATTAAATTTTAAAAGAAGAATTTTAAATTAATTTACATTAAAATTCCAATATAACAATAAATTAATTTTTAAAGTATAAAATAGATTTTCAAATGGAAATTAAGGTAAACAATTTTTATTAATAGTTTTGAAAAGGAATTTAGAATGATTTAAAGTTTGTGATTAAAATTGATTTAATAAACAATTAAGTACTCAAATAAATTTATAATTAAGAATTTATTGATTAGATAAAGTAAGTTAATTAATTTAATTGGAAGTTAATTAAAATAACAAATTAAGGAATAATCAATGTATCAAGATGATTAAGATTAATTTATTTATCTTTAAGAATAATAAATCATTGATTTAAAATAATCAATAAAATAATTATTTGGTTAATTTATCTCATTCGTTTTGATTGGTAAATAATTAACCATTGTTGTGCAATGTATTGATATTTCTGCTCTGTTGTGATACTGTGTGATGCACAGTAATTGTTATTTGTTCTGTATTGATGTGAAAACCCTGTTGTCCGTAAAACGGCATTTAAACTTCGATGCGACAGGGAATCGAATTTCATTTGGTTATCCGAAACCCACATCGAACCTGTGAATATTTGTGAATGACATCCACATGTTTTAAAAATTTGACACTCACTATTCGAATTAGCCGGGAAAGGACCTTTGGGTCGTATAACCCATTTCGAATATGTGATTCGACGTTATGGATGGCATTTGAAGACCGGTGTTGAAGACCGGGTATTTGCGAGAGCAATAGGATGACCTGTCGATTGACTCTGCACTGAGTTGCTCCGGTATAGAGTTCTCCATATGTGATGGGGAATCCGATCAGGATTGTGGATACCGGATTGCAAGGACTTCTTTGGAAGTGCCTTCGGTTCTGTTCGAGCTCGGAACAGACTTGTATGGATTGTATGTCTGACATTACAAATTGAGATATAAAGCAGATTTATTTCAAATATATTTCTGTTGGTGGCGGAGAATTTATTCTGTTAGCTTAACTCCCTTCTCTGAGACGTATGAGCTCAGAGGTTATGTAGTTGAAGGTTATCGGCGATATATTCCCAATTTGGTAATGTGACATGCTGAGTGTTGCTGTGAAATGATCATTGTGTTGATCATTTGTGATAGGATCATTTGTTTGATCGTTTATCTTTATGATCATTTCTATGATCATTTGTTGACCCAAAGCACAGCTTTTGTATAAAGCGTGGCTTTGTGGACGAGACTTCGTCGGATCTCACACCTCGAAATGGTCGAAACAGGAAAGATGCGGCAAGGTTATTGGGGGTAGCACCCCTTAGGGTATGTGCATTTCCTTCTGGATAGAAGTGGTATCATGGTATGGAGCCCAAATACTTAACTTATGTTGATATCGCAGATATATATATTACTTTGTGATTTGTTGTTGGGGCCCCGGTTAAAGGCTGGTTACAACCGGGAGATGGCATATTCGTGTCAGTAGTTACCCTGTTAGGGGTAACCCGGCCTTGTGTTGGCAGAGATCCAGTTTGGTTCTTGGGAACGTCCTTCCAGAGGCGTTCTCATGTGGCAATGGGAAGTTCCTTGGCCTGACCATTTGTTGGAAATCCAATTCCCAATATGAAACCCTGTACGGTTTTAGTTGTAGAACCTGCCGTCTAATATGGTAGCTATAGTTGGCATAGTACATTGGTACCTATGCTGGCTAAGATTAATATTCTACTTTTGAAATGTTCTCTTCAATATGCACTAGTAATAATATCAAAGGATTTCTTTTCTCGTACCAAGCATATTTAACTATCATAAGAAGAAATCTCCTCCAATTCTGCGTTTGCATTGTGTGTGTGGCGGGAGGTCTTATGGTAGTTCCATTTTTAAAAGCATACCGAAAATTCTTTTATGAATCTTGTTTTATTTAAATGCAACTGTCTTTGTTTACTCATACCAGTCCCATGACTGATCCGGAGTTTATTGTTTTCTTTCCTAAACTCTCGGTGCCCATTATTTCCACACGGGCAGCCTAGTAGCAGGTTTCTGTATTTTGGAGGAGCAATATTTTGGAGCTTTTTATCTGGGAGATATCTTAGGAGCTTTTGGAGATTTCGGGTGTTAGTTTTTGGGAGTTCGTTATCACCTCTCTCATCTGAGGACTTTTGGGTATATGTTCGCTGTTGTATTATCATGATGTTGTATTTGGAGTTGTGGTGTATGTATTATATACTATGTGTAGTATGGATATTATGTTGATATTGTAACTGTGATGATATTTATGATATTGATTCTGTTCCGCTGTTTTATATTAATCTAATTGTTGTTATAAGCTCCGGCGATGCGAATTTGATGTTGTTTATCGGACATCGAGTTTGGGTCGTCGCAACTGGTATATGGATTCTGGTCAATACGAGTAATTAACATTATTGATAGGGATTTCTAAACACTTGTACAGAACAATTCAACATAGTATTATTTTAAAATAGGGTAAATGAAATAATTTTACCCAAATTATTTTTGTATATAAAAGGAATAATTTCCTATATAGTATATGGTTGCTTGATTATTAGGAAGTGATAATATTAAATTACTATCATTGGTTATTGAATAAGAAAGTGAAAACATAACCAAAGATTGAGAAATAAATGCCTATACGAATGGAGTATGTAAATATAAATTGTAAAAGTGATTTATAATTTGAAGTAGAATTCTAGTGAAATATTTGAAAAGAAATTGAAAGGATTTGAAGTTTTGGAGATTTGGAAAAGTTTTAGTCCCTTTGCTTTGAAAATGATTTTTCAAAGGTTTTGGAAAAATAATGGTGAAATTATTTGGGAAATATTTTGAATTGGATTTGAAATCTGGTAGAAATTGGAATTAAAAAAAAATTGAAAAATGTTTTGAAGGGATGAAAGCACGAAACCCTGTTCGGTCATTGGAAAATAATTTCAATGATGTTCGCGACATCATCGGTGTTCACTTTCGAGTTTCCAGGAGAGGAATTGCTGCCAAAATGTTTCGGATTGACGTTGTTTGGAAAACTGAGTTGGTTTTCGAAATTCAAAAGATAATTTGAATTGATTTCAAAATGGTTTTGAAAAGATGGAAAGACTCTAGAATCCTATGTAAAATACTTATAGAATATAATTGAGTTTCGAAACTTAATTTGATTTGTAATAAACAAAGTGAGATGGAAAATTTGTCAAGTTGGATTAAATGAAGCAAAGTATTGAAATAAAATTAGTAAGTGAAACTAATTGAAGGAATAACACATTAAATATGGTTTGAAATGAATTAAATTCGATATTTATAAATGAAAGGTAAATTGAATTCATATAGAATTGAAAATCCACCTTAAATATAAGTGGATATAAACCAAAGTGGTGAATTGGAAGTAAATATAAGAAGTATATAGAATGTTTATATTGAACTTAAGAAATAATGCTGAAATCCTTAAGTAAAATTTGGAGTTGAAAAAATATTCTAAATTGATAAGTGAATGAAGATTAAACAGGAAATTGTGAAATGGTAATTGTGAATAAGTGAATGAAAAATCAATGTGAATAAAAGAAAAGTAATTGATATACCTAATAATCAATTGGAATTAATACGTGGGATGTACGTATATTATTTTATTCGCATAGCGATATGATCCAAAATTCGAGCACAGAATTTCGAGATAGTTATATCGATCCGAGTTGGAATTTTTCCCCCGATTTTCGACGGCGAACCCTGGATATAGATTTTTGGTTGATTCTGGAAAATTTCTATCATCGTTTAGAACTATGCTAGGAAAATGACGGTTTCAAATCAAGAAACCAGATCTGAGTCTGCACTAGTAAGTCGGGTGGACGATACTAGTTCGGAAGTGAAATTGTGTGATCGAGTGAGCGATCGAATTTGGTATTGCGTACGAATGATATAACTGCATCGTACGGATCTGAATGAAATAAATATTAAATCTTTTATAAAGAAAAGTGCAAAATGGTTTTGAATGCTGTAGGGGGGACATTATTTCTAATAGGATATACATGTGATTTAAATGCAAAGGGAATTGAATTTTTGATTTTGAAGATAATTTAAATTGCTCGAAAAAGGTTTGTATTTAAATTTCAGTATGAAATTTGATGATTTTCTTGTCCAGCCACTTGGCTTTTTATTTTCTTTTGAAATATGGGGGCCCGTCATGGCATTTTGTAGTCACACCAAGCTAGCCGCGCAAAGGAGACACTGGCGAAATTTTTCGAAAATTTAAGGAGTTAGAAAAATTTTGAGAAAATTTTGATAATTTAAAATTTGAATTCAAATTTAAACTTGAATGGTTGAGGAAAACAATATTGATTGGAACTTATAGTTGATTTTGGAAATTTAGTTGAAGTAATAATGGGTCTTTAATACAAAGATTTTATTTTTGGCAATTTGATAAAACCGTTTAGTTTTAAGTAAATAGTAAACGGGTTAAGGATCATTCTTCTTAAGTAATAATTTCATGACGAAATTCTTTTAAGGGGGAAAGAATGTGACGACCTAAAATTTTTAACATTTGAAATCATAGTATTTAATTGATTTTAAATATTTGGAAGTTATTTTAACTTGAATTTCAATTATAACTATGAATTTGGCAATTTAATTATCTAATTTAATTATAGAAATTTAGGCAAAATTTTGAATCTTGATTTTAATGCTTGTTAAAAATATTATAAAGGCTTAGAAAATTCATATTGATAATACTGAAGATAATGAAAGCTTCAGAATTGAATTTGGAAACATTTTGTTTAATTTTGAAAATTTTATCGTTTAAATCGATGTTTAAAAATAGCCTTCCAAGACACTGTCTCAGAATTCGACGAAACCCGTTCCATTGGATCTGTAATAGTGTATTATTATCAGATTTCAATTTCCGTAGCATTCGAAGTTGTCGTGAGATCATATGATAAGCAAATGCGCTAAAATTAAATCGAAAATTTAATATAATTGCTGGGTCCAAAAGCTATCTTCTCCATACGATCGAATTTGGACTCGAAACCTTTTCCAGTACGTTCGGAATAGGGGTTTAACATTATAAATGCCTAGCAGTACCTCTCAGTGGGAGATTGAAATTTTAGGCTTCATTTTCTAAATGATTTAAATTTAAATTTAAAATTTAAAATTAATAATATTTTTGTAAGATAAATTACCCGTTCTTCTCTTCTAACATGTAGTTGTTTTTTTTAACATTTGGCAATCGTCTTCAACATGTGTTCATTATAAAGAAAATAAAGAAAGTAAAAGAAGAGCCGAGCCCTTCTCTTTTCAGATTTGTATCTCATCTCGTCGAAAGTAAAAAAGGGCCGCTCTTTATACATTGAATACCCTTTTCTTTTCTTGATTCAAAATCGAAACCCAAAGCTATAGAAAAAGAAACAAAATCCACTTTGTAGAAAACCCTTTTTTCTCCCAGCCATTGATTGCTCGAAGTCGATTCAGGCGACATGAATTCTCGTGTGAAATCGAGAATTGATTTCATTCGAATCATTCAGGCAGAACTATGGGGGTACGTGCATGTGACTGGGATGGATGCGATGATGCCGCGACAGTGTTGTAAGACAGTCTCGTGATTGGCAGCAAACGCGATGTGGTAAATGTTGCTACGCATGTCGTTCGATAGTCAGGCGTTGATTGTTGAACGAAGCGAAGCAATAGGGACAGCAATTCCGGTGGCAACTTCGAGGTGGAGAGGCAATAACGATTTAACAGGCTGGAAGCGGTCGCAACATTGATGGGTGAAGGAAGTTGGCAACGACTTCGAAGGCGTGTGCGATTTTGGGTCGGCATTCGTTGATGATGGCAGTAAGGTATAAAGTTGTTTTTGTTTTTTATCTATTTAAAATCTTTTATATATATATATATATATGTATGTGTGTGTAATCCTAAAGAACATAAATATGCATGTATATATTTTTGATTTATCCAGTTATGTTAAAATAATTTATTAAGGTGAATAAATTGTTTAATTAATTTATCTAAATTAATTCAGTTATTAAGAAAATTATTTAAAAGGAAATTAGATTAATGTTTAATTCTTTGATTAAAATTGAATCATTAGTTAAAAAAATTAAATCCATAGTTTAAAATTAAATTATTAGTTGAATTAA